>JAPTHN010000004.1:64227987-65434029 GCA_026936325.1 Platynereis dumerilii | reverse complement strand
AATAAAGAGTGCATGAAAATGTGATAAACTGGACATACTGTTTATCTCCAATATTTATCCTAATTTCTCAATTGTTGGTCACACCTCTCATTCTATGTAGTCATCATGGTCCCTAGGTAGTTTATGAACATTATTTTGACATAAATACTAACAAATGATAGTAAATAGTTCACTTTCTACAACTTTGTTAAAGCGTCTGAATAATTTTTGGTTCATGGAGTTAACAAAAGTAGCTCTTTTCACCACATTTCTTGCCAATTCGCAATAAATTTGTTTTGTGCAGGTTACATGTGATGCCAAGGATGTTTTCAATTGGATGTTTCATTGGTTTACTTGGTAATTCCTTGAAATAATAACAAAACAGCAAGCGTCTGAATAATTCTTGGTCTGACTGTATAAATATGTTTCATTTCACTCAATGTATATATCAGTGATGTAGTCGAGGCCGGGACATCCGAGACTAGGGGTGTCACGAAATTTCGATACATCGATATATCGCGATATTTTGCCTTTAGATACGCATATCGTATCGTGGGGCATGTACCGAGATACATATTTTATTGAAAACATCCTTGAAAAACCTTGTAAATCCATAGAAAACACCCCAACTTCGTCACATTTTGCAAACATTGCAAATCTGTGTTGATTGTGTCTCACGAAATTGGCGCAAAACGAAAGTTTTCACTGTTGCTTGTGCTGCCTCCTAGTGTTAATATCGTGGCTGTGATATCGAGGTATGCATCGTATCTGGGGATAGGTGTATCATTGCACCCCTATCCGAGACCAAGACCGAGACCGAGGCATGAACCTCCGAGGCCAAGGCAAGGCCGAGGCCGGTCCCGAGGTCACCATCACTCAACCAAAGACACCCAAGACCGAGACAAGGCCAAGGAATCGGCATCCGAGACTGAGCCAAGGCCAAGCCATCAAAGTACAGCCCAAGAGCTGGCCTCAAGACCTCCAACACTGGTATATAATAATACAATTTTTCTTTTGCAATTGATTTTAGAGCGACATCAATAGAGATATAATGAAACCGCCAGGAGCAAAGATGTGAAACAGGAAGGAAGCTGTAAGTACCAATGAAAATGACTTTAAAAAATTGCTATCGGGCAACACAAAATTGATTATTTGAATTATGGATGGATTTTTGGAGAACAAAAACGGAGTGGACAATCATTTATTTTTAGATTCTAATAAATCCTCTGTATTATTTTTTGGGGGGAAGGGCTGAGCGACATTTGCCCGGATTTCACAATCAATGAAAATTTTAAAATGTGTGGAAACCATTGATTTTAAATAATGTTTATTTACCAATCGGCCCAAATTTTTAATGCAGTTGCCCCTACGCAACTGCATTATACTGGTCAAATGTGATATTACTTGTCAATAATGACATTACTAGCATTTACCCGTGATAAGGGATCAATATAGATATAATAATGTATAGCCTAACACAAAATTTACCTTCATGAGGAAGATCCAAGCAGGATGTTGTTCGGATGAGATGTTAAATTGGCGGCCCCTTGTATCAGTGCCTATGCTGGGCAAGTAAAAGATCCCTCACATGGGGTAAATGTGTAACATGTTTTGGACTCCCGCTCGCTAGAAAATGCATCGTTGAGGTATCGTGAAATATACAGGGGTTTACCTATTTTCCCTTGCAAATATGATATTTGGTGCTCGATGCCCGATTACTGATTGAAATCACAAGGACTATTCATGGTAACCTGATTCAGAATAGTTGAAATAATGTCATAGTAACTATGAAAAAAGTCCACACTTTGAGTCAGTGGATGATAGGCCGAGCAAAGGCAGATTCGTCCGATAAATTTTACACATTGCTATCTGGAAAAATTTTTTAGATTTGGACACTCCAATGTTTGCCGTGCCCCCCTTTTGAAGAATATTTGGATCTGCCCATTTTAGTAGTTCTGTTCCGAGCTAATCCAATTGGAATATAACTGTTGTCGAAAATTTTTGGAAAGTTTTGTTCTAGTTTGTTTTAGGGATGTACCGATCCGATACTCAGGATCGGTATCGGTGCCGATCCAGCACTAAAACACAGTATCGGATCGGATCAGTAGCACTACTCTCCATTTAACCAATGGTATCGGTATCGGAAGGGTATCGGAAATCGGTTGTATCGGCAACAAAATACCAGGATCGGTATCGGATCGGAAGTGAAAAAGTGGTATCGGTGGTCCCTAGTTTTGTTTTGTTCTTGTAGGGCAATAATGCGAATGTTCTGCTCAATATGTTGGTCTTCTCAATAACCACTATCTGTATGGCACAATTATTAACACAACAAAATTTCTAAATAAATCCTGTTTAAATGTGTTTTTTCAGAGATTTTTTAGATGTGACATGACGGGCCAACAGAGAATTAGGAAAAGAAAAATGAACAGATATAATTTTTCTCTCGGTGACATATCTCAAATAAATTTATAAAAATTGTTCATTGGAGAAACTTTCTTACTGAATGGCACGATAATTATGTGATGTTATCAGGTTTTTCTTTAAAATGTCATGTGAAGGTTTGAATAGTAGGTGTGTTTACTGTATTTATTGCAAAAAATTAGGTTGTTTGTAATTAGATTGTTCTTTTAATAAAAGTTTGTCTTTCAAAATACTTGTGGACTAATTATTTCAACTTGAACTTATTAAAATGCTCTGTATCTCTATCATGTAGCATGTGACTGTCATCAAAAGGTTAAAGCTGTGAATTGTGCTTATTGAAATAAAGAGTGTTTTACCAGGATTGACATCAAAAGGTTGCTCGGTAGAAGCTGTGTCATTCTGAGAAGTCTGCATTGAATTTGATATTGGATTTTGTTGTTTATTCAGCCTATTAATCACAGACAAATTTATTAGGCCTAATTCTTGCAAATGTATAATTATTAAAATGCCACATCCTTGGCATGTGAATTTCATCTAACAAACCTCATAATACTATATTTCGATGTCTGCTTGTGAATGTGATTGATGTGGTTTTGTGATTTTAATGGTTCTGAACACCCATGAATTTTCTAGAGAAAGATGGTCAACACTCATAGTGCTGCTTATGCTGTTCAAAACACGCATCTCTGCCATGCGAGAAGGCTGTGTTTAAGTGTCACTTAACCATGTGATTTTCTGGGGGGAATCTTCACTGTTAACCACATGATTTTCTGGTGCATATCTTCACCTGTTAGCCACGTGATTTTCTGGAGTGTTTTGTCACCACAAAATCCCATGCAGAATTAAAAATTATAATCATTTGCTAAGTTAGTTTAAACTTGAAGTCATCTGTGTGCATAACTCGGTAAACAGAGCTCTAGCTCTGTGTTTCTCGATTGGCTCATCTGTAAATCAGATGTGTATCTTCACAACTTAACACATTCATCTTTGGGGGTATCTTTACCACGTGGTGTCCTGGTGTAAACTTCAGGTACAAATGCATGTGTTTAACTGTGGAAAATCATCACATGATAATCTGGTTGATGGTCTTCATGTGTTTATCCCATAAATGTTTTTTTTGGAAATTCCTCCACATGAACAAACCACCTGATAACTCATGTCATGAAAATTCTCACATGCATAACTTAAAGGAGGGGTATTCACATGTTTATCTGAGGAAAATTTCATGTGATAATCTGATGACAGTCATGTGTTTATGCAGTGAAAATGGGGGGGAAATTCTGACATGTGAAAAAAATCATGTAACAAATCTCAGTATGTGATGACAATAGCCAAATGATGTTCTGGTGACAGTCATCAAATGTTTATCCTGTTAAAATGTGGCAGTTTTTCTAATGTGAATAAAAGCACATGATAACTGCCAGTTATGTCACGTGCGTCAGTTTTCCCAGGTTTATCATGTGAACTTTATATGCATTGTAAGCTGGGAATTACAGTACCACCTGTAAGTAATTGAAACACATGATTTTGTGCCATTGCATCAATGATCGACGTCCTCAACCAAACTGCTTGTGGAAGCATGAATTGTCCTTCGATGAGAGAAAAACATAATTCGGTCATAAAGGCTGATGTGTGAGACATGTGGGATAACAATAGCAGCCAATTTTCTCTGCTGTAGTCAAGACTTAGATATGGATCAAAGTCTTTGATAAGTATGTGAACCACCCTTACATTGGGCCTGTGTTTCACTTACTTATCGAAGACTTTGACCCATAGCTAAAATTGGCCTCCATTGTAAAACGGCATTGTCATTCCACGTGCCTCACATATCGGCCTTTATGACCCGATATGTTTTTTTCTCATCGGATGAGAATATATATTTCCACAAGCCGTGCAGCCGAGGATGTTTAGCATTGATGCAATGGCTCCATTTCATGCATTTCACTTACTTACAGGCGGCACTGTATCTCTTGAAACGTGCTTGATTATAGATCATATGAGAGGTCAAAATTGTTCCAAGGTATCACAATTTTGTGTTTTTGCGTACTATTTGGCAATTATTTGTTTAAAATATAAAATTTCATGCAAACACCAACAAAATGCAGCACTTCTTGTTCATTCACCTGTTATTGTTGGATTCTGCCCAAGAAAGTTGTCAGAAAGTGTTCTAGAATATTTCCATCATCATTTTGTGGCCAATTAATTTTCCAAACTGAGGGCTAGGTTTTGAGCTCTGTGCATGGTCTCCCATGTGTGGAAATATTAGTTTCGGTTGACTGGTAATAATAATAATAATAATAATAATAATAATAATAAAAGGTAATCGAAGAATATCAATATAATCCCCCGCCGCTGCGCGAGCGGGGGATTATAATAATAATAATAAAACGAACAATATCAATATAATCCCCCGCTCGCGGCGGGGGATTATAATAAAACGAACAATATCAATATAATCCCCCGCAAGCGGCGGGGGATTATAACTAGTATAACTGATATTGCCGTACGGCAATATCGGATAATCCCCCGCGGCCCCCATTCTCTCCCATGGCCTGCCTACTCCCTCCTGCCGGTTTATGTCCTTCACATGTAATGAATTCTTAAAGCTATGCATATGCCTGTCAAATGTCTTCGGATCAAGATACACCTGTGGTGGCCAACATACCGGCCTAGAGAATTTTCATATTGAATGAACACTAGCCCTAACCCGTATGTCATGTAGCGAGGTGAATGTCCTTGTGGATCAGAAAAGGCCATCATTTTACACATCTTTTGGTGTTAATTTCATGAAATTTGAAAGAGTAGAAGTGGAGTAAACTAAAGTAGAAATGTTGAAATTATAAAAATTCTTCTGGCAAAACTATTTGATGTAGGCAAATTTCCTTTTAGCACAGTATGAAGGCCTAACAAGGCTATAACAAAAAAAATTGTCATGGTCATCCCTGTAGACCTTTATTGATTTTTGAGCAAAAAACGTTTTGATAGGGGCAAAAAGTGACATAAAATTTTCAATGTCTGACGCGATTCTACGCCGCGCGTTTGATACTATAATGCTATACACCATTGGAAAGCTAAGAAACAGAGCTTTCTTGTGATATGTGATACTTTGCTGTAGCTCAAATAGGGACCGATATATGAGCACTTGAAAATTGGGTTTTTGGACGTCCGTAGCGCCGAGACCGTTTGTGCGAGAGGTCCGTAACTTGTGAAGTTTGTACACTAGGGTACATCTGTAAGTATACCCATTTTCAGCTTTCTACAAGCATTCCTTCCCTGTTTTCCAGAAAAATGTCAGAAAATTTTCATGACATCCAATTTTGAAAAATTCATATCTCTGAAGATATTCATGAAATTTCCATGAGACGCCTTTCCGCACTGGAGACTTTGTCAAGGTATCTTACAAAAAATCAGCAAAGCCCAATTTGCTTTTGTTCTTCTGGACACGCTGCCAGAAATTGACTTTTTATTTTCTCAATAACGCAAGAGTATCATGAAATTTGATCAAGAAATTTCAGGGAAAGTAGCGCGCAACGGAGTCACATATTGTGTTTGAGGTTTCGGGACATTATCTCTAATAGTTTTGCGGTAATCAGTTTTCCTGAGCTGAATAATAATAATAAAAGGTAATCGAAGAATATCAATATAATCCCCCGCGACGCTGTCGCTGCGGGGGATTATAATTATCTGGAGGGACAATTTTGAGATAGCCCTATTTTTGGCTAAAAACAGGCAAAACGTTGTTTTCCCGCCAAAAACGAGGCTGAAATTTTGGCGGGAAAACCAGTTTTTGCCTATTTTTAGACAAATAAGGTGCTATCTCAAAATTTTCCCTCCACAAAATTGATTTTTTAGGCCTTAGAAAATAATATTAAAAATTTGTTTTGTTATAGCTGTGGCCATAGGGTGGCGCCGGGGTGTGTGCCAAATATGGCTATTTATAGGCTATTTATATTCTATTTATAGGCCTGTAATGCCCTGAAATGGCATGAAGGCAAAAATATCTCCAGCGCAAGACAAAAAATATTAATTTTCATGATTATTTTTAAGAATTAATCATTCAGTTTGCTTAAAACATCACAGGGAATTAAATAATTTGGAATTTTGCCACTTTTTGATTTAATTTTTACATTAAGTCACTGGAGCACATCGTTATTAGATCAGGTGCATGCTCAAAATATGAAACAACTAGTTACGTTGGGTATGTGTAAGAGAGACACATGCAAGAGCTTAGGCACACCGTTATTAGATCAGGTGCATGCTCAAAATATGAAACAACTAGTTACGTTGGGTATGTGTAAGAGAGATTCATGCTACGGTGCAGGCACAACATTATTAGATTAGGTGCATGCTCAAAATATGAAACAACTGTCTGTAGGTAGTGACCCCTCGGTGGTGATGATGGGAGAAAAAAACTCACAGGCACTCAGCCTCACATTCATTGTGGTAAGTTTTTCCGTCATCGCCGCAGACAGGGTCATAAATTCCTCCACAAGGGAAACATCCAATGACAGGATTGCTAGGTGCACAGGGTCCTCTGCTCCATATATATATATGTGGCTAAAAGAAAACAAATGAGGCAAGTTACTTTGGGTATATGTAAGAGAGATTCATGCAACAGTCTAGGCACACCATTATTAGATAAGGTGCATTCTCAAAATATGAAACAACTGTAGTTACGTTGGATATATGAAAGAGAGTGTATGCCCTACATTGTTAGACTAGGTACATGCTCAAAATATGAAACAACAGTAGTTACGTTGGATATATGTAAGAGATTCATGCTAGAGTGTATGCCCTACATTATTCGTCTTGGTGGATGCTCAAAATATGAAACAATTGTAGTTATGTTGGGTATAATATAAAAATGATTCATGTTAGAGTGTATGCCCATCATTATTAGATTAGGTGTATGCTCAAAATATGAAACAACAGTAGTTACGTTGGGTATACGTAAGAGAGATTCATGCAACAGTCTAGGCACACCATTATTAGATTAGGTGCATGCTCAAAATATGAAACAACTGTAGTTACGTTGGATATATGTAAGAGATTCATGCTAGAGTGTATGCCCTACATTATTCGTCTTGGTGCATGCTCAAAATATGAAACAATTGTAGTTATGTTGGGTATAATATAAAAATGATTCATGCTAGAGTGTATGCCCATCATTATTAGATTAGGTGTATGCTCAAAATATGAAACAACAGTAGTTACGTTGGGTATATGTAAGAGAGATTCATGCAACAGTCTAAGCACACCATTATTAGATTAGGTGCATGCTCAAAATATGAAACAACTGTAGTTACGTTGGATATATGTAAGAGAGATTCATGTTAGAGTGTATGCCCACCATTATTAGACTAGGTAAATGCTCAAAATATGAAACAATTGTAGTTATGTTGGGTATATATAAGAGTGATTCATGCTAGAGTGTATGCCCACCATTATTAGATTAGGTGCATGCTCAAAATATGAAACAACTGTAGTTATTCATGCTAGAGTGTATGCCCACCATTATTAGACTAGGTACATGTTCAAAATACGAAACAACTGTAGTTACGTTGGATATATGTAAGGGATTCATGCTAGAGTGTATGCCCTACATTATTCGTCTTGGTGCATGCTCAAAATATGAAACAATTGTAGTTATGTTGGGTATAATATAAAAATGATTTATGCTAGAGTGTATGCCCATCATTATTAGATTAGGTGTATGCTCAAAATATGAAACAACAGTAGTTACGTTGGGTATATGTAAAAGAAATTCATGCAACAGCCTAAGCACACCATTATTAGATTAGGTGCATGCTCAAAATATGAAACAACTGTAGTTATGTTCGGTATATGTAAGAGAGATTCATGATAGAGTGTATGCCCACCATTATTAGACTAGGTACATGCTCAAAATATGAAACAATTGTAGTTATGTTGGGTATATATAAGAGTGATTCATGCTAGAGTGTATGCCCACCATTATTAGATAAGGTGCATGTTCAAAATATTAAACAACTATAGTTACGTTGGATATATATAGGAGTGATTCATGCTAGAGTGTATGCCCACCATTATTAGATTAGGTGCATGCTCAAAATATGAAAAAACTGTAGTTATGTTCAGTATATGTAAGAGTAATTCATGTTAGAGTGCATTCTCACCATTATTAGACTAGGTACATGCTAAAAATATGAAACAATTGTAGTTATGTTGGATATATATAAGAATGATTCATGTTAGAGTGTATGCCCATCATTATTAGATTAGGTGCATGCTCAAAATATGAAACAACTGTAGTTATGTTCGGTATATGTAAGAGAGATTCATGATAGAGTGTATGCCCACCATTATTAGACTAGGTACATGCTCAAAATATGAAACAATTGTAGTTATGTTGGGTATATATAAGAGTGATTCATGCTAGAGTGTATGCCCACCATTATTAGATTAGGTAAATGCTCAAAATATGAAACAATTGTAGTTATGTTGGGTATATATAAGAGAGATTCATGCTAGAGTGTATGCCCACCATTATTAGACTAGGTACATGTTCAAAATACGAAACAACTGTAGTTACGTTGGATATATGTAAGGGATTCATGCTAGAGTGTATGCCCTACATTATTAGACTAGGTGCATGCTCAAAATATGAAACAATTGTAGTTATGTTGGGTATAATATAAAAATGATTCATACAACAGTCTAGGCACACCATTATTAGATTAGGTGCATGCTCAAAATATGAAACAACTGTAGTTATGATTGGGTATATTTAAGAGAGATTCATGTTAGAGTGTATGCCCACCACTATTAGACATGCTCAAAATATGAAACAATTGTAGTTATGTTGGGTATATATAAGAGTGATTCATGCTGGAGTGTATGCCCATCATTATTAGATTAGGTGTATGCTCAAAATATGAAACAACAGTAGTTACGTTGGGTATATGTAAAAGAGATTCATGCAACAGTCTAGGCACACCATTATTAGATTAGGTGCATGCTCAAAATATGAAACAACTGTAGTTACGTTGGATATATGTAAGAGAGATTCATGTTAGCGTGTATGCCCACCATTATTAGACTAGGTACATGCTCAAAATATGAAACAATTGTAGTTATGTTGGGTATATATAAGAGTGATTCATGCTAGAGTGTATGCCCACCATTATTAGACTAGGTACATGTTCAAAATATGAAACAACTGTAGTTACGTTGGATATATGTAAGAGATTCATGCTAGAGTGTATGCCAACCATTATTAGACTAGGTACATGCTCAAAATATGAAACAATTGTAGTTATGTTGGGTATATATAAGAGTGATTCATGCTAGAGTGTATGCCCACCATTATTAGATTAGGTGCATGCTCAAAATATGAAACAACTGTAGTTATGTTTGGTATATGTAAGAGAGATTCATGTTAGAGTGTATGCCCACCATTATTAGACTAGGTGCATGCTCAAAATATGAAACAACTGTAGTTACGTTGGATATATGTAAGAGAGATTCATGAAACAGTCTAGGCACTCCATTATTAGATTAGGTGCATGCTCAAAATACGAAACAACTGTAGTTACGTTGGATATATGTAAGGGATTCATGCTAGAGTGTATGCCCACCATTATTCGTCTTGGTGCATGCTCAAAATATGAAACAATTGTAGTTATGTTGGGTATATATAAGAGTGATTCATGCTGGAGTGTATGCCCACCATTATTAGATTAGGCGCATGCTCAAAATACGAAACAACTGTAGTTATATTGGATATACGTAAGAGAGATTCATGAAACCGTCTAGGCACTCCATTATTGGATTAGGTGCATGCTCAAAATAAGGAACAGCTGTAGGTAGTGACCAGTCGGTGGTGATAGGAGAAAAGAAACTCACTAGCACTCAGCCTCACATTCATTGTGGTACGTTTTTCCATCATCGCCGCAGACAGGGTCCTCGATTCCTCCACAATGGAAACATTCAATGACAAGATTGGGAGGCCTACACTCACCCCCGAAGGTTGCGTCTACACTCCTGGGAAGACACACAAAGTTATTTTAGCTATTTCAAAAATATTTTACTGATAGGCACCTTTTAAGCAGTGGCGTACCTGTGGGGGGAGGGGCACGGGGGGGCACATACCCCCCTCTCCTTTTGGGCCCGTTTCTCCCCCCATTGTTGGGCCATCAGTGCGAATTGTACAGCAAATTCAATTAGCACAATTTTCTTAGGCTAGTTTTGCCATTGTCTTCGTAGCATATTCAGCTTGCCTGAGTTTCGTCAGTAGATAGGAGGCCCCATTTAAGCATCTAACTCCCGGAACTCCTGGACGTCCTGCTAACTCCCGCTAACTCCCGCTAACTGCCGCTAACACCTGCTAACACCTGCTTAGTCCCGTAACTCCCACTAACTCCTGCTAAATCCTGCTAAATCCTGCTAAATGCCGCTAACTCCCGCAACTCCTGTAACTCCCACTAATTCCTGTCAACTACCACTATTCTGCAGCCAGCAGCCATCAGGCATAGGCCATGATGACCCAGTAAGAGCTGTATTCGATCCCTGGACCCAGTGATTGGCAGTCTTCAGTCTAGCATGCTACCACTAAACCAACCCTCCCTCCTTATATTGTGACAGTCAATAGTCTACACTCACTTGCAAGTAGCCCAACATTCATTCAGGTAAGTAATTCCATCACTTCCACAGACTGGATCAAAGCTCGTAGAACAGCTGATGCATGCTCGATCATGGCATTCTCCTTGGTGGTCCACCGCAATCTCTCTGAGGAATGAAAATTGATCAAAGATGAATGAAAATTGATCAAAGATGAATGAAAATTGATCAAAGATGAATGAAAATTGATCAAAGATGAATGAAAATTGATAAAAGATGAATGAAAATTGATCAAAGATGAATGAAAATTGATCAAAGATGAATGAAAATTGATCAAAGATGAATGAAAATTGATCAAAGATGAATGAAAATTGATAAAAGATGAATGAAAATTGATCAAAGATGAATGAAAAGTAATCAAAGATGAATGAAAATTAATCAAAGATGAATGAAAATTAATCAAAGATGAATGGAAATTAATCCAAGATGAATGAAAATTGATCAAAGATGAATGAAAAGTAATCAAAGATGAATGAAAATTAATGAAAGATGAATGTTTGTTTGTTTGTGTTTTAAGCCTCTGCAGCACCTTAGTGGGCTATATCGAGGCAGGCGATTGCCGAATGATGATGAGATGAGAAGACTGAGTCTGGCACATACCCTATTAATTCATGGATTCCCAGGACCTTTTATACAACCCGCCTCCATTCAATGTCTCATGAGCTCGGACTAAAGTCATAGTAAAGTGAGTTCCCGGGGTGAGATTTGAACCCACACCCTCAACGCCAGTTGACAAGCGGACTTACCAATTAGGCCACCGGGGATCTATCAAAGATGAATGATTAATACATTAATCTGCTACAAAACAACTTCATAGATGGATGGATGACTGGAGCCCCAGGGGGCATTGCTAATAGGCGGACGGGTCGTTTGAATTCAATAGAAAAACATGAGAGGGTTGAAAAAGTTTGCTGCAAACCGTATATCCGCCAATGTTAAGTATGTTACTTCACATATCCTGGCTTGTTAGGGACATCGGCATCGGCTAAAAGTATGTTACTTCGCATATCCTGGCTTGCTAAGGACATCGGCATCGGCTAAAAGTATGTTACTTCACATATCCTGGCTTGCTAAGGACATCGGCATCGACTAAAAGTATGCTACTTCCAATATCCTGGCTTGCTAAGGACATCGGCATCGGCTAAAAGTATGTTACTTCACAATATCCTGGCTTGTTAAGGACATCGGCATCGGCTAAAAGTATGTTACTTCGCATATCCTGGCTTGTTAAGGACATCGGCATCGGCTAAAAGTATGTTACTTCGCATATCCTGGCTTGTTAAGGACATCGGCATCGGCTAAAAGTATGTTACTTCGCATATCCTGGCTTGTTAAGGGCATCGGCTAAAAGTAAGCTACTTCGCATATCCTGGCTTACTAAGGACATCGGCATCGGCTAAAAGTATGTTACTTCGCATATCCTGGCTTGTTAGGACATCGGCATCGGCTAAAAGTAAGTTACTTCGCATATCCTGGCTTGTTAAGGGCTTCGGCATCGGCTAAAAGTAAGCTACTTCGCATATCCTGGCTTGCTAAGGACATCGGCATTGGCTAAAAGTATGTTACTTCGCATATCCTGGCTTGTTAAGGACATCGGCATCGGCTAAAAGTATGTTACTTCGCATATCCTGGCTTGTTAAGGGCATCGGCTAAAAGTATGTTACTTCGCATATCCTGGCTTGCTAAGGGCTTCGGCATCGGCTAAAAGTAAGCTACTTCGCATATCCTGGTTTGCTAAGGGCTACAGCATCGGCTAAAAGTAAGCTACTTCGCATATCCTGGCTTGTTACTACAGGGAAACAAAAAGTGAGCACAGACAGTTGATCACACTTAAAACATTTTTTTGTTATTGGAAACAATACCCCAGAATGATCCTCACACATAACATTACACTGTAAAAGGGGCATGGAGATAGGCCTTCACCGTGTAAAATTATATTCCAGGTGATAATTTAAAAAAAAAAAGGGGGAAAATGCCACTATTGAAACATAGGAAGACGGGGAGATAGATAGATAGATAGATGGATAGACAGATAGATTGGATAGATCGATAGATAAGAGCAGGGATCCCTGGATAAGATAGTATAGGCAGTGACGTAATTGGGGTTCTCAAGCTGGGGGGCCATGCGATTCTAAGAAGGGGCACCCACTATACTAATTGTCTGTTTTTTCAATGTTGGAACGTTCATATGGGAATACCTGGGGAAGACAGGTCCAATGTAAGGTGTTAAGTGCCCCCTGTTACCCCCATAGAGACAACCCTTAAGATTGATGGATAGATGGATAGAATATATAGATTAAAAAAATCGGCAGTATCTTTAATAAAAGGCAAAACTTTAGAAATACAGATGGATGGATGGATGATCGGGGCTTTACGTCCTGTACTTATGCACTTGGTAGGCTAATTAGGACAGGAGGAGGACACGGCAACGAGGCAAAGGATGATTGAAACAGTCATCCAACATAGGCCCAGGTGACCCGGCAAGAGCTGGATTCGAACCCTGGAACCAGCGATTGGCAGCCCAGCACGCTACCACTAGACCAACCCCCCCCCCCCCCGCCCAGAAATACAGATGATTTGTTTTGTTTGTTTGTTTGTGTTTTACGCCTCTGCAGCACCTTAGTGGGCTATATCGAGGCAGGCGATCGCCGTATGATGATGAGATGAGAAGACTGTGAGTCTGGCACATACCCTATTAATTCAGGGATGCCCAGGGTCTTTCAGTTGCCCCAGCACAGAACACTGGATACAACCCTCCTCCATTTAATGTCCCATGGGCTCGGACCAAATTGAGTTCCAGGAGTGGGAGTCGAACCCACGACCTCAAAGCCAGAGTGGCAGCGCAAACAAGCACCTTAAACCATTAGGCCACGGAGAACTCTAGAAATACAGATGAAGAGATGATTATAACTAGAAGGAGAACTGATGGATATGGCATGGTAGAATGGTAGATAGCCAATGATAGATAGAATGATGGATTGGTTGAGTGATTCATGGAGTCATTCACGTATATTAGCATTTCATGATCCTGTTGACAGTTATTTCTAGTTATAAGCCAATGTATCACAGAAGGAAATACTATATAAAATATGTCATCATATTATAATAACTATTAGTAATTTTTACTGCGCAAGCTTGTAACAGTGCATTGTCTGACAAAGTAAAAATGACTTGTCTTCACCTTAGCAGATATTTACACTCAGTGGTCAATGGTGCTTGAAAAAATGACTCGTCACAAGAGCACTTGAGCCACAAATCAGTTGATCATTTCGTTGCACTTCTTGTTTCCTTGTAGTAAGGGCTTTGGCATCGGCTAAAAGTCACATTTACCTGCATCGGATAGCACAAAGGTCTGTATGTGTCTGTCCGTCCACTCCACAGACAGGGTCGTAGCCACTTGTTGTGCAAGTACACCAGAAAGGAGGAGGCAGAATCGGAGAAGGAATTACACTGTGCGGAGAATTATCTAAAGTGAGAGCTGTTTAGAAAGAAAAGGAAAAATGACATACAGTTATAAGACTCTGAAGATGACGTCAAGTCAATGATAAAATCAAGCTGATTGGCTCATAATTCCTTAAGGGGTGACCATTTTATCGCAAGGGTGGGGGGGCTTGGAGTTTAACCAGTGTAAAATAATTATTTGTGAAACACCTTTTGATGGAAATTAGCCAAATACGTAAATTAGAAACCGGGGCAATTTGTTACTCGTTCCAGATTTTGCCATATGCTCAGCTGACAAAACTCGTTAACTGACGGTTATAACGTGAAATTACCCCTCCTTTATCATGTGGAAAACAGATATGTATTTGCAAACATTAACCATGTGATTCTGTCAAAGCTTAACCACGTGATTTTCTGGGGGGCAATCTTCACCACTTAACCACATGATTTTCTGGGGGTAATCTTCAGTTAACCATGTGATTTTCTGGTGATAAAATCACATGCATTGCTGTTTGTAAATACATATCAGTCTTCCCCAAGATCTTCACCAGTTAAAATTATTTCAGAAGAGGCAACATCTCCCACAGGTTAACTTGGCTCTTCATCAAGCCAGTCAACTTAGCCTGTCAGGCAATATCTTGGGCTTTCAATAGCTGTAGGGCCTACTAAGAGCAACAAGAACTTGCAGAAAAGTTGTCACAACCGATGTGATACAGGAGTCTCTTTCTTAAACTTCTTTTAAATGGTTACCATGAATCAAGGATTGTGATCTTATATGGGTCACATTTTGGATAACCAGTATTTTGTGATAATCTCAAATATGTAATCCTTTTTAAGCTAATTAGCACCATTCCACCTGAGACAGTGCATTATTACAGATTTATAAGTCACAATCGTTTGCTTAATTACTTTAAATTCAGTTAAAGTAAACAAAGTGCGGACCTCGGTAAAAGCTGCGTTTCTAGTACAGGTGGCTCCATCTTCTATTAATTAAATGTGTATTTTCACCACTTATAATAACTTATTAAACACATGACTTTCTGGGGGTAATCTTCACCACTGAACCACGTGATTTTCTGGTGTAAACTCCCGATTCAAATGCATGGGTTTATCTGGGAAAATCATCACATGATAATCTAGTGACAGTCCTCATATATTTATCCCATGAAAATTGTTGGGAAATTCCCACACGTGAACAAAAACATGTGACAACTGTCAGTCATGTCATGAAAATACTCACGTGCATAACTGGGGGGAGTCTATTCACATGTTTATCTGAGGAAAATTATCACATGATAATCCGGTGACAGTCATCACATGTATTTATCCAGTGAAAATGTAGGGTAATTCTGCCACATGACAAAAAAAAGTGATAACTCTCAGTTATGTCGTGATAATCTGTGTATCCCTTGAAAATGTGGGATGGATGGATGTTTGGGGCTTTACGTCCTATTTTGCACTGGCTAGGCTAATTAGGACAGGAGGAGGACACGTGAAAATGTGGGAGTTCTAACACACGAACGAGATCACATGATAACTCTCAGTTATAAATGTCATTTTTAACAGTTTCCCCCATGTTGATCACGTGATCTTCATGTGCATTGTCAGCAGGTGGGGACTACAGTAGCAAAACCATAACAATTTTGGGGGTGACAAATGAAGGATAACGTCATTGCTCATCATTTTTGATTGTCCGTTCATCTAAAGTTGTATCTCAGACAGGCTTCAAGATCTTAGTCAGGAGTTACAGCCACAAGTGTAAAAAAAATCTCGATGCCACAAAAACGTATCAAATGTTCTAAAATATATTCTATCTTGTGTAAGAAATTGAGCTCTTTCTGATGGTGACCTTTTAAAGTGTCTTTATAATGATCTCAAGTCGCTGTCTTTCCATTATAATGGAAAAACATGCGAAAATGCTAATTTTTGGTGACAAATTGTTCAGACATAAAAGTTTCAACTGTCTCTTCCTTGATAGATATCAAGGTTTCATGATAATTGATGGAACCATAACATTCCCCATAGTCTAGATTTTAAAATAGCACCCAGTTTTAATAATTTGCGCCAATATATGATGCTATGTGAACAGAATATTGAAACAAAGTCAAGTGACAAAAGTAAAAACAATTTATTAAGATGTTGTGAAATTCCTATTTGATTATTGAAAACTCACATGCTGGAAAGGTATGAAGTTTTATGTACCATTCAAAACTGCTATATTTGTATTCAGGGGCGTAGCCAAGGGGGGGGGGGGGATATAGGGATCAGAATCCCCCCCTTTGGCCCAAAACTTAAGTCACATTTACCAGACTTTGAACAGTAAGTCCTTTTAAGTGCCAAATGCAGGTGAACTTGATGCGAAAATACCATTTTAAAATTATTGTTTTCATCTCAAAGGTTTGTTCCAGGGGTTTTCCTTGACGTCAGACCCATATTTACGAGGCAATGAACACGGACTTTACAAAACATGAAATATTTTTTTGACTCGTTACTTTTAGATCCAGCCTATTCTTAGCATAAATTCCATCTGTTGCAATTTTGGTGTAACTAACTCAAGAATATAAATCGGTGGAATGTCTGCTGGTCATCTTTGATGTAAATATATGGAAAATCAAGACTTGCGGGGCCTGTACATTGTTCTTCTGAAAGTTGAACCGCAACTTTTGTTGAAAAGAATTGTCTTTTAAATTTATGGTGTTTTCTTCTGAGAGACTATTTTTGTGCCTATGTTTACCAAAAGACAAACCATAACAGGTAGCATGATTGCCAATTGGAGACTGTTGGTCATTTTAAATCCAGAAGTCTATGATAAAGTTTTCAAATCAATGGATTTAGATTCCAGAAAATCACATCCTTGCAAATTTTACATGTATTTGGAATAGGGGCTGATGTATAATGGAAATTTATGTATTCGTATAGGAATCTCCAGCGCTGTCTCTGATTACGTTAACAACCCAAGGATGAGTTGCAAGGATGAGTTTCACACACTCCCTTTTAACTTGACAAATATTCCAATCCTAAGTACAAAAACAAAATTTGAAAAATATTATTGGACACTTATACCATATCCTGATCATGGCGCAGAGTAAAGGGGGATTCTCAAATAGTTTGTGTAATGATACGTTCAACGACATCTAATTTTGGCATTACAGCTGAATTTGACTCACCAACCTGCCTGGCAAGTGATCTATATCAGTCCAGCAGGTTGTTGACACTTTGGCTGACACAACAAATTATATTCCAAGTGGTGCACACATAAGATGCACTTGAGAGCTCCCCGGTGTACAGGTCAAATTCAACTGTCGTGTCGAAATCAGAGGTCGTCAGTGGTAACTGACAGAAACGTTTTGAAAAACCGGCATTTTTAGCTTTTAATATCACAACTTCCATGAAAAAACAATAGACAGACAAGAAATTTATTCATAACAGAGAGACAAGAGATATACAATAATACCCCAGACCCCCTGCCAAATAGGCTTCGGCCCTGCGGGCCTCGCCAAGGTCATCTGGAACAAACCCCCCCCCTTTCCTGGTTTCTGGCTACGCCCCTGATTTAGGATCACACATACAAAACATGAAGCGGCTGCTTTTCACTTCTGGATGTGTGAAAAAAAAAGTCATTTTTCTAAATAACTTGCATTCTGTTAATTTTTGTCATACAGGTCTGAAAGTCAAACTCATCACATAGCAATCATCAACAATCTTAGCAAATGAATACGAACAGAGCCAATGAAACTAATTGGTTCAGTAAAGTAACAAACATTTTAAGAACCTGCAACATTGAGTGTGAAACAAGTAACAATACTAACATTAGCATTGACAGCATTTGTAGAACGGTAAAATTGAAACTTTATGAAATAGAACAGGAACAATTATTCATATCCATAACTGATAGCACACAGCAACCAAAACTGTAGATTAGAGCCATATCTCAGGCTGCAACAAAACCGCAAGGTGTTAACTAAAATTGCCAGATTCAGGACAAGTTCCCACAGTTTACGAATTGAAACAGGCCGACTTCAAAAACCAGTGATTCCCGCAGCAAACAGAATATGTGAAAAGTGTTCATTAAATGCGGTGGAGGATGAAATCCATTGCCTTGTAGTATGCCCTGCTAATTAATTTTTCCGTGAAAACCTGTTCACAACAGCTGCTAAACTTATCAACAATTTTCGATCTTTGAATGACACTGACAAGTTTACATCAATAATGAAAAGTAAGGAATCTCACCTACTAAATGCTCTAGGGAAATTTTTACTTCAGGCTGATGTTTTAATTTAAAGCAACATATCTCCTACATCCACATGGTCATAATTCACAATAAGGATAATTATGAAAATAATGATTACCTTCATTAGTACTATCAATATTAAAGCAACAATGTATGTAATTGAATGAATGTTTAGTATATAATGTTGAAATACGAAATATCAAGCATTGTTAATTAATATATAATTTGTTGACTTGTATGTCTGTCGCTTAGGTCTTAATCAATCATAATTTTCTTAGATAAGCTAAAAAGGCTATTTGTAAGCTAGCATCATTGGTGTTTGTATTTCAATTATGGTCTATGATCTATATTAATTGTTGTTTAATACCTACAGTATTTTTTTAACTATTTGGGTGGCTGGAACCTAGTTTGTATTTCTTTTAATCTTGCATACTATTACGCGTATTTATGTTTGTATCAATATGTGCTCACTTTATTTTAACTTTCTTTCTAATATATACAAATGACATATGTATCAATTGTGATATTTATTAATGTCAATAAAAGAATATATAACAATCTTAGCAATGTAATCAATAGAACAGAAACATTGCATGATTTTTCATCAGACCAGGCCTATAAACTATTCATAAATATATTATAGGAATGGAGTGAGTGTCATATAGAATAATGAAAAACTGTCTCGATCCTTAATTGGAGCAGTGTAATAACAGAAGCAGGCCTCCTAGCAGCCCTCAAGAATAAAATAGGACTTCGGCCAAAAAAAAGTAGGATCATTAATTGTGTCAAGTAGGAGCCTGTTTTAATCACGTTTTTCCAAAAAACACGACAAAGGGACATGATATTGTCGTCATTTTTGACGGCTTCATTGAAAGTATAATTTTTTCCTTCAAGATAAGTCCCAAACCTTGTCCCAAGAATGTATAACGAGCCTTCAGGAATTTTTTCTGTAAAATATCAGATATTTCTATCTCAAAGCTTGAACTTTGTCCAATGAAGACTCAAGATTTGCCACTTCACTAAATTTACCATTTCTGAGGACTGGCCAAGAATAGTAGGAAAAGTAGTATGATTTCTAAAAAAGGTCGGAAAAGTAGGAATTACCTACAGACAAATTTATAATATTTTGGGGGTGTCTGGCATGCCCCACTGAGGGGCTTTACAAATGGGGGTAACTTCCAAAGTAAATGAGTGGATGCATTTTTTTTCTTCAAAATTGAATTCCTGACAAAATTTTACATAAGATAGGCTGAAATTGAATACATTTTGAATACATTTTGTGCAAGCTAGAAAGTGGTGAGATTGGCAGTAATTCCTGACCAAGATCTTAAAGCCTGTCCTCACTGGTTTGTTTAATGTTACTTCGAAAATGTCATTCCTGAAAAGGAAGAAAACTACTTTAGCGACATGTGATGTGTGTGACTGTGCACCCCTGCTTATTAACTGTTTTGCCAAATATTTTGAAAATTTGAAGAAAATCCATTGACTTTTCAAATAAAGAGGTTTTTTCACACCATATCAAGCATCATATTAAAGAATTTTTATGTTTCCAAGGAGGGTTGCCATGGCAACCACAAGCAGTTTTAGCATTTATTTGATTACCTAGGGAGATATATGGCCTTGAAAATTTGTCAAATTACGGAAAATGCAAAAAAACTCAACAAATTGTTTTCGTCAATATAATAAAAAGTATTGAGAGTTACAGGTGTTTGAAAATACTTTTGTATAGCCCAAGAGTAGTGCTTTCTGGTGATATTTCAACCATATTTTTCTAGGCGTTACCAAGAGGGGTTATATGGCCTTGAAAATGCGTCTATTTAAGGTCTGAGCCAAAAATGCTAAAACTGCTTGTGGTTGCCATGGCAACGCTCCTTGGAAACATAAAAGTTCTTTAATATGATGCTTGATATGGTATGTCATGAAGTTTTCCTTGAAAATAATGTATAGCTTGTTTTTCTATTGTTAATATAAGTATGTGAATCGGATGTACAAAATTTACCTTAATTTAGGGCATTTTTGTCAAATTTGCGGCTGTCTGAGGTCAAAAACATCAATTTTTGAAAGGCCTACCCTGGGCATACAAAATTTTTTTTTAAATATTTGAAGTTACCACAGAGTTATTAAAAGGTGATATCAACTTTGTGCAAAATATCAAGAAATTCTGAGAACCTTCATGCGAACTCATTGCCTGATTTTTACACGGAGTGCTGGTTAAAATGGTGTACATTTGAATACACTACAACAAGCAAGATTTAAGTCTATCACTCTGTCTAGGCTAGAGTGTGTGCTAAAATATGGAAAACATAAACTTACCCGATAACGAAGAAAACAGGGTGGAGATCGAGATCAGTGCAAAAATAGCTTTCACCATTTTGGTGTTGATGTCCATTACAATAATCAAAGGAATATATACCAGTCAATGTCAGAAGTACATATGGCAGTTGACCGCTTTGGAAATTATCTGAAATTAACAGAAAATAAACAATATAATAAAAATTAAAGACCTAACGAATTTGCATATGAAAAATATTAAATCTATGTCATATCATACAAATTTTCTCCACAAAAAGCCTTTATCTGCTCACAAGCTGTCTGAATAGATAGACAATTGAGTTCCAAGGCATGCAACAATATCAGCTACTGTTAATAATACTGGTCCTGTGCCCCCAGCTGCCCCCCCCCCTATGAACTTTTTAACCTTGGCTAAAAGATACAATTTGTTATTATATTGTGGGTGCCCCTCCTGAGGATTTCGTGCCCCCAGGTGCCTCCCCCCTCCCGCTCGAGACCCCTAGTTACGCCACTGGTTATCCTGTTTGGTTGAGTGATAAAGTACCTAGCTCAAGACCATACCAGGGTAGGTTAATTAGGATAGGACAAGGACACAGCAATGCGGCAAAGGATTATTGGAACCGGTGACCTGGCAAGAGCTGGATTCGAACCCTTGACCTAGCGATTGGCAGTCCAGCATGCTAACACTAGACCAGCCATGTGTAGGTAAGGTGGCACTGTTGTTGCACTTCCTGTTTGATCATAACAATGTCTTGAGAAAAGCACATGTCTCAAAAAAAGCCAAATTATTATAAATCTAATTGTTGTCAGCAACATAACACCATGCAGAACTGTCTATGTAGTAATTATTGGCTATATCTATGCAAAAGTACACCTTCAGATTTCTTTGATACTGAATTAAAGTGTTTCAAAATTGCCAGGTGAATTGGCAAAGTTTTCTGTGTTGACATGGTCTTGGGAGAATTTCAATCTCTTACCTTGCATTTTATCGTCTACAGGGTAATATGTTTAATTTGCCCTCTCCAGGTATATCCCTTGCAATGAAGGTTTAGTAAGTAGATAGTTCCATGTCGATAAATGGATGTTAAAATGTTCAATTAAGATATTCCTTGGCCAAAAGTGCATGTCTCTGACAAATATTCTTATGTTCTGACAGTGTTTCAAGAGGCCCTGTTACAAAATAGCAGGCTGGATTATCTTGTTTAGCATTGTTTGGCATTGACTGTTTGTTATAATCACCTGTTTCGCACCTCAGGTCAACAGAGTCCACACTTGAAATGTGATTGCCAAAGCAATAGGTTGTGTGACAATGACCAGCCCTCCCCCTCACTTAATGGGAAATTCAAGTGTGAAACATTGTGCTAAAATGGAGGTCTGTTGTAATGAAGTTATTCAGCTGCACTCAATAGGCAATATAATTGACACCTAAACTGTCCCAACTTGATTTTACAATATAAATTAGCTCCACCAGAATTAAAACGAAAAACAAAACTCTGGGCTTGAATCGTTATCATACTGGCCTAAAATGAGATATTTGCTTTGTTGAACTATACGTACATTACAAGACCCTAAAGAAACCTAGTCTCAAGACAACATTTTGTTTTTCACATGCCTTTGTGTGGAATGAGACAATGACTGAATTATTTTTGAAAAATATTAACGAAAAATTCCCCCTTTCATGCACTGAACATAAAATACATAATCATGTGTTAAATATGCATTCAGATGCCTCTGAGGATATATTTCTTTATCAGACATAGACAAACTGAGCAAGATACTTACTGTTTGGTGTTCCCTGTCAAGGTTCAATCAAATTGACCTCCTCATTGAACAGAATCTAAGCTGCAACTGAACATTATACCATTCACCACCTCTGTCAGCAATCACAAGCCAGTATTTCACAGCCAATTACAAGCCAGTATTTCACAGGAATAAATCCCATATCCTTTGTTGTCCACTAATTCTGTATGGGCCCGTGATTCACCATGGGATCAAGAATGTGAGTTTATCACACCTCTGACTTAACCTGTACTTTTGTGCTTATTGAGACATAAGCCAGGGACAGGAAACGACCATCAACTGTGAAATTACACAAGAGTCACATGCAGAAGTCAACATATTTGTTGACAGATTATTTCACAGCTTTTTATAAGCCTATTTAGCAGTCTCAAAGACACAATGTTTTGAGAAACAAGATTGAAGTCCAATGACTCCAATGTCTATCTGAACAGGGGTGTCTACAATATAATTATTGATTATATGATATAAATTTACGAATCTTTAAAAATCAATCATTTTTGTAAATTCAGCAAAGAGGTGAATCCAGTAATTTCCAATGTAGTGATGATGATGATAATCGATGATGATGATGATGATTGGCAAGACTCTGAGGTCCGCACATGTTCCATTTACAGCCTATCCATTAGTTATGAAAAAAGAGACTGTGCATTTTTAACATTGTAACTGAGAGACCAAATGGTCTCCCAGTTGACAGAGTTGGTATACCAGTTATTGATTGCCAAATTGGTATCACTTGGCAATCTTCTTTTTTTTTTTTTTTTCAGAAACTCTCATTACTTGCACATGATCATGTATTTGGCTGTCTTAGTTTAAAGTTCTAGGGTGCATTTAGAACAGAGGCTTCTTTCCATATCAAAAGTATTCTTCTATTGTCTTTACAATAGTCTCCTTTTGGCAGGTACATTGGCAGCTGGAAATGTAGTTGAATTAATGAATCTTCAGCTGATCAAGATTCAAGATTCAAAATAATTTATGTCTTATCATATACATTTAATAAGAACATTGGAGACCCCTCTAAGTCTCCCTGGAGCTGCTATCGAGGGGCCACCATTGAAATTTACATACATCAATTAATTAGACCTTAAATATGATGTAGTATTTAATTATAATATAGGGATAAAGAAGTAGGATAGAAGGAGAGACATAAAAAGACAAAAGAAAAAAAAATACATTTACATACTGATCTGTAGATGCCATGCATAATGAATAATGTTGTACGGTTGTTTCGCCCGTCTCCCAGTCGTAAATCCTTACAAAAAATGCTCAGAAAACAAAGGACCAGTCGTCCAGTCCACAGTGAAAAATGCGCTTTGTGACTCACGACAGCCAATAAAGTGTCATCATTTCTACATTCAACAAGGGAAACATGGAGGCTGTTCATAGGCATACGGCGCGCACGATTTTTGGGAGGGGGAGCGACATTTGCCCGAATTTCAAGATCTAGATTTAACACCATTTCAAATTGCCTGGAAATCATTAAATTTCAATAGTGATTATTTAGTCATCTGCCCAAATTTTTTAGCCTTTTTGCCCGAATCTTACTATTTCCCAAACTTTTAGGGGGGCGATCGCCCCCCCCTGACCCCCCCTCCAATACGCCTATGAGGCTGTTTGATTAGTCATGATCAAGAGAAGGCCATTTGATTCAGATGCATAATCCTTTAATTTGCCTGTTACCAACAAGAGGGATTAGGGACCGTTCAGAATTTATGACTGGGGGGGGTGGGAGTTTTGGCTGAGGGGGTACTAACTTTTCACACGTGTTTCAAGGGGGGGGGGTTTTAATTTTTGACAACACTTCCAAGGGGGGGTAAGAAATTTTAACAAAGAAAAAATGTTGAAAAGAATGCATAAACTCCTTTTATTTGGACTTTTTTACGCGCAAAAGTCACCGAAATCTGTTCGCGTGGCTGTGTACAACAGTATTTATGTGTGTATTGCTTTGTATGTCGAGGGGGGATACTAAAAATACGAATGAAACCTAGGGGTGGGGTACTAGTCCAGGAGCCAGAGCACTTTTATTTGACTTTTTAGTCCCGCGAGAGTCTCTGATTTGGTATAATAGCAAATTTTCTCTGGTTTTCAAAAATGTGATTTTCAAAAAAATATATTCGGACAGTTTTTTGTAAATCTGCTGTAACTATAGCAACGTCAATTTTCACTTTTGAACAAAAATTCCATAAATATTGAACAAAGCAAATTTTAAATGTAAATCACACACAGTACATACAAATTTTATTTAAATTACTCATATCGGTATCTCTTTGGAGTAAGTCTCTATCAAATAGATATAATGACTTTCTTAAATATGCAAATTTATGCGCTAATTTGCATAAATCCAATATGGTTGATAATTTTTAAAAAAAACAAATAAAATTAGTCTCTTTCAGTTGTTCATAGTTTGTGTAGTACCAGCATATATGAACCTGCAGCACTGTTACTTTCAGTAATTGTTCTTATAGGAGTAATTAAAATTTCTGGTAAATTTCATCCAGCAAGCGCAAAAAGTGATGAAGTTATGAAGGCCTCAATTACAAGAGGTCCCTGCAAGAATGAGGCAATTTATGACGCTGTTATTTATATGTTTCTTTAAACACATTTTCCATGTTTCAAATGAGAATTTTCTGTGTCATCCAATTTAATCATGTTATCATTTTATAGAATAGGCAAAATACAGACTTTAAAGATATTTTGACTTTGGCCAGAATTTGAAAAATGCATTTCCATGGCAACCAAAGACATAGATATCATTGAAAGCCATTTTTCCCGCTTTTCAGTAAAACTGCTCACTGTGCCAAGATAAAAAAAGTATGTTTCGTTTGGGAAATTAAAACTTAATTTTATATTGTTATGACACTTTAGTTGCCATGGAAACCAATTCTATTTTTTGAATTACATGCTTCTACCTTGCATGTCTTGTCTATTATCACTCTTCTGAGACGCTGGAATTATCATGGATTTGGATGGATCATCTGCTATCAAAATGGGTTAATGTTTCCTCTTTTATGTTGATAATGTGGAGCAATAGCAACTGCTCTTTTACAATGCCATTGCTATTTTCAGTAGAATATATCTAGCAAAATGTGTATGATACCTCAGCAATCAAATTTTATCTAGGTGAATCTAAAACATTAGTTTCATCAGCCATTTTGCTACTAAAATGAAAATGGCTGAAAACTGATGGCTCAAAATGGCATTAGAGCTATTTTTAGCAAAAAATTAACAAGTTGACGTCACAATTGCCATCACAATGTGATGACATCATAATTGTTTGAATTTCACATCATCCACTGCCTTTGGTGGATCCAAAAAAATTTTTGGAAAAAGATGAATTTGGACAACTGATCAATGCTCCCTCTGCAGGTAAGAATCTAATATTTTTTGAAGATTTATAATAAGAGAAGCACCCTTATCTAATATCTATACTTTTTATTCTGGCTGCCATTTGTTTTCCGTTTATTAAATACACACAGTTGGTGCCATTTTCCTAAGCTCTACAGAGTTCCAGGAGAATGATTTATTATGGTTATTCAGAAGTACATGAGGAGAGGTCCTCTGTCTGTTGTCCTTCTTCCTTCAATAAAGTAGAGCAACCAACTGACTACCATGTACTGGTTATTTCTAATATGCCATTTATTAGGCCCACATTCTCACCTCTAATTATTTTAATTTCCCTCATATTATGCCAGAAATTTTCTTAGAAGAGAGATTTGCAAATTTCATTAAATTTAGCAATATATGGGCTTTTCCTGAAAGCATTGACATATGATTTAATCATTTATCCCGACTTAAGCCAACAGGTGTTTTCATTACCATGCGATTCTTGTCATTCACACTTGGCTGTTAGGAATCAATGCTAAACCAGCACTTACTACGTGTGATAAATCCAATGTGTGACGTTCTGTTGCTTCTAATCCAATCAGATTAACTGAAAATCTCATGTATTTGGTGGTTCTAGAACCTTAGAATCGCGTACTAATGAAATCACCTGTAAGCCATACAACTAAACCTTATGCCCAAGTATAAACATAAGCATATATTTATTTTAGGAACATGGGCTCTAAATTCTTGAGGTCTGATCAGGCAAAGCAACTTACAGAACAACCAAGATGCATCTTCTGCCGGGCAGTGACCAAGTCAAATGGAGGAAGAAGAGAGTCCCTTTCATACGGAGATCCCTGTGGTGGTGGAGACAGGATCAAACAGGCTGCTATGGAACTTGGGGATGACATGATTCTGACACAAATATGTGGAACCGATGTAACATCAAACCTGTTTCCATACCATCAAAGTTGCAAGAAATCCTTTCTCTACAAAGCCTCGTTACTTAATTCCGATAACAGCACAAACGAAATCTCTCGAAATCAACAACATGATCAAGCTTACAAACAACTTTGTCAATGCATTGAAGAAAACTTGGTACAGTCTGCTGGTGCAGATTATCTTACAAACATTCATAGACAATATTTGGAACTGTTGAATGAAGAAAATTCAACATATCCAGCTCGCAACCTGTTGGAAAAAATTCTTAGAGATTTCCCGATGTTACGCAATGCGAAAGCAAGCAACAAGTCTGGAATTTTAATTTATAATTGCAACATTTCTGAAGAAACTGCATTTAAGTATGCATCTGGCGACAACCATTCAGTGCAGAGCACTGCCTTGTTCCTGCGGAAGCTGCTAAAGGATCACATAAAATCTCAAAGTCCCACTGGTACCTTTGAAGTTCCAAAAGAGCTACAAGACTTCTTCACAGTGCTTTATACAGGCCATGTAGACAAGAAAGACGACAATGGCAAGACGAACAGACTCATTAATTCGATCTTAGATGACATCGTGTTTGCCATTTCAAATGGACGAATTAAGCCTGAGAAACATTGCAAACTTGGCATTACCATGAAAAGCCTGACCGGGAGCCGAAAAGTGATAGAAATTTTAAACCGATTCGGCCACACTGTTGGATATCACACAGTAGAAGAACTTGAGACGAAGCTGGCTGAGGATATCCTGGACCGACAGAAAGCAACACCTGATGGAATAAGCCAAGAACCGGGTCTCTGCACAGCCTTAGCATGGGACAATTTTGATGAGAACACGGAGACATTATCGGGACGTGATACGCTACATGACACAGTGGGCATTTGCTACCAGAACAGGACTTCAACCACCAGACAGGCTCATTTGCCAGTTCCAAATCTTCCAGTGAGTTGATTTTTTTAAAACTTATGAATTCTCATTCAATCTCATTTGTCAATCACTGACATTGCAGTTGCACTGAAAATCTTTTTGACTTAATTGCTTAGCCAAGGGTCCTAGTTAGTCAAATTATGTCTTGACTTAATCAATTGACTATGTCAATTAGTCATATTTTGCTGAAGTTTGTGAAATAAATCGAGGAGCTACATGTACTATATTGCCGTTATATAAGGATTGTTCCTCTAGTGGCTCCCAAAAGCTGCATGTCAGGTTGCGCAGAGCAGCAACTGGACCCTTATTGTTCCAGAAACTTTAAAGATGACCAATTCGCAATGACTGTTGCTTGGAGTCAAAAGATGAAGTGCTGTGACTCCCAACTCAATATTATGTCTTAGCTTATTATGTTGACCATCTTACGAATTATGTAATTATAACTTGACCAATTTAATACTAATGTAATTAGTGAATTGACTAACTTTAAGTAACTTTCAGGTTAGTATGAATGACTAATGTAATTAGTAAATTGATTTACTTAAGGCTATGTTTTCCAAGGAGTATAGCCACATGACTAATTCAACAAGTCAAGTGTCACCTCTTGGATGCATGTCAACCGACTATATTTTGACTAAATAATGCAGTGTCATCACTGATGTCTTTTCAAACAGTAAAAACAAAATCACCTATATTTTCTCAATGGTGACATTTTAAAATCTGACACATTCCCTCTTTGAAATGGTTTAAGTGAGTACTTTTATTTCAGGCCAAGTCGAAGCGCACACTGGCAGTAACAAACAGACATTTGGAGCCCTATTACAAAAAGCCAAAGATGACAGAGTTTAACTTCTTGTCTCATGAAGTTCCACGCCCTGTCAATATGTCGTTCATTGAGGAGAGAGATCTGATATGGATGATTTCCATTTCAAGAAGTGCCACACCAATGTGGGCGGGGTGGAATAGCTTGATTACAGAAGATACACTTCCAATGCAAAACATTGCGTACATGAATGCTATAAACCTGCCACCTACCCGTCTTGATGTTGTGGCCGAAACTTTGAAAACAACCCAAAAGGTAGCAGAAGAATGTGGAGACAGTACAATAATAGTCCACTATGATCTAGCAATCGCAAAGCCAGCAATGCAAATACAAGCTGCCGAAGCTCCTGACTTTGACAATATCTTTATATGCTTTGGGCCTTTTCACATTGAGCTTGCATATTTCGGCTCCCTGGGACACTTCCTTTGTGGATCTGGTGGACCTCAAATCTTAATGGATGCTGAAGTACTGGCCTCAGGATCTGTCAATGGTTTTCTCAATGGAAAACATTACAACAGGTTTGTTGAAGCTTCAGTAGCTGGCTTACTTTTTATGAATATGAGTTAGGTAACAAGTTTTCCTGCAAACATATGTCACAGAATGTTACTTTATATGTATTTCTGTTTACTGCCCCCGCCTCTTGATTATCATTCAGAACAATGAACATGAATGTACATTTGGTAATGATGCAGCAATATTTCATATAATGGGTTTAGGGGGCATGGTGGCGGCCCTTAAGTCTCTTACTAATTGCAGTGAAATAAAAAATTGTTTTGGGTAGTTTCACTGTGAATCATTTCTCACAAGGGAAAACTCCAAACTCTTCCACCAAAATCTACTGGTCATACATGTTCCATCTACATTGTATCTTTCAGATGTCGCAGACTTCATCCCCTTCTTGCAACTGCCTTTCACGTGCTACATTTCCGTTCTTTCCTGAAGTCTGCCTCTCTTCCAGACTCTTTTTGGGACATGATGGACAACATGGCAGCAAACCCAACAAAGGAAAGAGTAGAAGCATTGCAAGCCTCACAGGAATTCACTGAACTGAATAGACAATATGAATCCTATGTAAAACTTACAATGGAAGGCAAACATGGTGCAACAGCGAAATATTGGATGCTTTATGTCAAAATGGTTCAAATATTCCTGAATTTCAGTCGAGCTTGTCGAACAAATGATCTGTCCCTCTTTGTCTTCTCCCTCAGAGAAATGTGTTCAATGTTTTTTGCTACCCACAGGCCTAACTACGCACGTTGGATGGTCCGATATTATCTAAATCTTTTAAACATTGATCAGTTTCCCGGCGCCAGAGAGGCATTAGAAAATGGAGCTCTCAGCATCAGAAGGACACCAAAGTCATTCTCAAGAACAGCGGTGGATCTGACGCTAGAACAGACAGTGAATGCAGATGCCGCCTCCAAACTCACCGGAATTACAGCCTTTCGACAGTCATTCGCAGCCAGACAACGATGGACAATGACACGAACAGTGAGAAGCAGTGTAGTCAAAGATGTTATGGAAATTGCAGGACTCAAATCATCAGCAGATGCATCAAAGGGAACATCAACACATCGGGTTAAGAGGGACAACAGTGATTTGAATAATGTCATTGATAACATCACTGGTCGAATGAATCCCTTTGAACAAAATGATGCATCTGCTGATGCTTTGTACAACCTCACCACCGGTAAGAGAGTGAATGACAACATCCGGGAAGATCTTTTGACTTGTGTGGAGAAAGGCAATGAACGATGTGCAAACTTCACAACGGAATGTCTTGAAAATCCTCAACGTTTTGAGAAACCGATTCAGAGAAAAAAGATCCTGAACTTTGCCTCAGCTAACCAATCTCAAATAATCAAAGTCAAGGAACAAAGGAGCGAACAGATGAAATGCACTCGTGACATGTTTGGAAGGTTGCTGTACCTACACTCTAAGGAGAACATGGATTTGCGGCAAGTATTCTCATATCCCCTCACGCCAGTGCCCTTGGCTCTTGGCAATCCTGACGGCAGTATGAACAAGACTGACAAGTCAAAGCTGAGAAATTTGTTAGCAAGAAAAGCTCCAGAAGAAACTCCACCTCATGTAGATATCACAATTGTTGATGGAGGATTTCTTCTTCATTCCCTTCTACCTGTGCCGTCCACCTATGGCGAATTATCACAAAAGATTTTGGAAGTACTATGTTCCATGTCCCAAGATGTCCACCTTGTCTGTGACTCAAATGTGACACCGTCCATCAAAGACATGGAAAAACAACGCCGCGGAGTTTCCAACTTGCAGTATGTCATATCAGGTAGACATCAAGTTCGGCCACCACAGTGGCAATCAGCACTGAGATCCCCGTCATTTGTGTCGTCGCTATTGGATTTTATGGTGAATGATTGGAATGATGATCTCTACGTCAACTTGATTGGAAACCACAACATCTATTTTGATGTGAATGGCACAACTTACCTTTATCAAGTTCAACAGGGCAAGGTACAACGCTCAGAACAGCCAGCCTTCAAAAATCACCATCATGAAGCTGACACGAAGGTCATCTTTCACTTGCGCAAGGTTGCTTTTGCTACATCAATTGTAAACATCAGGGGAGATGACACAGATATTTTCCTCATGCTTCTTCATCATGTGGCAAAGCTGCAAGGACAACATTCTGTCTGGATGGAAGTTGGGCATGGTGGGAACAGACGACACATCAACATCTCAGTATTGGCAAAAACACTCAACTCTGACACCACATCTGCATTGCCAGGACTCCATGCAATAACAGGTACTGATTATACAGCATCTTTCATGAATAAGGGGAAATTGAAACCATTTGAATTGATGTCAAAATCTGAAAAATTCAGGAAAGCATTTTCTCAACTTGGAGAAAAAGAGAGTGTTACGTCCATTCCTGGCATTGAAGAATTTGTTTGCACTCTCTATGGCTGCCCTCAACTGACGTCTGTGAATGATGCACGCTTCCAAATATTTGAGAAGACTTATGCTCCAAAAGATGCTTCTCAGCCACTGGCAAAGATAAAGGGAACCAATCCATGCAATATGCCCCCTTGTCATGGAGTTCTTCTGCACAAGATAAGACGGGCAAACTATGTAGCCAGAATGTGGAAAAGAGCTCACTTGGCACAGCCAAATAAATCAAACCCTGAAGACCATGGATGGAAGCTTGTTGCTGGCATCTACGAAGTGGAATGGTTTCATGGTCCACAGTGTCCTGACACTGTCACCACAACTCCAAATGGATGCAATGATGATGATGATGACAGTGATGATGATGAACAGGGAAGTCTGTATGGATCCGATGAGTCTGACACAGAAGGGGAAGATTAGAGTCTTTAGCCTTTTGGATGCGTATATTATCAAATGACGTTATGGCCGGCTAACTGGGCCACACATTAGCTGATTATGCCACACAATGCCACAACGCAACAGCCCAGTCACTTTAACTTTTACAGCTTGTATGTTGCCTTATGTCCCCACATTAATGTTCTATATGTAACTACAGAGAATTGACCATTCCTGCCTCTCAAAGACACCAGGACGTGTTGAGACACGACGACAATGTGCTGTGTGCATGGGTTAATATTGAGTATGACCATTCTTGCTAAAGATTCTTTTTGTAATTATGTACATGGCGACTTTTTCACATTTTATTCATGCACTTTATTTTACTTGTGTCCTCAAAATGTGTATTTGTATATATAATGCGATGTCTGGGAATGCAAATACAATTTATTATTATATTCAGGCTATATTGTATGCAAGTCTTCATGTTTTATCATCTACATGTGCATTGATAATATATTCATTAAAATGTACTCATTTCCATAAATTTGAAATTCTTAGCCTTTGCCTGTTTTGAATTGGTCTATTTCTATTTTAAAATGCTCCTTCTGCACAGCATGTGACTTTCATCAATTCATGCACCATATTCATCACTTACCTGCAGCTCTGAGAGATATATGCCAGTTGCATTATCACATGACATTGTAGTTTTGTCGTCCAGGGGAGCAATCATACCGCAGGAGGACAGTTACCTTATTGATGGTTTCCATGGCAACCAGAGTGTCATAACAATATAAAATTAAGTTGTAATTTCCCAAACGAAACATACTTTTTTTATCTTGGCACAGTGAGCAGTTTTACTAAAAAGCGGGAAAAATGGCTTTCAGCGATATCTATGTCTTTGGTTGCCATGGAAATGCATTTTTCAAATTCTGACCAAAGTCAAAATATCTATAAAGTCTGTATTTTGCCTATTCTATAAAATGATAACATGATTTCATTGGGTGACACAGAAAATTCTCATTTAAAACATGGAAAATGTGTTAAAAGAAACATATAAATAACAGCGTCATAAATTGCCTCATTCTTGCAGGGACCTCTTGTAATTGAGGCCTTCATAACTTCATCACTTTTTGCGCTTGCTGGATGAAATTTACCAGAAATTTTCATCACTCCTATAAGAACAATTACTGAAAGTAACAGTGCTGCAGGTTCATATTTGCTGGTACTACACAAACTATGAACAACTGAAAGAGACTAATTTTATTTGTTTTTTTTTTAAATTATCAACCATATTGGATTTATGCAAATTAGTGCATAAATTTGCATATTTAAGAAAATCATTATATCTATTTGATAGAGACTTACTCCAAAGAGATACCAATATGAGTAATTTAAATAAAATTTGTATGTACTGTGTGTGATTTACATTTAAAATTTGCTTTGTTCAATATTTATGGAATTTTTGTTCAAAAGTGAAAATTGACGTTGCTATAGTTACAGCAGATTTACAAAAAACTGTCCGAATATATTTTTTTGAAAATCACATTTTTGAAAACTAGAGAAAATTTGCTATTATACCAAATCAGAGACTCTCGCGGGACTAAAAAGTCAAATAAAAGTGCTCTGGCTCCTGGACTATACCAAAAATCCGCATGAAGCTCAAGGGGGGGGGGGTATCAATTTTTGACGGGAAGTTCCAGCAAAACTCCCACCACCCCAGTCATAAATTCTGAAAGGTCCCTTAGTCTCCTGGAATCAAATTAATATTGAAAGTATAGGGTATGATACCACCACCAGCCCTCCAGATGACAAGGAATACCCCAGGAAAGGAAGAACTTAAAAGAGAAATGAAGAAGAATGAATCACAGAACCCATGCAAGTAAGTAAGGGACCGTTCAGAATTAACGACTGGGGGGTGTGGGAGTTTCGCTGGAACTTCCCGTAAAAAATTGATACCTTCCCCCTTGAGTGTCATGAGTATTTTTAGTACCCCACCCTCAGGTTTCACGCGTATTTTTAGTAACCCCCCCCCATGACATACAAAGCAATACACACATATATACTGTTATACACGGCCACGCGTACAGATTTGCGCCAATTTGCGGACTTTTGCACGTAAAAAAGTCCAAATCAAATGAGTTTATGCGTGTTTTTTAACATTTTTTCTTTGTTAAAATTTCTTACCCCCCCTTGAAAGTGTTGTAAAAACTTAATACCCCCCTTGAAACACGTGTGAAAAGTTAGTACCCCCTCGGCCAAAACTCCCACCCCCCCCCCCGAGTCATAAATTCTGAACGGTCCCTAAGATCATGAAAAATCACTCACAAAGTGCCATTTTCACAGTGCAATAGAACGCTCGTTTTGCATATATCAAATTGACAGACTGTAAGGGGAGACCATTTGAAATAACAAGGGATTTCTGGCTCAGTTTTGGTGAAATAAACACTCTCTTGTCAGTCTTGAAATGAATAATTTCGGTTGCGGGTATTTCCTAAGAAGGTGTTGCTTGATTGAGGAATGAATATTTGGAGACTTCAATTACTTGATATTGATATAATTATGGCCATCTAGAACGTGATATAAATAATTTCTCACAGAGAAAAACTACAAGACCCCCATGGTTATTAAATGGTCGTCCCTAATTGATGTCAGTTTATTGTTTGCACGGAATTAAGTGAACATTGTGTAACCCATTGGGCACACAAGTGACACAACGTTGACACAATGTTGCTAATTATGGTGGGCTCCTCTGTTGTCACATAGAATCGTATGTAGAAATGAGCAAAAACTCTTTCTTGCGACGCTGTGACAATGTTGCTACAACTTTGCATGCTAATGTCATTATATCATATCTTGACATTGCCTCACAACATTGTCACAGCGTCATTTCTACTATAATTCTATGTAATTCACACCAACACCACAGTGTTGTCACAGCGTTGTCACAGCGATGTCACAGCGTTGTCAGGATGTTGTAATAGTGATGTTGTAGTGTTGTCACAGCTCTGTCACAGTGTTCTCACAGCATTGTCACATCATTGTTGCAGTGTTGTCACAGTGTTGTCACAGCATTGTCACAGCATTGTCACCGCATTGTCACAGTGTTGTCACAGCATTGTCACAGCATTGTCACAGTTTTGTCACGGTGTTGTCACATACCTGTCACAGTGTTGTCACAGTGTTGTCAAAGTGTTGTCACAGTGTTGTGACTGTGTTGTGACAGTGTTTTCACAGTGTTGTCACAGCATTGTCACAGCATTGTCACAGTTTTGTCACGGTGTTGTCACAGAACTGTCACAGTGTTGTCACAGTGTTGTCACAGCAATGTCACAGCATTGTCACAGCATTGTCACAGTGTTGTGACTGTGTTGTGACTGTGTTGTGACAGTGTTTTCACAGTGTTGTCACAGCATTGTCACAGCATTGGCACCGCATTGTCATAGCATTGTCACAGTTGCAGAGGCACATGATGATAAATATATTCCCTGCATTGACTGCTTCCCAAAATGATCCATAATATTATCACAGTAATGCAGGGGGCCTCCGGCCAGCTTAAAGCTATCACTTCAGTTCTCATTTGATCCATATATCCATTTCAAATTAGCTTACTTAGTCCTTTCTACTCATAGTACAACAGACAGTAAAAGTTGTGGTTCATTCTCAGTGGTATCTCTCTCCAAGCTGTCCCAAAACCAATCTGATTCTTTATTCCAAAAACATTCAACTTTATCCAATTCACAGCATTGCAATAATAGGGCCTTTGATTTAGACCAATCACAGACAACAATATAATGCATTAAAATGAGGGCCCAGCCATGGGTGACCTTCACCAATGGCTGGGCAGAGGGGTAAAATGGGTTGTGCTCTCATATCCAAAGCAGACATGCTGATTGGGTTCTTAGCCAGCATTAATTGCTTCATTTAAGTTAAGATCCAAACACTTTACATATAGACTTAAAAGTTAAAGTTAACCAATTTCCTTAATTCAATTAACCAACATTACATTCATCAAAGACATTCTACATTCCAAAATGTGCACCAGTCATTCTTTCCAGACTGTTATTAGAAGCAGCTGGACACTATTCCAAACAATCAATTTAAAGTATATTGCTGGGCATTGTCCAAGGGACATGCAAACATGGCCCCAGACAATGGTCAGTCCAGATGGCTGTTCTATTACACAAAGATAAAAGTTTAAGTAAAATTAAGTTTCAGTAATTAAAGGTAAAATACAGTCTTTGGTCAGTAAAAGTAAAACAGTATTAAAAGATAGCACAATATCATAAAATGATATGCCAAACAATACATTTTGACATAAATCTTCGTCTGTGTTTCTTAATCTGTGTTTCTTCATCTGTTCTTCATTTTACATTTAAAAGGCAAGACAGTCATACAAAAGATCAATAGACAAAAAGAGATATCCTGACATCTGGAGCATGATTCAGCCAGTAAACAGTCATTCTTAAGTCGTTTTTCAGTCATTCTTCAGTCAGTATTTAGTAAAAAGTCAATTAACACTCACTCATAGATTTACAGGCAACCACTAAGTGTTGTGTCACAATCAGGAGCAAGTGTTAAAATCCTGCAGTGATATTCCCATATGCCTGATATTTCCTCTGTGCCTCATTTAGCATATCATGAGCTATTGTTCAAAGTCAGCAGTATAGGCCTTGTTTTCTTAAAACACACAAGCAAAACAAGGTATAATAGTTGGCAGCCATGTCAGGGATGTCCAGGTACCTGTCCACATCTTCAATAATTTGATGCTCTGTCAGTCCTTCATTCTATTTTCTGTTTCATATTTCGTGTTTCCATTATACAGTACTTCCAAAATAATTTACTGTCCTTTTTTAATCCAATACATCAAATTTGGTAATTTCCGTCTATTTAAGGTTCTCAAATGCTCAGGTCATACAATATTCATGATCTTTTCTCTAGCTTCTGGTTTAGAGTATAGTCAGATATTCTTAATGTTCATAATATTCTGATTGACAGTGTTTTCATTCAATTCCATTCCATGACAAAATTCCCATATTCAAGTTCAGGAGTCCACAAGACATTCCAGGTTGGCATCCTCTTTAAATCAACATCCAAAATCTTAATTTTAAAATATTCCAGTATTCTGTTAGATTATAAAATCTTCATTTCAGCAGTGTTCCTTGGTTAAAATTCAATCAAGACCACTGGTCATTTTCCATCTTAAATTGACTCCTTTACAATACAATAACCGGGTCAAGGAGGTGCCATCTTCTCAATCATCTTTCAGAATTTTTTATTACAGTACCAGTAAGTCTTGTTATTTCTTAAAAGTCACTTAAATCTGATATATTTTCAACTTGCTGGTCTTCATTCTTCAGAGATTGGTTTATTTGACTTACTTTCTGTTCTGATGTTTGTTCTTGATCAATCCAATGAGTTCAAGGTTTTTAAAGAATTTCAAAATCCATTCCAATCTGATGTTCCAAGCAAAATTTCAATGATGTTGTCAAAACCTTCACAGAAGGTTGACTCTGTTCAAACGTCGGGTCACCATTGCAGAGGCACATGATGATAAATATATTCCCTGCATTGACTGCTTCCCAAAATGATCCATAATATTATCACAGTAATGCAGGGGACCTCCGGCCAGCTTAAAGCTGTCATTTCAGTTCTCTGTTGATCCATATATCTGACTCCATTTCAAATTAGCTTACTTAGTCCTTTCTACTCATAGTACAACAGACAGTAAAAGTTGTGGTATCTCTCTCCAAGCTGTCCCAAAACCAATCTGATTCTTTATTCCAAAAACATTCAACTTTATCCAATTCACAGCATTGCAATAATAGGGCCTTTGATTTAGACCAATCACAGACAACAATATAATGCATTAAAATGAGGGCCCAGTCATGGGTGACCTTCACCAATGGCTGGGCAGAGGGGTAAAATGGGTTGTGCTCTCATATCCAAAGCAGACATGCTGATTGGGTTCTTAGCCAGCATTAATTGCTTCATTTGAGTTAAGATCCAAACACTTTACATATAGACTTAAAAGTTAAAGTTAACCAATTTCCTTAATTCAATTAACCAACATTACATTCATCAAAGACATTCTACATTCCAAAATGTGCACCAGTCATTCTTTCCAGGCTGTTATTAGAAGCAGCTGGACACTATTCCAAACAATCAATTTAAAGTATATTGCTGGGCATTGTCCAAGGGACATGCAAACATGGCCCCAGACAATGGTCAGTCCAGATGGCTGTTCTATTACACAAAGATAAAAGTTTAAGTAAAATTAAGTTTCAGTAATTAAAGGTAAAATACAGTCTTTGGTCAGTAAAAGTAAAACAGTATTAAAAGATAGCACAATATCATAAAATGATACGCCAAACTTTACACAGTGTTGTCACAGCATTGTCACAGTATTGTGCTGTGTTGTCACAGTGTTGTCACAGTGTTGTCACAGTGTTGTCACAGTGTTGTCACAGCATTGTCACAGTTTTGTCACGGTGTACATTGTAGAAGTGCCCATAGAGAACCTACAAATATCACCTACTTGCTCTGACCTTGGAGACACTTTATTTTGTCATAACTTCTTATGTCACATTGAAGGTCATTCTGTTTGCCAATGCCACCACCTGCACTGGTAACCCACTGTAATTATTTGTTCACGGCAAGATTCATTCAGTTGCACACGGACAGTTTGACAGAATGCAGCGGAGCAGAAAGTGTGCGAAAATGCAAATAATTGAAAACTTATGAAATATTTCATAGTGATGATATTTCTCAAAAAAATGTAATGCATTTGCTTGTTGTTTACTTGTATAATTCAAATATAAGCATGCACCCAAGATATAAATCACAATTATTATATCATATTTTATGTATACTCATTTTTTTAAAGTCATATATATAAAACTTCAGACAAAAAGCGAATACATCATAAACACTGTATGTACAGATAGATTACATAAATGAAAACATACAACAAGTTCATTCATACAAAATGCATGGTTTTGGTAATTTCATGCTATCATACAGATTACAAGACTCATATGATATTCCACTTTGGACAATATATATTAAATAATATTAATGTTGGCAATAAATAGGGTAGATGCAATAGGAAACATTAATACACAGTAGCAGTTTTGCAAACTTGTGTAAAAGTCATGAAAATATTATACAATTATGGACTTCGGTTGAGGTCAATATCAGGTTTTACGGACCTGACCGGTGATATTCACCGAGGCCGAAGGCCGAGGTGAATATCACTAGGTCAGATCCGTAAAACCTGATATTGACCGAAACTGAAGTTCACAATTGTTTTGTTCCATGATTTTTTTTTATGGGAACATTTTTTTTCTGGGGAAAAATTTTTTTGGGGGGGGGAATTTTTTTGTGTGGAAAATTTTCTTTTTCTCTCGAAAATTTTTATTTTGGTGACATTTTTTTTTTTTTTGGAAATTTTTTTCCAGGGAGGTCAATAACAAATGTTATATTCACTGATCAGTGAATAACACATTTGTTATTGAACTGCCTGTCACACACCACCGCACACAGGTGAACATCACATTATAGCTCATTATGCAGGTGGGTTGTTGGCCAATCAGGAGGCTTGTTACATAGGGGTCATGGAACAAAAGTATATATAAAATATAAGTATAGGCCTATATAGTAATTTCATTAAGATAAAGATTGACCCGAATGACATAAAAGCACATCTCAAGAAATAGAAAATTGTCAATATTATTTGAAGTAAATAGCCAAATAGTGACATATTATAATGGTAAATAAACTTGTTAACATTATGTCATGCAGATAATGGCCATATTTCAAGGGCAGTTGAGTCGTGTAGTGTCCTTGGAACTCCTTGTTATGGCATGACTCAATCTTATGTAAAAGCCAATTTCAACCAGTTGCATAAGAGTTAGTTGCATAAGGGTATAAGTTGCATAAGGGGTTGTTGTGCTGGGTTTATTTGGTATTGGTATAACACCCAGAGAATCTGCTGAACTTGACTGAAGGGGTATATAAGGGCACAGGGGTGACAGAGACCAGAGTGAACCAGATCGAAGACCAGTCAAGATCTAACCATATACATGTGAGTTAATTTTTTTTAATGTTAAGTAATAAATAGATACATTTGTATGTAGTCTGTAGAAATGAATTTTAGAGAAATTTATTTGCACTATTCACCTAAAAAATAAATATGACAAAGTTTCTGGATATTAAAGTAAGAGGACAAGGGATATTCTGGAACAATTTAAAGAGCAAAATACCAAATACTATAACAAAAAACCCAAGTCAGTTTACTGTCATTTTTAAAAGGCTCAATATATGAAGATAAATTCCTTCAAAGAATGTAAACAAACACTTTTTCATGCCATGAAAAAAGTCTTGTTTCGTTTACAAATCAATCAATGCTGGGCTCTCCTGGAGTAATTTAAGTCTTTACAATCAATTAAACTCACTTCAGTGATGGAAATGGGGGGGAGCTCGGGGGAGCTCAGCTCCCTTGACCAAAAAACAGGGGGAGCTGTACCCTGCTACAGCTCCCCCAATGATCAGTGGTGAAATTACAATTAAAATGATACTTTTTCAGTCCTCAATGTATTTTTACCCCATAAGTATGCTCTGGTGGAAGAAATCTTTCCATTTTAAAAATGTGGAATGGCGAACCGCTGCCGCACGAGCCGTGAGCTCCCCCCGGCGAAAATTTTCCATTTCCATCACTGACTCACTTAATTATGGAAAACGTGCAATTATGTTGATAAGTTGATTGGAAGTGCATACTATACTTTTAAAAAATACATCAGTTAAATAATCTTTAACTACAAGTTTAATTTCAAATGGAATCCGGTGATCTAATAGCTTTAATATTTAAGTAAAAAGTAACTTTTTTTTTCATTTTCCTTTTTTTTTATCTTTCAGAACAATGTACACCACACTAATTGCAGCAGCCATATTTGGATTTACAAGTGCTGAATGGACTATTCCGAGCTTTTGTGGCAAAAGTAACTGTCCGAAATTCAAACTTGTTAATGAAGCAGTAAGTTAACTTTAATTTTTTCGCAATGTTTTACAGTAGCCTCGGCCATGCCAGTCTCCCTAGGGCACAGTAACTTGTTCCTTGAGGCTCTCGTAAGCACGTCTGACCTGTTTCATTTCCTCCTTTGAATCTCTTATTTTACACCCTATCAATCTATGAATCTCTTATTTAACCCTATCAATTTATGAATATCGTATTTCACACGCTATCAATCTATGAATCTCTTATTTACGCCCCATCAATTTATGAATATCTTATTTTACAGCCTATCAATCTATGAATCTCTTATTTACGACCCATCAATTTATGAATATCTTATTTTGCACCCTATCAATCTATGAATCTCTTATTTTACGCCCCATCAATTTATGAATATCTTATTTTACAGCCTATCAATCTATGAATCTCTTATTTACGCCCCATCAATTTATGAATATCTTATTTTACACCCTATCAATCTATGAATCTCTTATTTTACGCCCCATCAATTTATGAATATCTTATTTTACACCCTATCAATCTATGAATCTCTTATTTTATGCCCCATCAATTTATGAATATCTTATTTTACAGCCTATCAATCTATGAATCTCTAATTTACGCCCCATCAATTTATGAATATCTTATTTTACACCCTATCAATCTATGAATCTCTTATTTACGCCCCATCAATTTATGAATATCTTATTTTACACCCTATCAATCTATGAATCTCTTATTTTACGCCCCATCAATTTATGAATATCTTATTTTACACCCTATCAATCTATGAATCTCTTATTTTACGCCACATCAATTTATGAATATCTTATTTTACTCCACTGATTGATGAATCTCTCACTGAATATTTCAGAATCCCATGGTACGTAAGTACGATGCCAGCACATGGGTCACAACAAGACAGAGAGGACTTATCTATGACTTTGCCATGATGCCCATGTTTATGCGCCTTTTTAGATATATAGACGGAAATAACGCAGCTGGTAAGTGGCGACATCTATTGTATAAAACTTAAAATACATATAAATATGTGTGGGAGGAGATGGAAGGTTGGACATCCTTAAAGGCCTTATTACAGATTTCATATAGGTGTGCCATGTTCTTTTCAACTGCCACAGTGCTCTTGTGATATCAGTATAATGATTTCACAGTTGGTAAAATTGCAGTTTCAGCTGTGTCACTTGGAACCCATACTGATCACACCATCACAAATCCACAATAAGCTGTTAGATTGTTGCTCAACATTGATTATTCAGTTTGATGTTTTGAATAAATCCAAAAGTTACAATATCCAGCTATATATTATGCATGGATTTTGTGTATAATTGCTATCAGTTTTAGCACTTTTACAACAAAACAAATTCATTCACTCTCACATTCATTTGTTGGTCTGAGAGGTTATCATGTGCTGCTCTGTCTTGGCAAAAATAATATACTCAGGAACCATTCAGAATTTAAGACCGAAGGGGGGGGGAGTTTTGCCTTGGGGCATCCTTATCACTGATTTCCAATAATGTTTATTTGATGATCGAATTCATAGCCTCCTTGTCTGGCCTTTTCCCAAATTTTTGGGGAGCAACTACCACCCTCCCCCATTTCTCGTCCTCTGGTATGCCCATGCAACACCGCCACGTTCACTTCCAAAAAATCTCCCCATCATCCCCATTCCAGTCATCAATTCTGAACAGTTTCTTTGGCGCAGATCTCACCTAAAAGACTGAAAAGCCACAAGGTGCTGCCCTCAAGGAGAAATTTCACAACAGGACACCATGAATGTCCATGATGGATCAAGCAAGTGGCTCAAACATATCAGTTTCACCTGCTCCAACTGAATCAAACAACCATACCAATGAATGCAGATTAATCAATTGTTATTCACACTTAGACAGCCCATAAGCCTGACTTGTTGGTAGCAGTTGGAATCAACGCTCAAGCTTGGAGTGCCAATAGTGATGTCAGTATTGCAATACTGACATCATCTGTGCATACATTCATATGGAACATGGCACACTTATACGAGATCTGTAATAACATCACATGTTAGTCCTAAGTCTCACACCTCCTTACACCTGACTCTGGTTTGTTTTGGTTTACTTCCTCTGCCCTTTTCCAGTGCAGGTTCTGGGATCTCAACACTTTGTAATTCACCAGACAATTTGTTATATTTTATCTCGTTATTTTATATGTAATATACAAAATGCGGAATTAAATAAAAGGAAAATAATCAACTTCAAAATATGTAATAGGGGTCGAGAAAGAGAGAGATAGATTGCTTTACATCCTGTATTTAAGTATAGTGTAGTGCATCTTTTAACATAGTGTAACTTGGAGAGCAAATGGTCTACCAGTGGGAAACTTGATCTCCCATCCCAGTCATTGCTATTTTGGTGTAACTGGGAGACTGTCTTTCTCCAGATACTATCACTTTTTCCACACTTTGTTGTGTCAGTTTGAAGTTCTAAGGTGCATTTCCTCTATATCAAAAATATTCTTCACGACATTTATAATGTATTTGTTCTCATATCTTCTTTATGATTTACAATTTCCTTAAATTTAAAATTTGTGAAACTTCTTTTGATGGAAATTGGCCTCACTCTTAAACCAGCAATCAACCCAGGAGTTTAACTCCTTTTTGCAAGCTATCTAATGCATCACGGCGCTAGGAATTATGGTTTAGGCCTAAGGTTGTTCCGTCAGTCTCCCAGTTGAAAATCCTTAAAAAATGCTTCGGATAAGGGCCAAGTAACAGGTCTGTCTCCATTTGTAGTTCTGAACTTATGTACAGGTGGTGTCTCCAAGCAATAGGAGCTCTGATGGAATCCCTTTTGCCTTTCAACAAGGTGATTGGTGTTGTTGACCAAGCCAAGGAGTCTGACTTAATGAGTGTGTTTGTTGAATGTTTGATGTTTTGGGTCAGCTACACTGTACTGATAATGTTCTCAAAACAGCAGCTCAACAGAAAAGAGTGTTGTTATCATACAGATTGGGGGATTGTAACGTGTTAGCAACCAGATTATTGATTTCACTTACTTTGCAAACAAACCAAATAATATGTCAAACTAGCCCTACCCCCTTATCGCAGTGCCACCTACTGATAATACCTGTCCTAATCCCCATATGGAGACAGACCTATTAGAAACAGCACCAATGATGACATAAGCCAGTCACTTTGCCAGTGTCTAAAATAGCAGACACAACTTAAATTTGTCGTTTAACTGTTCATCTAACTAAATAATCTTATTCTGTCAATAAAAAGTGAATTGTCTTATATTGTGTGTTTTATTAATTAATTATAATTTATTCTTATTTCAGGCAAGAAAATAGACATGACGGCCCCTGTCATCTGCAAAGTGACCCCTGGCTCCCCTTACAATTTTGAGATGTCTTTCTATTTGGATATTGAAGATGCTCCCAAACCAAAAAATGATAATGTCTACCTCACCAGCCTACCTCAGGATTTTGAAGTCTTTGTAAAGTAAGTACTATACCGGGTACATCTGTGGGCGTAGTCTTGGCTCAACTCTATTAATCAAATTGGGCTTCGAAGTGTTCTCACCTCTCGTTCTTTGTACAAGGCCAAGTGTATTTAATTGAAAGTTTTACAGTGTTAATTTGATAAAAATGTTGGTTAAAGTAATTTCTTTTTCGTAGGCAGAAAATCTGTTGGGTCGGTCAATCCGAGACGCAAAGAATTAAACATGTCCGGCAACACTTTTGGTTCAGTTCACTAATGCTTTATTCAGCTAAAAAAGTTGCTTTATTGCTGGGATTTGACAGAAAATGTCCGCAGAATAATGAACTGAACGGTGTCCGCCCGCCAGTCCGAGGGCCCGCGAGTCCGAGGGTCCGCGAGTCCGAAGGCCCGTCATCCCGAGGGCCCGCCAGTCCGAATTTTTGGTGCCCTGAGGGCATTGTGGTGCCCTCAGGGCATTGCAATGTCCTGAGGGCATACCCTGTTCATGTTGCCCTGAGGGCATCACTGCGAGGGCCCACCACTGGAGAAGTACCAAGGCCCTGCATTCCGAGGGCCCGCCAGTCCGAAATGCCCTCAGGGCATTGCCATGGTGCCCTTAGGGCACTATAAGTTTAAGAAGCTTTCAGGGCTTTATGAAGATTCCAGACTGAGTTACCTGAGTGCTATTGAATTGCCTGATTGCCACAATGCCTGATTGCTATTGAATTGCCTGATTGCCTGATTACCAAATTGCCTGATCGCCACAATGCCTAATTGCCAATAAATTGCCTGATTGCAATATTGAATTGCCACAGTTGTAATGCAGTGTCAGATTGGAGTGCCTATCTGATTGCTATTGAAAATGTTGAAGTGTCAGATTAGAGTTCAGCTCTTTCTTATTCTATGAGTGCAATCATATCATATAGGCCTATAAGGGAAGTTTCTTTGAGTGGGACACTAAAAGAGGGTAACCTTGAGTCGGTCACTTTTATTAGGACTGCACTGGCTAATTGAGAGCTTTTTGTGTAAATTTGTCTTGTTTAAGTTATTTGCTTGCCTTTGGTATTGAACTGACTTCAGTTTCTATTTCATTCAGTCAGAAGTAGGCTTAACCAATTTTGTGCTCTATATATGGGCCTTTTTATCTGGAGGGAAGGACCTAAAGAAACTGTATCATTGATGTCATGTTTTTAGAACACAGCTGTCCCACTCAAGGATATTTTTTCTTATTTCAGAAATTTAACCACTAATTTACTTCTTGTGTTGTGCAAGTTGTCAATTTTCTGTTAGATTTAGTGAAAACTTTTAAATTGAGGCCTTGGTTTATCATAAATAACTCATAGGCCAAGCAAGATATATCACATTTTCGAATGTGCAGAATATGTATAAGTGTCAGACTGGAACTTACCCTATATGTGATTTGTAATTTTGAAAGACTATTCACTTCCTCTCACCGGAGTTGCCAATTGTTTATATAAAATCCAATCATATAATGATAAATACAGAATTTTCGTTTGTAGACTAAGACAACTGTACCAAAGATCAATCACTGTTAATCTCGCTAATCGCCCTTTACTAAACTACCAGCTCGTAATTTCATATTTATTTTTATTTATTTATTTTATTTAACCCCAATATTTGGGGATAACAAAGAAATACAACATAAAACCAATGGTAAAATAATGATGCAATTTGGCACCAAATATTTAAAACTCAATAGCAGATAAAAACATCTTTATTACCCTATATTTTTGTGTCCCAACCATAACAGTTGAAACCACTAGGGGTGAAAGCACAGTAAGCGCCTCAATATTTGGCCCCTATGACCTAATAATTATTTTCATTAGAAATGCAAGTGTAGTACATCACTTTAAACCTAATAATGTGTATAATACAGAATTATGTTTGTCTAATAAATCAAGACAGGTATTTGCTGGGCTGCTATGCACTACATTATGAAAGTTCCTTGAAAATCCAGGTTTTTCTACTGAAACGGACCATTGGCTTTTCGTCAGTTTTCGCAGATGAGATATGGACAGTTTGCATGAACTGTGACCAATTAAATTTTTTAGCCTTGTCAGCATTCACTAAAATAATCCAAATTTGTCACTAAACATGGTGTCCCTGCTTTATTTGTGACATACCAGACCTCCAAACATCAGTCCCCAGACTAATTTGAACATTTTTGTGGACGTAATGGACGGACATTTACACTTTTTAGCCTGGTGTCCAGTGTATAAGTTAAATTCATTGTGTTTTTAAATTTTTCAGTTGCATACATAGATAGAGAGAGATACACATGCATTTCCATCTCAGTTGACATGTTAGCTTGTCTTTAATTCATTTAAATTACCAAAAAATCAGTTGTGGACGTAATGGACGGACATCAATTTTAGCCATTAAAGCTTCTTGCATCTCACAATCATCAGTGGCCATTGGACATTTTTTGCTTAAATTCATTAAACCAATATCATATCTAGGCAAAAGGACCAAATTCGGCTAATTATTACATAAAAATACCCTCCAGCTAGCCTTTTGAGCCCCTGGCTGTAAATTTGCAAAAATATGGTTACAAGCAGACCTTTTCTTTGGACGTCATGGCTGCCATAATCGTCATATTGAAAAGTCAGCCAATGGTCCAAACAGAAGGCCAGGGAGGTACAGTAAACAGATAATGTCACCGGCAGAATGGGAACTAAATATTAGGCTACAGCATTGCTGCAATGGATGGTGCTTCAGAAAAAGGGCCGCTGGTTACATGCTAAAATTAACAAATTATACCCACTTTAAAGGTCTGCCCAGAGCATGGTTTTAATTGTATGCTCATGAAAAATGCCTAAATTTCTCATATTTACTTGTTGATCAAGCTTAAATACTGCGCTGTTTCTTCTTTATGTCAGAAATTGGTTTATAGGACCCTAAATTTACTTTTATCTGATCAAAACGCAATCGAGGCCTTTACTGTGCTTTCACCCCTAGGTAAACTCTCAGGAAGTACTTCCCTCGTGAATGCTTTGGAAAGCTATATTCTCTGACTTACTTTCCTTTACCCATACACAGTTCATTGCACTTTAATTTTTTCAGTTACTCTGAAAACTTTTCATACAGCAATGTGAAGATGAAAGTGTCCCAACCATAATATTTTTGTCCCAACCATAATGTTTTTGTCCCAACAATAATGCCTCACATAAATGGCTATTCTGACAGGGTTAGTGCAGTTTTGAAAGGTCTGTTTTAAACTTTCTAATAACAAGACAAGATAAGAAGAACTAGCAAAACAGATTTTTAGGAATATTTCAATTAGATATCATGAGATCACATGCTGTCAAAAAAGTCATCTCTAGAGATCGTGAAAATTTGCAGGGAGGGATGGTTTGACCATAAATCAATATTTCTGTTCAGTTATTCTATTCACGTCTTTGTAGAATTGGTAAATTCAACTATTCAACTTGAATATATCAATTATTTCAATTAAATATGTTGTAGTGGTAGTAGTAGTCATAGTTCTCTAAAACTATGCCACATTGTTGACAAGAATAACAGTTTTATGTTCAAATCTAGCCTAATTTCAGTCGCCTACTATGACTTACATTGCTTCATTTAATTTTTCTTTTGTATTCCTTCTATCGGGATCAATGAGATATATTTCGCTTTATTTATTACATAGAATTTTATGGTACGAATTACTTGTCACGACATTGTGAAGCAACGTTCAAAATAATTATGATGTTGGCAAGTGACATTGCAGCAACATTTTCATAACGTTGTACAGCAATGTCGAAGATACGCTGTTAGAATATGAGGTCGTTGCAACAGTGTAAAAAAAAATCTCAACATGCTGTTCACACTATGGCAAAATCATTTCTGCCATACATTCTATGTGACGAACAGACAAGTCCTCCACAATCAGCAATGTTGTGTTCACATTGTGTGCCCCTCAGGTTGGAACAATAAAGTTGGCTCGAGTAAAAGAGTATACTGGGTAACGTGAGGGTGCTCCAAAGAAGACACGTGTACCCCAAGTTAGAAAAAATAGCCATAGAATCGAATAGAATAGAATAGAATAGAATAGTTTATTGACCATTATAAAATAATATTTACATCGACATACAAAAATTGTCAGCATTAATCATGGTAGGCTGACGCCAATACTGATGTATTTGCCTTTACCAAAAGAGTCTTAAATACATTAAACATAATCATTTGCATTTTGGAAAAATCCAAAAGAAAAGAAAAAAAGAACATATAAGTATATAGCTACATATAGTGAGAAAAGAGAGAGGAAAAAAAACCCAGAACAATAATATCTTATTTACAAGTAAATAAACACATGTTGATAAAATCCTAGTATTACAGATTAATTAATCCTATTGCTGCCCAGGACATTATGCATACAGAGTAACCTTTATTTCAATGATGTGAAACACTGGCCTTTGTTATACAATATATTCACATTCTACAATTACTTGATATATGTTATATCTATACACGTACAATGAAGTATGCTACATCAGAGATAAGTAATACCATAGGCCTACTATTAATACTTCCCATGAGGAACAACAAAGTGCCCTGCAGAACAACAAAGTGCCCTGAGGAACAACAGAGTGCCCTGAGGAACAACAAAGTGCCCTGAGGAACAACAAAGTGCCCTGAGGAACAACAGAGTGCCCCGAGGAACAATAAAGTGCCCTGAGGAACAACAAAGTGCCCTGAGGAATAACAAAGTGCCCTGAGGAATAACAAAGTGCCCTGAGGAACAACAAAGTGCCCTGAGGAACAACAAAGTGCCCTGAGGAACAACAGAGTGCCCTGAGGAACAACAAAGTGCTCTGAGGAACAACAAAGTGCCCCTCAGGTTTGAACAATAAAGTTGGTTCAGGAATAAAAGAGAATACTGGGTAACATGAGGGTGCTCCAAAGAAGACAAGTGTGCCCCAAGTTAGAAAAAATAGCCAAGAGGAACAACAAAGTGCCCTGCGGAACAACAACGTGTCCAGAGGAACAACAACGTGTGCAGAGGAACAACGTGTCCAGAGGAAGGCTACAGCAGCCTGCTTAAGTTGCGAGCGCGAGCGAGCAGGCTACAACATTTCACTGCTGGTGTTTTATTTCACGTCCTCGCACACATGCCTTTTTGAAGCAGCCAAGTGAAGTTCTGCTGAGCGCGGACCTGAAAGGCAGCAGCGCGGACTTTAGGGGCAGCAGTTCTACTGTCCTAGATCCCAATTCGATACCCATTTCGACTTGAATTTCATCAGTCTGTGCCTCGCTCGCTCGCCTGCTAAAGCAGACTGGCTTGTCAGTCAATTCCAGAGGAACAGCAATGTGTCCAGAGGAACAGCAATGTGTCCTGAGGAACAGCAATTTGTCCAGAGGAACAAAAAATTGTCCTGAGGAACAAAAAAGTGCCCTGAGGAACAAAAAAGTGCCCTGAGGAACAACAAATTGCCCTGAAGAACAACAAAGTACCCCGGGGAACAACAATGTACCCTCTGGAACAACAAAGTGCCCTAAGGAACAACAGAGTGTCCAGAGGAACAATAAACTGTCCAGAGGAATAACAGAGTGTTCAGAGGAACAACAAACTGTCCAGAGGAACAACAAACTGTCCAGAGGAACAACATGTTCTGTACCAAAAAGTGCCTCGAGGAACAAAAAGTGCCCTGAAGAACAAAAAAGTGCCCTGAGAACAAAAACGTGCCCTGAGGAACAACAAAGTGCCCTGAGGAACAACAAAGTGCCCTGAGGAACAACAAAGTGCCCTGAGGAATAACAAAGTGCCCTGAGGTACAACAAAGTGCCCTGAGGTACAACAAAGTGCCCTAAGGAACAACAAAGTGCCCTGAGGCACAACAAAGTGCTCTGAGGAACAATAAAGTTGGCTCTGGAATGAAAGAGTATAGGCCTACTGGGTAACATGAGAGTGCTCCAAAGAACACAAGTGTGCCCAAGTTAGAAAAATAGCCTCAGGGCACATTGTTGTTCCTCGGGGTACTTTGTTGTTCCTCAGGGCACTTTTTTGTTCTTCAGGGCACTTTTTTGTTCCTCAGGGCACTTTTTTGTTCTTCAGGGCACTTTTTTGTTCTTCAGGGCACTTTTTTGTTCTTCAGGGCACTTTTTTGTTCTTCAGGGCAATTTTTGGTTTATTTAGGCAATTTTTGGTTCCTCATGGCAGTTTGTTGTTCCTTAGCACAATAAAGTGCCCAGAGGAATAAATCAAAGGACCTGAGGTATATAAAAAGTGTCAAAAAGAAATAAAAAGTGCCCTGAAGATTTACTAGTAACTTCAGAAACAAAGGGTGCCCTGAGGGTACAAGTAGAGCCCTGAGGAATCAATGAGTGCCCCAAGGAACCAAGGAGGACGAGAACAGTGACATCATGCCCTGAGGCAAAAAGGTGCCCTTAAGTGCTGCAAGGAACCAGAATGACCCAAGAAAGAGTGCCCAGAGGAGTTGAAAAGTGTCCTTAGCACGAAACAGTACCCAGCGGAATGCACAAAAGGACCTGAGGTTTAAAAAAAGTGTCAAAAAGAAATAAAAAGGTACCCCTGGGATTTATGAGTAACTTGAGGAACAAACGAGTGCCCTGAGGGTACAAGTAGTGCCCTGAGGAATTAAAGAGTGCCCCAAGGAACCATCAGAGGAGCAGAACAGTTACATCCTGAACTAAGGCAAAAAGGTGCTGTCGACCTGTTCAGAATACAAACAATGCAGATTTTAATAGCCTCCTGTTTGGTTTCCCATGCTTTTGGGTTTGGGGAATCCAAATATCACATTCATTTTGGTCTGGGGTGAAGGGAAACCCTGCCTCAAGGGCCCTCAACATTAATTTTGTTGTCAATTTCAACGGTAGTCGGTCAATTTCAACGGAAGTCGCAGGCCTATTTTTCTATGATTTTATGTTACATTTTGTCTGGTTACTTGATAGCAATTCATCACAGAGAGCCTTCAAAATAGTGCCGAATTAAAGGAAAGAATTTTCCTAGCAGATAGATAGATATGTGATTTGTCATCAAAATGTTGCAAAGGAAATGAAAATTTATGAAATATTTCATTTTTCATTGAAATTGGTAAAAAAAGCCTGAATTTCATACGGTTTCAGATGGGTTTTCACATATAACTCCATATAAAATTGCTTCTGGATTCAACTTATGGCACCATATGGCAGATTTTAAGAATTATGTAGGATCAGTATCATGCTTTTAAAATTGTGCATGCTTGTTAATCTCTAATTACTCATTAATGATGCAGTCACTGCAGAAAAAGTACTGAAAATGCTATGCACATCGTCAGTAAGATTCATAAGAATGTACAAGCTTTAAATTATAATTAATTCTGACAATAATGAATTTATAGTTACCAGTTGCAATCATACATTGAGTGTATACCCTCATGCTCATGACTTGTCAAAAATTCCAGCCATTCAGTTCTGCCACAAGAAGCAGAACCTTTGTTCCAAAGGATTTGTTGTAATATTTAGGCAGAATATATTGTAACTTTTTATGCCACAGTATTCACAACTTTCAGTGACTTCAAACTAATTCACATCAATCTGGTTTACCTGATCTTCCCATCAGGCATCATATTTGTTTAGCAAGTACATACAATATATGCACATATATAGTCCAACATGCAATGTAGGAAACAGCCTGAAAGAACCAACACTTGAGGTTAAATCATTGACAGAGGAATTATTAGTCTTCATTCCAGAGCTCTTTGCTTCTCAATGCATTACAGTTTTTAAAATAGCAATCTCAAGCTTCATGGCTATAGTAACTTTGTCATCTGTCTAGTGTTGTGAGTACATTGTTCCAGAATATCATGAGAGCAAGCCACTTGCATGGAACTTCAGAATGCACATGCGTCCAGCCTCCGAACAGGATTCATGCCCTTGTGTTTTATACTACTTCAAGGATCAGTTGGAACCAAACTCACAGAGCTGTTAGATCTTGGAACATCAGCTTATATTGCTACCATAATATTGTGGGTTGAATTGTTAGTTTGGCTTGATTTTCTCCATCTGTTGCTGTTTGGCAGGGCCAAAAAGTTTTCCAGGCCGATAATTCAAAGATTGCTTGTATAAATCCAGGGGTAGGTGGATTCCTGAGAAGGAAAATGAAACATTTGTAACTTTGAGCCAGAATCATGCACCGCTGCAGCCCAAGAGCTTACAAAGAGAAGTGCCATAAGAGCCTCCAACTGGTGTCCAAATAAGCAAGCCTTAAGCGACTATTTAAGTCTTTGTATTGGCAGTAACCTCTATGCTGTGATTATGTCCATGTTAATGATGATAGAATAAGTGAAGCTTGATGCCATTTGTCTTGAAGTCCCAATAAGTGAAGAAGAACATGAAATATATGAAACAGATCCTGGGCATGCTTAAGCTATCCTGTAAAGAACCAACATGCACCTGCAGTGAGTAGGATGACAGCTCTTGAACCTGAAGACCAGTATCAAAGAGTTAACATTAACTAAAGATTTCTTGACCCTGACAGACGTTTTCTGTTCTGAGAATCAGTTGTCAGTACAGACTCGGACACACTTCATTCTCCTATATTAAAATTGGATAAAAACATGTGCAGATATATGCAAACAATATCAGAAGTCACACTGAAGTCACAAGTTGCCTTTGTTTTGTCATTTTAGGTCATTTTGGTTGAAATTTATGGCCTTTCTCGATATCCCAAATTATGGAATATTATAAAAAGTTGTCATAGCCAGTTATCTTCCAGGTTTATGAAATTTATTCATATTTAAGAGTTTCCACAGTTGTAACAAGATCATAAAAGTAGTTTTAGATCACAAAAAGACAGTTTAAAAATTGGACTTAGACCACTAAAAAATACAAATTTTGGATAATTTCGGGTCATGATGAAATATGAACATAGACAGTATCTTCTCTAGTGCAAATTATTTTATTTGAGCCTTATCAGCATTGTTTTGACCGAAAACTAGCCGAAACGTGTATTTTTGTCCAATTTTCAACAGCCATTTTCTGTCTGAAACTACTGGTAAAATCATATCAAACCAGAGGAAATGTGTACAAAATGACAAAATGTCATTTATATGGAAGAAAATTGTGCTTTTACAGCTTTTCATAGAAAATAATAAAATAGGATATCAAAAAAATTATATAAATTTATACCAAAATGATTTTAAACCATGAAACAAGGACAACTTATGGCCTCCTCAATATGAATTTCCATGTTGTTTGATTTAAGTATAAAATACAAATTGTGTTGAAGATGAAGTATTTTTGAAGGAAATCTCACCTTTTAAATTAACAGACTTTCAAATTAAATTTTAACTAATTCCTGGTGGAAGACCTTAATTGGGCCTGCATGCTGAAGATCTTACAAGCTACGATAGACCTATATAATCATAGGGGGTTTTAAGGCAATGATCTCAACTCATAATATACATATGCTACATGTATAAGTTATTAATCAGTGTTTGTAAGTAGTATAGAACAGACAAGTAAAGTTAATTGGTTGTTGAAATGCAATGAAGAAAATGTTGTAAAATGCTTACAAATACGGGAATTGGCCATTTATAGAGACAGTATTGATAAATGGTTGCTAGACACAAGTCAATGTAAAATTAATAAATTATCATTGAAGATTTGTGTTTAGGCTAGTCCAGCTGTTATGATTTACGTTTAATTAATTTTTTTTCTGCTTGTTTTTAAATATTTTACATTTTAAATTCTTACTGCTTTGTACATTTTTTGTGTACGAATAAAGACATATATTTCACAATAAAAATAGTACAGAAACAGGTAAGAATTTTAAGTCTTTAGAGATGAGAACAGAGATGCATGATTCTGTTATTTATTTAAACAGCATTGGATATTTTGATAATTTAATTGGTATTTGGGCTAACAGCAATTAAATTAGGAGTACATCAATACAATCAATTGTTGTCCTTCTTCTTCTTCTTCTTCTGTTTATATTCCGCCTTTATATTAGACGAACCTCCTATTTAAGGAGTTGTGTTACATGTTAAAATCCGGGTTGAAAACATCACAATGAAAACTACTTCTAAAAACTAGAGCTAAAACAGTTCCTAGCAACGTCTAGGGGAGACCGGGGTAAGTTGTGCCATTTTTTTCGTCAGGCTGATTTTCCAAAAAACCCTAGCTTGATCATGCAATCTGAAAATCAGACTTCAAAATATAATATGTTGGCCAGAATCAACCAAAGTTTCAGGGCAGTCCGACCATTGGGAAGGTCATGGCAGGCATTTGAAAAAAGTAGGTCAAGTGGCACAACTTGCCCCGGTGCCGGGGTAAGTTGTGCCGCAAGACGGGGTAAGTTGTGCCGCCTAATTTATTCCAAAAAACTCTTGTATTTCACCCGTTTCTTCAGATAGATAATTTGCATCATGTTTTTAACGTACGATTGACATGTTACATGAAACTAATCAGGCATTTATTAGCCATTTTATACACAAATTAAAAAGGCTGAAAAAACCAGAATTATTTATTGTTTAGAGGGTGTTATAACTCTTTTAACACGTGTTCCTTTCAATGTAAGTTATTTCACAACATTTTTAGGCCTTGCGTAAAGTTAAGACAAAAAAAGATTAATAAAATATTAATTCCTATGTCATGCCATTGGCACAACTCACCCCAATCAAAACGGCACAACTTACCCCAAATTGATTTTCTGGATGAAACTGGTTGTCAAAAATAAACAAACAATGCAAAAAGAAATCTAACAACAGAAATGTCTAGATATACCTCTTAACTCCATCCTACCAGAGGGACATCATCTTATTATAAATACCAAATGACTGAGAAACCAGAATGTCAGTCCTCAGCACTTCAAGTTTTCAGCAACAAAATTGAATTTATTAGTGTAGCTTTTCATACCATTATATTCGGTAATTTTTTTCTTGGTGTCTCATTATGTTGACCAAGTGGGTATATATGGGTGGCATTGCCTTCTTTGCCCAGTTCTTCATTTAACCCAAACAGTGGGTGGCTCAACTTACCCCGCGGCACAACTTACCCCGGTCTCCCCTACTTTGAAGCAGAAAAGACTGGTGATCTGGTTCGCTCTGACACTTGCTGGGCCGGCGATCGAGATTCTCCTTGAGTCTCTCCAAAAATCTCCTCCATTGAGTAGTGCATAGCACCAGTCCAAAAGGTGTGAACGCATTGGCAGTGGGTCTATTCCATTAATGCTATTGTTTAATTGGCATTCATTACATAATTAAAGATAACGTGTCAATTGGATATTTTCACGTCTGTTTAAAAATAAATGCTCAAGGAGCTAGGCTTTAGCTGGTAAAAAATGCTTTAGCCAGATTTGTTAAAGTTGTCAAAAAATCTTAGCCAAGTTGGCTAAAACTAGGGAAAAACAGTTGCATTTTCCGATTTTCTTTCAGCCAGATTGAGATTGAATTAGCTAGCATATTTCTAAAGTTCTGGTGAATGGCTAAAGCCCAGCCAGGAGTGAGATCATTTTGAACATCATTTTAAAACTCAAATAGCAATTATTTATTACTTTTCTTTTGAGGGTGATTAAATAAAAGCGTGAAGAAAGTGGGCCTACTCCACAATTTCATAGTAAAACCAGCAATTCAAAGAGCGTAATTTGGCATGACAAAATACTGAATGACATAGACACAAGGATAAATAGATAAAAGGTAGATAGATTAAAGATAGATTGATCTAAAGATAGATTGAAAGATTGATCTAAAGATGGATTGATATTTTTCTCTTTCTTTTTTTTTGTAGGCCTACTCAGACTGGCTAGATATAGGCCTATGTAATTATGTTACTCCATTACTTTATTAATGTCTGTTGTTCGTCTGTTGCTGTTTATTTATTGGCAGATAATTTCCTAATGATATCGAGCAACACTGGCTGACTTGTATCAAGCAACACTGGCTGATTTGCAACTTACGTAACTGATAAGCAACACTATGACCGCACAGTTTAATATTACTGCCAATAATTATAATTGATGTAATTAGCCTATATAGGGGCGGGTCGGAGGCAGGGCGGGTAGTACGGAGGCGGGTAATAGTGGGGCGGGTAATAGTGGGGCGGGTTTTGCCGAGGCGGGGAGTGGCTGGGCGAGTAGTCCCAGGGCGGGTTCACTGGAAACCCACGGGGAGGGTTGGTCTGGTGGTAGCATGCTAGGCTGCTAAGCTGCCAATCCCTGGGTCCAGGGTTGTAATCCAGCTCTTCCTGGATCACCTGGGCCTATGTTGGACAGCTGTTTCAATCCTTCTTCGCCCCATTGCTGTTTCCTCCTGTCCTAATTAACCTACCTAGTGCATAATACAGGACGTAAGGCTCAAGTCATCCATCCATCAAACAACCCCCCCCCCCCCACTCGCACTATTGAGAACCTTATAGATGGAGCCACATGTGGCATGCTCTCTTGTAGTAAAATGGGAGTATGAATAAACATGATATAGCTGTCAACTGAATAAATTTGGGTACCTATAGATAATGAGTAATAAACGGGCCTGCAAAAGCCTCATAGGATTGAGGCAAAATACCACTTTCCTTCATTTTTCCGGTTTTTTCCTGATTTTGTCATTTATAAATTCTCTCGCATCTTCCCTAATTTTATATTTTCCTGGGCAAGGGACAAAAACGACCTGGACATGTTCTATACACATTTATTTAGTACATTTCTAATATCACTCCAATACATGTAGGCCTACTAAGCCTAGAAGAATTTTAATGATATATCATCTATCCCAATTACATAAATGTGCGTCCAATTCATTCAGCACGTCCACATGACTGAACATTTATAGATACTCTAAACAATCAGGTAAGATTCAGATTATAGGTCTGAATATCACTGAATACAGACAATAGCTCCGAAAAGTGGCACATTCAGAGCTATTTGCTGAATTTAGGTGTTTTTGACACTAAGACAATATGTCTTGGATAGATAGATAGATAGATAGATAGATAGATAGATAGATAGATAGATAGATAGATAGATATAGATAATCCTCTGAGGGCATCACCCATTTCCCCTGAGGGCATCTCGGAGTGGCGGGCCCTCGGACTTGCGGGCCTTTGGGGACGATCGTAAGGGGTGCCCTCAGGGCACCTGAGACTCAGGGTGCCCTCAGGGCACCTCGGACTTGCGGGCCTTCGGACTGGCGGGCCCTCGGAGTGGCGGGCCCTCGGACTCATAGGGTGTCACCGAACTGAACTCGACGACATCATCATCTTGACGTCTGCTCTAATGCGAGATAAACTTTCCGGGCCAAAAATTTGTTTTCTCTGAAATACGGATCCTGCCAAATTTGCAGACCGATGGTACGAATCGTGTATCGATCAAGTGTATCAATGATACGTACCTTATCGATTTTGTGTAACGATATAGACCCCTAGTTCTTGATGGTATAAATATGCAGAGTCTGACCCGCTCTTTATGCAATTGAGACTCCTGAAAATATCGGAAATTTATCAACATTCTATTGCAGTGCTAATGTTCAAATTTGTCAAAGGTATGCTTCCAACCATGTTTCACGTCTTGTTCAAGCGCAACTCTGATGTTGCAACAAGAACGACAAGAAACTCCAATAAGCTACATATACCACTTTGCAAGCTTGAAATATGTAAAAAGTCTGTAAGATTTCAAGGGCCAACTATTTGGAATGGGTTTGAGAATAAAATTGACCACTTTTGCAGTATTCATACCTTCAAGAAAAAACTTAAATCATACCTGATGACCCAAAACAGGTCATCTAGGATTTGAAATGGGCTCTACCTCCTTGTAAAAACCAACCCATTGAAAGTTTGTGAATCTCATTTAAGTCAAGGATCATAAATAAAATGCATGTTCAGCTATGCATGTGATCCTGGTGATGTTAGCAGCATGGGAAATGTCAAAAATCTGCAAAAATGTATAGGAATCTGATACAAGTTATTATGATTGGTCAGATAAAAATGCCCCTCTGTCTATGGCATATGAATCCCATCTCAGTTAGATTGTCTTTCAAATAGTGCATCGTAATGTGATCTTTATCCTCTGATGTTCTTGGTCACGGTGTTGAATGTGCTCCCTGCATAAATGAATATTGTCGGCATTAGGCCCAAATCACTCGATTGGTTAAAGTGTTGTATAGAATAGAGACATGAGAGAACAGATGCTACACAGCTGTCTCTGGGTGCCTTTGCGGGGCTGTCGGGTCAGATTTCCCCATCCACCCTAAGGGGTGGTAAACGTGATTTGGCAGCCTCAAATGCAGGGCAACCAGAGGCAGTACCTTAATATTAATTTTTACTGTCAATTAATTAATAATATGTGTTTCATGATGTTTGTATATGTTATTACTGTAACTTATCTAGAATTTGGTGTGTGCTTGGAATGGGATGAGGTAAAGTAGTGTTGTAAATAGACATTATATAGATTTTGTTATTTATAAGCTTTTAATTTATAATTATTATTATTATCATTATTTCCTTTTTTACACATGTATTACCACATAACGAATTTTTCAATTTATCGCGATCTTTCATTGGTAATGGCACATACATCTCTAAGAGATGTCAGCCTACCACAATGTTTTTATGTACCATGATGATGTATTTCTGTGCTTTTAGTGGTCAATAAATTGAAATTGAAATTGAAATTAAATTGAAATTGAAATTAAAGAACTCACAGCCGAAAAAGTTTTGTTAAGGATTCAATTGAATTGAAAAGGTTCAATACTGGTGGGAAGGCCCTATGATGGAGCCCTATGCTCCCAACTTGAGAGAAAAGGGTTCCATTGCACAATTGTGGGAGATCAGTGCAGCTGGATAATTTAAGTGTCGTCTTTGTTTGCTGTTGGATCCTTAAAAATTAGATAATTATATTCAGTTTAGAACCTTTTTGTTTCAATTGTACCATGCTCGTTTTGTCCTCTGTCTCGAAAATTCACATCTTGATTATCATTATTTTTTTATAGAGAATATGACGGATTCAGTTTCGGAGCAACATCACGGCGGAAATTCAGAGAACTCCGGTATGAGCTGGATTCACAATCCCCCGACTACAACGCAACTTACTATTACACCGCAGGGTATGACGGTCCCTGGAAATTCATCAACAGACATAATGAGATATGGATACCCAGAAATTAAATTATTGACTGTCAAGCAGACTGAGTTTGCATTGTTTTATATGAAAATTGCAGAACAATGACACTGAAATATTTTACATTTTTAGGGTTTTGCTACAAAAAGTTATGTCATTCCTTCTGTAATTGAGTCTTAGATCTCATGCATGGAATGATGATTATGAATATATGTATTTTGAAAATCTCAAACCGAAAAATTTGTTCACTATATAGTCTAGATATATTTTGTTAGTTTTGCTTCTCTGGCTTTTAGAAAAAGTTGTTTTTTTGGCCTTAAGGGCAATTTGTTTGTTCGACCAATCAACTCACACATTTGTATGTAGAATTTGCATATTGTGTTCATGATTATCAAAATTTTTGATATTTCGCAAGGGATTTTTTCCTTGTTTAATTGACACTTTCTCTGTATATATAATAATATCATATGTCTAGCGGAAATACTCGCTGCTCATTGGCTGACAGCCGTGCAATATTCTACGATATTGCACGCTGTTATATTGCACGCTCATTTTAACATGTAAGAGATTGGACGGACCTGAGAGGAAGCACCATATTTTGATGCTGCTGCAGCCACAAGCAAACAAAAATGTTGTGTTTGTTGGTTTTACTAAAAAAGGAACTGCACAGCAACGGAGGCAGATAGAAAGATGGGGATGGTGGCAAAAGATGCGCATATTTACGGGCCAGGTGGATATCAACTTTTTGTGTTGGTTATTTCATTTGTGGCATCGGAATAGAGCATTATGTGGCCGAAAAACGGCTTTTTTGCCGATTTTTCAGTGACTTTGTTGTGTTTAGAGGTCTAAAGTCTGCTATAAAGTTTCAGATAAAAATCTGAAAAAATTCCATCATCAAGTATATCATTTGTGGAATCCAATAGTGTGACAAAAAAGTTGTGAGTGAAATAGTTATTGATTTTTGATGAGATACATTTTAAACACATGGGTCAAAAGAAACACAAAAAAGAGTTTGGTCAAGGAATTCCAGCCCTTTTCTCTGCATTTGACACAAAAAACCATATGATATAACAGTTATTGCACATCACCTCGTGCAATATCAGTTTTTATGGCACCTCGGTGACTAATATTGCACTCGGGCTGCGCCCTCGTGCAATATTAGTCACCTCGGTGCCATAAAAACTGATATTGCACTCGGTGCTGTGCGATAACTGTATATTATTTATTGTCATATATGTTTAAAAAAGTTTACAATGAACTTTTTCAAACAAAGTTGGTGATATTTTTCAATTTACAGAAGTTCCTTTACTGTGAAAATTTAAAAAAATGGAGATTGATGTTTCATTGTCATGCCTGTTGGTCCATGTGAGCATGTCTATGTTGCAGCAACGTTATGGTAAGTACAGTGGCGTAACCAGGGGTTAGCCAGAGTTGGAAAGTTCATATGGGGGACACCTAGGGGCATAGGTCCAATATGGGGGGCATGTGCCCCCCTTTGCCCCCAATATGGATGCCACTGTTGTGGATTTCTGACAACATGTCTATTAAAGGGGGTAAGAAATTTTAACAAAACAAAAATTTAAAAAACGTGTATATACTCAGTTTCACCGCACATTTTCACTCGGAAAAGTCTGCGAAACTGTACGCTCGACTGTACAAGGGGCAGATGTATATATGTATGTATTGCATTTTATGTTGAGGGGGGGGGGGGGTACTAAAAATACGCATAAAACCTAAGGGTGGGGTATCAATTTGACGGGAAGTTCTGGCAAAACTCCCCATCCCCCACGCCCCCCCCCCCATCAGTCATAATTTAAATTCTGAACTGTCCCTAAATTATGTAGTATTGCATGGTAGAAATGACGTTGTCACAACATAGTGAATAAATGTCAAAATATGATAGCATGTGACGTTGTAGCAACATAGTAGCAATGTGAATAAAAAATCTCAACATGGTGTTCACATTGTGGCAACATAATTTCTGCCATACATTTCCATGTGACAACAGAAGAATGAAAATGACAATGCAGAACAATTTAGAGTAGGTCGGGGTAAGAAGCCCGGGTTAGGTGAGGGCCCCCCCCCCAGGGTTATATCCAAACTTCCATTTTTGGTGCTTCAGGAACCATTTAATAATGTGTACTTTACCTTAATCTTGATAGAATAGCTAATTAAAATAGAAAAAAATTGGCCCGAAATTGAAACAGGGCAAAAAATATTAAAAAATAAAAGTATGAACAGAAAAATTCTGAAATTCAGAAAAAGTGAATAGAATGCCTTAAAAATGAAAGAAGAACCCTAAGAAATAACTTTAGGCTGAATAAGCTCGCAAAAAAAATTGCCATAGAATTATAATAGGGGGGCTTCTTGCCCGATGGGTGGGGTAAGAAGGCCATTTTGAATTTTTTCAAAAATGGACGTAACTCTTTTATTAAAATTGGCAGACATTTGTTTTACTACATGTAGTTATTAGTAGAGTCAATTCCCTGTCAGCATGCCTCAGTGGTCCAACGTCGGCCCAGCATCAGTCCGATGTCAGTAGCATCGGACCAGCTTCGGGCCGACGTTGGACCGCCGAGGCACGCTGATAGGGAAGTGATCCCTTCCTGAGAGCGCAAGCATTCAAATAATCGCCATAAAAAGTAGCTCAAATCGCACCTCGAAGTTAAGGGAGGCCGCATGCCCCGACCTACTCTACTTAAGAGACCCTGCTATCCCTCCGATGACCACTTCGTCCTCCAATTAGCAACATTTAGTTTATTCGTTATGCGCCTGTTGGGGTAAGGGGAACGGGGGCACATTGGGACGCTTTTAACATCTACTAATTTTACTCAATGCTGAAAGCACTGAAGAACAGTTTACTCAGAAGTTTGCTTGAATATCACCAATTGATACTATTGAGCTTAAATGCAAGGCATAATAAACTACACTGCACCTACCCTTTTGCAGCCAGAGAGTCGTAAAAATGACTGTCCCAATGTGCCCTGTCATGGTACAGCCGGGGCACATTGGGACATCAATTAAAAAATCATTTTAACACTCAATGTGCAATAGATATTACATATAAGTAGTGCGTAGGACAATATACAGTGCATTAACACCTTGTAGTGCCAATAGTTCATAACTTTAAACAGTTTTAAACATTTAACATAAACTGTCCTGGGTGCAGACATCTATGAAGTAACACAAAGTGCTTTGCGAAAAATTTGTTCCCAGAGCATGGTAATCCACTATACCTCTATTCACTGTGGCCTAAATACCTGTTGTGTGCTGTCCCAGGTCATTCAGTTGCCTTGGACAATTAAAATCTGCCATATTAAGTGCGTCCCAATGTGCCCCGAATTCACTGTCCCAATGAGCCCCGATATGACTTTTACACCAAAATGCTAATTTCTCGGACACCAGTGAGTGTGTTTATCACGATAGTAATTCATAACTGTTTGTTACGATATATAAAATTCATACAAGCACTGAGAAAGCCTCATTGTTCATGGTTTGTCCACAGAATGGTTCGAATTGAACCCATCCATATTTACTTTAGTAGTAGGAAAACAAACTTTTGCTCGCCATACTTCTGCATGTGGCTGTAATTTGTCTATAAAACCATGGAAACACCAGGATGTGAAATTACAAGATATGATGGCACTACCATATCATATACCTTGCCAGGATCCAAGAAAACCCCACCGTCCCTCAGTGCCCTGCGTCCCAATGTGCCCCGGTTCCCCCTACCATTATAACAGAAAGTGAAAAGAGTGTATTTCCCTTATAAGTGTTGATGTTGTCTCTGCCTGTCCATCAACATGATTAGATACTTTTAACCACTGTTTTAGCACCTTCATAGTAGCTTTTGGAGGTTCTAGTGGTGTAGTAGTTTTTAGTAGTAACACCTGCTTAAATATTTACAGCAGATTGGATTTTACTATACATAATTACAGAACTACTACTCCTGAAAGGAGGTTCGTCTGATTCTGAAAGACGGAAACTCACTTGAAGAAGAAGAAGAAGAAGAAGCCCACAGTCTGTGCATGAAAAAGGGATCATGCAAACACCCACAACCTAGGGGAGAGCGGGGCACAGTGAGACGGAGGGCACAGTGAGACAAAGCCCGTAGCATCTAAGTGGTACTGTTTACACTCCAACCCTCTTTTGTATAAAAGAAAAAGTAAGTAAGTGAGAGTCTGACCTACATCCGGAATGCCTACACAGCATATCGGGAGTGGAATTTCAATATTTTGGTTTTTAGCCAGTAAAAGTAAATAATTTTGCTAAACGCCTTTTTGATATAATTCCCAGGAAAAATGGGATAATGCTAATCAATTGCCAGGGATTCAAACCTTGGTCATTTGTCTTAGTTTAGTGAGATGATGAACCACAATGCAGGCATCCGGTCCACAGGATTAAAACATTTTAAAAAGAAAGCTGTGTGGGGCACAGTGAGACAGTTTGAGGCGGGGCACAGTGAGACATCACTAAATACACTTGAAATGACCTGAATGTGATGCACAGCTCGCAATTCACCATTAAAAACAAAATTCAGTGTAAAAACTACTGATTTTAGTGAGTCATATCCAAAGAGAAGCATCAGAAAGAATTTTGATTAGTATGTAACAGGTGCGGCAGGTTAAATAAGTCGTGCATGTGTCCTGTGCGATGAAGTTTGGAAACATGCTCAAAAACAGACGTAAAAAATCACCTAGCCAGCTGCTTTTATAAAAGTACAGTAGTTTCTGTAGCAACAATTGATAGAACAATTCCGCAGGTCCCGAGGATCGGTGGTTATGGCAGCAGATACCCTGTCTCACTGTGCCCCACCTGCTGTCTCACTGTGCCCCGCCCACGGGGCACAGTGAGACACTTAACGAGCATGGATGTAACTGAAAATTTCTATAAACCTGTAAAAGGTAGGAACCTGAAACTACTTTACAATATACCCAACGTCATTACCTATAATGTGGACCTGATCTCATTTAACTGGTTACTGCCAACATTTTGGAACACTTGAAAATAAAAAAAGTGTCTCACTGTGCCCCGCTCTCCCCTACTCACAACCTGCTCCCCCCCCCATAGTAATACAAATTGCCCAATGGCACAATATTATTTACCTTAGTCTAACCTATGACATTTCGTGCCAGTACTGCGAGTTACCCACTATAGCTATGTAACCATGGCAATACACCCTTGCTCATAAATATTGATTATTTTTTTTGGGAAAAAGTGGGTAAAAAAGAAAATTGAATGCTGGCAAGGTATATTTATCTTCCCGTATCTCTCTTGGAAAGCCCTAAGGGGGCAACCATTTATTTTCCTTGGCAGGAAATTATCTATTCCATGGTAATGGCGGCAGTATTTATTTATTTTAAATGCGCGAAGTCACAAATACAAGTATTCATTCCGAAATCAAGCAATGCCTTATTAAGAAATACCCCTTGCCGAAATCATTCATTACAAGAGCTGCCCAAAGAAATTTTTTTTACCAAACTGTGCAAGAAATTATTCATAAAAAAAAACTAAAAGCCCCCCTTGAAAGAACCCACAGCCGGGAAAGGTTTTATACTTTTTAAGGCTTCAACTGAATAGAAAACTTAAAGGTTCAATACTTGGAGAGAAGGCACTATGTTTGAACCCTATGCTCCCAATTTCAGAGAAAGGGGTTCGATTGTCGGAGTTCAGTGCAGCTGGACCATCTAAATGTTGCTTCGTTTGCTGTTGAATCCTTTTCATAAGTTGTGTAATGAACCTTTTAGGGTTCCTTTTCTATACCAGCTTATAGAACCCTTAAAGGTTCCATATAAAACCATTTTGTTAAGAGTGTGTAAAAACGTTTTTGTTGAGAGTGTAAGTTTATTCAGTTACATAAAAAGTTCTAACAAAAACCAGTGGAGCAGAAAGGCAATTTGGAAATAATTTTAAACTTATGAAATACCTTTTGTGATGATACTCCTCAAAAACATGGAATGCATTTGTGTGTTATGTAATACAAAAAAATAAATATATTCACCTCCACAAAAGGATAGATAATTATTAAAATACACTGCCAACATTTACGAAAATGACATATTTTCTTTAAAGGTGTATCTCATTTATACTTCCAAAACATATACAATTTTTTTTTAATTTATGTAAGAATTAAAATGTTACTGATAATTTAGATTAGAGATTATAAATCCGTGTTTTTAAAATAAGATAAGATATGTTTTATTAATCTCTGACAGAGAAACTCTTGTGGGATGAGCTCACACAGTCATGCAATTATTCATACATAGTAATTACAATCAGATTATCATTCATACAGGGATAACATTCATACATATATATCATGCATTCCTTATATTAGTGAGATGGGTAAACAATTTTATACCAGATGGAACAAATTAATTGTTGAATTGATTTGTTCTTATATAACAAGTACTCTTAGAGATACAGCACCGGCCATGCAGCATCTTCTTTGTCAGTGCAAAAGATATATGGTGGATGGGCCAAAATAAAGAAATTAATCTTTTGGAGGCTGAATAAAATAAAATAACACATTGTAAGCTGACAATTAACAGGGGTGTGAAACTGAATTGCTCTTGAAATAAATGGTGAAGAGCAATTCAGCTGATTTGAAGGGGGCAATTAGCAAAATTGATTGGAATTGAGTAAATACAATGACAGATAGGCCTATAATGTTAAATAATAGCCTGTATAATCATTAGTGTCAAAAACGCACACACTGCACACATCTCAATACCCTGTTGGAGCTTGCTGGCTGCTATCCACGTATACCTGTGATAGCGCGAATACACAAGAAAATGGCGGCGCAAAATCAGCTGAACTCACCCTTTGCCAGTCAACACAGGTGATATCAATAAGTCTATTAATATGGAATATAACTAAAAAATGACACAATATGGACAATCTACATTATCATCAATGGGAAATACATATAAAATAAACCCTTGGAATGGATTGGTTGGGCCAGGAGGCTCGTGATTCACATGTGATGGATATCACTGCATTACCGTCCTATGCATAGCATGCATGGCCGGTAATTATCGCCCATGCTATGCTATGCATAGGGCGATTATGCTTTAGTGCTGAAATCTACTGAAGGGGTGAAACAACCAATGCTGTGGCCTCAACCAGCCCACTCTGGAAGTTCTTATCATATGCATAACACATTGATACCATTGTAGATGTGCACAACGGTTGGTATTTTCAGTTTAATTCAATATTAGAAAATTTACTATTATCAGTTTTAGAGGCTATCAAGGTCCAGAAAGCCTGCATTGTGGTGGCCATTTTCCCTGCCACAGGGTGAGTTTTAGTACACAGAATGGCCACTGCAAGCAGCAACTCATTCACATACATTACACAAGAGGGCAGCACCTGCAAGTCCTTTGCCAGTTCCTCCCTTTGCACCACATTCTATTTCTGGGAAACTCAGCAATTCCTGCATCTCAGTATAGTTCATGCATCTTTCCAACTAATTATACAGGTAGCACGGGCTTATATTGTATCTATTTCATATTATTCTATTCTCTTCCCTCCAATCTACGGGCAACTTACTATATATTATATAAATCTGTTTTATATTTATGTAAATAAAATACTGGTTATAATATACACTCATGTAAACAAAAGATAGACATATAGATAGATAGATAGATAGATAGATAGATAGATAGATAGATGCATGGATAGACGGATTGGCAGACAGATAGGATAGATGGATGGGATATACAGTAGGATAGGATAGATGGATAGTATAAACGGATAGGATAAACAGACAGGATAGATAGATAGATAGATGGAGGAATGGATTGACAGATGGATTGATGGATAAATATATGGGTTGAGAGACGGACAGGATAGACGGATGGGATAAACAGATAGGATAAACGGATAGGATAAACAGATGGGATAAACAGGTAGGATAAACGGGATAAACGGAATGGATATACGGATGGGATAAACGGATAGGACAAACGGATGGGATAAACGAACGGGATAAACGGATAGGATAAACGGATAGGATAAATAGAAACTTAGATAGATAGATGAATGAATGGATTGACGGATGGATTGAATGATAGATAGACGGATGGATAGACAGATTGACAGACAGATAGGATAGATGGATAGGATAGATGGCTGGGATAAACAGATAGGATAGATGGATAGTAATAATAATAATAATAATAGTTATTTGTATAGCGCCTCTTCCAGTAAACTGCTCAGAAGCGCTTGTGGCAGATGGGATTAATTGTAGAACATTTTAAACAAGTGAGTTTTTAGGTTTTTCTTGAAACCCTCCAGAGTCTTTGTTGCTCGAATACTTTCTGGTAACTTATTCCAGAGTTTTGGTGCTGCGAAAGAGAAAGCTCTATCTTCAAATTTGTTCTGCCTGTTTGTAGCTGGTTCTACTAACAATAATTTATTGTTGCTCCTCAGGTTATGCTCCTGATTGGGCTTGAGCTTGACAAGTGTCTGAATGTACAGTGGTGCTTGGTTGTTCAATGCCTTCCAGGTTGTAGTCATCAGCTTAAATTGTATTCTTGCAGGAATAGGCAACCAGTGAAGCTGCTTTCTATGTGATCCTATGCTGTCTTGTTGTTTCAACCTCTCTATGAGACGAACTGCTGAGTTTTGGGCCACCTGAAGCTTGTTCACTAAGTGCTGAGATATGCCAAATAAAAGGCCATTTCCATAGTCTAAGTGAGGTGTGACTAGAGCATTTACGGCAGTTTTGACTACATCTTTGTTCAGGGACTTTCGGAGTTTAGAAATATTTCGCAAATTAAAGTAGGCATTTCGGCACATTTTGTTGACTTGCTTCTCCATTGTCATATTTTTGTCCATTGTAACACCCAAATTCCTGACATGCTCTGCTGTTTTTATTGAGACATTTTCAATACTAATTGATGAAACTTGGAGTTTATTTAGCTGCTGTTGTGTGCCAATCAAGAGGAGTTCGGTTTTTTCGCCATTGTTACACAGTTTATTTTCATGGAGAAATTTTCGTATTTCCGTAATACATTTCTCCATCCTCTTAATTGCATTTTCTTGACCAGTGAAAGTTGGCTTAAATGATAAAATTAGTTGCTCATCATCAGCATATTTCTGATCCTCAGTGTGATTTTGAGAAGCGACTTCGCTTACTGGAGCTATGTACGAATTGAATAATATTGGACCAAGTTTTGAACCTTGAGGGACACCAAATTTGAGTGGAAGCTTGTCTGATGTTTGGTCATTAATCATGACAGATTGTGATCTCTCTGAAATGTATGACTTAAACCACTTGAGAGCTGAGTTGCACACCCCATATCTATTTTCCAGTCTAGTCAGTAGAATATCGTGATCAATTGTGTCAAAAGCAGCTGACAGATCTAACAGTACAAGCATTGTTATTTCACCGTTGCTCATGTTCAGCATGATGTCATTGTGGACTTTTGTTAGGAGAGTCTCTGTGCTATGAAATTGCTTGTATGCCGACTGTTTTTCATCATCAAGCTTGTTCTGAACAAGGTGGTTCATGTATTGTTTGATAACTGCACTTTCAATTATTTTGCCAAGGAAAGAAAGGTTTGATACAGGTCGGTAGTTCTTCTTAATAAGGTCAAGTCCTCCTTTCTTTAATAATGATAGTATAAACGGATAGGATAAACAGACAGGATAGATAGATAGATAGATGGAGGAATGGATTGACGGATGGCTTAATGGATAGATGGGTTGACAGACGGATAGGATAGACGGATAGGATAAACGGATAGGATAAACAGATAGGATAAACAGATAGGATAAACAGGTAGGATAAACAGGTAGGATAAACGGGATAAACGGATAGGATAAACGGTTTGGATAAACGGCTGGGATAAACAAATGGGATAAACGGATAGGATAAATGGATAGGATACACGGATAGGATAAACGGATAGGATAAACGGATAGGATAAATGGGATAACGGATAGGATAAACGGATAGGATAAACGGATAGGATAAACAGATAGGATAAACAGGTAGGATAAACGGGTAGGATAAACAGATAGGATAAACGGATATGTTAAACGGATAGGATAAACGGATAGGATAACAGAGAGGATAAACAAATAAGATAAACGGAATAAATGGATAGGATAAACGGATAGGATAAACAGATAGGATAAACAGATAGAATAAACAGATAGGATAAACAGGATAAATGGGATGAACCAATGCTTATGGGGTACTGGATAAACGGATAGGATAAACGGATAGAATAACGGATAGGATTAATGGATAGGATAAATGGGATAAACAGGATAACGGATAGGATAAACCGATAGGATAAACGGATGGGATAAATGGATAGGATAAACGGATGGGATAAACGGATAGGATAAACGGATAGGATGAATGGATAGGATAAACAGATAGGATAAACGGATAGGATATATGGGTAGGATAAACAGATAGGATAAACGGGATAAATGGGATAAACGGGATAACGGATAGGATAAATGGATATGTTAAACGGATAGGGTCAATGGATAGGGTAATGGATAGGATAAATGGATAGGATAAACGGATAGGATAAACTGATAGGATAAACTGATAGGATAAACAGATAGGATAAACAAATAGGATAAACAGATAAGATAAACAGGATAAATGGGATGAACCAGTGCTTATGGGGTACTGGATAAACGGATAGGATAAACGGATAGGATAAACAGATAGGATAAATAGATAGGATAAATGGATAGGATAAACGGGATAAACAGGATAACGGGTAGGATACACGGATAGGATATACGGATAGGACAAACAGATATGATAAACGGAGAGGATAAATGGATAGGATAAATGGATAGGATAAACGAACGGGATAAACTGGCTAACGGATAGGATAAACATAGGATAAAACATGCGGGGCATGGGCGATGCTGTGCCATTATATGTGCTTGTTAAGGTAGTGCAAGTCTTAAATTCTGCCTGCCTGATCTCAGTGACACATATTTACAATGTAAAAGGTGTTCGTCATCTTTCATCATCTTTTTTTACCTGCTGATATATATACATTTTGTTATATATCATTGAGAGACGTAACATCAGCATCTTATTTACTCAATACTTGTATTTTTTTTCCTTTTCCCTCTGTATACAAGAAATGTTACCATAGAATGTGGTAATATAGAAACAAAGAATTGATCAATGATTCTCTCTTAATGCAAAACGTTCTTGATGGATATATAGAACCCACAGCCAAAAGAAGTTTCTAAATTTGTTTTAAGTGTTCAACTGAATTGAAAAGGTTCAATACTTGGTGGGAAGGGCATATGATAGGACTCCATGCTCCCAACTTCAAAGAAAGGGGTTCCATAGTGGGAGTTCACAGTTCAGTGCAGCTGGATTATCTAAATGTGTTTTTGTTTGCTTTTGGAACCTTTTCAAAAGTTGAGTAATGAACCTTTTAAGGCTCCTTATCTATGCCAGCTTAATGAGTAACACTTGGGCAAAATGATGTATCAATAACAATTCAACTTACTCAGGCCAGACAATAACTGATTTTTAGTCTATAGTGGAACAACCGACCCACAGATTTTCTGCCAACGAAAAAAAAAAAACTTATCCAGATGATCAGCTAATGTATTTACACAATAAATAAGAAATTCTTTCACCAAAAAAATTGTACGGAGCTTTTAAATTGGCCTTGAAAATTATGTGTTACCAGGGAATTTTAATCGGCTTTCTCATTGGCCATGTCCACAGTTTGGAAACTTTCAATTTGCCTTGTCCTTTTGGCTGATTCATTATGTTCCAAAAGTTGAAACTATGTTACAGAATCTCCAACTGTTGATTGGTTGATGTGGCTCAAATGTTTGAAAAGTTTCAATTTTCGAAACGTTTAAAATGTTCAACATATTCGAAAAGTTTCAACTTTGAAAAGTCTCCTATTGGTTGGTTCCAATAGTTTCAATTTCTTTTGCATCCTATTGGCTTTTCGAAAAGTTCAAAAAGTTCAAATTGTTCGAATTGTTATTAACTCTTAATGCTGATTTGTAGATGTGGTTCCAAATGTTTCAAATGTGGGGGGAAAATCATGAGTGGGTCAGAGGAATGCAGTACACACAAATTGATTACATCAGCCCATGGGAGCACTTATCTGATTTTTTTTGTCCAATAAGTTAAGGAGCTTAGAATGAGAACTAAATTATACCTCATGTGAAGATTGCAACACAGATCTCCGATGCTACCTATAAAAATTGAGATAACAGCTTTTTTGGTCCAGCCTACCAACCTCAGCTATGACGTGTAGCAAAACCTCTCTGATATTGCAAGCATAGAAATACATAGAACAGATATTATAACAAAACAACCCAAGTCAGGGTCACTCAGTAACAATATCACGAGCTGTTGTGTGAATTAATATCACTCGAGCGCGCAGGGTGAGAGTGATATTAATTCACACGACAGCGAGTGATATTGTACGAAGTGCCCTGACGCGTGGTTGTTTTGTTTTTATCACTTGGTTTTACCTCAAATTGTCAATTTTAAAGAGGGACTATTTTCTGCCATTACAAAAATGTGACGTCACCATGGAGCAACAATGAAGGTGATGTCACAATCCTATTGTTTTGGCCATTGCTTGGTTTGTGACGTCATCAGGCATATGAAATGCTGGTGATGTCATAACCATTGTTAAAAAATATCGCCCTTGAAGGGTGGTATTTTTTACAATATCATAGGCCCTGATATTTTGACTTTAAACAGTGATATTCACAGTCAACCAGGTGATAAGAGGCTGTATGACGCCACCTCGAGATGAGGTCACCAAATGCGCCATGTTGGAACTGCCCTGAGACATGACGTGATTTTGACGTCACAGCAGGAGCAACAAGATGTTGTGTTTGGTTGATTGTAACGTGACATGACGCCATTGTTAGTAGTGACGTCCAGGGGCAGACTGGCCCCACAGTGGGCCCCTGGGCAAAATCATTGGCGGGCCCCTACTATCGCAATAATGGCATTTTCAAACTAGTTTTCTAAATTTCAGGATTATACCTTCATCAAAGACCATTGCAATTGCTGTAAATAGATTGATCTTATCTGCATGATATGATACGAAATTATGAATAGTATACGTGTATATAGTATGAAATTTAGCAAAAACATAACAGGGAGTGGGCCCTTGCTTGTCTGATATCACTAATTTGAGAATGATCAACTCGCAAGAAATCACAAAGTCAGAGGAACTCATTCCTCCTTTATACAGTTAATTGAGGGGCAGACAATTGAGGATTCAGTTTAGGATTCAGAAGGTGAGCATAGGAGGACCATGCTCTCACAGACCATTTTGAAGCAAAATATACTACAAGTGGGCCCACAAATGTCAAGGCATAATATCAGGGCCCCTCTCAGTGGATGATATCTTGATCCGAAACTGAGAGAGGGGCCCCTCACTTCATTGTTGATTATGCTGTCAAGTTTTTAATTGAATATTTTAAAATATTTTTATTAAGCCCAGAATTCGAAATTGACTTTTTTTGTCATTTTTGATAATTTAGGTTTTTTAAGGTTGCTGGTGGGCCCCCTCAGGTGGTGGGCCCCAGGGCACTGCCCTCTGGCCCATAGGGCCAGTCCGCCCCTGGTGACGTCACTATTATTGGTGATGTCATGGTTACCAAATGCCAGGCTGCCAGGCAGTTCCAAGATGGTGGATTTGGTTGCTTCATCTGCTAGAGCCTCATGTCCGTTCTATGTATTTCTAAGATTGCAAGCAATGATTTCAAGAGTGCTCAGTGAATGAAATGACCTCAGTCAACGTTGCCTGCAGCAATGTGAGGACTGTGACCTCGGTCTGAGTAAAAGTGGCTCGAAAAGTTTTGAGAAGCTGAAAATCAACTCTGCTTGGCCTTTTGTCATGCAAATAATGAACTTGTGCAAAGGTGAGCAGATTTGACTTTTTTGAACAATTTTTTTTTTACTTTTTTGGCATTGCATGACTCACTTACGTAAAAGGTAATTTCAACAAGTTGCATAACATTTTAAAGTAATAGTATAAAAGCATAGAAGGGTGACAGGGCCCAGTGTGGACCAGACCCTAGACCAGTGAAGACCCAAACACACAGGTGAGCTCCTTTTGTGTATATATATATACTCATAAATAATATTTCAGAAATTAATAGTTGCTAAAGTTTTAGTAATTTGTTACCACTTGGTGTTGATTATTCTATTGTATCAAAGATCACTCTAATATGATGTTTTACTTTAATTGGGTTTACTCAATAATGAATCCAAGATTTCAGATAATTATTGCATTCATAAATTAATTAGCATAAATCGCCTGAATGCAGCCTGATATTGTTATCCCGAATGAATATTATTATTATCTTTCTACAATCACTGTTCAATTAAATATTTCACAGTTTGTCAATTAAATGAGAAGTCTCATGTCAAACCTCTACAGATTGATGCATGCCTCCTCTAAATATAATCAAATTTGCTTCAATATTCATGCAATACTGTCTATCCATATATGATATCGGAATACAAGCTTCAATGGATTTAGACCAAGAAAATTGTATGTATTCTACTTGTTCAGAATTGATATTGATGGTACATTAAGCTTTTGTTGTGCGAATTAGATTTGCCCTTTCTCAGCCGAACGTGCCTGTTCCCCGCGTTAACTTCAGGAACCCTACACTCTTATCCAAAAGGTTCTTGATGGTATATTTAAGGAACCCACAGCCGAAAAGGGTTCAACTGAATTAAAAAGGTTCAATACTTGTGGAACGGCCCTATAATGGAGCCCTATAATCCCAACTTGAAAGAAAGGGGTTCCATTGTGGGAGTTCAGTGCAGCTGGATTATCTAAGTGTTGTTTTTGTTTGCTGTTGGGACCTTTTAAAAGTTGAATAATGAAACTTTTAGGGTTCCTTGTCTATACCAGCTTATGGAACCCTTAAAGGTTCCATGTAAAACCTTTTTGTTGGGATTGTAAATGCTTGCGAACAAAAGTATTTCTCAATGTATTTGATTATGAATACTGTAATTGAAAATCAATTGAAAGTTCGACCTCAAACTGCAGAGGAGTCCTTTTGGCAACATTTTTGACTTCCACAGATTACGTCATAGGCGTACAGGATTGCCATTTCATAGAAAGCACAGAACTGATGAAGGAAGTTTACTTGCGAAATACCGATAGTTCACTGGTGCTGTCAATGCCAGATATCCCATTGTCAAGTGAATTTTCAATTTCACACAAAATGGCACCGACATGTTGATAATGTTGGCCGAACAACTGCCAAACTAGATTTTGCAAATCCACACAAACATTACAAATTTTCGAATGCAGCAAGGTTCTATGCAGGCAAAATTTTTCAGATCCTTTTGCTTGGTGATTATAGCGGTGTTTACAAACATTGTAGGCCACCAAGCAATTCCTGGTGTCGATGCAAAACTTTCAGAATAATTTTTGTACGAATTTGCGAGTGGTCCAATCGGTAAAAATCTACTTCCTGTTTTGGAAAGAAATGGGACTCTCCCAGCAGGTTGTGCATGGCTAGGTCGCCAGGATAAAGTTCCAATTTCATTGCACATTCAGCTTCTGTTTAATATCTAACCAAAATCAACCAGCACAATCATTTTCTCTAATAAACCAGCATAATCTGGAATGGCCCAGGTTTCTTTCAGACAAAACTTATGTGAGCTCCCCACACTTGCTTCTGTTTGACTGCTCGCTAAAGCGCACAACTTTTCAAACTAGGTGGAAGCACATGCTCATAAAATTTTATACAAAATAGAGCACATGTCCCCTCAATGCTGGATCTCAGCAAGCACAGGCAATAAAAACAGTGGCCAAGTTTGCAACAGACAGGAGATGTCATCACAGAAAACCAATTCTAGCCATGCGTTTACCTGCATAAGTTGTGAATAGGAGTAGGACGGGGCCAGTCAATTTCACCTTTTTCAAAAATCACCTTTCCTGAATTAATTTTTGACAACACTTCCAAGGAGAGATAAGAAATTTTAACAAAGAAAAAATGTTAGAAAAACATAAACTCATTTTATTTGGACTTTTTTATGCGCAAAAGTCCGAAGAAAATGACGCGAATCTCTACGCGTGGCCGTGTATAACAGAATATATATGTGAGTATTAATTTTTATGTCGAGTGTGAGGTACTGAAAATCCGCATGAAACTCCAGGCGATGATATCAATTTTTGACAGGAAGTTCCAGCAAAACTCCCAATCCTTCCCCCCCCCCTCCTCCAGTCATACAGTATGTCTGATGAAATTACGCAAGTCAAATATTTCAGAGGAGTATGCAAACTCTTGGGCCCAACATCATATCCTTTTCACATAACGACTGGATAGGGCTAGGAAATCGTCCATGTCATTTTCATTAAGATTCATTAAGGCAAAATTAAGTTATGCCACATTTTCAAATATCTTGGTGTCTGACAAAATTACGCAAAATCCACATTTTATTTGGAAGGGCCTTGAAAACGTTAAATTTTCAAATTATTTTACCTCAGTCATAAGCGTTTTATCATTTGTCAACTAACCATGTCAAAAAAGTTTGCTTATTTTGTGCCCATATCAAGTAATATGTATTAATTGTCTCCATTGGAATAAGATTGATTTTGCATAAATTGATCAAGTTTATGGTCCCCAAAACTTCAAAATGGTTCCGATCATTAAAAACATGTTTCTAGTACTTACCATATACGGTCTATTTAGCTCATAGCAAGGGAAACTGAAGTAACATCTCTAACTTTAAAACGACATGCAATCAAAAATTCTTTCCATGACTTGCCATTGGAATAGCACTGCAATGAGGATGTGGAGTTCCGAATTATATAGTTTGTAAATTCCAAAGACACAACTGATCAGTCAGTTTCACTGCAATAAATAGATGGAACAAGAAATTCTTTAAAAAAAAGAATTGTAGGGACCTGAGGTTTCTTCAAACACATATTTTATTTTCCAAATGTTCAAATAATGTTACATGTGTAGTTGCATCTATACCTCCAATGTACCACAGTGAATGTGTGATATGACAAACCTAATACATGTTACATCATGATTAGGCATGCCTAATTACAGGTGTTATTAACATAGACAGCAAACCAAGCAATGAGAAGCCCCTTTAAATTCTTTGTCATGAACATGAAATTTCTATTTCCATTACAACAAACTAATTGTGGCTTGCATAATATTTGGATTATGACACTTTTAGACTGGCCAGTTTGTGAGAAGTTGAATATCTAATGTTCTCATACAGTGTTTTCTTTTATCACTTGTCTTATGTTATCTCAAATGTTTATACACTTAGGCTATATAATTTTTTGAAGGAAATCTCTATGGGATAATATTATGCTCCAGGTGTGCTTTGGATATGGTCCCCAATGTATTATGCTCCAGGTGTGCTTTGGATATGGTCCCCATCACTCAACCATGACAGCTCCCAAGGTCATGCAGTGAAGGAGCTACTGAGCATAAAGAGGGGCAAATATATACTTGATTTGTAAATTGTAGTCACAGTTACCTTTGCTGTAGCATGAGTATCCTCCTAATATTGGAGGTAAATTTGGAGGGTACTCCTGCTATAGGGAAAGTATATCTGCAAGGCCAACTTCCTAGTGGCCCCCTCCAGAAACTCAAGAAGCTCCACCAATGCAGTACACATAAATTGATGAAAAGTAGCACTTGGCTGATTATTTTTGCCCCTTTAGTTAGGGACCTCCACTGTCAAATCTTTCCTCATTTGGAGCTTATAACACAGATCTGAGATGGTCCCTACAAAAAGGTAACTTTTAAAGGAATTTTGATGAAGATCAGTCCATTTCAAGATTTTTGGGAGCATAAATTTGAAATAATTATGCAAAATCAATGTTATTCCAATGGGGACAATTAATACATATTGCTTGACATGGGCAGCAGATAAGCAAACTTTTTTGACATGAATAGTTGACAAATGATAGAATGCTAATGATTGAAGGAAAATAATTGGAAAATTTAACGTTTTCAAGGCCCTTCCAAATAAAATGTGGATTTTGCGTAATTTCGTCAGACACCAAGATATTTGAAAATATGGCGTAACTTAATTTTGCCTCAATGAATCTTAATGAAAATTACATGGAAGATTTCCCAGCCATATCCAGTCGTTATGTGAAAAGGATATGATGTTGGGCTCAAAAGTTTTCATACCACTGCGCCATATGTGACTTGCGTAATTTCATCAGACACACTGTAAATTCAGAATGGTCCCTTAGTACAGAATTAACCTATATCTATGTACATGTATATTTATGCAATTTTATTTATTTTGTTATGCAATTTTATTTATTCTGTTATATTACAATAAATGAACTTTTCAACTAAGAAATGCTTTATTATTTTTTCAAATTATTGTTGGTATATTATATTACAGCTAAGTCCATTGAACTGTTAAAAAGCAATTAGTACAAGAATTAACAAGTTCTGGTCTATTAAAGTGGAGGGAGAAAAATGAAAATGCTGATTTTGACCAAAAAGGAGAGTTTGGAAAAGGTGATTTTTGAAAAAGGTTATTGCGACTGACATTCAATGAGACCATTCCAACAAGATGGTAGCACTCTCTAAAGTGCAAGGTATCACTAGATTTGCATTGTAATACTTTGGCGGAAGCTATACAGATGCTGCATTGGCAGGATAAAAGAGATCCTCGGCCTACAGTGTATGCAGTGGCTCCATCTGTGACCAGTGGAATAACGACTGCTGACTTCCGATGGATATTGTCTGAGTGATGCAGACTGGACCACCTTTTAAAGGGTGGTTCTGTATTTACAAAAGTGGTCCAGTCCTGGTCTGGTCCAGGATGAGGTGGTCCGATTTTTCTACTGGACTGGTCCAGAAGGGGTCCATCAGCATTTCAAAAATTATGATAAAACGAGGGTTAAAACATGCTATATGACATAAATTTCATTTTTAGAGATGACAAAATTCATGCGATACTCTTCATGACATTAAAAATCACTGGACTGGTCCGGACCGGCACTTGACCGGTCCGGTCCAACACTGGACCGGTTTTTTGTAGGTGGTCCGGTATTTTGGCGGTCCAGGGCTGGACCGCGGATCGGACCGGTCCAAGGCGGTCCGGTCGGCATCAATAATATTGTCTGAGTGCTCACTCATGCATAATGTTATATAGGCAGGCAAGGCAAGCCAGATAAGACCGATATATGAGGAATATATAGAAGTGCATCTGGTGTTTGCTGCGTATCTGCTGCATGGATGTTAACCAAAATCAAATCATTTCTTCAATGTGGTGATTGGAAAAATCCTGCAGCGTTTCATTAGAAAGCACAGAGTAGTTTTTCCTTAGTCTTGAAACAGACAAGCAGACAAAAAAAAAGAAGACCCCTCTAACGCACCTGTTGTCGCCACTATCACATAAATTCCCAGGACAGCTACAAGCCACTTAGGGATTACACATTGAAGATGGAAGATTCAGTGGCGTAGCTAGGGTTTTTCTCTGGGGGGGCAAATGACCCCCAATTTCCCCAAAAGATAATCATCGACATGGGAGTACGACAAACCATTTTTCTGAGCTTTACTCGATTCTCAAATAACACATGGTCGGCCTAAAGCAAAATTTGCCTATGTCATATTTAGGCAATTTTTGCACTGTGGTTCCATAGGAAGGCCCTTATGCTAATACATGTGCAGAAAAAGTAAGACTCCTAAATTAATAATTATTAAGTGCCCAAAAACCCGAATTTAATTTTGCGCACAAATGGCCTAAATCTGTGGTGTGACTTTGCCAATTTTACATATCACTGACTTTGTTGCATGAAGTTTGATTCAGTAATTTTATGGCAAAATGCTTAGTATCAAAGCTATACCACAGAACAATTTTGGCCTTAGTAATTTTGGTATTCAAACAAAGTCAGTTTTTGGCTTAAACATTTACCGAAAATATGGCAAAAATGACTTAGAACCACGCAGATTTCAATCATTTCATGGATAACCACATAATGAATTATTGCTAAAGCAAAAGCAAAATAGATAAAAATTTATTTTTTCTGTGATTAACTCTCCTCCCTTTGGTTAGTGTCTATCAAATTTCTTGTTGTATGTAATACTGCAAAGTTAAAATATTGCCAACATGAATTTAAACATGATTTCCAAGAAATATCTTCAGATTTCCTTTCCCCTCTTCTTTGTTCTTCTTTCTTTAATTCCCCTCACAAGGTACCCACCAGAAAGGGAAAATAGGGAAAATGGTGAAAAAATCACCTGCAAGGAAATATCACAGAATTTTAATTTTGACCTGAAATTCACAGAAAACACAAGGAATTTGGTTTTACTTTTGTAAAGATGGAAAAAATGCTCTCAGAGTCACTCTCTGTTTTGAGCTGAATCCAAAAAAGTACAGGTTTTTGGATTCCAATTAAACAATGCTAACCTCGAGTAAGGACAGGGAAAACATTAGATGAAGCAGGGAATAATCAGGAATTACAGGGAATTCATTCATAAAATTACAGTAGATATCCGGTTCCTTTTCCTCTTTGTTTCCCCTTTCTTTCCCCATTTTCCCTGCATTTTCCTCATTTTCCCCCATTTCCCTATTTTTTCCCCATTTCCCCATTTTTCCCCAAAAAGTTGTCTGGGGGGGCAACTTGCCCCCCCTGCCCCCCCACTAGCTACGCCACTGGGAAGATTGAAGACAGACAGACTTCCCAAATGAAAACATTTGGCCCGTCTTACGCCACATAGGCGTTTGGGGCGCGTGATTTTTAGGGGGGGGGGGGGCGAGCGACATTGGCCCGAATTTCAAGATATAAATTTCAAACCATTTCAAATGAAATTGCCTGGAAATCGTTTCATTTAAAATTTTCAATAGTTTTTATGTAATCATCTGCCAACATTTTTTAGCCTTTATGCTCGAATATTACTGGTTCCCAAACTTTTCTTTTAGGGAGGGGGCAGGGGGGTGACTGCCCCCTCCCGTACGCCTATGCTACAGCAGGCCTAACAACAACTCTCAAATCATTATCCTTTTTAAAATCTTTATTTTTTTTCAGAAAAATGTACACCCTACTTATTGCAGCAGCCATATTGGGTTTGACTAGTGCACAATGGACTCCTCCAAAATACTGCGGCAAAAACAGCTGTCCGAGATTCCAGGTTGATAATGAAGTGGTAAGTCTGTTAATATTGAAGTGGTGTTCTGTCTAAGCCAATCATATATTATGAAATTGGAGAAAACCTTGAAAACTGAGGACGATAAAAAAAAATACAGTGTACTGAAAAACAATAAATATTCCTAATTTTTGAAGTGCCAAATTTCTAACCGCTTTTTGATACCTGCCGCTATTCCATACAATATCATAGTATAGTGGGTTGGGTATAATAGGTTGCTCCTTAGCACTTGGCTTGGGGGCCGGCCGTTAACTCCACTGGTTTGATAGCAGACCTTTTAGGGAAATGTGTTATACGGTGCATCGACCTGAGGCTACTCAGAGGTAGCTGGCTCGAATCCCGGTCGTGTTGCCAGGTGGCGTTGAGGTGAGATTGTTGACTGGCGTGTGTCATAATTTCGGGGAAGTTGGGGGATATAGTACCTATAGTGGGTTGGGTATAATAGGTTGCTCCTAAGCACTTGGCTTGGGGGCCGACCCTTTAGCTCAACTGGTTTGATAGCGGACCTTTAAGGGGAATGTGTTATAATATATTTATAAGCAAGAGTGCGCAGTGCATGAATCTCGACTATATCTTTATACATTTCAGAGTCCCTTGGTAGAACGCAGATATGACGCCACCAAGTGGGTAACCACCAACAAGACAGGGATGGCCATGATCTATGACTTTGCCACTCCATGGATGTTCTGGAAACTCTTCAGGTACATCGATGGGCATAACACAGACGGTGAGTGACGACATCTGGTGGTAAAAACTTTATACATGAAATGCACGCAAAACGAAATGCAGTTTTTTGCTGTTTTTATTGCTCCATCAGTTTAAATTCAATAATTCTTGGTACTAGATTTTAGATTTATTTGACAGTCGAGAGAACAATTCAAGCAGTAAAAATTGCTCTATTTTCAAACTCAACCTGCCTCAGTATTCAGGAGTGGATATCTGGTGTGGTGAAATCATGGTAGGCCTAAACTTGTATCATTCCGTTACACTAGAAATGGACCCCTGGTTACTGAGACACTCTGAGCTTCAAAAATTGAGCAATGGGTGATTTACACTGATTTTTACTGCCTGACTTGTTCTCTTAGCTGTCAGACATATAAAAACTATAATCTGGCATCGAGAGTGATTAAATTGAAACTTACAGAGGGGGGGGGGTGACGTTTGCCCGAATTTCAAGATCTAGATTTAATATCATTTCAAATGAAATTGCCTTGAAATCGTTTTCAATGGTGTTTATTTAATCATCTGCCCGAATTTTTTAGCCTTTTTTCCCAAATCTTACCGTTTCCCATACTTTTGGGGGCCAACCTCTCCCCTGCCCCCCTCCCATGGGCCTATAGATGTGATTGAGACTTTAACATCAACAAATTTCTCTTTGTTTCAGAAAAGAAAATCAACATGACCGCCCCAGTCCTCGTTAAAGTGACCCCTGGATCTCCGCACAATTTTGAGATGTCTTTCTATTTGGATATTGAGGATCCCCCTCAGCCTAAGGATGACAGTGTCTACCTCACCAATTTACCACAGAATTTTGATGTCTATGTGAGGTTAGTGTTGTGCCCTATCTATTTAACAAACACCCAGACAGACAGACAGGCAGACTGACACAAGTAAACACATAAGCCCAGCATGGAAAAAATAAAGTGAAGCAAATCAATTGTTCAACACAAAAACTGAAACAGATAGCCCTATGAATTAAGGTCAGTCAACAGGAAGATAAAAAAGGCTGTTATTTTGCTTTTTTATAATTTCAATTTCTTATAATTTCAATTTGGTCGGATGAGAAGAGAAAAAAATAATTATGTCTGCCTTAAATTAACTTTTTTTAAGAGTGTATAATAACACTGGTCAACAAAAAAAAAATTTCCGTCTGCTACCTGAGGAAAAAAACCTCTATAAACCTACCTCGAGCATGCTGATTCCAAATCTGAAATCAGAATTTATCCAGAACGTCTAGATTTTGAGTTATGGCCATGTCAGTATTTGGCTAATAATCAAGCGTGAGAGCAATTCGCGTGTAAAAGAAATGCACTCTGCACTGTTGAATACTGGAAAGTAAGCATATCTTAGTATTTGCATAAGTTATTATAAGATGCTGAAGCAATATATAGCCAAAATATTTCAATCATACAGGTCCAGATACAAAAATTTGAGGGTGACAGGCTCCAGAAATGGGCGTTTTTTTGCAAAATTGTTATTGTTCAATATATTCCCATTTAGGTATGAAAATGGCTAGTGTGCAACTCCTACTGATAAATTATAGTGTCTGGGTGTAAGAAAAACATATCTAAGTAATTTCTTATGATGATTGGATTTTTTATGAAGAATATGAAAAAAATTGACGGAAAATGAGATGCAATAAATTTGAAATTAAAATGTTCTGGTTGGAAGGGTCAGGTAATGCAGATATAATTCCAAATACCACACTCTAATGCAACTACACTGCCCACAGAGCCAGCCTCAGTCACTGTGTAGAGCAGTGCCTAAAGTTTGACATGGTTTTAGCTGTTTTCCAGACTGTTTTGTTCAAACCAACAATTTCTGTCAAGAAGAAATCAAATCGTGGAAAATTAAATCATCAAATTTGCAACAATTTATGTGGTTCTCATAGACTCTTCTTTAAGTATGATCAAGCAGTCGCTCCAGAGTCTGAGCTACTGCAGGTGGAATGTGATTTGACATAACTTTGGGCATACACATTCTCCTGAGCATTTAAAAATGGGCATTCAAAATCAGATTGGGAAGAAGTACATTTTCCGCCTATTTCTGGTACCTCTTACCCTCAAATATTTGTAGTTGGAGAAGTCTAAGTAAACAATTTGGTCATATATTGATTCAGGATATTAAACTCACTTCTACAAAAGCTAACATAATTTCTAAATCCTAATTTTAATAGCTTAGAACACATTTCTTTTACACGCGAATTGCTCTCACGCCTGCTTGTTTGCCAAATTGACATGGGCATAACTCAGAATCTAGACGTTCTGGAGACATTCTGATTTCAGATTTGGAATCAGCACGCTCGGATTAGGTTTATAGATGTATTTTTCCTCAGGTAGCAAAATCATCGTTGACAGTTGTAATAAACTTAAGTACCGTAATATGGGGTGAATCGGGACAGTTTTGGTCGTTTTTCTGTTATAGGATGGCCACAAATCAACTCAGAAATAGATATATATAAACTTTTATTGACAAACTTGATATCAAAACAGATACATATGTCATCAAAATCATAGAAAAACAAAAGCAAAATCAATGTCTACACTAATCTACAGAGAGTTAAAATGCAATTAAGTATATAAAATTTTACAAATACTGGTCCCAGTTCTAGTGGTTACATCTAGATTACATAAAATAAAAATGGTAAATTTCGGATAGTTTAAAAAGAGTCCCAATTCAGAGTGTCAATATCAAATTACAGATGTCATTTCAGTCATTAAACATTTACTTAATTTAATACGATAATATGTCACAAGGACCAGCAGCAACTGCTATGAGGCCCTGTAACACAAAAGTAAGTCTTGAAGATATTCCAAAATAAATCTACATCTAATTAGTATCATTCATAGTCATACATAAAAATAAAATAGAAATGCTACAAACAATTTAATATATTCTGAAATAGAAATATGGTGTCAAATTGTGTCCGAACAGAAGGTCTTACTTTCCATTGGAGCTTGAAATTATATCTTAAATTGCCAAGGCCCAGGGCCCAAAAAACCACTGTCCAATTAACCCCACAGTTTGGGTTGTCGGGACAGTCCATTATATCCACAATTAATACCTCCTAGCATCTTTAAGTGGTAGCTACTTATCACTAAACATTAGAAAACATCTTCAATTTGCAAAATATTCATTTTGAGGAAAATTTGAAATCAATTTCACTGATAATATACAGATTATAAAAAAATAGATAAATGACAGAAAATTATCAAAAACTGTAGTTATCTGCTAATTTTGCCAGTGATTATTAATTCTGGACTAAATCCGTTAAAAATAATGCCAAGTTCAATAACATTTATAAAAAAGCCATGCCAGTACAATCAAATGAAAATTGGTTGAGTATATTTTGATTACTCCCGAAACTCTGCCATTGACCTGGATCTTAACCCATGACCAAATATACATAATCCTATATCTAGTCTACTATGCTGGTCCCCTAATACCATTTTAAACTAAAAAAAAGTTTCCTGCAAGTTTGATGGCTCTGGGGTAGGGTGGCCCTTAAAAGCATAGTAAAAAATAAAGGTTTAAAATATTGATGGGCCACCCTCTAAAATGATGCCTATTATGGAAAAAATGATGCATGCAAATTTTCAGGCAAATCAGTTAATATTTAGAGGTGGCCCATCGGCCCTGAAGTTTTTATGTTTCTAGCATAATTCCCAACATTTGTCAAATCGCGGTTCTTCATTATTTAGCCAATTCAAATGATACAACAATATAAATGGCATGGTTGAACTGGTCTTGATTAGAGCTTCATTTTGAGTACCAACTTGGATGGTCTGTGATGATTTTATATTCGGAATGTTCAACTGCAAATTTGCTGAAAACCTCACATTCACTTGATTTTTCTTTAACATCAGATGATTTGTTCTTTGGGCAGATGGTAATTAATGGAGTGTTATTGGGTGCAAGAGAGCAAATGCAGTGATTTTTAGCCTATGATTAAAATACTTTAATAATATAATGACTAGGTATTTATACCCGACATTTATGCAGCTGGTTGGCTAATTATTAGGACAGGATAAGTATGAAGAGCATGACTGAAAATGCCGTAAAAATGAGTATGGGTTCAATTGACTGCCAATTTTAGATCAAACCCAGTGTTTGGAAGCCTAGAGCGCCCCTAACTGAGCTAACAACACTCCCCCAATGCATTCTTAGGGAATTATATCTATAAGGTACTCTTTGAAATTATTCCTGCAACGACGTCTTTGTTAATTAATTTACCTTTTTGTATAATATGTGAATAATTCCATGTCAGAATATCTTGCAAATATTGGCAGACCTGAACAAAACCTGCATACCACTCACTGGTCTAGCAGTTTTTATGGTACAACTTGACAAGTGACTGTCTAGTCAGGCCTAATGAACAACCAGATTCAAATCAGTACCAAATCTGTGAAAAAAAATCTAACAAGATATACCGTAAATCTGACACAAAGTTAACCTTCCTGGCCCAATGGGACAAGAATCACCAACTGTCCTGTTGGAAATCATAAAATTTTGATAAAATAATATGGGAAAATTAGATCTTGGTGTGATTTTTTTGTATAAATCCAACACATTGACAATTTACACAATGACTCCTTACGTACATTTTTCAAAATCATCACAGCCTTCGTGAAGTTATTCCTACCCCCGACCACACAGGTTTTTTTTTCATTAATTTCCTTAAACATTGACCATAAAAAGCAGCTGCCCTCATAGATAATCCATTTTACAAGGTCTGGTTAAGAGTTATTGCCTCCAGATTGAATTCGGAGACATCATATATCAAAATAGACAATTTTGAAAAAAACTCCTGAGGTATGTCTTTCGGGGCTCACGAAGAATTGTCATAGACCATCCAAGTTGGTATTCAAAATGAAGCTCTCATTCAGCCCTGTTCAAAAAATCTTATTATATTGTTGTATTATTTAAAATGGCTTAGTTATAGAATACCGCGGATCGGCGAACGTACAAAATCATGACTGAAATGCAAGAATTTCAAGGCTCGTGGGCCATCTAAATGTTAACCGATTTGAATGAAACTTTGCACAAGCTGTTTTTACCATAAAAGGAATCATTTCAGGGGGTGGCCCGTAACAATTTCAACCTTTTTTTTTTAAGGGCCACCCTACTCTGGGGTTTATATTTTTTTAGGAATATGCAAAGTTATTCCAGCGTGTCAAATTTAAGATGCTGCAGCTCCTCACTGCCTGCAGTTAGAAGTACTAAATTCTATCGTAATATGCGTTGGTATGTGTACAATACATGTACCAAAAATCAATTCCTTAGGTTTAGTAGAAGTCGTTGATCTTTGAAGAAATAATACACATCCCTGTCTTGTCCCGATTCACCCCTGTGTCCCTATTCACCCCATATTACGGTACTTAATAATTATTATTATTGTTATAAACAGTAATTATACAAATTGCTCATCTTTATTTTCATTATATTTACAGAGAATATGGTGGAATCAGTACGGAATTAGCGACTAAGTTGAAATACAAAGATCTCAAGGGGAAACTCGATGCACAATCTCTCAAATACAACACGACTTATTATTTCACCGCGTCCTACAACAGCCCATGGGAGATTTTCAAGATGCACAACGAGATATGGATCCCCAAGAACTGATTCAACAAAATAAATTCCCAGGAATTGACCAATAAACATTAAGATTTAATAGCATGAATAGTAGCATTGGAGTTTATAAAAACAACAGCAACCGGTGTATTGAAATGTATTTATTATATTATATAATTATGTTTTATATCTTTATTAATGCCAAATTATTAAATGTAGGTTCATTGCTAATCATCAAGAATTGATTTATCTTAGATTTATGAGACTGAATTGTGGCATTAAAGTCTTCAGCACACCATGGAGTACATTGAATTCCATATAATATTAATTAGGCCTACTGAATCGTTATCTGTACCAAAGCATGAAAAATGATTAACAGTTTTTTTTAAATGGTATGTGTGACATAATAAATTCTCAGAAATTGATGAATAAAATAAAGATGTATTAATTAAGATGAGTTGTGGCATTGAATTTTTTAATTCATCAGCACTTGGCATATCAAAATGCTCATATCTGTTTCAAGACTAATTGCAATGTGCTAAACTAAATTTAGTACAAGCCATGAGACATTAAATGGAGGCGGGTTGTATCCAGTGTTCTGGGCTGGGGCAACAGAAAGACCCTGGGCATCCCTGAATTTTAAAAAAAGGGTACGGTCAGACTCCCAGTCTTCTCATCAATCATCTTTATACGGTGATCCCCAACACTCTAGGGTGCTATGGCATGGGAACCTTGGGCAATGTTCCTCTACCGTCTGCCCATGGGCGCTGCAGCTCTGTAGCTGCCCTGAGCTGCATTCAGTGGAAGGCTAACCACAAATTTCCCCACACCAGGGGACCAATAATATATACAATCAGGTGTACGGCTGGCGGAATTCGGGGGGAGCAGCATTTGACGGAATTTCATGATCCAAATTTTATACCATGTCAGATGAATTTGCCAGGAAACCCCTGATTTTCAATAATATTTATTGGATCATCTGCTTGAATTTGAAGCTTCCTTGCCAAAATTTGGGCCTTGACTCAAATGTTTTGGGGGAGTGGCTACACCCCCCCCCCTCCGATACACCTATGAGATGCCAATTACCAGTTCTCTCCCTTTTTGGTAAAAGTACCCATGAAAACAAATTATATCATACATGTAAAAAATATCCTACTCCTAATAATTTACATAAATATAGAACTTATAAAAACAAAATTCAATCTATCACACGTAAGGCAGAAAAAGATTATTATGATTATAACCTTTTAATTAAAAAAGCAATATACAAAAATAAAAGAACACAAAAAAATATGAGTAAATGATCTTAATGCAGTGTGTTGGTGTGATGTCTTGGCAATGTTTTGGCCGACAAAACTTCGTGCTTCACTAATTTTTTACCCTTAAAAACGATGATTGTTTGTCACAAGGTGCAAAATGGTCCGTAACACTAATAACCAATGGCGACCTTAATTAAAAACAGGTTATCATTAATTCTTTAACTGTGCAATAAACCAGGCATTGTTTTGTTAACTCAATTGAGCTCAACTTTTGATTTGACGTTCCACATTCACTGTTTTCAAAAATCTGTGACTTTTCCAATGGATATGAACAATTTCACCCAAGCGGGGGAGCCACCGGCTGGGGCATACTTCATCAAGTGACTGGAGAAAATCAGTTTTTCAATCATATTTAGTAGACAATTGAGGACTTTTTTTTAAAACATTTTCACAGTTTAGGTTCCTTCAGTCCAATTTGACATTGTTTGAGTGACCAAGGCTCTGAAATCACCACTCTACTTTGGTGCTGCTTCGGTGTATTCACTAGTGTGTGACAAGTCATTTTGCACCTTGCTTCAAACAATCGTGTCTGGTGACCATCAAAGTCACTGAAGCCTAACAATCTTGTTCAAGCACATTACCAAGATATCAAAGTTAACATTTCACGCAAAAATTATGCAGCAACGATGTAATTTCTTGATCCACTTCGAAAGTTGACTACTGTACTATAATAATACATCTATACCTAGGCACAATACTAGATCATTTAACAACTTCCATACTCCAAGCATGCGCTTAACCACTTATCAAAAGTCATTGAAATTTATGGGTGTAAAAATATGGAATTACTTCATTTCTTTAATCAGTAATTGCCTTGTTTTAAACTCATTAAAAAAAAAGACCAAGCAATATTTGAATATTAATAACCTACCCGATTTTCTGTAAACTGTTTCCTTTGTGTTCTTACCACCATTATAGTACCTGAATATGTTGTCACTTATTAAATTTTATATATATATATCACATAATATTAATGCTACAATTTGTTTTTATATTTAGTCCTAGTCTTTTTTTTTTCTTTAAAAAAAAAAAGAACTATTATTATTGTTCATTCAGTTCACATTCTCCCTATTTGTATTACTCAATTTATTTATTTATTATAATTGGGCAAAATATGTCCACCCGACATCTGCCCCGAGATTTAATTTATTATTTTTATTGTTTGAATACATGTATCCTGTTTACATCTGGAATAAAGAAATTGAAGAAAAAAATTGAATTTACTCCCATAATACAACTTACCCGGTCCAACCTATGATATAACACCATTTCCAATGTCCCACAAACCATAGATCAATATTTACCCATGACAAATATATTTATTACACAACTGACCAAACCTACTGAGGCAAAACACGTGCAAAAATATATTTTAAACTTATGAAACTCTTTTCGGTGAAAAATGGACTCCTCACATAAATACATAATCATCTACTAGTATCTCAGTTTTCAAAAGTAATGTGTTAAAACATATTTTATCTTTATGTTTATAATTTTACCTTTTTACTGATTTTACTGTTTTTATTAGCTTTTACATTGTATAATTTAGGGTGCATCAAACGCCCCCATGTCAGAAATTAGCTTTACTCTAGTTCTCAATCTGTTCTATTCCATGAAAAAAAAAGTTGTCAAGATTTTATCTTGATCTGATAAGCTTAAGGCCCGCCACCAACCACTCAAAGTTTTGATACACTTGGTTGTCGCTTTTTGCGTTTTTTCCCCTGTCTTGTGGTACTAAAGTACCTACTTTACCATTAAGGAATGCAAAAAACTCAGGAAAAGTTATGGTTTATATATGATTAGAGTGGGTCGGGGCAAGAAGCCCGGGTTAGGTGAGAGGCCCCCCCCACGTTTATATCTAAACTTACATTTTCGGTGCTTTTTCTCATTGTTAGGGTTGAAGCTAGAGGGTTTTTAGGAAATGTCACAAATTTTCAAGGCGAACAGCACCAAACCATAGTAGAAATTAAAGAAACAAAAAAATGCGCATGGTTTTTGTAACTTTGACTAATTCTTTGAAAGCGGTTGTCAGAAATAACTTCGGAAAACTTAAAAAGTATAATGGATATCTTCATCACTTTAGGACCATCACATAAATAAGATTTTGATCATGTTTTTTGCCTTTTAGTTCGAAATATAGAGGTCAAATTAAAATATGTGGGTTTGGGGCGAGAGGCCCCACATGGCATGGGGCATGAGGCCCCCTACACTGGGGCCTCAAAGCTGCTTCAGAAACCATTAAATAATGTGTACTTTACCTTAAATCTTGATAGAAAGGCTAATTAAAACAGAAAAAAAGAAATTGCCAAAATTGAAACAGGGCAAAAAATATTAAAAATGAATGTATGAACAGAAAAATTCTGAAATTCAGAAAAAGTGAATAGGATGCCTTAAAAATGATAGAAGAACCCCAAGAAATAACTTTCAAGCTGAATGCACTCGCAAAAAAAATTGCCATTGGATTATAATAGGGGGGCTTCTTGCCCGATGGGTGGGGTAAGAAGGCCATTTTAATTTTTTTACAAAAATGGCTGTAACTCCTTTATGAAAATTGGTAGACATTTGTTTCACTACTTATAAATAGAGTCAAGTGATATCTTCCTGACAGCGTAAACATTCAAAGAATCGACAATAAAAAGTAGGTCAAATCGCACCTCGAAGTTAAGGGGGGCTGCATGCCCCGACCTACTCTACATGTGTGCATCATTATTTTTCAATTTTCAATGTGCTGTTGAATCAATTTCGTCTGATATTTTAAATTTTTTTCTTAAATCTATGGAATCGAAAAAAACCAAGTCTGATATAAATTTTATTGCAAGAGCAAGGTTTATTTTAAATTTCTGCAATAACTGTCATGCAATCAGCAATACTTGTATTGTGATCAGCTACACTTGTATTGCAATCTAGCAAATGACACTCATGACTGCCCTATAAATCTGAGGGAGCCACTTTACGGTCATGCATATTTAACTCCCCCTTGTGTTTGTAAAAAAATCAACATTTTGGAGGGAATTAGGTCACATTGATGTTGATCAATAAGAAAACATTGGAATCAAGAAAAACACTGGAATCAAGAAAAGTTAGAGGTGAGTTATTTTTTTAGCAAATCTTAAGAAAAGATAAATCCAAGCTGCCGTAATACATTGCCTGAGTATCTGTTAGGTGACAGGATCATCTGGCATTAAATTATTGTGTTGTTAAATATAAATATACCAAAAAGCTGACCAGAGCACCGAAAATACCAAAAAGCTGACCAGAGCTCTGAACTTAAGAAAATTTTCAGTTTGCCTTCCCCAATAAATACTGATTCATTAAAGCTCCAAAACTTTTTCTTTCAGAAATTTGTTGATGGCGCTTTATGTGAAGCGGGATGGCTGCAGTTAAAATTCTTCGGTCATCATCTGATGACAAAAAGGCTCCGACTGTGTCCAGCAGTGATAGTACCTTGCAAGTGAAAACCCGTAAAGCGACTGATATTTTTGGACTTGGATCCGGAATAACGAAAACTGATGCAGTCATCACAGGAAGCAGACTGCCATCTGCAATGCAGGTTCTACGATGTATGATGTTTCACACGTCTGATGGACCGATGCAGAAGACAAAATTCAAGGCAGCACAAATTGTTTATGCAAAAATCGTTCCTTTCTATGAGAAAGCCAACATTCCTATTGTTAGTGAACCTTGTGGTAACAACCGAATCATCAAACTGCTAACAGACAATAGCAAATTCAGAGAGATTCCGCTGAAGCGACGAGAATCACCTGCTACTTTAAAAAAGGTGGAAGTAGCATTAGCCGAGTTGTCAAAGACCTTCCGACTGTGGCCGGAGGATGCAGAAAAAGTCATTAAAAAAGAAGAAGACAAGAAGTTTCTGGAGTCAATGAAATCAGACAGAGTTGCTACTTTTGGATCCTTTGATGCAAAGCTGAGTCAGCAAATTAAGTGTAAAAAGAATAAAACAGAAAATCTAGATAGACAGCGAAAAAAACAACAAATGTACCAAGAAAATCTAATGGGTCGGGTCGAGTTACAAAGCTCCGATGAGGATGAGTGTGAAAACACAACAGGAACTGATCAAGATATCTCATCAAAACCCGGTCGTTTGCACAAGAGGAAAAAGACAGGCACTCCAGCCTTCATTCCACCTGATATCATGCAGTCACCAAGACTAGTATCTCTTGCTACACGCATGAAGATCACACCAGCGCAGCAGGCAGCCTTCACAGAGGCCTTTGTTGATGAGGTCGGTGGTGACTGTTCCAGGGTCAACCTATCATATTCATCCGCAGATCGAAGTAGGCGTATGGTAAGTGAAACGATCTCCCAAAATATCAAGGAATCCTGGTCCCCACCAAAATTGGCATCACTTCATTGGGATTCAAAAATGATGGCAGCCTTGAACAATCAAAACGAAAAACAAGAAAGACTTGTTATTGCCTTGGGGAACACCGATGATATCAAAGTACTTGGGATTCCTTATTACTCTCCTGGCAGCGAGAAGAAAAGTGGTGAAATAATTTGTGGTCTCACAGAAGATCTCCTAAAGGAATGGAACTGTGCTGACAATGTTGTTAATCTGGTTTTTGATACCACTGCGAGCAATACAGGGCATGTGTCTGCCGCATGTGTCAGTATCCAGCAGCTCCTTCAACGTCCTTTGCTATGGTCAGGCTGCCGCCACCATATTGGTGAGGTTATTGTGACACAAGTCTTCAATGACATGAAGATTGAGACGTCCAAATCACCCGATGTCATGCTGTTCTTGAGACTGAGAAAAACTGGGAAGCACTGATGGAAATTAATTTGGACTCTGTAGTTGGTCTAACATTGGATAATTTTTCTGGAGAAGCCCTACAGCTGGTTTTGTCATGGAAGGAAGAAGCACTCAAAACTGTGGGTGAAAAGCAGTTGCAGAAACGTGATGATTACAAGGAGTTCGGTGAGCTATGTGGTTTATTTCTCACAGGAGATGCACCAGACTTTACTTTTAAGCGACCAGGCACTGTCCACAAGGCCCGGTGGATGGGACAGATCATCTATCTGTTGAAAATATGCATATTACAGGAAAGAATCCAGATCTTACCTGCTGGATCAGTGACGACCAAGCAGCAAGTGAAGAAGGTTCATGACCTAGTCACTTTTCTTTCACTTCTGTACTGCAAATGGTGGCTGTTGTGCGATTCTGCAGTTGATGCGCCACAGAATGACCTGGAATTTGCTAAATCAATCTTGAGGTATGAGTTGATTAGTCCACTCATATCACAAAGTGCCTTCAAAGCTTTCAGTCGACACAAATGGTACCTTACACCCGAGATGATCCCCCTGTCTCTGTTTAGCGATGTCGTCAGTGTCCAGCAGAAGAAGTTAATCGCTGATGCCCTCACCGCTGTTCAGCCTGATGATGCAGTTACAGCACCAAAGTCAAGATTTGGTACTGGGTTTGGGAAACCAGTCTTTCCAGCTGAAATTTCGACTTCCACAGAGTTAGCGGATTTAGTCACTGCTGACTCCTGGTTTCTTTTCCACGTTCTGGAACTTGAAGCTGATTTTCTTGCCCTTGATGTAGCTGCATGGCCAGAATCCGAGTCATTTCGTGCATCCCTAAACAACGTTGCTGCATTGAATGTTGTCAATGACTGCGCTGAACGGGGTGTAAAGATGGGCTCAGACTTTCTACAGTCTGCTAGGAATGAATCGTGTTTTCAGAATGTGCTTCAAGTTGTAGAAAAGGACAGGAAAGAGCTGCCAAATCTTCGAAAGAGAAAAATGTCAAATGTATCCATCATTTGAAATTATATTTAAGTATGAATAGATAAGAGAATTCTTATTATGGTAATACAAATTTTGTAACGAGGATTTCAAAACATGTCTGGTGCTATTACTTGAGTATTGATGAAGTATTAAAGTTACTTTTTTAACCAATCAGGAACTACAGTGTTTGATTGCCAAAAAATAAGGGGTTTCATTGATAAATGTGATAAATTTTCTCAAAACTTGAAAACTAATGGCTTTAGCCCTTAGTGTGTGAGAATGATAAATCAAGGCATTGGTCTTTGGTGTATTTTGGTACCAAAATAAGATCTCTATCTGCATTAGTTCATGAGAAATGGCATTTTTCGCTATTTTACGGGCGATTTTCGAGATCTGAACTTTCCAAGCTGCGGTGGCGGGCCTAACCATTGTTGGATTTTGAAAAAAATTTGCACAAATTTTTATTTCATATAGTAGAACAAAGTTTTATCTAGAGTAAATTGATTAATTGAGTTTTGAAAAATGATGGGGCATTTGATGCACCCTAGCTATATATAGTAGTTTTAATCAGTTCTATTTTTCTATGTTCTTATCTTTACACTTGTTTTATGTTAGGGCTTTATTGTAAACCAGTATTTATACTGAATAAGCTACCCTGCCTAAATAAAAGTGATTTGACTTTGACTTTGATTTGATGTACAGAAAAGCAATAATGAATAACCAAACTTACACAGTTCCAAGATTTCACCTGATGACAGATTTTGATACTCACATACACGTATTGCATAGATAGATATAACAATTGCAAAGTGGAAACATATTATTATGTAGACCTAGAATTCACTGAAATCATAGCATTTTGCAACAATGTCAGTTTAGTGATACTCGACAAAATAATAATTTTAGTGATACTCGACAAAATAAGATGATAAAAATTCCAAGTTGTGACTTTAATCATCATATTAATATAGATATATCTATGAATATTATAAAAGGGTAAATCACTCAGCAAAATAATTGTGTTATTTTTCAGTGATGCTATGATAATTATTAGTTTCGCTAAGAAGCTATATTGTGGTCCCTGGCACTTCAGCGTGTGCGTTAGTGTGTATGTTAGTTGCTTCCTGCAAAAACTACTGGATGGATTTAGATTTCCTATGGCATGATGTGTTCATTTGTACTGCACAAGACCTGATTAAATTTTGGTGACTATTGGACTTTTTTGGGCCCACAATTAAAGAAATCTGAAAAAAAGGCCTCTACATTGCAGCATGCACTATCATTTTTTGCTGCAGCTCTAGATGCCAAGAGGGTAGATATTTCTACATTTTCTCAGCAAAAACGGCCATACAATCTTCGTAGAAGGTGCCAAAGCACTAAATTAGCAACATTTCAATGTTTATTTGATGAAAATCCGACCAGTATTGCTGAAATTCGCATGCAATTGTAGATAATCCAACGAATGATGCTGCAATAATATTCAAGCCTTCAAATAAGTAGAAGTGTTAGTCAACTTTTTAGGGTCCGACCAGATGATCTTTGGGGGGGGGGGGCAGTGGCGGATACAGGGGGGGGCCTAGGGGGCCCGGGCCCCCCCTAGACCACCAAGATTAATAGTAGCATTTTGAAGAAAAATTGCGATAACGCGGGCCCGCGACAGGCGAAACACTATCGTGTCTGGATCCGCCACTGGGGGGGGGGGGGGGGTCTGTGGCTTTTTGGTGAAAATAAGTTTAAGATAAGATAAGATAAAACTTTATTTCAAGTCGGTGATGACATAAAAACAGATAACACAAGCTATAAAGCTTTTAACCGACAATGTGAAATATAAAAAAAAGATGAAATATAATATACAGATGAGTTAATGAAATTTGAAAGAAAGTTTACAAACTTAAAGATGCACTTAAGCTGAGATCATTATACTTTACAGAGAATATCTGAGACATAGTATACATTTTGTACAATCACAATTTTTCAAGCAATTGCTCTTTCTTAAAGCAGACTTAAATGAACAAAATTCTTGAAAACATTTCAAGTTACCGGGCAGAGAATTCCACAACGAGGAACCTTGATATCTGATTGACTTTTTTCCAAACTGAATAGTGTTAAAGGTTGGTAGAACTAGTCTGTTACTGTCACGCATGTTGTAGGGAAACACTGGTTTAAAAGTTACTTTCCAAGGTTGGTGCCAGGTTATTAAGTACATTGAAAACAAATTCTGCTAAGTTATTTCTACGATTTACATACAGCATGTTTTTGCCGGTTTTTATTAATAAGTCATCATAAGTGCTTTCATAATCATTACATACCAGCTTTAAGGCTCTTTTATTTAACTTTTCAATTTTTCGACACTGGCCAAGAGAGAAACTATCGTATGCTAAAGCGCAGTATACAAAATTGGAAGCCACAAAAGCTTCGTATACTCTCAGTTTACCTTCATAATCAACATACTTGCTCATTCTTTGCAAAGCATTTATTTGTCTAGCTGCTTTTTTCGATATTACCGAAATGTGGTGATTAAAGTTTAGCTTTTGGTCAATGTGAATACCTAATAGCTTGACTACAGCCTCAGACTTGATGATGTTATTTTCCACCTTAATTTCAAAATCTTTGTTATCACGACTGAAACATATCGCCTGAAATTTGGATGGATTAGCTTTCATGTAATTTGCCTTAAACCAGGTTAACGCTTGTGCTGATGCTTCCTCAAGTTTACTTTTAACAACTGCTAGATCCCAATGGGAATATGACAAAGTGTTATCATCTGCATAATTATATACTTCACAAGTTTTCTCTAAGTCCATCAAGAAATCATTGATAAAAATATTAAATAGGAGAGGGCCCATAAGCGATCCTTGTGGGACGCCAGTCTTTAAGTTTAGCCATTCACTCCGTATACGTCCTAATTTTACAGCTTGCTTTCTATTACTGAGGTAATTCATGATATGTGTGCATGCCTCCAACGAAATACCATAGGCATGTAGTTTGGCTATCAGAAGTCCATGCGGTAAGCTATCAAATGCTTTAGAAAGATCAATCAAAATACATCCAACATTACAGTTGTTGTCTATGGACTTTCTCCAACTTTCAAAACATTTTACAAGAACATTGTTACAACTAAAGAGTTTACGATAAGCAGAAAGATCATTTGACAATGAAATTGACATAAAATTCATAAGTTGATCACATAGGATTCCTTCAAAAATTTTTGAAGTGGAAGGAAGGACACTCACTGGCCTATAGTTTTCTTTAGCCAGTTGGTCAGATTTTTTGTACAGAGGAGTTACTTCAGCCTTTTTATTATAGTCAGGAAACATATTGGTTTCTATGCATCTATTAATAATTGGAGTGAGAGTTACACTGATATTGTTGCTACCTTTGTTTAGAAGTTTTGGAGAAATGTGATCAAAGCCAGTTGCTTTGTTTGTTTGTAGAATTTTAAGTTTGTTTAGAACTGTTGATGAATTAACTGGGGAGAAATTAAATTGTTGTCCATTGTTAGAGTGTTGTTTGATTGTTTTTACACTTGGGTGATCTTTGTAGTGGTCAATGACCTGATCAGCTGTCATTTGCTTCACCTCACTTGGTTCACAAAAATCATTTGTTACATTTATAAAGAATTTGTTGAAGGTGTTACTTACATCAATTGGTTTGCTAATTATACAGTTGTCTTCATATAATGTAATATTTTGATTGCTGGATTTTACATTATTGGTCATAAATGGTTTAACGACATCCCAAAAGTGTTTTCCCTTACTTTTCTGAGTGTTACAGTTTTCATCAAAATACTTTCGTAGGGAGTTTTTCTTTAGTTTATTGACCAGACTTCTTTGTTTTTTAAAATTTTGCCAGGTTTCTTGGCATTTTGACTTTTGAAACTTTCTTCTTAAGGCTGCTTTTACATTGATAGCTTTGCGCAAATTGTTATTCATGTACGGTAGCTGTCTATATTTTACAAGTTTTTGCTTTCTAGGTGCATTATTGTCAATAATGTTTAGCAATAAAGAATTATGAAACCATAGTTGGTCATCGACGTCATCAAATATTTGAGATACTTGAAAAGGCGCAGTTTCCAAATCTTTATTATAGCAGTCTTCATCAAAATTTTTAAAAGATCTGTACTGTATTACCTTAGGCTCATCAGACGGGCAGAAAACTTTAGTTGCAGCACTGATATAATTATGGAAGTCACTGATTCCTAAGGATAGATTTATGGTTTGTCTAATAGATCTTGGACTATTTGTCAGAATAATGTCTAACAAAGTTGGCTGATCGACACTTTTAAAACAGGTGGGATCTTTTATCAACTGTTTGAGGTCATATGTATCGCAGATTTCTGAAAGCTGGTTATTAGCTTTTGCAAAGTTTATGTTTAAATCTCCAATTATGTAAACAATTTCACTTTCGGACAGGCACTTGTTTAGCATAGTTTCTAAGGCATCACTCAAAAAGCTAATGTGAATATTTGGAGGTCTATAAACATGTAAGAAGAACATATTTTTATTTGAAGTTTTGATTTGAATTGCTATAGTTTCAATACCATTACTGTTTACTGCAATATCTGACCTGCTTCTGTGCGGTATTGTTTCTTTCACATAGCATATTAGGTCACCACCATGGGCGTTTCTATCAAGTTGATGAATGGAGTATTGATTGACATGAAATTGGGCATTGGGATAGGAGTTATCTAGTTTAGTTTCACTTAGGAATAAAATATCACTTAGACCTTTGAATAATATTTGGTGTATCTCCACAAACTTGCTTGACAGACTGTTGATATTCAAATGTGAGAATACAATATTTTTTGCATTAGTTTTAGAAAATTTTGACAGGTCCTCATTAGGGTTTTCTATTGAGTTTGGAGTTACACTATTACAAGCAACATCTGGTTCAACAAGAATTGGATCAATAGAGTGTAATTCATTTAAACTATTATTTGATAGCTCGCTTTGACTAGTATTGGGATGACTTTCTTGAAAAGAGGATTTTATACAGTTTCTGGTTACATCATTTTCACAGTAGTTGTCATATCTAACATGAGATATATCAGCAACATCCCCTAAAAGATTACTATCTGCATCATGAGACATAGCGACAACATCATAAAATTCACTCAAAGCACCAAACCGATTAAAAGTACAAACATCTACATGAAAATCATTCACATCATACAGTTGATCACATAAAATCGAGAGTTCGATATTTTTTGTATTTTACGAAAGTTCTTATTCGGTCGTACTGCCTTGGCCAGTCTCTTACTGAGTGGTGTGGCGAGTCTTGGTGCAGAACTTCCTCTTGTGGCCAGAGCCACCGCAGCCATAGCATCGTAAGGGACGAGGAAGTCCGCAAGTGTCAACTGTGTGGGACGCCTCACCACAGTTGAAACACCTAAGTTGTTGCGCAGGCGAGTGGGGGTTGGTACGTCCGAGATGGTTGCGAGGGGGCTGATTCGTAGGATAAGGGGTGAAACTGTTGGCAGAGATTTCAGCGCGTAGAGTCATTAGCAATCTGCCTAACATATTCAGTCCGTTTCCCCCAGATCCCCGTCCCCAAAAAGGGTTCGGAGTGTCCTCGATTAGGGGGCGGCCATTCGAGTTCATTAGGGCACGCACAAACTGGGGGCATTGACGGGCCTTAGCTTTCAGGATGTCACTCATGGTGCCCTGTTGAGTGTCCTGCCAGTTCTGTGAGGTACCCACGCCATCTCCTATCTTCTTAGCCTGAGCAGCCATTTCAGCGTTCAGTACATCTCTCGCTGAAGCATTATCCCCCATAAAAACACATTTTCGGTACTGAAAGGCATGCTCGGAACTACGGAAATTCATATTCCAGACCTGTAAGCTGCAAGGGAAAAAGTTACTAAGTGGAGATCTAGCACCGTGGAAGAGGACGGGGTTGACGGGAGTAGACGTTGGAGGTGCTGACGTTGGGATCTGCATCAGTGGGGCAACAGGGGATCTGCTCTGGTTTGTTGATGGAGCAGGACGATTTAGTCGGGCAGTTGGACGGTTGCCCATACAGACCTTGGCCTTTCCAGACAAGCCAAGATTCTGAAGAAGTTTGTTGACTCAGGTTTGTTTCCAACTTGACACTGAAAGAAAAATTTGTTCATCATATGAAAAACAAGAAGTTTGTTTCCACCTGCAGCTAGGGTAACCCAATGTTAAACTTACGAAAAAGAAGTTTGTCACGTGTCTGCGTGCAAAATATTTTCGTCGACACTTCGCACACCAAAAAAAAGTTTGTCCTGGAAGTAAAAGCCATAGCCCACCCCAACTGTCGACTGGTCGGCCCCTTATGTGCTGCATCTTTCAGTTGTCCAAGTTCAATTTGAAATGGACAGCGAAGCTATGTACTCTCCGAGCGCCCGTTCTAGTTAATTATTAATACTTATTATAAGCCCAAGGTTTACAAATTGTTTTGGAAAGAATATATATATACAAGATCCTATAGAATGCATTTGTCACTAATGATCATATTGATATCAAATACATAGTAAATAAACTATCAATATCAATTTGCAATATAATGTCATACAAATAATGACAATAGAGCAAGGTGAGTTATGCAACTGTCTTGGAATGGCATGACTCAATCTTATGTAAAATGAAATTTCATAACAGGTTGAATAAGGGGGCAACCATTTCATTTCCAGGGGGGCTTGTAGTTTTTCGTTTTAGGGAAATCATGGTGACGGCGGCATTATTGATTCATGTTAAGTGCGTTAAGTCCTCGAATACTGATTACTCAAACAATGCCTTATTAAGAAATACCCCTGACAGAAATTATTAATTTAAAGACAGCACAAAAGAATTTTTTTATTTCCCCAAAACTGAGTAAGAAATTATTCATTAAATAAAAAACTCCAAGCCCCCCCCCCCCCGGACATTAAATGGTCTCTCCCTCAGGATTTGTTGCATAAGGATTTGGTGTGTTGGTATAGATATATAAGGGCGGCAGGGATAGAGGGTCCAGTGTGAACCAGATCTCAGACCAGTGAAGACCTAACCATACACAGGTAAGTTGAATTAGCTTATGGTTGCAGTTAGAAATGCATTTAAACTAGAATAATTGTGAATACAGCACTTTATGTATTATACAGTTGTATTATTGATTATTGTATGAATACACTTTGAGTATAGCACTTAATGTATTTCTATCATGGAAGATAGTATAGTGGATTGGGTATGACTTTGATAGGTTGCTCGGAACTTGCTCCTAAGCACTTGGCTTGGGGCAAGGGTGCCGGAAGGAAACGAGGGCGGCAGGGGCGGTCGGTCGAGAAAGGGCAAATCTAATTCGCGTGACAAAAATTTAATGTAGCGCCAATAATAATTTCAATATATATATATTTACAGATTTTTGCCTAAATTCGTAAGGTAAGGCTTAATAATGTTTTTTCTTGGAGATGAAAAGAGCAACCTTGCCCCCGCTACCCCTTCCGGCCAAGGGCAAGAGGGGCAATTGCACCCCCGCCTCCCTGTTCCGGCACCCTTGGCTTGGGGACCGGCCCTATAGCTCAACTGGTTAGATAGAGGACCTTTAAAGGGAAAGTTTTTGGAACAAATCGACATACAAGGTTTGGTGAAACCATGGTAAAATCAGTCTGTTACAGCTTCCAAAAATAGCAAAGAGGCAAGGTGAACAATTGACAACATGTATTGGATATTGAATTAGTCATTCCACTCAAAATCTAAAAATAGCAAAATTTTGACATACGAGGTTTTGCACTTTCACCATCGTTATGCATCCCTGCCTAAAATAGTGTGCTTCTCAGTGCTCAAGTTGTCTTTTATTCAACGTAATTGGCTGTGCTGCCCTCTTGTGCGTTGCAACAGCATGCCACAGTTCCCTGCAGGTTCTTTTCATGAAGAGAGACACAACAAAGTAACTTACTTCTACTCTCCCCTTGTGGCTTATTTAGTTTTCTCTGAATTTAAGTATTTTTAATTTAGATGGGACTCTTTTGCAATAAATAGACAATACTTTTTTTATAATGGAACACATAATTTAATTTTTCCCTGTTTTATACATAACTCAACAGATCATTGGAAAAAATATGATGCTGTGTAAATTGTGGAAATAGACCAAGGACCCAAAGCATGCATTACATGCTATTTGTATTAATGTATGCTGATCTGGTTGTTTCTCTGCAATTTCAGACCAGAAAATAGACATGACAGCCCCAGTGATCGTCAAAGTGACCCCTGGATCAAATGAATTTGAAATGTCTTTCTACCTGGACATTGATGGACCACCCCCTGCCCCCTCTGATGGACGAGTCTACTTCACTGATCTACCTGCAGATTTCGATGTCTTTGTAATGTGGTGATCGTGGTATGCTTACCTAACCACTGTGGTGAGAGGATACCAGCGGGAGCGGAGATGCATCTCGTCGCTTCAGCTGCAGTGTATCGTCTGCCAAACCTCGCCAGATCTCGCCGCACCGCGAGAGGACCCGAGATGACGTACAGCGGCACCAAGCGGTGGTGCGGGCCACCACACTCCTCCCCGTCATATTTTCAGCTGCCTGAGGGGGCCCATTGAACAGCTTCTTGAGTGGGCTTATTGAAATATGTCCACTGCAAGAGCTGAATGTGTAGCACCCCTCTCCCTCCTCAAAAAAAAAAATTAAAATATCCATAGGCCGATGTTTCAGAAACACTTAGGGCCTTACGGATACTGTTAAGGAGCATGCAGCTAGAGTGTGCCCCTTAACAAAAATTGGTAGCATTAAAATACTGAGGAATTCCAAAAATAATGGAGAGTCCCTCAAAAAGGTAAAAATTTAAAAATAGCGAAGGACATGCTGAGTTGCTATTGCCCTTGGGCTTCATAAAAGCCATAGCTATAATGCTGCCAAGGATTCCCTGGGGGTAGGCCTTGTCAACACATGCTAGTAAAAACATTTGTTAAAAACACTCTACAAATGACAAACAGTGGGTCTGTACGGTGCTCCAAATGGATACATCCGAACAGGTTGGCCCCTGATTGCCAATCTATGCAGATTTGTCCAGGAAGGGCTTTTTGTCTTCAAAGTCCTTCCGGGATGTCCTTCTGTCCCCTTGTAATGGGCCTGACGTAGCTCTCCAATTGGGAGAATCACTGCCCCTATCATTGGGCGAGGGAGACCTGTTTGACCTCCCTCGGCTAAATTGGGGAGAGCCATATGAGGTGTTTCTAGGTGGGGAATCGCTGCCAACACATTCTCTAGCAATGTGCCCGATACCACCACAAGTGTAGCACCTCAATGGTGATGGTGAACGCATGCGTCCATTAGGGCACTCTTCTGTATAGTAGTGGTTGCCCTCGCACGTGAAACAAGTCTCAGCCCTGATGGACCTCACTGTAGACTCACAGCTGTCTTTGTTGTCGAAGCTAACCCGACGCCCATCAGATTTCATGCCCAGTCTTTGCTTGTTGGCCTGGATCAAGCGCATATGTTCAACAGCTTCAAACATTGTCCCAGGCATGGCCACAGTTGAAGACAGCAGAGCAGAAGCCTTATCCTTGCAGCCCTTGGTGAATTTATCAATAGCCAGCGTCTCCAGGACTGGCTTTGGTGTTTCTGTAGGATAGGCTGTTGTAACCATACTCATAACTTTATCTGCAAATTCCTCCAAATCTTGTCCTTCCTCCTGCACGAGGTTCTCCAGTTGAGCGCGAAGATTGGCTTTCGTACTTTTCCGACTTTTCCCATATCTTTTCTGCATAAAATCACATAGGGTTTCAAAGCGTGCCCTAGTTTCCTGTGGCAAACTCATGTGGGCATTAAGAGCAGACCCCGTGAGAGCAGTAGTTAAGCGAAACAACTTCTCTCTCGGGGTCCACTTGCACGCCCTGGCAATAAATTTGAACTGGTGGAACCAGGGGTCCCACTCACCCATTACTTTGCCAGAAAATTTTTCAATTCGGATATTCCTGGCATCCATTGAATAACCCTGGGGGCCCCGCTCATCCTCCTCCTCATCAGCGGAGAAATCGCTGAAGTCCCCAACAGGCGCCTCCTCATCATAGTATCTTTCGGGATCAGCAGATGCAGAGTAGCCCATGGAGCTATGCGACTCCCTATACTGGCTCTTCATGGAGTCCTTGGAGGATTTTCTTTTTTCGTCCCCCAAGGGCCCCTTGTTGAGGGAATTTGACAAGATAGATGCAATAGAAGGTGGTCTGTCAGGTTTCACTGTGTGTCCACGGCCTATACCACAAAACTTAGGAGCAGATTGGGAGTAAGCGGCATTTCCTTTCGGACACCCCTTAGATCCCAATTCAGTAGGAACTTCGATGGTGGTCCCTCTGCCCCCACTTGTGCTTGCAGCGTCTACTCTGTCGTCCTTGCGTTGTTCAGAGTAGGACACAGTGTGGGTCTTTGTCACCTCCATTTTATGCGGTTCATCGGGAGTTTCTGTTGGTGACCCCTGATGAAGCTTTGGTCCAGTCTCAGGGATACTTGGAAATTGAGGATGCGTGGGACTTCCTGGGTCCCTCCCTTTTCACCGTTCCAGCATAAGGGTATCAACTTTTGTGTTGAGTTGCACTAAGGTGTCTGACAATATTGTATCCACCTTAGTGGTAAGTTTATCCAAGCCATCTGACAAACCACTGATGCTCACTTGTAACCTCTCATGATTCTTCAACATCTTCTCTTCTAGACCGATGAACTTCTCAGTTGTTGACACTTCAAGGCGTTCAATATTTTCTTTCACACTGCTTATTGCACATCGGATGGTCTCATACCGTTGGTCTTCATGATGCTCAAAATCTTTCAACTTGGCCATCCTTACTTCCAATGGATTATTGGCATCCCAGTCTATGTTTTCGAAGATCTTGATGCTCGAGGCATGCATCTGCTGGGTGGTCTCAAAGTCGATGTTGGTGATGGAATGGAACAACTTCCAAGAAGTGATAACATGAGCCATTCTTTGCTCCAACAATTTGTCAGCTATGACAGGTCCAATGCCGGGTATTTTCATCAAGTCTTCCTTTCCCGCAATATTGATGTTAATTGTTGCCATTGTAGATATCTCCTGCAGTGCCCACAGATGGATGTCAGCACTACTGGTATAAATAGATAGATGGCGCTTTCAAAATGACAGAAAATTAATTAGCAAATGTAGAATTGGCTTCAAGGTGAATTAAACCCAAGACTAATTCACTATATGAAATCACAAACTAATGTGTAGAAAGTGGGCTGCTAATTTCTGCAATTTAGCCCAATTTGCTACACCACTAGTAGGCTGTGCTGTACAATTGCTAAGGCTGGTTATGTAAATATCTACATCTTGTAGGCCTTAATTTTTCAATTAGGCCTGCTAAAGCTAAGATACATTTATTTGCAGGATTTTTCTGTAACACAGATAAATTGCACAGATATAGGCCAATAGCTTACAATCAGGCAGCAGTGTGTCTAATCTGTGATATAATAGGCCTATATTGTATGCTGTATGCTTAGACAATGGAAAATAGGATGTTTTTGACAGTTATTGTGAGTTTGTGACAGCTGTCAAAATTTGACAGGTGAACTCTGAAGGGATTTCCCCTGCTCTTTTCAAACTCAGAAGATGACAACTCAATCCAGAATGCCCAAAATGCACACAAATATCTGCTAAATCCACTGCAATATCGATTTACCAGCCAATCTAAGCATAAACAATGATTTTCAGCTCACTTTCAGTGCTTTGAAGCTGGCGCCTCTCGGCGAAATCCAAGATGGCGGCCGACCGGCGTCCTTCCCAACCGGTAGGAAAAGGTCCAATTTCGTCAAGAAAATCACTTGATGAGTCAAATCTTCTGCCCGATTAGGTTCTGAGGTCGACTGCGCCAATGTGGTGATCGTGGTATGCTTACCTAACCACTGTGGTGAGAGGATACCAGCGGGAGCGGAGATGCGTCTCGTCGCTTCAGCTGCAGTGTATCGTCTGCCAAACCTCGCCAGATCTCGCCGCACCGCGAGAGGACCCGAGATGACGTACAGCGGCACCAAGCGGTGGTGCGGGCCACCACAGTAAAGTAAGTATATCTTAATCTTATTCAAAGGGTATTTTGCTGAGAGAATCACATGCACAGCTTAAAACCCTTACTGGACTGCTCAGTCCCAAAAAAACATTCCTGTGCTTGTGAGGTCATCAGGGACAACAGCAGATTTTGGGAACATAAATGGCCCTACATGCAGTAAGGCTGGGGATGCACATAAATGTCACTTTAGTCCGGTAAGGGATATATTATTAAAGTTCATTCCAGTCATTTTTTTGTGGTAGTAAGTGTCTGGCAGATAATTAAAACATACCTTACTCATGACAAAAATTTGTGTCTCCTCCTGTTCTTGACACCTTGACCTAGCAGTTTCACAAACATTTGGAAGCATAGACATGTTGTAGCCCTGGTTATGAGGTAGTCCCATTAGAATAACAAACATAGGCTGCGCAGCAGCAAACCTTCAGCGAATAACACCTTTAGAAGATTACAATAATATCATAAAATTGGTGCGTTCCCGAAATTGATTATGCAATAGCGGTCGAGTAGTGGCCTTCCATTATCTCTATTTTTCCAATGATTCATAAAGTGTTATACGCATCAAAAAGCTCTGCTAAATTAATCGCATAGGTGATTTGTTTAGAAAAATGCATTACTGTATATGCAATAGTGGGGAAGTTTTGGCTCCGAAATAAAAAGATTCTTTTAAATATTTTTTCTCAATATTAAAAAAAAACAATAGAATAGCCATCTGTCAGACCATGAAAAGGCACAACTAGACCATACAAGCCATATGTGTACCAAACTTCATCCATGTATATGGAATAGTGACCGGATGTTGGGCCAGAAACAAAAATAATAATATTTATGTTTTTTTCAATATTTGAAAAAGTATAATATTTTCCATCAGACCTTTCAAAAGGCACAACTAGACCATATTGACCGTATGTGTACCAAAGTTTATCCATGTACATGCAATAGTGAGCGAGTCTTAGCCCAAAAAACAAAAAAAATATGTTTTTATGTCTTTTCTCATTTTTTCAGAAAGTATAGAATATCTGTCAATGAGACCATCAAAAGGCACACCTAGACCATATAGGCCACGTGTGTACCAAATTTCATCCATGCACATGCAATAGTGACCGAGCCTTGGCCCGGAAACGAAAAAAAAATTTTTTTTATATTTTGTTAATTATTTCAAAAAGTATTTAAGATCTATTCATCAGACCATCAAAAGGCACAACTAGACCATACAGGCTAGATGTGTACCAAATTTCATCCCCATACTTTCAATAGAGGCCGAGTGCCGGGCCGGAAACGATCTATCCGCCCGCCGCCCGACCGCCCACCCACCCGCCCGCCCGCCCGGCGGACGGACAGCATTTTTACCCAAGTGATTACAATACCTTCTTCGAACTTCGTTCGCTGAAGGTAAAAAGCCATTTTCTTCTACTGCTTCTTTTGCTGCTGTTATGACGTCACCACAGTTTCGGTGATGTCATAGAGCGAACAATGCTGATGACGTCACAACAGAAGGCTAAAAATAGCTCTAAATTTGCTGAAGAGCAGCAGCAATTTAACATTGTAAGTGCCTGTATGATGAAGCTGGGGGATTAGCTGATATACTGTATATTTAATCCAAATCATTCTTGGCCATGGTGTTCTCACCCCAATAAACCAAAAAAATAAACCACAGAGACTTAAGCATGGATTGTTTTATTGGCTAAAACTTACTGCCAAATTAAAATGTCTGGACTATAACTTATTACCGTACAATATGTATATCTTTTAAGTTTCCAAAATTCCTGATTGCGCAAGTTTGCATGGCGGTGACTGCCCAGGGCAGATTTCACGAAAAGTGCTCTTAAAAGGTACCTTAAACTTTCCAACCCTTCTGTTATCTCTCTGTTGCTTCCTGAAGCAAGTAAACCTATTACTAAGTACATCTGTGAGGTAATGAATAAATATCAATAAAATATTCCTCAAATATGTAGCTTTTTCCTCTTAAAAAGATATTTTTTATGCCTCATGAGGACAATTTTGGACGACCAAACTTACTGGTGATCAGACATGTGATTGATAAAAAACATCTTGAAAATTATTTTGGAACCATTTTTAATTGTCTTGGTCATTATAAAGCTTGAAAAAAATGAAAAGCAAATAAAGACTGCTAATGTAACTCGATTCTGTCTCAAGACACTGAGGTTACACTAGCAACTTTTAGATGGAAATTTTTCTGTATTCTCGCTACTTATGCCAATTTCAAACATGAAATTTTAAAATTTTATTGAAAAACGTGTCTTATTCGCCTATGTTCATCACCAAAAACATAAAAGACTGGGTGTGGTACCTGTTTCTTTATTGCTAATGTAACTGTAATTTTGCATCCGTCCATTTCATAGTGTTACATTAGCAAAATGCGTACATAAAAATTATGTTAAAAAACATGTGATTAGATATCAAATTTTTTCTGAACTGAAAGCCAGGTCTCCCAAGAGCAGGCCAGGGGTGTTACCCTGCTGGTGACTTCATTAATATTGCAGTAGGATAAGCATAAAAAATTCCGTCCTCCATCATTCATCGTTGTTACATTAGCACAAGGCCATATTTTTAGCTACTCTGACCTACCAATCCAACAGAAAAGATTGTTTACCCATGATTTTATTTAATGGATTGACACAATAAAAAATTTAGATTTCAGCTTTTTTTAGTCCAGTCAGCTATCCTCAGAAGAAGCACCCTGAGAAAATCTGAGAATCTACGAATCGATTATGTATGGCCTTATCTGTACTGTGCTAATGTAACTTGTGGACAAGTTGTGGTAAGTCATTTGGCAGCTTTTTCGTGAAATCTGCCCCAGTGCCCACTCCCTAAGTACCACTGCCCCCCCTGTCCACTGGCCCTCCGCTGGCAATTACCTGACTACACAACTAAGTAGTATATAAATATCTCCCATACTTACTCATCATGTTTTTGTTCTCATTTTACAGAGAATTTGGTGGATTTAGTACATCAGCAAGATCTTCGCAGAAAGCCGATGAACTCAAAAAGGAGCTGACAGGAAAATACAACACAACTTATTATTACACTGCAGGATACGATCCTCCATTTAAATTCACCAACAGACATAACGAGATATGGCTTCCTAGGAATTGATCAATTAATTGGAAACTTTATATACAGGTGTACTAAGCAATTAAACATAATATAAATTTTCCCTTTGAGGTTGTGCTAGTGGAGAAAAAATCGTATTTTCCATTCAGATCTCACAGAAATGTTCGGAAGTCTCAAACTGAATTTTTTGACGAGGTTAACTTATTTATTACATGCCTGTTGGACTAAAACGTCATATCTGCGGTCTTATAAACCTTATTTTATCTGTTTAAGCAACCAACTCACATTGATATTATCTATTTCTTTGCATTTTGTGTTAATAGCATTAATTGATAAGAACAGTTTAAATTTCTCCAGAGACATAATTTACCAGACTGATACTGGCTTTGTATTATATTTGTTATTGTTGATATTGTTAACGGTAGTTCACAATGAAAGTTTTTCATATGATACATACGTTTGTGATTTGTTTCATTGATATACAACACACTCAGGCTCAGATTCACTTTATTGTAAGAACAACAAATTTTAATGTGAAAGTGAATTAACTACTGCTTTTGTAATTTGGCAAATTCGTTTTCGGTGGGGGCCAAAGTGAAAGGATCTTGTCCTTATCAGCTTTTCTGTAAACAAATCTCAAGTGCTTACAGAAAAGCACTAGAATGTTCCTTGTGAGGTCATAGCCCTATCCCTGCAATGTTATTCTGTATGACACATAAACAGTTACTGAGGTAATATCCTATACTTGCAATGCTACCGGGAGAAAACATTTCAAGTGTCACACCACTTACCAGTGAGGTCACAAGCTGCTTTATGACAATTTGACACTTCATTTCAAGGCATTTGATAGGGCTTGTTATGAGGTCATTAATGTCCACTTGCAGCTGAATGTAAGTACTTGTCGTTCGTTGGCTGTAATTCGTTGCGTCCACAAAGGTACTAAACTGGTTGGCTAAGTTAATTTTGCTTCTCAGCTTTTCTCTAAGAATTTTAATTTTTAGGACATCAAAATAGGATAGTAATACCTTACAGATCTTGTCATATTTACTCAGAATCTCAAGTTCTTTTATATGCTGTCGAACTGTGATGTCACATGTTAATTCAGTGTCAGAGCTTGCATGCCTGTTCTCTGGAATTGCAATATATAAAATAGCTACAAACTGTGATGTCATTTTATACCTGGTTGGATTGCCCAGCTTCTAGCCAATAAGAATCCACCTCAACTGAGCATCATACTTTCAACTCAATGTCAGAGTGAAAATGATTATTCTGAAACAGCCCCTGCAAGTGGCACATAACAGCCTGTCAGCCAATGGCCTACCAGAATAACTATTTATCAAAGAAGTCATGTGTTTACAAAAATTGAGAAAGTCTTTTGTTTGTTGTAAGGTCTGTCAAAGTTTAAAGTTGTACATTAGCAAATTTGTTTATTAATCAAACAACTCTGTTGTTACAAAAAACGTCTATCGTGAATGCTTACATAGCCGACATATACACTCACCAGCAAAAGAAACGCAACACTTGATTTTGGCTTATAATTTTGCAAAGAAATTTTTTTGGACAAAACAAAGTATATGGTATTGATCCTAAGATCACCTAGTGTATTTGTGCCAAAAATCATTCAGCTGTGACCATTTCCTGACTGCCTTTTGACTTGTTTATCACATTTCAGTTTTTGTAATAAAATATGACCTTACCAACAAGTTACACCAAAAATAAAGGCACCATTTAAAATAATGGCCAAACAGATGACAAAAGCCGAAAAATTAGCGCAGCAACACTATTTTTGAATTTTACAGGACAATTTGAAAATTGGAGTTTTGCACATTTCAAAATGTAGCAGACAATATCTCTATGTTTCGGGCCCTTAGAATTGAGCTATTTTAATAAAATGTTCAGACACTTACCCTATGTTGTCTAAGAATTGCCACACTTTTTTCAGAACAAAATTCACAGTTTAACACAATTTATTCTGACGCCGAAGGCAATATTCTTAAAATTTCATTATCATGACTTGTACACTATTTTTGAATAAAAAAACAATATAGATCAAAGTGCGAGATGTTCTAGATTATTGAGTCCAGAAACGGACTAACCAGATACACCAGCAAAAAAGTTCCAGGTCCATAGTTCCAAGTAAAGGTTCTCATTTCCGAATCGAAGTGTCATACTGAAAAGTTCCTACAGGGGGTGCTGTAGTATAGGACTCCAATAATTCCATCAATTGTGCAACTGTTATTCTTTCTGTGTAAAAATGTTATTAGCCAACCAAAATTGGCTGAACATGTTGTAAGCCAACCAAAATAGGTAAAAAAATTAAAACAAACCCAATTGGGAAATGACAACAGAGCAATAGATTCACTTGATAACAGAATCACTGTTTGTATTGATGTCAGTGGTGGGCATACTGCATCCTGGAGACTGTTATTGGTTATTAATGTCAAAGCTTGTCATCTTCCCTGATTTGTTGGGTGACTTTTACTGTTATTGTATCATTCAGTTATTCAACTTTTTCTATTGCTCTTATGGGACCTGTGTTCTCATTGCTCAAGAGGGTTTAGAAAATTGTGAGGATAAAAACAGCTTTACTCATTTTGAAAGACTGCCAAGAAACTGTTAGTCCTTTCCTTGCCGCGATTATTAACACTTCGCTGTCATCTGGAGTGTTTCCATCCCAACTGAAAGATGCCATCATTAGCCCAGTATTAAAAAAGCCATCCCTGGATGTTAATGATCTAAAGAACTATCGACCTGTGTCAAACCTGCCGTTTCTTTCGAAGTTGATTGAGAGAGTGGTTTCAAAACAATTCAAAATCAAGTGTTGCGTTTCTTTTGCTGGTGAGTGTATATTAGACTGGGGATTGCCAATTATAGATCATTGGGATCACATCAACACTTATGTTCTGATTACAGAGTAAAATGTGATGCTTCTTTTAAAATATCAATGTGAAAACTGTGATGCTCTGTTAAATAATGTTAGCTCATTGGCTACCAGACTGTTATGCTATCCTTATAGGGATGTTTGCATTACTTTGTTGAGAGGTTGCATGGCTATACATGTAGATATTGGGAACTGGATTCAGCTAATGATTGATATTTGGAAAGGTTTCCTCTGATAATTTATGTTATTTTGTACATCCTACAACAAGCAAGGGTAATTGGTAAATAAGTCAGTTTAAAAGTAAAGCAAATGGTGCTTTTAAACATGGGTCCACAGTGACTGTTGTACTTGACTTTAGAAGCAAGACGGATGGCTTTCTTTTGGAGTATTCCTAGAGGCGTCCGAGACCTTGATCTATACAGTTTCCTCAAACAGTAAAGCAGTATGTTAGGTGTGGTAGAATGAGAGAGTGATATATCGTCATCATTAATTTTGAGGGCAATTTTTTATTCTAAACATGTACTCTAGACGTTTTCATATAACTATACAGTGTCGTCAGTTAACATCCATTTTGAGTCCAAAAAGTTTCAAAACGAAAAAATGTGAAATGTGTTCTCATGGTAACTTAGTGCATTCTCACTGCATTGAATGTGAGTTTTTGGTAGATTTTTGTGCCAAGTTGGTGTTTATCACATTTGTTTGTCACATCATTTTCAATCTTTTTGCTTAAAAAACAGTGAAAATGTTCTTCATTGTGACAAAATTCTGAGCTAAAGTCTTGTTGGACGTCTTTGTTTACCATTGGGAATCACTAAACACATGGTAGGTCACAAGCAGTCACCTGGACTGACTGTGCAGTCTGTTCAAAATTACACAAGCTGAATGACTCTACAGAAATCCCGCTCATCCTAGCTGGCTTTGATGTCATAAGGCAGAGCCAATCAGCATTGGTATTACACAATTTCTAGTTCCGCAATATCCAAGAGAGGGCTATGTTTGTATCTGAGGCACCATGTGGGAGTCCGAGTCCTCACGGAAGATTGAAGTCCAAACATTTGGCAAAATAATTAAATGTACAGTTTCAAACTACTTCTATTTGTTGATATATAATATTTCCAAGGACCTATGACGAAATTCTACTCATATACACAGTTTTTCAGTGTAAGGACGGCGCAAAACCATAGTTACCTCTCCTGCCAGCTTGAGTGAGCAAACTCTCAGTCGTTCGTTAAGCCACAAATCTGCAAGGAATTTCCATGCTTAAAGGTAAATTAGCTATAATTTGATACAGTTGAGGTGTGGAATTTGGAGATAAACTATCTGGGGAGAGATTTGCCCAAAATTACAGCTGTGACAAAATGTTTGATGCTTGAAATTGCACCCAGAAAATGGAACTGAAATTCGCGTCAGTTTTGAAGTCATGTGCGTTGATATTTATACTGAATATTTATTGACCAATACAGGAGTGTGCCTGTGGTAATAATAATAATAAAGTATTATTTTATATTTTTCATTTTATGTGGCCCGTAGCAATGTGTCAGACCAGTGAATTAGCATTTTATATACTCGGAGGAAACATCAAATTTTCAATACCTGCATCTTGGCCATTAGGCCTGCTATCAATAAAAATAAAGCATTAGCCCCGGGCATTAGGCCTGCATTAGGCTTGCTATCAGTAAAAATTAGGCCTGCTATTAGGCCTACCATTAGGCCTGCTATCAGTAAAAATAAAGCAACCTTTATCTGTGACAGAATTGGATACATGTCACCAGCCCCATGCCTAATTTAGAAATCCTACACATGCTAATGAGATCTCAGCATAGTTGACATAAGTTAAATAGGCAAAATCATTTATGCTCAAGCCCATGGAAATTTTTTTTTTAATTGGCCAAATTGGAAATTATTATTTTCTTAATTTAATTTGACACAGCTTTTGTTATGACAATAATGAGCATTGGAGAAGGGAATATAGAAATCAAATTAAAAGATTATGTTCCAGATAATGGAGCCTCAAAAGTTCTAACATTCAAATGATTCTTTTGACAAGTGGAAAAGCTTTTTTTTTTACCTTTGACAAATGTTTTCTCATGATGTAACTTTCCTTCATAGCTACTATTTATTGGCTAGGTTATTGTAATGTTATGTTTGCAATAAAGAGCATAGGCCTACATGGCGCTCCACCTCCAAAAAGGTCTTTGGCAGTTAAATCCAGTAGCGGATCCAGGGGGGGGGGTTAGGGGGTTCAACCCCCCCCCCTTGGCACAGCACATTTTAATGTAAAATAAATTTAATTCTGATATTTTTTAGTACATTTTCTTTCGTAACCCCCCCCCCTCCCCATCCGACATATTCTGGAACCGCCCCTGAAATCCATAGCCTAGCTCACACCCCCTGAACCAGAAGTATTATTATATATATATATACGTTTTTATTGACATAAAAAAGGTCACATATGACCGCTAACTGGGCCGATTTTCTCTCCCAGTCCGCCCCTGCTAATTTGGTTCCTTTGATGATACAACATAAATAATGTTTAGTTTAAACCAACTAAGATTTTTAACTATAGATCTATCTGTATCCCAGGGTATAAAATAAGAAAATTTGATCACTGCGCGTATCGTCTTGCGCGAACTATCGCCATTAATATGGATAACCAATCGGTGTTCTTAAGGGCTGGCATTGTGATATCAAGCATTACAAATTTCCAAAAGATCACCAAATTGACCATCATCAGGCTGAAAAAAGTATCAAATTGCTTGAAATACAAAGTATATTGTGGGGATTCTACATTTCAACATAATTTGGCACAAAATGTCAAAAAGGATGAATTTGATCACTGCACAAATTCAGATTGATCACTGCACATTTCAGATTGATCACTGCACATTTTGGGTTTGTTGCACACTTATGTTATACCCTGCTGTATCCCCGAAAATGTTGATGAAGTATCTCCACTTTGTGACTTGTCATTAATTCTTATAATGAGGTTTTACTTGCTAATTTCATCTTTGGCAGATGGAAAATAACATGATGTGTTTTTTCAACTTCAAGTGGAGCAGAAAATGTTAAAAAAACGCAGAATAAATCAAAGCTTACGAAAACACTTTATTTGATGAAAACAACTCCTCAAAAACAAGTAGAGCATTTGAAAGTTTTACAATGCAAAAAATCATGCACTCAAAAAAGCATCACTTAATTGCCAAAACTTACAATCTTCCTGGTTTATAAATAGATGACAGATTGTTTTACTCTGTATAATCATAGGCTGTATGCACATGAATAATGTTCATTAACATACATATCATGCAGGCCCACAATTTAGGTGAACTACTTTTTGTTTTTTGGTTGGAGGCATTCATCATGACGAGTCAACAAATTCAGCAGATGTTTTTCTGTGGACTAGGCCAACACTACCCTCCAAAAGTTTGAATACACCAGAAAAGGCAAGATTTCTTTCAAAAATGCCTCATCTTCAACACAACTTTTGTTTTATACTTACATCAAACAATATGGAAATTCACATTCAGGCCATAAGGTGACCATATTTCATGGTTTTAGATCATTTTGGTATAAATTTATAAATTTATCGGTATCCCATTTTAAAATTTTTTATGAAAAGCTATAAAAGCACTGTTATCTTCCATATTTATGACATTTAATCATTTTTTACACATTTCCCCCAGTTTGTGATGGTTTTACGAGTAGTTTCAGACCAGAAAATGGCCATAGAAAACCAGACAAAAAAACTGATTTTGGCTATTTTTGGGTAAAAAAAATGCTGAAACAGCTCAAATAAAATAATTTTCACTTGAGAAGATACATTCTATGATTATACTTCATGGTGACCCGAAATTATCTAAATTTTGTATTTTTGAGTGGTCAATGTCCAATTTTTAAACTGTCTTTTTGGGTTTTAAAATAACTGTTACGATCATGTAACAGCTCTGGAAACACTTAGATACGATTAAATTTCATAAACCTAGAAGATGACTCGGCTGTGTTAAATACCAAACTTTGGAATATAGAGAAAGGCCATGAATTTCAACCAAAATGACAAAATAAAGACAACCTCTGACTTCAATGCGACTTCTTTTATTGTTTGATGTAAATATTACTGCAATTTCAAGATTGCTTATTGACCAGACCCTTTTGCCAGTTTTGGTGGGTAGTGTATATAAATTTATTTCGGGTCTTGGGACATCAAAGTGTGTTGCGTTAGCGGGGCAGATATGTAAAAATATAGTGCATTTAGACATAGAAGCATGAAACTTGGTACACACTTAAAAAATATCTTTACAAAAATATTTGGATAGGGAGCCACTTCAGATTTAGCTTAGTTGGCTACTGGCAGCCATTTTCCAAAATGGTGGTAAATTCTTCCATTTTGCTTCTTTCTGGGTAGTCCCTACAAATAGAATATATGCAAATATTGGTTTTTATTCTTCCTTTAGGTAAAAAGAACATTACTATAACATTTTTTGGTGGCCTGGACTATTTTCAGGCTTGCTGGAAAGAACTTTGGCAGAAATATTGATTCAAAAACTGGATTCGGCGGTTCCGCATAACTACACCAATTCTATAAAAATCATGTTTTTTGAAGATTTCGGTGTTCAGGTTAATATTGACGAAGAATTCATGGAAACCAAGTATGCTACCATTCATTCGAAAGCTCATTTTACAAGGAATTCAAATATGTAGTCTGTTTAAATATTAATCGAGATTCCACCAAACTATGGGAAACTGCGAAAATGGTGCATTTTCTTCAACAGTTCTGACAAAATGGACCCTGGCCACCCTAAATTTCCCTGGTTCAATCTGGAAATCAATTGAAAATGTTGTTTAGATCTATAGAAGGAATAATGAGCACTGCTTTCATAGGGTCAAACTATAGGCACTTCACAGAAAGCAGGAAATCGAGAGAATTAGCCGCCATTTTGGAAAATGGTTGCCACGGGTAAACCAGGTCAAATCAGAAGTGGCTCCCTATCTAAATATATATTCTTTAAGATGATGTTAAACTGTGTGCCAAGTTTCATGCTTCTATGTATAAATGCACTATTACTCCCCTATTCATGACAAATCTGCCCCGCTACGTAAAGCGGTTTAGACTCGGTGGTCATCTTCTGCTATGAATTGTGACAACTGGAGGTACTTAAAACAAAGATATTCAAGAATCAGCGGAGGCCTTTTTCTGGCATTAGCAACAAATGCCATTTTGAAATTTGAAAGCCCAGATTCCTGTTTTTTACCAGACATCCACTTTCAAGCAGCCTACAGTAGATAAAACAGCTGGAAACAATTGAAGCCAGCATGCATCATATGGTGACTCCTTGCTATAATTTCAGAGAGAACGAATTAAAACATCAAGAAAAAAGTCATGGTTCATACAAAATGCGCTATGTTACAGGTGCCGTGGCCTAGCGGCTAAGGTGTTCGCCTGGTAACTGAGACGTTGCAGGTTCAACTCCCAACCATGGCACAGAGGAACTGAGCAGATCCTCCATAACTCTTTGCTTCACTTCACCCAGGTGTAAATTTATGGGTACTTGCATATAGGCAGTGATGGCGATTGTAGAGTGACTTAATTAGCATTGTTTGTGCTGGAAACGGCTGCCTGGCTGTATACTACCCGGAGAGTTGAGAAAGACTCATGCTTGAACTGGCCTGCCAAGGGTGTAATTGTAAAGTCTGTTGAGACTGACTTCGTTGGTGTAATGGACTATAAAAAATCCTACATTTACATTATTGAGTGTCAGGTCTGCTCTGAATTAACACGAGTCCGAAGGACGAGTGTTAATTCAGAAGCAGACTTGACACGAATGATGTTCATAGCTGTGAACTACACTGTTATGGGGTTTTATTTATATCCCGCAATGATTTTATCAGTGGTTTTTACTAAATTTTAGTCTGATAACTTCAAATTCTCCCAAGTAAGGTGCAGCAGTTTGTTGTGACGTTACCAGCTGCCCATTGTTTGCATAACAACGTCAGATAGTTTATTTCATTGAGTTCACAAGGATGAACTCAATGGTGTGAACTCAATGGTTTTTCCATGGTGTTCACTCGCAATTGCGGGATATGATGCACAATATTATTCTCCTCTTATCTCCAGCCTTAATATTGCCTCCCCAACAGGTTATTACGTAGTTCCAGACACTGGAAATTACAGAGTCATAGAATATGTTCATGACGTCTCTATTAACCTGGAACTTGTTCATTTTCCTCAGGCAGTACAATCTTGGATTGAGTTTTCTGCGGATAAAATCAATGTGATCAGTCCAGGAAAGGTGATTGTCCATGATGACACCCAAATATTTGTAGTGAAAAGATCTATGACGAAATCCTACTCATATTCACAGTTTTTCAGTGGAAGGATTGGCAAAACCCATAGTTATCTCTCCTGCCAGCTTGGAAAGTTGCTCACCAAGCCACAAATCTGCAAGGAATTTCCATGCTTAAAGGTAAATTAGCTATAATTTGACACAGAGTTGAAGTGCGGAATTCAGAGTTAACTTATCTGGGAGGAGATTTGGCAAAAATTGCAGGTGTGACGCAATTTTAGATGCTTGAAATTGGACCCTGAAAATGGAACTGGAAATTCGCGTCAGTTTTGAAGTCATGTGCCTTGATGATATTTATACTGAATATCAATTGACTAATACAGTAGTGTGCCCGTGAGCATTAGGCCTCATGGCAGGATACACCCTCAACCCCCTGGGGTTACCACTGTTTTATCATGGGGTAACTGAGGGTAGTTGAGGGATGGTGAATTTGGTTGAGGGGAGGCGAGTTCGTTTGAGGGGAGGCGAGGGGATGTGAGTTTAGTCGAGGGGAGGCGAATTTAGCTGAGGGGAGGCGAGTTTACTTGAGGGCAGCCGAGTTTACTTGAGGGTAGCCGAGTTTAGTTGAGGGGAGGCGAGTTTAGTTGAGGGGAGGCGAGTTTAGTTGAGGGGAGGCGAGTTTAGTTGAGGTAAGTTGAGTTTAGTTGAGTTTAGTTGAGGTTACTTGAGTTTAGTCGAGTTAAGTTGAGGGAAGCTGAGGGTAGTTGAGGGTGGCAGAAGTGAAAATGGGTAAGTTGAGGGTAAAAGAGGTTAAGTTGAGGGTGCTGAGCTTATGAGAGGGTTTGGGGGTGTATCCTGTCATGAGGCCTCCTGTGGTACTAATAATAATATAGTATTATTTTATATAGCGCCCATTCCAGATAAATCTGCTCACTGGCAATGACAATGACAATGACAAAAGTTTATTTAGACCAAAATATAAAAAATACAGTTACAAAATTTCAAAAAACAAGTTATTTTTCTGTGGGTCTAGGAGGTGTACACTAAGCCAGCTTAAGCTAGCGCTATCGTGTACACCCCCTATGTAAATAGACAATATAATCTTATTAATTACTATTCATTTATAAATAGGCAGTGTAACTGTGTAAAAATTACATTTTCTTATCGAGCATCTGAGCCTAATATAATAATAATTCATAAAACACATTCAAATAAAACATCAGTTGGAAACTTACAAGAAAATCTATTAGTATTATATATAAAGAAAGAAGAGAAAAAAATATATATAGAGAGAGAGAAAGAAAAAAACGAAAGAGAGAGATAGAAAAGACTGTAAAGAAAAGTCATGATGAGTAAGGATGAGAATGAAATGGGTTTTGATTTATCAAAATATGAGTTGATTGATGTTTGATGAGTAGGTTCACACATCTAATCAGTGACACCACACACATAGCAATTAGGTACGGAACATTCACTTTTGTATAAATTTAGAAAATGATTTTTAACATAGAGACTGAAACCAAATTCCGAGTGGGTACTTATCTTCTCCAATATGGAATTTACATTTTCATTCAATAACTTTGGGAGCTTATATCTTATACTGAGTTCCGCAAATTTATGTTTTAGCCGTGGCAGCTGGAAAGACATTTGTCTTGTGCCATACGGATGCTCTAGCTTTTTTACAAAAGATGAGTTGAGGAAGTAGTGGGGTAATTGATTACTGCTATATCTGAAATAGAATTTGTATAATTTTCTCTTAACCATATCTTCAAAGGATAAGATGCGAAGTTTTTTCAATAGTGGTGCTGTGTGGGCATTATATTTACTATTTGTTATAGTTCGAATAGCTTTTTTCTGGAGTGATTGAATATGACTATTAGTAAACCCCCAGCAGAGAGCACCATAGTTCAAGTAGGAGTTTATTAAACTGTTATATATAGTTTTCAAAATATTTTGAGGCAGCGTATGTTTTAATCTCTTAATAATTCCTATAGTCTTTGACATTTTACTACTGATGTAATTTATATGACTTTTCCAGTTGAAGTGTTCGTTAATTATTATTCCAAGAAAGTTGAACTGTGTCACATATTCAATTTTCTCATTGCCAAGTTTTACTACCGGCAAGATGACTTTTCTTTGGGATGAGCGGAAAGCCATACACTTCGTTTTTTTGGTATTAAGAGACAGTTTGTTGAGCATAAGCCATTCGCTGACTTTTTCAAGATTGTTATTAATTTTTTCTTCAGTTTCATTGGGGCTATGCTGTGGGATATTGATAGATACAAAAAGAGTGGTGTCATCAGCATAGCAGATAAATTTGAAGTATTCAGAGCACACACAAAGGTCATTAATGTATATAATAAATAACAACGGGCCAAGAACGGATCCCTGGGGTACACCTGATAGAATAGTTAGTTTACAAGATCTAGTATCATTATATTCAATATATTGCTGTCTATTTTCCAAGTAACTTCTGAGTAGCGATAGTGCCTTTCCTCGAATTCCATAATATTCAAGCTTTTTGGCTAGTATGTCATGATCGATAGTATCGAAGGCTTTAGAAAGGTCCATAAAGATACTAATTGGTAAATTGCCTTGGTCCATTTCAAGTAGAATTTTGTCTGTTATTTCAAGAGTTGCCAGTTCCGTGGAGTGGAGTTCTCTGAAGCCATATTGATTTGAGAAATATAATTGTTTAGTTTGGAAATATGTGTGAATTTGATTGAATATTGTCTTCTCGAAAACTTTGGAGATAGAGGGCAATAGAGAGATTGGGCGGTAATTCGTTAATTGTTTATCATCGTCTTTTTTATATATAGGGATAACTTTAGCTATTTTTAACTTTTGTGGGAATATTCCATGTTCAAGAGATTGGTTTATAATCAGCTGCAGTGGTTGACACAACTCTTCCTTTATATTCTTGAGTAGTCTTGACGAGAGTCTATCAAATCCGGAGGTGCTTTTGTTTTTTAGTTGGTTTATTATTTTGATTACATCTTCCTTTGTAACAAGTTGGAAATCAAGATTTTCATTAGTTGGTTGCTTTAGATAAGATACAAATGATTTGTTTGGAACTTCAGGAATTTGAGAAGCAAGTTGAGGGCCTATATTTACAAAGAAGCGATTAAATTCATCTGCTATGTCCTGTTTGTCTGTTACATTTTTATTATTAATAATAAAGATGTCCGAAGAAGTATTATTCTTTTTAGCTGTATTTATTATGCTTTTTATTGTTATCCAAGTGTTTTTTATGTCATTGGCGCTCACCATACTGAATGGCTATCTTACAAATCATTATAAGTGATAACCTATGAACATGGCCGCAGCGTGGATCCAACGGTTATTCCAACCCACGTCCTCTTGTGTACAAGCGGGCATGTACCACTGTACCAGAGAGCCTTATATATGGTATGGTTCAATCCCTGCTCCCCTCATGCTCATTTAACTTTGCAGCTTTCAAATTGTACATGGTGTATTACATAAGCTTGTCTGGCTCTGTGGAAAATTCATGGATTCCCTTCAAACATTCACAATCTTTAATTTATAAGTTTATACTGAAATATGGCAAGTTACATTATGTTCGACCTAGTAGCTAAAAAGTTAGACACTTCGAGAAGGTGTGCGTTATTATTGTTGCTGAATTTATGAAGAATTCCAATTTGGTTCCTTTGATGATACAACATCAATAATGTTTAGTTTAACCAACTAAGATTTTTAACTATATCTGTATCCCCGACAATGTTGATGAAGTATCTCCACTTTGTGGCTTGTCATTAATTCTTATAATGAGGTTGTTGCTTGCTAATTTCATCTTTGGCAGATGGAAAATAACATAATATGTTTTTTCAACTTCAAGTGGAGCAGAAAATGTTTAAAAAACGTAGAATAAATCAAAGCTTACGAAAACACTTTATTTGATGAAAACAACTCCTCAAAAACAAGTAGAGCATTTGAAAGTTTTACAATGCAAAAAATCATGCACTCAAAAAAGCATCACTTAATTGCCAAAACTTACAATCTTCCTGGTTTATAAATAGATGACAGATTGATTTACTGTGTATAATCACACGCTGTATGCACATGAATAATGTTCATTAACATACATATCATGCAGGCCCACAATTTAGGTGAACTACTTTTTGTTTTTTGGTTGGAGGCATTCATCATGACGAGTCAACAAATTCAGCAGATGTTTTTCTGTGGACCAGGCCTACACTACCCTCCAAAAATTTGAATACGCAAGAAAAGGTTAGATTTCTTTCAAAAATGCCTCATCTGCAACACAACTTTTGTTTTATACTTACATCAAACAATATGGAAATTCACATTCAGGCCATAAGGTGACTATATTTCATGGTTTTAGATCATTTTGGTATAAATTTATAAATCTATCGATATCTCTTTTTTTTAATAAAAAGCTATAAAAGCACTGGTATCTGCCATATTTATGACATTTTATCATTTTTCACACATTTCCACTGGTTTGTGATGGTTTTACCAGTAGTTTCAGACCAGAAAATGGCCGTTGAAAATCAGACACAAATATTGATTTTGGCTATTTTTGGGTCAAAACAATGATGAAACAGCTGAAATAAAATAATTTTCCCTAGAGAAGATACATTCTATGATTATATCCTACTTCATGGTGACCCGAAATTATCTAAATTTTGTATTTTTGAGTGGTCAATGTCCAATTTTTAAACTGTTTTTTTTTGGGGTTTAAAATAACTACGATCATGTTGCAGCTCTGGAAACACTACAAATGATTAAATTTCATAAACCTAGAAGATAATTCGGCTGTGACATTTTTTTTTTAAATATCAAACTTTGGAATATAGAGAAAGGCCATGAATTTCAAACAAAATGACAAAATAAAGACAACCTCTGACTTCAATGCGACTTCTTTTATTGTTTGATGTAAATATTAAGCAAAAATTCCATTAAAAATCACATATTTTTAAAGGAAACCTCACTTATCCAGGTGTATTCAAACTTTTGGAGGGTAGTGTATATGAATTTATTTCGGGTCCTGTGACATTAAAATGTGTTGCCTGAAGCGGTTTAGACTCGGTGGTCATCTTCTGCTATGAATTGTGACAACTGGAGGTACTTAAAACAAAGATATTCAAGAATCAGCGGAGGCCTTTTTCTGGCATTAGCAACAAATGCCATTTTGAAATTTGAAAGCCCAGATTCCTGTTTTTTACCAGACATCCACTTTCAAGCAGCTCTACAGTGCATAAAACAGCTGAAAACAATTGAAGCCAGCATGCATCATATGGTGACTCCTTGCTATAATTTCAGAGAGAACGAATTAAAACATCAAGAAAAAAGTCATGGTTCATACAAAATGCGCTATGTTACAGGTGCCGTGGCCTAGCGGCTAAGGTGTTCGCCTGGTAACTGAGACGTTGCAGGTTCAACTCCCAACCATGGCACAGAGGAACTGAGCAGATTCTCCATAACTCTTTGCTTCACTTCACCCAGGTGTAAATTTATGGGTACTTGCATATAGGCAGTGATGGCGATTGTAGAGTGACTTAGCATTATGTTATTATATTTTACCCTGTATAAATATATTGTATAAATAAATAAATAAATAAATAAATTATGTGTGCTGGAAACGGCTGCCTGGCTGTATACTACCCGGAGAGTTGAGAAAGACTCATGCTTGAACTGGCCTGCCAAGGGTGTAATTGTAAAGTCTGTTGAGACTGACTTCGTCGGTGTAATGGACTATAAAAAATCCTACATTTACATTATTTACCTATGTCCTAAGGACGGAAGAGTGTGACAGAAGAAGAAAAAGACTAATTTGTATTTGCAAACAATCATATTAAAAATACATGCACATACCCATGAAAGTGTGAATTGTATAAGCGCAATGTTCAAGTTGTGCCAGATCAATATGTGTGTGCATTACTTTCTATATCTGGTGGGGAGGGGGGTGTTCTAAATACTGCCTCGATACGTGAGAATTTGACATGGTGTTTCGAGAATTGGTCTAAATTAGACATTTTTCATCTAAATTTGATGAAATTTTGGATTTGAGCAGCCCGTGCATATATTACTATTGAAGGCATTTTCACAAAGTTTGGCATGGTAAAGATTACCTTAAAATTACAGAAATGTGAAAAATGTGAGAGACAGACAGCAGCCTCACTTTGGTGTGTGACGTCACCATTGTGATGTCACCACAATCACCTGTGACATCATAAAGCTTTTTTATGACATCACTCTCTCAGCCAATGAAAATCACTTCTTCAGTTTCAGAGGAAGATAAAATAAAACATTTATTCCATAGGGAAGCTTACAGATACTTTATATTGTTACATATAATATAAAGGGAGATCACTATTTTTGCAGTGCCAACACACCTATTTCGAGTTAATCATACACATTCAAATTTGTAGGCCTATCTATCACGCTGAAATTCTCCACATTTGCAGGAAAATACCCGGTCTTATAAATATTTAAATTTCATGGAGCTACTGCAAGTAGTTTTTCCGTACTGGTTGAAAGAATAAAGCCTATTTCAGCCTTCTTCAGGGCTTGGCTTGAGTCCTATCAGACACCAACAGTTACCAGGAAATCTCAGATTTTTTGTCGTAAAATGACCTGGTCTAAATAACCAGACCTGCCAGCACCATAATTTTTTCCACATATATTCCTTGACATAAAAGTCAAATGCTAAGTGCAATATGAATCCTCAGTACAAATAAGAATAACTTTCCTAGGCAAAATAAAATTTTCTGAGAGGTACTTTCAGCTTTTGTCAGCCATTTTTTGAAAGTCATCCTGCAACAAGTACCGAGAGAGATCATAAAAATCTAAAAAATCTTACTTTTTGTTCAACATTTTAACAAATTATTCAAAATTGTTTTTTTTTTCACTTGCTTGAGAAAAATCAGTATCCATGTAAAAAGGCCCAATATTAATCCTACAGTACAACCCAATAAATTTTCAGAATTCCCACGCCCTCAGTAAGCTGCCCTCACTTCCAACCACTCACATCCCTGCTGAGGCACTCGCTTGCTCTCACTTCCACGCCCTTCTGGGGAAACCCCCTACACTCCTGACCTCTGGTGCTAATTAAACACAACAACAGTGGGAACTGTTAAAAAAAATTGTAATATTGTTCAATGTCTTACAATTATGTTGGTACATTAATTCCTCCACTAAAGTCAATTAAATGTAAATTATGTCATAATAATTAAACAAATGAACCTAATTATCAATGGCAGTTTCAGATATTTTTCATTTATGATTTATTCAACCAATTTTAGTGACATTTTTACTGTATGCATCCAAGTTCTATATATATATGGCTTTAATGAAATATATGTAAACTAGATATACCCATTGAGGGACATTTTTAGGGGGAAAGGAGCGCTGACCCCCCTCCCGACCCCCCATTATATGCGAAAAGGAAGAGGTAGATTCCCAGTGATGGCACTGGAAAGATTGACTGGGCAATGATAAAAATCTGCAATTTGTCTGAAAGCGTGTGCTTTGATTGAAATGGTAGAGAAATACGTGAGCAGGGAAAATATGTGAATGGAGTTCAGGAAGTATATTGGTAAGTGATATTTTGGCACATTGCCAAATGCTACACAGCAGGTGTGTGAATGTTTTTGGTGGGAAAATGGAGCAGTGGCGCCAGTCCCTGGCGATGTGATAAGCGGAACTACTGAGCAGATTCATGCGCCCCTGGTGGCAGAGGACAGTTGCCATAGAAAAACGTAAATAAGACAGCAGTGGAACTGCTTTCTGGTGTTATCAGAAGGACAGGATAGATCAATAAGGATAGGTGGATAGTTTAGGTGAGTGGCATAGCTATGGGAGGAGTTTTTAGCTGTTGCAGGTGTGTGCATGCCACTGATGATTTTTGTATCTTATACCTGGCAGGGATTAAGATATTTGAAAGTACTGGGTATTATCATGACAAATCATCAGCATGATGACACCCCAAGTGCCATTTTCACAGTGCAGCAGTCCACTCGTTTTCTTTATCAAAGTGGAAGGCTGTAATTCAAATGTTCGGGCTTCTGAAAACGCTTCTAAACGTTGGGGCTTCAAACCTACCAAACTTGCATTTCGAGTGACGCCACTGCACCTCTCTGGCTAAAAGGTACAGTTAGTACAGAGAAGCAGTGGCGGATCCAGACACGATAGTCTAGGGGGGGTCCGGACGTGTTTTGGCATTCGCGGGCCCGCGCAATCGCAATTTTTCTTCAAAATGCTATTATTAATCTTGATGGTCCAGGCCCCCTAGGCCCCCCCCTGTATCCGCCACTAGAGGGTGCCCCCCAGAGAATCGCGTGCCCCCCTAGGTGCCTCCCCGCTCGAGACCGCCTAGTTACGCCACTGCCCAGGGGTCCGGGACTACTTGTATGCCTATTGCTTTGAAGTTAATAGTAACTACATGTATATCCCCGAATAAATTCCCTACTTCTGGATATTAACATGACAACCATAGATATAACTAGGGCCTCAATTTCAGTTTTTAACAAATTTGTGAAAATATCCTATAACTTTCTACAGAGCAAAAACTTCTGTCACCACAGAAAATGCGTAGTCATATCCATATCATGGCAAAATGTTATAAAGTAACGAGCCAGACTTATTTTTTCTTGGTATTTTTAATTGACAGCATGGTGCGTCCGAAACAGTATGATGCTGTTATAATGTCTTTTTACATAGTTTATATAAATTAAGGTTTTTTTTTTGGTTTTTTTTCGGTCAAGAAAGACTCCTTGAAGAAAACAGCCTGGCTGATTGGACTATCCTTTGAAAATATATTCTAAAAATAACAATAAATAGTAATAGTTCAGGAGACACGCATTGAAAGGATGGAAAAGAAAAACTTGTCAAAAGAAACGCTTTTCTTGGAAATTTGAAGTAAAAATAGAGTTAGCCATTTTTTCCCCATGACTCTTCTGGTGACTTGACCTAACTAAACCCCCAATAACAGTTTGGCCAATTTATGTCGTACGAAATATTCTCATTTCGCAAAGTGACTTACATTTGGGGGCAACCACTATAAGTCCGGAGGAGGGCTAGGAGTTCTTTTTTAAATAAATAATTTCTTGCTCAACTCTTAAGCAGTCTTGAAATAAATAATTTCTGGTGGGGGGGGGGGGGCATTTGATGACACGGCGTTGCTTGATTTAGAAACCAACCAATAAAAGAGGTTATCACACACCCTAAATTAATATTAATACTGTCACTGTTACTGTGAAATAAACAATTTCTCACCAAGGAAAACTCCAAACCACCCCCCCCCCGAAGAAAATCGAATGATCACCCCCAAACTTTTCTTGGAAACTCATCATGGCATGACTTAATTTTTTATGTTGCATTAAATAAGTCGTTCAAAACATGTTGTTTAAGAATTTAATTATTTTTAGTCTCGCTCTAAAAAAGAATTTGATGTATTGGTATTGATGTATAAAAGCATCTGGCGGGGATACAGGGTCCAGTGTAGACCAGACCTTAGACCAGGGAAGACCAATACAGGTGAGTTTAATTCGCTTTACTTCGCTGTTGGAAATGCATTTGAGGTTGAAGAAATTTTGAATAAGAAAATTACAATAAAGTTTAAGTTTTAGTAATAATATAAGTAATATACCGTTCATACACGTAAACAAAGTATGGCACTTCTAAAACTAAGTAACAAGAAATCCTTTAAAAAACAAGAATTGTAAATGGCTTTAAATTTTCAAAGTGGTTACGCTGTATGTCTCTAAATATTTAAATGGAAAGATCTTTGAATAGATATAAACTGCTCACACTTAAAAGCGCACACTTCCAAAAATGTAAAAGATAGTACTTCCTCTTAAAGTATCAAGATGAAAGTTTGAACACTTCTAGTAGTTGCCATCAGGTAGATTCATGAAAATTTTCAAATCTCTAAGTGCAGTACTTTTGTGTTAAATTAAATTGTTGTGGTTACTGTTGAAAATGCAAGTCACAAACTGCACTTCAACATAAAATGCACCAATGGAAATATAGGTTTTGTGGGATACTGGATAGGATTAATCTTATGAAATTTTTACATGACAGGCACAGGACATCCAAAAACTGCCCCACGGAAGTTTTTGAAAAAAAAGTTAATGATAAAGCAGATTTTGAATTTAAAACTCAAAATGTACGACTCAGCATCTGGAAATGAAGCATGTGAACCAAAACTGTTAAATTATGGGGCTTTTTGCTTACCCAGGGTAGAAACAGATACATAGACAATCATTCCATATCAATACTCTCAAAAATCTGAATAAAACATCTTTTTTTGAAGATTTTGACAAAAGTCTCCTGTAGGGGGCGGGTCAGCATTGACACTTAAATTTTTATTAATTTCATCCTCTTTAATTGTGGTTTGGTCAAATATCCCTTTTCCCCAATCCATAAAGCAAGTAAAAATGTACACTTTCCTGGCTTATTAAAAAATATTGTGGAAGGAACAGCTTAGTTGTTGAAATCAATGATCAGAGGATATTGAAATTTTGTGACGTGCGTTTTCGACAGTAACCACAACGAATTAATTTGACACAAAAGTACTGCACTTAGAGATTTGAAAATTTTTGTGAATATACCTGATGGCAACTTCTAGAAGTGTGCAAACTTTCATCTTGATACTTCAAGAGAAAGTATTATTTTTAATCTTTTTGGAAGTGGGCGTTTTTAAGTGTGAGCAGTTTAGATACTGTGGAATAAAATCAACAATGATTATATCGTGTATATATCCATATTTGTATAGAGTGCAAACTACGTATAAGATTTTGACATCAATCAATACTTGTATCATGTCATGTCTGCACCAGCCTGGGATTGAACCCTGGCCTGTGGGGTGGAAGGAGGGCGTGCTATGTATCAGGCCACTGGGGCAGATGCGGCTGGCGTGCCCCTCAGTATGGGACCTGTGCCCCCCAGGTGCCCCCATATGATCTGTCCAACTCTGGCTAAAATATACAATTAGTATAGTAGGAGAACTGCGTGCCCCCCCCCCCCCCAGTTGCAACCCACTGATCGAGACCCCCAAGTTACGCCACTGTGACTTCTTGGCTCATAAACACTTTAACAAATAAGTCCCCCTTTATATATCTCAAAGATTCCTTCTCCGCTTTTTGTGAAAGTTGGATTGAATTACAGGCCTGTGTAGCGACCTTTAACAATGTGTGTAGGCTATTTGCAGATTGGTTGCATTGTGTTCAGGTCACATTTTCAAAAAAGTGAACACCCCAAGGCATTTCTTAGTAGAAGCAGGCAACAAGTTGATTTTTGTGTAAAATTTTCCGTAGATTTCAAATTTTACTGTTGCCAAGCTGAAATAAGACTCCTTCACCCCCCCCCCCCCAAATTAGCATAAAACAAGATGGCCACCAATTTCCTTTGTTTAGTGATAATTTGGCTTCTACCTGCACTAGGACAAAAAGTAAAAGGTGTATTTTGATGTTTTTTGACCTGCACAGTTCAACTTTGATGCCTAGAAAGTTGAATTATGACTCCTAAACCCCCTTATTAATACAAAACAGGATGGCTGCCAATTTTTTTCCCAATTTTCCCTTCAAAATCCTTGTTAGCAATAAAAATAAAAATAAGAAAAATAAAAAAAAAAATAAATAAAAATAAAAAAAATAAGAAGAATGTTAAGTTGTTTAGTAAGCAAGTAGTGATCTTAAAATTAGAATCCTATTGAAAAACTGTTAGAAATTATAATAATTTTAATTTTATTGACATTTTTGTTGAATGAAATATATACATTATAATTAACAATTTGCATTTCCTTGCATGAATGTTCTGTCATTGTAAGTAATAATTTCAACTGTATTGTTAATGTGATGTTATTGTTTTATATCAAATGATTTGTATATTGGTGCAAATGCTCTGTATATAATTATTAACTACTTGTTGGATTGACATATTAATTATTAGTATATATATGATTTTTTTTATTTATATATTCTCCTTTTAATTAACTGTTAATTTAACTTGGGCAGTCACCCCCCAATGGGAACAGTAATAATCATTTACTCGGGTAGATTGCCCCCAACATATGTAATTTTCTTATTATAATTTAAAAGCTATCCTTATTAATATACCATGTATGTACTATGTATGTTGGAAATAAATATATCTAATATTTTGACTTCTAATTGCACTGGAGCAACAAGCGGAAGGTGTATTTTGAGGATTTGACCTACTGAATTAAAATTTTGACACTAAAAAGCTGATTTATGAATTCTTCACTCGTAATTAGCATCAAACAAGAAGGCAGCCCATATCCATTGTTTTACAATAATTTTGCTTTGATTGCACCAGGACATCAAGTGAATCACGTGATGTGAGGAGTGTATTTTGATGGTTTTTGACATCTTGAATACAAATTAGGCAACTACAAAGTAGAATTATGAACCCTTCACCCACAATTAGAATGAAGAAGATGGCCAAAAATTCCCCTTGCTTTGCATTATTTGTCTTTTGACTGCATGCAATAGGATGCAAATTCTAAAAAAGCTTCTGGCATCTTTTTTCCCGGCATTTCCTGTTAATACTTGGTATCCATGCTAGAAGTGGGCTATGGGGGAGGGCTTTCATTCGGCACCATGGTTTTTTTTTGCCAAAACTGTCAACCCTTCGAAAGCTAAATAAATGTTGCTGTCATTGTCGAAAATATCCTCTGAAACACTACATCCTCCCATGTATTTTCAATCCCACCTATCCTAATCACAGGAAAACTTATTTCTAACTAACCCAAATGAATTTGGATGGATAGCCCGTGATGCCAGCTTCATTTGGCAACTTGGTTTCCTTGTTACTGCAACTTTAAAATAAAAATATATCATAAATAAATAAACTTTCAATCCTTCAGCAGCCAAATAGATGCAGGTAGGTGTCAGCTGTCAAAAATATCCTCTGAAACATAAATCCTCTCACGTGTTTTCAATTTCAGTAGAAAACTCATTTTAACCTACTAGTGATGTAAATGATTCAGATAAATTTTCAGTGGGAATATGTAAGTTACACTCCAGCAGATTCTCTTGGTGGTTAGATATTGATGAAATCTACATAAAGAGCTTATTTTAGAACTTTTGACATAATTTTTATTTATTTATTTTATTCACCCCCAGATTTGGGGAAAATTAATATATAACACAAACATATACAATCATGATGATAACATCAAGATAACAAAACATAAGATCAACCCAACTATAACAGGATAAAAATAAAGTATAAAATATAAACCATGGCACTAAAGATGTATAACTTGAAATAAAACTCTAAAATGAATACGATATATAAAATTCATACAAGCACTGAGAAAGCCTCATTGTTCATAATAGCTTTAAGTGCATCATTAATCTTTAAAGGCAATCTCTCCTGTTCTGATTATCACCCCTTAAATTGTTTTTCTTTTATCTGTTTTATTCCTTATTTCAGAAAAATGTACACAACACTAATTGCAGTAGCCATCTTGGGTTTCACAAGTGCTGCGTGGCCTCCAACATTCTGCGGCACCTATTCATGTCCACAATTCATACAAGTACGTTGTCAAGATATATTTCACAGTAGGGGGAACGGGGGCACATTGGGACGCTTTTAACATCTACTAATTTTGCTCAATGCTAAAAGCACTGAAGAACTCAGAAGTTTGCATGAATATCACCAATACTATTGAGCTTAAATGCAAGGCATAATAAACTAGACTGCACCTACCCTTTTGCAGCCAGAGAGTCATAAAAATGACTGTCCCAATGTGCCCCGGCGTGGCACAGCCGGGGCACATTGGGACATCAATTAAAAAATCATTTTAACACTCCACGTGCAATAGATATCACATATAAGTAGTGTGTAAGATAATATACAGTGCATTAACACCTTGTAGTGCCAATAGTTCATAACTTTAAACTGTTTTAAACATTTACCATAAACTGTCCTGGGTGCGGACATCTATGTAAGTAACACACATTGCTTTGCGACAAATTTGTTTACAGAGCATGGTAATCCTCTATTCCCTGTGGCCTGAATACCTGTTGTGTGCTGTCCCAGGTCTGTCAGTTGCCTTGGACACTTAAATTCTGCCTTATTAAGTGCGTCCCAATGTGCCCCGAATTCACTGTCCCAATGCGCCCCGATATGACTTTTACACCAAAATGCTAATTTCTCGGACACCAGTGAGTGTGTTTATCACGATAGCAAGTCATAACTGTTTGTTACGATATATAAAATTCATACAAGTACTGAGAAAGCCTCATTGTTCATGGTTTGTCCACAGAATGGTTTGAATTGAACCTGTCCATATTTACTTTAGTAGTAGGAAAACAAACTTTTGCTCGCCATACTTCTGCATGTGGCTGTAATTTGTCTATAAAACCATGGAAACATCAGGATGAGAAATTACAAAATATAATGGCACTACCATATCATATACCTTGCCAGGATCCAAGAAAACCACACCGTCCCACAGAGCCCCACGTCCCTCTGTGCCCCCGTTCCCCTAGTTACAGCAAAGAACACTCTGAACTAAGCATTCCTGTTGGCAACTTGTACTACCTTTTCCTTTTTTTCTATATCACAAAGTTATTGGAAATAGTTTATGGAGGTGGTGCACAGGTTATTCGACCATATTTTAAGCACAAAGAAAGTATATAGGACCAACATAATATATTTTCCAAATTATTATTGATGCTATATCAAAATTTTGTCACACAAACTGGATTTGCCCTTTGTCATCTGACCACCACTGCCACCCTTGTGACCTTCCGTAGTTTTTCTGTGCATTGCAGTCGCGCTTAGTCGCAAGTACATTGTGAATTCATAAAGCCCATCCTGGGCGCCCCGAAAGCCAATCCACCCCGCAACTTCCCCGCACTCGCACCAGCTCCTGTGGTCTGCTCGTAACTGGCAGACCCGTAATATTCTGTAGATTTTTGAATGGATTGAAAGGGTTCTGGAGCTCTGAATGACAGCTCCATCGTCTCAGCAATGGTACAAAAAGGCGGTTGTCTCCGGAAATAGTTTTTAGTGTGTGGGGACGTCGGAGAGCTGGAAAAAGGAGAGTTCTACTATCAGGCCCCATGCGTGTAGGCCTGCCTATTTAAAGGAGTGTTTGTGAAACAGTTGTTTATTCTTTATCCTCTCCACCCCAAATCTCCTCACAACTACCTTTTGAAAGTTTGACTACTTACCACAACTTTATACCATATCAAGAACTACTTTAAAGTTGAATCCCACAGATGGCAAGAAATCTAAAATCCATGAGATATTCATGAAACTTTACCAAAAAGTTCTTCAAAAAGAAAGCTTTCCAACGTAAAAAAAAAAAGAGGCGGGCTATCCAACATAATTTTCGAACTATGATCTTTTCAAAATGTTATGTCATTACACTAAAACATACAGTAAAATGCTAAAAAAGTGTGGGATTAATAACGAAAAGCAGCATTACTCAAATAATATCCTTGAGATATTTATGAAAAATTAAAGGAATATAGCTTAAAATACACTTTATTGAAAAACAAGTCTCTGAAGGGGTGTTACCGATGTTTTTTGAGAGTTACATGGTGCACAATATGAGAAAATTATGAAAAACAGTTCAACAAAAAGAAGTCCCCATTTACATAAACTTTAATATCTCAAAGATTCCTTCTCCGATTTTTACGAAAGTTTGATAGGATTACAGGCCTGTATATCGACCCAAAGTGCGTGCATTTATAGTTTAGTGCCATCATTTCTGGCTGAGCCAGCAGCCTCCGAGTGATCCTACCCCTGTTTTCAAAAATCTCTGGCTTTACTAATGCATATGAACAATTATACCAAGCGGGGGAGCCACCAGCTGGGGTATTTTTGTTGAACTATGGAGTACAATAGGTGGAGCAGCTGCATTCTGTGGGATTCAACTTTAAGACAGCTGGCAATGTATGTAATTGCTTATAGCAAGGGTTACAATATCAAATAAATCAAGCACAATGGGCGTGATGGAGTTGGTGTTGGTTGTAAATTTAACGTAATTTTAAAAGGTAGTTTAAAGTAGGTAATAGTGGGAAGTGATTTGGGGGGAGCCCAAATGTGTGAAAGGGTAAAATAATAGCTAATTCTTCCTTCCTGCTGGGGTAGCTGTACTTTATTTTTGGTTGCACTGTAATTTGAATAAAATGACAATAATTATTTTAAGGCATTTCACACTCTTGCATCTACAATGAGGTTCCATGTATCTTTGTACATTTCAGGGTCCAATACAACGGCAGTATGCGGGTGGCAATTGGGTTGAAACACGAAATATTGGATCTGCCTATTCCACCGCTCTACCAATAATGTTTGCGAAGCTCTCTGCTTATATTCAAGGAGCTAACGCATTAGGTAAGTTAGACGTCTATTTGCTATTTATTTGTTTATGTATATATTTACATGCAATGTATAAATAAAACATATTTTCGCTGGGTAACAGGTTCACACATTATGAGTTTTCCAATATGGCCCAGCAATACATGTACAATATAGACAAGGCAATGAAAAGGTGTAAAACAATAAATGAAACCAACAATTTCACAGATAGCAAGGTGGTAGCCCTCTGTAGAGTGCATGGGCCAGTCGCTGAATTTTACAAGGTTGATGTATCATGCGTCAGGCCCGGTGACATTAGTGCCCCTAGTGTCAGATTGATGAAGGTAACAGCAAAGAAAATTTCAACAAGAGGAAGGATGAACCTCATCAACTGTTTGCCAAAATAGTCCGTGTCATTCATTGCTTTCTATTGTATGCCATGTCATTATTTTTCCTTAATTTCAGGAATACAGATAAACAGCACAGTCCCTGCGATCGTTAAAGTGACCAATGGAGCCCCAAACAATTTTGAAATGTCTTTCTTCTTAGATATTTCTGGAATTCCACCGGCCCCCATCCCTGGTAGTGACGTCTTTCTCACCCTACGACCTGCAAATGACGTCTTTGTAAGGTAAGTATTCAACAAACAGACACTCAGATAACTAGACAGACAGCTAGCTAGACATATAGACATATAGACAGCCCGACAGACAGACAGACACAAGTGAATGCATAGGTCCACGTACATTAATTGGCATTTGCAATAAATTAAATTACAATATAAATGATCTGCAATATCTGATACAAACCAAAATCAACATAGGCCTAGATATATAGAGTAGGTCGGGGCAAGAAGCCCGGGTAAGGTGAGAGGCCCGCCCAGGGTTATATCCAAACTTACATTTTTGGTGCGTTTATCTATTGATAGGATTGAAGCTAGAGGCGTTTCAGGTGACGTCACAAATTTTCAGGGCAAACAGCAACAAACCATAGTAGAAATTAAAGAAACAAAAATATGTGCATGGTTTTTGTAAATTCTTTGAAAGGGGTTATCAGAAATAAAATTTTTTAAAGTATAATGGATATCTGCATTGCTTCACTTTATGACCATCACATAAATATGATTTGGATCATGTTTTTTGTTCAAAATATAGAGGTCAAATTAAAACATGTGGGTTTGGGGCGAGAGACCCCACATGACATGGGGCATGAGGCCCCCTTCACTGGGGGTCGAAGCTGCTTCAGGAACCATTTGATAATGTGTACTTTACCTTAAATCTTGATAATTAAAATAGAAAAAATTTTGGCCCGAAATTGAAATAGGGCAAAAAATATTGAAAAATAAAATTATGAACAGAAAAATTCTGAAATTCAGAAAGAGTGAATAGAATGCCTTTTAGAAGAACCCTAAAAAATAACTTTTAGGCTGAATGCGCTCCCAAAAAAAAATGCTATAGGATTATAATAGGGGGGCTTCTTGCCCGATGGGTGGGGTAAGAAGGTCATTTAAAATTTTTTATAAAAATGGCCGTGACTCCTTTATTAAAATTGGTAGACATTTGTTTCGCTAGTTATTAGTAGAGTCAAGTGATCCCTTCCTGACAGCATAAGCATTCAAATAATCGCCCATAAAAAGTAGGTCAAATCGCACCTCGAAGTTAAGGGGGGGCTGCATGCCCCGACCTACTCTATAGTTAGACAGATAACTTAGAATAGAAGTTTATTGTACAGAAAAATTCTGAAATTCAGAAAGAGTGAATAGAATGCCTTAAAAATGATAGAAGAACCCTAAAAAATTACTTTTAGGCTGAATGCGCTCCCAAAAAAAAATGCTATAGGATTATAATAGGGGGGCTTCTTGCCCGATGGGTGGGGTAAGAAGGTCATTTAAAATGTTTTATAAAAATGGCCGTGACTCCTTTATTAAAATTGGTAGACATTTGTTTCACTAGTTATTAGTAGAGTCAAGTGATCCCTTCCTGACAGCATAAGCATTCAAATAATCGCCCATAAAAAGTAGGTCAAATCGCACCTCGAAGTTAAGGGGGGGCCGCATGCCCCGACCTACTCTATAGTTAGACAGATAACTTAGAATAGAAGTTTATTGTACATAGCAACCAAAGTTGAATAAAATGAAAAAATTGGCGCAAATGTATAAATTTGAATTTTTTACGTAAAGATGGAACTTATTTTCAAACAATAAATTCCTAACAATTGTATTTATTTACATACTTGTAGGCTGTAGCCGCCATCATCTATGCATGTCTTATAAAGTTGTTATACATTTCGTCAGAACCACTAAAATGTTGAACCACAATAAATACGAAAATTCTTAAAAAAAGAGGAATTAAATCTGGCCTTTCTGGTTTCAAAGTAAACTGATGGACAAAAAGAAGTTATCACTTTTCAATTTGAGATAATTTAAAGAAAACAAATTCTTCAAACTGATTTGTTGTATTTTAATGTTTTAGATATTAACAACGATCAATTATTAAAGTTTACATATTCTAGTCACGGGTCATTGCCTCTGCACTGGTACAGGTCATGAAATGCAGTATTTAGGCTAATCCTTAAGATCTGTTGCCCTTAACTGCACAAAAAGCACTAAGAAAAGTTCCTTGATCTTTCCTGAATCAGAATACCAAAAAAAATGCAATTTGGTAGGCTCTCCAATTGAGCAATGAGATCGAGCAGTTGGGGTGCTAACGGCTGGCATGTCCCAGAAAGAAGTTGCATGTCAGAGGCGCTGCTCCCAGCTAGCAATCAGAAAGCTCATGACCAAGTTCGGTTCGACGGGCCAAAATAAGGACCTTCCAAAGCCAGGCAGACCTGTAGTCACGTCCCATGATTAAGGCAGGTACAACATCCACCAGAATCTGTATGACCGTTTCAAGACCGCCACATCCCCAGCAGCTGAAATTCCAGGTAGAGTAGGTCGGGGCAAGAAGCCCGGGTTAGGTGAGAGGCCCCCCCAGGCTTATATCCAAACTTACATTTTTGGTGCGTTTATCTATTGATAGGATTGAAGCTTGAGGCGTTTTAGGTGACGTCACAAATTTTCAGGGCAAACAGCACCAAACCATAGTAGAAATTAAAGGAAGAAAAAAATGTGCATGGTTTTTGTAACTTTGACTAATTCTTTGAAAGGGGTTGTCAGAAATAACTTTGGAAATATTTTAAAGTATAATGGATATCTACATTGCTTCACTTTATGACTATCATATCGATATGATTTGGATCATGTTTTTTGCATTTTAGTTCAAAATATAGAGGTCAAATTAAAATATGTGGGTTTGAGGCGAAAGGCCCCACGTGATATGGGGCATGACGCCCCCTTCACTGGGGGGTCGAAGCTGCTTCAGGAACCATTATTAATGTGTACTTTACCTTAAAAGTTGATAGAATAGCTAATTGAAATAGAAAAAAATAGGGCCCAATATTGAAACAGGGCAAAAAATATTAAAAAATAAAAGTATGAACAGAAAAATTCTGAAATTCAGAAAAAGTGAATAGAATGCCTTAAAAAGGATAGAAGAACCCTAAGAAATAACTTTTAGGCTGAATGCTCTCGCAAAAAAAATTGCCATAGGATTATAATAGGGGGGCTTCTTGCCCGATGGGTGGGGTAAGAAGGCAATTTTAATTTTTTTACAAAAATGGCCGTAACTCCTTTATTAAAATTGGTAGACATTTGTTTCTGTAGTTATTAGTAAATTCAGGTGATCCCTTCCTGACAGCATAAGCATTCAAATAATCGCCCATAAAAAGTAGGTCAAATCGCACCTCGAAGTTAAGGGGGGCCGCATGCCCCGACCTACTCTACTCACAACCCAAGAGTGAGTGCCGAAACAGTTATGAGATGGCTAACTGAGCACTTTAAGCAGGCCTGACAGCCAGACATCCATGCAATGGGCCTATTTTGGCAGATGTGAACTCTCTTCTCCGTCCTCCTGATGTTTTAGACCATAGTCATCGTCATTAGTCGTCGTCGTCCATCATAATTGGCCCGTTGAAGTCGTCGTCTTGCCAACAAACGTCAGTTGCCGTCGTCAGGTGTGCATTTCACTGGCGTCAGTTGCTTCTTGCATACCTACATGCTTCATTTGCATGCGTATATCTTTACACAGCAATTAGCTGTGCTTTTGAGGCCCTGGCAGTCAGGATGGCAATCCAAGCATCCGATTACAATTCACAATGTTCTGCCTTTCTTTTCAAACCCTCCGAAGATCTTTCTGTCAAGTGCTCTTGAGATGACCTGTCAAAGTTGACACTGACAGCAGAAGTGCAATTCAGCAATTACGCCTGGCTTAGAATGGCAAATTGTTCATGTCTGATCACACTTCAGTATCATGATCATAAATTGAACAAATGTTTATACCAGTGGCGGGCAAGTTAACAAAAAATGTTAGCTGAGTTAACAGTTAATAAGTTAATCAAATCATTAGTTAAGTTAAAGTTAATAAGTCAATTTTTTTGCAAGGTTAACTGAAGTTAAAGTTAAAAAGTTAAGTTAATCTTTTAAAAGTTAGATCCATGAACAAAGTGATAAACCCAACAAAAACCATGTCTCTTATTGTCATCCTGCTGGGACATGCAGTTTCTGGTTTAATGTCATTGTCACATCACAGCGCTCCTGAATAAAAAGCAAGATTTTCAAAATATACCGAAAAAGTTACGAACGTAGTGTGAAAGTAGAAGGTCTCAGCTTCGTATCGATGTAAAAAGTGAAATATTCTGTTGGGAAAATTTTGAGATATTTGAGTTTTAAATTTTTTGTTTATCACATTCAATTTTGGACCATTATCACAGGAATTTTGCAAGTAACAAACAATTTCTTCATAAGATATAACTGTAGATAACATAGAGTATCGTATAAATCATTTACATCCAACAGAAAATGTATTTTGGAGGAAAATGACCATCATTACATTTGTTTATCACATTTTATGTTTATTGGCATTTTGAGATTAAAAATATGTATAGTTTAGACAATTGCACACAAGAAAATCCAACTAGAACTGTGTTATCTATTCTAGATGTGATAATCGTTCTGTTGGCCAAAATTTCCGTTAATATGTCATATCCATGTATTTTCCTGGTGCTTTAAGCTTTGATGCAGCCAGCACTGTTTCCATTTCTCTCTTGCCTTACTTTGTGTATGATTCAGTTTATTTAGTATTTCATCTGTGTGAGAATTCAAGTTTGCATTCGAGGTCAAGTTAACATTTATCTGTAATCTGGGCATCATAGCCACTGCTCAGTTTCATCTAATTTTAAGGACTTGGTTGGTTTTGGTGTTATATTCCGATGCTCAGAAAAAAAAACATTTGTTTTATTTGTTATAGGAAGGTGTCAAGATTATTAAGTTCAACTGACGTAATTGCGATTCAGGCCTTTGTACCAAGCAATTTTACTCAAAAACTACTAGTAAATGTAATATGAAAGTGGTAACAAAACCACAGTATTACAACTGATTTTCAAATGAACCTATGTCGAAGGGCAAATTTGAGCCATCAACCCCTGTTCTTGCTGTGGTTCCTTCTCCTGCGCTGCATATTAAGTTGGGGATTGTGAATAAAATCTATTCTGAATTGAAGAAACTCTTCCCAGATCTTGATCACTGGCCTGAGGCTCTTTACATCCAAAAGGAGCAGCACCATGGAGGTACATTTGAGGGTAATGAGTGCAACAAGCTCCTTGCAAACCTTGAAATGCTGAGCAACATGTTACCTCAACACTTCATGAAGTTCCACACTGCTTTTATCCCAATTTTTGATGCTCTTCAAGCCTCAATTGGCTTTACAATAGATGATGTTTACCAAGACAACATTGCAAAATATTTAAGAGCATACCAAGAATTAGGGATTTCTTTCACTACTAAAGTTCATATCCTTCTCCACTGTGTGCCACAGTTAATTGGACATATGGGCCTCTTTTCTGAGCAGGTTGTCGAGAGCTGTCACTAAAAAATTTGACAGGCTCTTCAAAAGCTATCTGATCAAGAATATCAATCATCCCAATTTTGAACAATCTCTACCTAGCCATCAAGTATTTCAATTCATATCGTATGTAGGCTCTCATACAAGGAATATAGGAGGCAGTAAGATTCACTTTTCCGAAAAATATTATCATAAGAGTTTGCTACACACCCCATTCTATATTTATCACAAAAGTGCCATTTAGATAATTTCTTCAGTTCTGTATCAATGAAATGTCATATTAAACATGTAAAGCTACAAAATTACTGCATGGTTAAATTGTTAGGTGACTTATTGGGTGATACTGAGTAGGGTGGTCCACATTCCAATGGGAAAAATCAAATCTCCTAAAACCCCCAATTTGAAAGTGGAAATTGGTGACCACATTAGTAAAACAAACACATGCAAAATTTCAGTCAAATTGGTTAATATTTAGAGGTGGCACAAAGCCCTCGAAGTTTATAATGTAATTCCTCATTCGCGCAACTGAAAAAATGGTCAATTTCCCAGATCTTTCTCAGAAGTGAATATTTTTTCCTGATTTTTTAGTACATGATAAAATTGGCATGGCAAAGTGATATCTGGGGGTTATCTTTTATTTATTATTTGTAGTAAGTGAAATATTTGCCTGTTTTTATGAAAAAAGGCTTGATAATTAACCTATGTAAATCTATGCTGACCTGCTACGAAGCTTTATAAGTCAGACAGAATATCAGGACAGCATTGGGCATCCTGTACATACTAAGAAAAATGATACTTGATCAAAATAATATGCTGTTAAATAGCAAGATTTTCAAATACTGATGATTTTGAGGTCTGCCGATAGGCAATCGCATGTTAAACTTCAACGGCTTTGTGCCACCTCTAAATATTAATTGATTTTGCTGAATTTTTTACAAAACACCTTCTATCTATATGAAATCACAATTCAAGATTCAAATCAGAGAAATTCAAAAGAAAGTGTTTTTGGACCACCCTGATACTGAGCGATAATGATGTGAATTAAAGGGTGTGATAAATCATAAAGTTAAAACTCAAATATCTCAAAATTTCCCAACAGAATATTTTGCTTTTTACATCGATACGAATCTGAGACTTCCACACTACGTTCGTAACTTTTTCGGTATATTTTGAAAATCTTGCATTTTATTAAGGAGCGCTGTGACACGTGAACTCACTAGACGGTGATTAAATGTTGTCTGAACCTTCGTTGGAGTTATTAATCATAATATGGGATTTTCGTTTTGAAATTTCCTTATTCATTTTGGTGAAGATCTAGGCTTTTTTAGGTCTGTTAATTGATACTTTACTTATAAAAAGTCAGTTGAAGTCAGTTGAAATTACTTCAGTCAGTTGTAGTTGAAAAGTTATCAACTACACCGAGTGCCAAGTTATTAGGCAGCGATGACTTTTGGCCATATCTCCAAAAGTATTCGGAATATTTTTATGTCCTTCACCCACAAGTGTGGGTTAGGGTAGAAGATTATTCTGAGCGAATTTTGTCCCATTCCGTTCAGGCAGTCAGACGTTATAGCATTTATTACAGGTTTTGGGTGTGCCAAGTTATTAGGTACATTTGCATGTTGCATTTAAAACAAGGACAAAACCTATGAAATCTCAAATGAAAATGACCTGGATATATTCCCAATATCAATTTCCATAAAGTTATGCCATATTCGGAAGCTTTCATGCCTTCAATTGGAAGTGATCCACTTTATTCTGTGCTATTGGAATACCATTGAATTTACCCAAATTTTGACAAACAAAGCCTCTCTCAGACTAAAAGTAAGTCATATCACTAAAAAGATTGTTTTGTAGGTTACTTTATGCTATTAACTTCGTGCTGCAGGAGTTTCAGCCAGATTGTAGCTCATCAACCAAGTCAACAGCAAATTAAAAAAAGTATGATTTATCACATCTTATTTGCAATGTTATTCCAATGGGAGCTCGTAATGAGACATTTGACAAGTTTTTGAATTGCTCTGTATTCACATACAAAGGCCAGAATTGGTTGAAATCGGCACAGGGCAAAGTCAATGGAATTAAATAAGACTAGGAGGAGTGTTTTTATTAAAATGACTTATTCCAACTTAGGAGAGGCTTTGTTTATCAAATTTTAGCTAAATCCAATGGTATTCCAATAGAGCAGAATAAAGTGGAATGCTTCCAAGTGCAGGCATGAAAGCTTCCAAATATGTTGCTACAGTGGTCCCTGCGTTATGAGACCGCCCCTTCTGCAGGAGTCAGGCGGTCTCTCGTGGGGGTGCGGTCTCTCCTCGGGGTAGAGTCATGACACGGATGCTTCATGAAATAATTATTGATTCTAATATCACTTCTAAGTAAGCCATCACTGCTTTCAATAACCAGTAGTAAGTCATTGCTACATGTTTGTCTCTAATTAGATGAAACTTTTAAATTTTGTTTCTTGAATGACTAAATAATATTAAACAATTTCCTCTAAGTAAATGCAATTAATGAACCTACACGTACATTGTCTTCTTATATTTTATTCTGCTGATAAGCTTTCATGTCTCTAAAGTTACAAAAAAAAAAAAAGATGCTGAAAAAAACCTATCCTAATTTCAAAATATGATTGGCAGCATAAATATGCGACTTTTTATCTCCTAAAGAATTAAGTCAAAAGCATGTGAGTACCACAAATTACTGGTCTATCCACTTTTCATTTTCAAACAATGCACTAATACCTGTTGTGTAATCCACATTTCAATGACAAAGTGCAATCCACAATGACAAATTGGGGTGTTAGCTTAGTCTGATTGGAAATTGATATTATGAGCCATTGAAGCAACAATTAACTCAAGTGAAGCAGCAATTGACTCAATTGAAGCAAGTATTAACTCAATTGGCAGAATGGTCGTTTTTGTTGGTCAGTTATTGGTCGCATGGGCCTATAGGGAGCTTCACTTCGGGTGTCACTGTCTGCAATCAATTAAAGCTTTGGCAATCAATTGAAGTTGCAATTAACTTACTGATTGAAATACTAGTTGACTCAATCTTTGTAATTTGAAATGCTCAATTGAAGATGCAATCAACCAGATTGGTATCTTGTCATACCTTGGGTGCCAAAGTGACGTAAAGCATCGTAGTTTCATTGCCGCATTTTGGTCATTTCTGGTCGTTTATTGGTCGCATATGAGTGTGGAATCAACCAATTCTTGCCATTTTTGCGGTCGTTGGTCGCGTTAGACAGGTTGGTCGCTTATTGGGGTGATATTTATTAAGAAAAACGTTAATGCAGAAGGCCTATGGTCGCATATAGGGGTATGGTCGCTCATTAGGAGGTCGTTCAAGGCAGGGACCACTGTACTTTATGGAAATTAATATAAGGAATATATTCAAGCCATTATCATCTGAGACTTTAAATTTTTTTGTCTATATTTGAATGCAACGTGATAACGTACCTAATAACTTGGCACACCCAAAACCTCTAATAAATGCTGTAACTTCTGACTGTGTTAACGGAATGGGACAAAAGTTGCTCAGAATAATGTTCTACCCTCACCCACCCTTGTTGGTGAAGGAAATAAAAATATTCCAAATACTTTTGGAGATATGGCAAAAAACGATCGCTGCCTAATAACTTGGCACTCGGTATAGTTGACTAAGTCAGTTGAAATGAAGAAAGTCAGTTGATTAATTTAAAAACAACTGACTCCTGGGTCTATGATGTTTATTAATTATTGCAGTGAAATGGGTCACCGCAAACATTGTTTGATCTGATTTGGTGAAAAAATAATGAATTACACACTGTTTTCAAGTGCCATCAAGGTATATTTCCTAAAGGACTTCATACTACATTCTCCTAAAGAAGCGATAACTTATTTTTGTCCTTCAGTTTATATGGGCCATTTTGAATTTGATTATCAGAATAAGGCAGAATATATGTTGAAATGTTTGGCTTGCAAATTATGTCAAAATGTGGGTATCTGAATATAAAATATGTGACGATGTGTGTCAGAATATTCAAAGTCCTTCAATTTGGCCACATTGGATTCGCTGTCCTGTGATAATGTGATTTTAATGCATTTTTCTGTCCATAGAAATTGCTAAACTTTGAGTGCAATATATATATATATATATATATATATATATGGTCAGGTCTCCACTCGTGAGGAGGTGGACTCCTGTTACAACCTGTGACACTTCAAGTGATAATATTTCCTACAAATATCAGTAATTTCATCAAAAAGATGCAATGGACATTAGGAGTTAACTCCCACTTACCTGTTGAGTCAGGTTATAATGTTTGGGAAGCTTTCAAAATACAAGTAAAGTGACTTTGAAGAAGGAGTCCATCTGTTTTTTCACCCAAAAATCATGGACTCCAAAGTGTTCAACACCATTCCTTTTCTTTTGTGGCAAAGTGCCTATGCTTCCCACAACATTTGTGCAGGCACTGAATGCTGGCTTGGAAAGTCAGTTTGAAATTCCCACTTAGTCCAATAATCCTTGGTGACTGGCAACAAAGTGAGATAAGCTTTTTTCAAGAATGGCGTAGGTGTTGAACATGGACTCCACCTTATGTTCAACCCTTTAACAGTCCATAAAATGTCTTTTACAATCTTATGATCTTTTTAGCATACAGCAGGATGTTTTGCTTTTCCTGAGTTCTTATTTGTTGACTGGTGGTTGAATCCAAAAAGAGGCTGTATTCTGAGAGGCATCTCCACAAAGTGAAACATGATTTTAACTGCAAAATGTTCGACCTATAGATGCATTTTTTTGGATTAAAAATGTAGGAAAATCAAAGGTTATAAATATGTTCAACCCAATAAACAAAAACGTTCAAGGAAGGATCTGTTCAGGAGGCCACCAAAACATAGACCATCATGGACTGGTCAATGAGAAACACCTTAGGAAGTTGGAGTCCAACCTAATGGACTCCAAATTCAGCTTGTTCAACACCAAAAAGTGATTATTTTCCCCATTATATGTTGTATTAAATTGCAAATTTAACATGATTTTACCTATTGGTTGTTGTATCTGCTGTCACGACCACTTACAGACAAACTTTTCTGATAATAGAAAGTTTTTGGAGTTGAGAGGTAATGTTCAACACCATTTTGACTTTTGTAGTGTTGAATTTGAGTCTTACGGTTGAACCCCTGTTCAACATCAACGTTTTTCTCTCATTCTATTCTTGAATTTACTTTCAAATATGTCACCAGTCAGTCTAGTTGTTACCACTGGTCAGAAGAGCATTTTGATTGATTTTGAAGACTTTGCCATTAAGCAGAAGAGCTATAAATGACCATTTTATGTTGTCAAACAGGAGTCTAAATGTTTTGGTCTCATGTTCAACACCATTTTACTTATTAACTGTCGATCTTGAGTCTGAGTAGTGAACTCTTGTTCAACACCAATGTTTTTCTCTCATTCTAGCCTTGTCTTTAGTTTCAAATGTGTCACCAGTCAGTCTAGTTGTTACTAAGTGTCAGAAGAACATTTTGATTGATTTTGAAGGCTTTGCATTAAAGCAGAAGAGCTATAAATGACATTTTATATTGTCGAACAGGAGTCTAAACGTTTTGGTCTCATGTTCAACACCAAGATATTTGTTGTTTGTTCAACACTATCAGTCTTTTGGACTCCGTTTCGCCACCCCTTGAAATGATTTAATTCAGTCAAGAAACCTTTATAGTGAACATAATCAATGTACTTAAGGAATTGAAAGTGAAACATATACTATCAGAGTCAGAAAAAGCTTGATTTTAGCAGTCATGGGTAGTCACATTTTGGACTCCTTTGCACTCCTGTTCAACACCATCATAGAACAAAATTGTGTGTTCCACAAAAAACTGCTTAGCACAAACAGAATTATGTCCTTAAAAAATTCCAGAAAAAACATAAATCTAAATGATTTAATGTACAGGAACCAGCGAAATAGCTTTTATATGAAAGTGTTGAACTGGAGTTGATGGAGACCACACCTCCTCACGAGTGGAGACCTGACCATATATACATATTAATATTAGGCATATATTTCCCCGATGACGATAATGTCCTGCATGGGAACTCCATAAAGAGTCATATAGGCGGCAGCATCACAACAATCCTGTGACGTGACAAACACATTCCTGGGTGTCGCAATGAAGATGGACGTAACAGCAGCTTTTTAAAAATAACTTATTCCTGGGAAAGGATAAAATTCAGGCAAGTCGTTATGATTTATTCTGAAACTATACATCCCAGGTAAAAGATGTGTGAAGTTTGATTGGCCACTGTCATGTCAAAGCAGAGGAATCAGCTGATCGAGTTCATAAGGGGGAATGGTCTCTGACCCAGAACTGCAGTCCCCTGCATTTCTGGGATCAGAAGCAGCTCTGACTACATTAAATGCGGCTTGCAATTAGCAATTTTTTCTACATCAAGTTTATCTCTCTGGCTTACCTAGAAACTTTCAGAGAAAAATAAATTGTTAGTGTGATTTTATAAACTCAGAAACATTAAAAACACACATTTTGGGATAGCTGGAAAATTAACTTGTTATGTAGATATTTCCATGAAACTTAAACGGCTAGATTAGGCTACTTCCAGTGCAAGATGTCCAAAAACCAAAATCATAACCAATGCAAATTGTTCCAAAATCAATTTCAAGGAAAGTCAAAGTCAAAGTCAAAGTCAAAATCACCTTTATTTAATCAGGGTAGCCCAATTCAGTTACAAACTGTTTTACGATGGAGCCCTGAGCTATAACAGGTGTATATAATTTAAAAGTAAATTAGAATAAATGTAAACAATTAAAAACATAATGTATATAATGATAAAACCGGTAAAAACAAAAAAGCCATCAGGCAGGTTCTATTAGATAAAATAAACTTCAAAATATTATGGTCTATCACAGCTCAATATTTGGATTGTGGGAATAATCAAGATGGTCACTCATGCTTTTTACGGCACTCTGTGAGTTTTTGGTTGATTTTTCTGCCAAGTTGGCGTTTTTCACATTTGTTTGTCACATCATTTTCAACACTTTTGCATCATGAGCATCGGCAATTATCCTGTTTTTGGTCAACTTTTGAGTTGAAATCTTGCTGGACATCTGTTTTGACCATTTGAGATCAATAATAAAGTGATAACATCTGTACTCTAACCCACCACTTTTTTTCAATTTTGCAAATTCCAAATTTGATATGATTTCACAAAAGCATGTCTGGCTCTTAGAAAAATCCATGGATTCACTTCAAACGTTCACAATCTTTAGTTGAGAAGCTAATAAGCAAATTTGCCAAGCTACATCAAGATAAATTTAATGTTTCAAAAGTTATGATACTTTGAAAATGTGTGCGTTTTTAATGTTGCCGACTTTATCATCAAATTCCAATCTAAATACGTAATGGACAGAGCTCTTCACAAGGCTTTGAAGTGGAGCATTGAGAGGAAACAGAAATATCAATCTGTAACTGACTGGTAAATTATCTTTTTTATGAAAGCAATTTTCAAGTTTAATTCATGTATTTTTATTAATTCAACTGACAATTTTCTACTCTCCCTGGTAAGGTAGATGGCCTAAAATAGGCCTATTTTACAGACATTTAATTAAAAGCATGTAGGCCTATTAATAACCAAAAAAAAAAAGGCAGTTCCAATTCTGGCCACTTGCCTGTATAAGCCCTCGACCAACTTATTATTATATTCCAATTTAATGTTTAATATGGTAGAATTCAGTCAAATTAAATATCATGTTTTAAACATTGAATGGAAATCCAATGAAAATTTCTAATATTGCTACGAATATGGAACCCAGCCTACTGAACAGACCTATCGAAGACCAAAAATGTCACAACTCTATCATTAGTCAGGAGTCAGTTCACTTAAAATACCTGACTCAAAATTTATATTACAATAGTCAATATGGTTCTCGACAGAAACACTCAACTGAATTAGCATTGCTTGAACTAATAGATAGAATAACCCTGGAAACGGACAAAGGCAATACTCCACTTAATATATATATAGACCTGTCAAAAGCATTTGACACAATCGACCATAATATCTTACTGGACAAACTTTATCACTATGGAATAAGGAACAAAGCTCTGAAATTATTCAAAAGTTACCTTGAAGATAGGCATCAATATGCAGAATTTCAAAGTTTACTTTCTAGTCATATGAAAATTACTACAGGTGTCCCACAAGGCTCTATATTAGGGCCACTCCTATTTATAATTTATATGAATGATATAAGTAACTGCAGTAATATCTTTTATCCTATCATATATGAAGATGACACAACACTGACGGCAACTTTAGGTATGTTCAACCATTCTTCTGAAACACTAAATGCCGAACTAGTGAATGTTATAGATTGGTTTAAATTAAATAGATTGTCCTTACACTGTAGCAAAACAAAAGCCATGTTATTTCATCGACCCAAAAAAGAATTCCTCAACCAATTTTGAAAATAAATGATGAAGTTATTAAATATGATGATCATTTTGACTTCTTGGGAGTTATGATAAAGAAAGGTCTTAACTGGAATTCGCATGTATCAAAAATCTCAAAGAAAGTTTCTAGGACAATATGCGTAATGCGTAAACTAAAACATGTAGTCCCTCAAAATATATACTTCTGACAATATACAATTCACTGATTACCCCACATTTTAATTACGGATTACTGGCATGAGGTTCAAAAGTCAATAAACGGTTTAAATTACAGAAAAAAGCGGTCATAATCATTAAAAATTCGGCCTATAATTCTCATACTATCCCCTTTTCAAGAAATTGAATTTATTAAAAGTGATGGATATTGGCCTACTGCAAGAATATAAGTTCGTTATAAATACAAAAATGGGACTTTTCATAACACCGGGTTGTTAGTTAACATTTTAATAGGATGAAACTCATAACGGCTTCTATTTCAGTTTTACATGCTCATCATTCATTTTCATTCCCATCTATCATAAGGTGCTTCCTGGTAGCGACACTCCAGTCTTCAGGAAGCTCCTTCACATGATCATCATCCAAACTTCGCTTCACAAAAATATATATTTCCCTATTCTGTCAGTAACCTTTTTTTTTCTTTCTTTTTTCTTTTTTTCTTTTTATGTTTGCTAAGTTACCTATTTTTATGTTTCTCTTTATATTGCCTTCCTACATTAATTGTTTTGTTTGTTATGTAATTATGATCATGTGTAAATAAACAAGTTCTGAGTTCTGAGTTCACTAAAACCCAGACAAAAAATAAAATGTTTTAAAACAAAAGAAATCATTGATTAAAATTGCTTCTGTCATCTTATGCATTCACTTCTGAAGGACTAATGCAATTCATATCTTTTCTATACTTGCTCATCATGTTTTTTTTTCTTCCTCATTTTACAGAGACTTTCCTGGATTGAGTACTGCATCAGTAGTTTCACAGGAAGCCAACACACTCACGAGCCAGCTGTCAGCACTATCCCTTCAGTTCAACCCAATGTATTTTCACGTTGCGCTTTACAATCCCCCATTTCCAGCCTCCAACATATACAATGAGATCTGGGTCGCCAAGATTTAGGCAATTAATAATAAAGTATCTGTAAGTATGCTGTCCAATTGCTGTCCAATTGGAAGATATCTACTCAGAAATTATGTACATTTTTGCTTTAATGTTCTGTTAGAAGAGAGAAATAATTTTTTTCTGAAGCCTCAAACTCTGACTTTTTAATGTTATTATTTGTTAACCTACTTATAACATGCATGTTAAAACTAAAACATTATATCTATGATCCTATCAGTGGCGCATCCAGACAGGTTGGTCTAGGTGGGGCCCATGACGTTTTTTGGCTTTCGAAAGTTTGCATTGTCGCGTTTTTCTTCAAAATGGTAATCAAATCTCAGTGGTCTAGCGGGGGGTGGGGGGTGATTTGGATCCCCTAGGCATAGGCGTATCGGAGGGGGGGGGGCAGGGGGGGCGGTCGCCCCCCAAAAAAATTGGGAAACAGTAAGATTCGGGCAAAAAGGCTGAAAAATTTGGGCAGATGATTAAATAAACACCGCTGAAAATTAATGATTTCTAGCCAATTTCATTTGAAATGGTACTAAAACTAGATCCTGAAATTTGGGCAAATGTCACTCGCCCCCCCAAAAATCAGGTGCGCCGTACGCCTATGCCCCTAGGACCCCCCGCTGGATCCGTCATTGCCCATAAACTTAAATTTGTCTGTTGGAGTGCCCAAATCACATTGATATTTTCTATTTCTTTGCATATTGTGTTAATGGCACTGATGCATGTATACATGTACAGTTTTATAATTACTCCAGAGGTATAATTTTATAACAATTCTCATTGTATACCTGCCTGATACTTTCTCTATGTATGTTTGTTTTTTTAATTCTTGATATTATTCAAGGGAGTTTACAATAAATATTCGAATTAATTAAACATGAGTTTATGAATTTGTTTATTTCATTGGTATAAACACAGTCAGACCAGTCTGGTGAAAATGAGAACTGCATGCTGCTGCCACCTGCCACAAAAGTTGATTTTGTATACTAGAGCATTGCTGTCCCAAGAAATAGCTCCAATTTCATTGCACATTCACAAAATTTCTATTCAACATTGATGTATACCAGAGTCAGACTCAGCAATCACATTCTCTAAGGAAGAAGACAAGGCCATCAACACACTCAGAAACAGCCCAGGTTTCTTCCAGACAAAATTGTGTGAACTCCTCTGGTTGAAATGGTGTGGGCGCCCGCAGGAGCTCGCGGAATAGCACACTACTCACTAGGTGGCAACACTAGACAGCATGATCTGCCAAGGCTGGAAAAAGAAGTGGCAATGCAAGAGCAGTCCACTTGTAGACAGCAGTCAGACTCAGACTCAGACTCACTTCCTTGTCACAACAACTGAACAAGCATGGGTATTCACACAGTACATTTTTGTTGGGAGAATCTAAGGTCTGTGTTGCAATCTTCACATTTCTGACTTGAGGTAGTATTTCTCATTCTAATCTCCCTAACCTATTGGACAAAACAAGTCAGCCAAGTGCTCACATGTGCAGTGGTCGAAATAAAAAAAAATGCTCTTGTGACCCCCTCAAATACATTTTCCAATAGGACCCAGAGGGGGTCCTGAAAAGACCCCCCCAAATACTGAATGTCCAGAGGAATAAACAGAAAGCCTTACCGGCACACAACAACCTCCTGCGATTTATATACATCAGCAAAAGCGTTTTCAAAACTAGTTTTCTGAGATAAAACATGGCCTTAAAATGTCCACAATTGATTTTTAGAACATCTGAAATTCTACGGCTTTGACACGTCTCTGGCATCCAGGTGGCCTCCGGCAGACCGGCTACAAGAAGCGCTTCAACGCTTCGATCCTTTCAACTGAGAGACCCCACCCCCCAAATAACATGGCCTAAATCGACCACTGCCCATGTGCTGATGTCATCAATTTGTGTGTATTTTACTCCCCTGACCCACTCACGCCTTTCCCCTCACATTAAAAATATTTGAAACTTTTGAAACCACATCTACCAATCATTAAGAGTTTATAACAATTCAAATATTTAGAACTTTTGGAATTGAACAGCCAATGATGCAAAAGAAATTGAAACTATTGGAATCAACCAATAGGAGACAAGAAAAATTTAAAATTTTCGAAATTGTAACATTAATGTTGTAGGTTCATCAAATACAACATTTGGCGAAGCACACGTTGTAGATCAATGCTAAACTTTGAAGTGCAATTTGCTTAGTTTTCTATTTAAAGTGCACAAAATGCTAAATATAAGATATCTGAATGATGCACATAAACTAAAATAACTGTCTAGCAAAATAAAACATGATCAGGATGGTGCAGAGGGTCAATTTCTTCATTTCACTATGTCGCCAATCCGACTCCGCAAATCTAGACCAGCAGCCTGGAAGTTTCAGGGTTTAGCCAGATTCAGATTGGAGTATTGGCGGTAGGTCAGGATTTAAAATGTGTGATTTCGCAGGGAGGTGTCTACTTTGTTTAGGTGGGTCAAGTGCAAGCTCATACCCAAAAAATTATGGACAATTTTTTAAAGATGATATATCACAGTCTTTAACTACACAGGATTTGCCATGATCATACCCAATACTTTCAATGTTAAATAGATTTAAGGAGACTTATCCCGCTTGTTGATGACAGCCAAACAAAAGGATTATGCATCTGATTTTCACTCTAAAATCAGTTATGACAAGTAAGGTAAGGTATGGTAAGGTAAAACTTTATTTAACGTCGGAGGTGACAATAAAAACAAACAACATAGGCTCTAAGCTTTTTACAGACAACTCAAATGGCCCTCTCTTGATCATGACTAATCAAACAGCACCTATGTTTCCCATGTTGAAAGTAGAGAAGATGACACTTTATCGGCTATCATGAGTCACAAAGTGCATTTTTCACAGTGAACTGGTCCTCATTTTTTCTATATCAAGGTGACAGATTGTAAAAGCAATCAAGGAGGTATAAACCTTGATTTGACAAACAAGTGTATGACTCTGAAAATAATCTCGACTGCCATAGATGCTAAAAAATATCATAGAATGGTCCAATGTAATAATTGCAATTTGTGTCATTTAACAAGCATAACACAGCGAAGATGTACTATCCTCACAAGAAGCTGTGAACCATAGTAGACATACAACTTCATCCAAAATAGTATCACAAAAAGCTATTTCTTCATGGATTATTTTCTATTGGTGTTTGTCAACATAATGTTACATTGGTGAATTAGGCAAAAAATTGATAATAAGAATAGAAATGTAAAATGTCATTTAATTGATTAAAAATATTTTAAAATGCCACATTTTTTATTTTTCTTACTTTCTTGTGACCTAAAAACTGCGGTATGTTAACACCATGTTATTCTGAATTAGGAGGCAGTAGTACACAGAGTGCAGTACATCATATTTCTTTTTTGTTCAGAAATCTGCAAATGACTCGTGAATCATTCCAGATTACAAAAATACATTCCTCGGCTTATTGTTTGGCCAAAATTACACATAACTTAGTGAATCTACTGTCATACATGGTATTACATGCTCAAAATCTAAGGTGGCCAAAGTTGCCCCAACTCCGGGTTACTTTGGCTGACCCTTTAATTATGTAATAAAACATGGAGCCATCATATATTTTGGAAAGCTTTTTGACAGATGAAAACTTCAATGTACTAGCTTTGTCATGCCACAAAACAATTGATATTCAATAAATATTTTTTCTCAAAACGCAAATTTGGTGCTCTGAACCGGCCAAAGTAACCCCGTTTTACAGTACGAATTCACAGTTAATTTGGTGCACTCCACTGAACTGAGGTTCGAAACAGGTAATTACAACAAACAGGCAATGCCAAACAATGCTAAACAAGATAATCCAGCTTGCTATTTTGTAACAGGGCCCCTTAAAATTTGTCAGAGCATAGGAATATGTCACAAAGCCAGGGACTAATTACCAAAGAATTTAGTATTGGAACATTTTAGCATCCATTTATCCACATGGAATTATTCCAGGACTATATCTATATTGCATATTTGGAATAGCTAACAGGACAAGTCATAGGATACTAATTTACAAAGAAGGTAAGACAAATTCTCCTATATGGTCATGTCAATACAGAATCTTTGTCAACTCATATTGAAACTTTGGAGGCTGTTAGTCAAATATCAAAGACGTTTCAAGGTTACACCTTGAAGTAACAGGAGGCGAAAGATACAGTTTTATGATGTTCCATGTTCATCACTATGAGGTCCTAATGACCAGATAAACCCAACAATTCTCTCTCATCTCCCCCTTTGTTCTTCTCAATAATTTTACTCCCTTCAAGAAAAGTATCCATGAAATTCATATCTAACCGAAGTTTTAATTTCAACTTATTTGCTTATTTAAGGCATAAGCTTTACTTTTGAAAACAATATTGTATAGTAGGCACTTGTAACATGCACCCTAAAATGATCCCACTCACAAATGTTCATGGTGATGATGTGACTCTAAATTCTGTTTTGTGGGTCTTAATCAAGAAGAAATAAGCACCAAAATAGACAATTTTTTACCAGAATTTAAGGTCTTTGGAACGTTTTGCAACAAAATAAAGTTTAGAGTAGGGTAAGGTGGGGCAAATCCGCCCCCGGGGCAAATCCGTCCCTTCAGGAGAAAAAGTTCCCTCATGGCCTTAAATATAGTTTACAATTAACATTTCTCATGCAGATTAGTACTACTAGAGTTGGATATTACTGAAACACAAAGATTGTACTGTAACATAGTTTTGTTTTGACTGCAACTGGGAAGGAAGCCAAGCGAATGACCACCAAGCAATTTCAATGTGCAATTGAAACTTTAAAAACTGAGGTGTTTTTCAGGAAAATTTTGTATGAAAAAATTACTTCTTGTCATGAATTGCAACGTTTATTCAACTACTCTACATGCAAAAGATATTTCACCAATCAATACACTGCATCTTTAGAAAATGGCAACTCACATTTTTCTAGTGGTCGGGCAATTCCGATCCTTTTCGATGGGGCAAATCCGCCCTCTCTTATTCTCATGTTAAAAACATGTAAACGCGAGATATGGTTTATAAGTCACTCTGTTTTGCCATTTAGTACCATTGATAGTGATTATGAGTTGAATTGAGACGATGTTAAGAATTTTGACATGTTTTGCGGTATGTTGAATGTGTCTGCAAACTTTTTCTGATGTCACAAATAAATTGATTAAACATCTTTACATATTGGTAAATATGCCATAGAGAATCAGTGCTTAATTCAAGAATAGAATTTACTTAAGAAGCCAATTTTTCTTGTCATTAAATTATTTGTCACTCAACTTCAAGGGTGGCGGATTTGCCGCATACTTTTGGGGCAAATCCAACCCTAAGACTGAACTTTGATATTGTGATATCAGCTAAAAGGTGTCTAATTAAAGCATGTAACTTTCCAGATATGTTCAGATGTATACATTCTTTGATTTCCTGAAGTAAAATTTATGTTTTTCAAAAAGGTGAAGGACTGAGCAACGAATATATGTGAAAAGGGGGCGGATTTCCCCCACCTTACCCTATGTTTAAGATGACATTGAGACCAGATGATATGCCAAGTTTCACCACTGCCAAATGTGGGGAAATCAGTCAAATTTAATGTTTAATATGCCATGTTTTTTCATTTTTTAAATATAAGTTTTGGTGTAACTTTTTGAAAAATAGTCATTATTTTATTTGGAAAAAGACACTTGTGGTTTGTATTTAAAAATACACATAGTAATTCTGAAAAGTTTGATCAAACGTTGTGCCTCAAAAAGTTAGATCCTCATAAGGGTTGGGTGTTTCCAAAGATCAGCAATTAGAGGGGTGCAGCTTAATGAGGGCTAGAGCGACATACACTCACCAGCAAAAGAAACGCAACACTTGATTTTGGCTTATAATTTTGCAAAGAAATTTTTTTGGACAAAACAAATTATGTGGTATTGATCCTTATATCAACTAGTGTCTTCGTGCCAAAAATCATTCAGCTGTGACCATTTCCTGTCTGCCTTTTGACTTGTTTATCACATTTCAGTTTTTGTAATAAAATATGACCTTACCAACAAGTTACACCAAAAATAAAGGTGCCATTTTAAATAATGGCCAAACAGATGATAATAGCCGAAAAATTAGCGCAGCAGCAACATTGTTTTTGAATTTTACAGGACAATTTGAAAATTGGAGTTTTGCACATTTCACCATGTAGCAGCAAAATCACTATGATTCGGGCCCTTAGAATTGAGCTTTTTTAATAAAATTTTCAGACAATTTCACTATGTTGTCTAAGAATTGCCACAATTTTTTTCAGAGCAAAATATAGAGTTCAACACAATTTTTTGCGACGACGAAGGCAATATTCTTAAAATCACATTAACATGACTTGCACACAATTTTAAAATAAAAAAACAATATGGATCAAAGCGTGAGATGTTCCAGATTATTGAGTCCAGAAACGGACTAACCAGATACGCCAGTAAAAAAGTTCCAGGTCCATAGTTCCAAGTAAAGTTTCTCATTTCAGAATAAAAGTGTCATTCTGAAAAGTTCCTACAGGGGGTGCTGTAGTCTAGGACTCCAATAATTCCAAGTGTGCAACTCTTATTCTTTCTGTGTAAAAATGTAATCAGCCAACCAAAATAGGCCGAACATGTTGTAAGACAACCAAAATAGGCAGAAAAAATTAAAATAAACCCAATTGGGAAATGACAACAGAGACCCCATAAGAGCAATAGATTCACTTGAAAACAGAATCACTGTTTGTATTGATGCCAGTGGTGGGCATACTGCATCCTGGAGACTGTTGTTGGTTAATGTCATCTTCCCTGGTATGTCTGATGACTTTTACTGTTATTGCATCATTCAGTCATTTAACTTTTTCTATTGCTCTTATGAGACCTGTGTTGTCATTGCTCAAGTGGGTTTAGAAAATTGTGAGGATTAAAACAGCATTACTCATAATCACATTGATACTTCCAGAAAAAAAAACCAATTGTTTTCTGACTATTTTGTTTGGCTAATAACATTTATACACAGAAAGAAATGATAGTGGCAAACTGCTGGAATTATTTGAGTCCTAGACTACAGCACCCCCTGTAGGAACTTTTCAGAATGACACTTTTATTCTGAAATGAGAAACTTTACTTGGAACTATGGACCTGGAACTTTTTTACTGGTGTATCTGTTTAGTCCGTTTCTGGACTCAATAATCTGGAACATCTCGCGCTTTGATCCATATTGTTTTTTTTATTTTAAAATTGTGTGCAAGTCATGTTAATGTGATTTTAAGAATATTGCCTTTGCCGTCGCAAAAAATTGTGTTAAACTCTGAATTTTACTCTGAAAAAAATTGTGGCAATTCTTAGACAACATAGTGAAATTGTCTGAAAATTTTATTAAAAAAGCTCAATTCTAAGGGCCCGAACCATAGAGATTTTGTCTGCTACATTTTGAAATGTGCAAAACTCCAATTTTCAAATTGTCCTGTAAAATTCAAAAACAGTGTTGCTGCGCTAATTTTTCAGCTATTATCATCTGTTTGGCCATTATTTAAAATGGCACCTTTATTTTTGGTGTAACTGGTTGGTAAGGTCATATTTTATTACAAAAACTGAAATGTGATAAACAAGTCAAAAGGCAGACAGGAAATTGTCACAGCTGAATGATTTTTGGCACAAAAATACTAGTTTGTCTAAGGATCAATACCATATAATTTGTTTTGTCCAAAAAAATTTCTTTGAGAAATTATAAGCAAAATCAAGTGTTGCGTTTCTTTTGCTGGTGAGTGTATATGGTACATCAAAGAGGAGCTGCTCTCCGGGGGTCCTGGGCTAATTAAAACATGATACCATTTTCAGCTATGAAGTCATAATAAGATCATGCGGGACTCTACACACCCACTTTATGAACTCTTTGAGCTTTTGCCCAGTGGGTGCAGATATCGAATGCCCTCTATCAGGACACAGCGTTTTAAAGACACTTTCCTTCCTGTATCTGTTTCCCTGTTAAATGCTTCAATGTAATGTACCTTAACCTTGTACCAAGTACCAAAATTTCACTGTTGTATATATATATATCGATGTATACAATGTGACCAATAAATTATCTGTATCTGTATAAAAATTAGTGGTGTCATATCTCAGTTAATGATGTTTCGCCTGCGTTGCTAGTTACTTCAAGGTTACACTTTGCATAGGTTTGGTTCACACTACATTCACAGTTCTAAGTGGTTTTCTATAGCTGAAAGCTATTTGGTTTTATATGAATTGACTTTTTCTGAAACATGTGCTTTCTCCAAGCTGATGTTTTGATCAAACAGGAAGTCATGTACAGCAAGTACATTGATGCCACATTGTTGCACCATGCATGCAGTTATCTGAGGTCCTTTTTGTGCACTAATGCATATTCAATAAATCACCACAAAATGTATCAGAAAAAGTTTACCCAATTTTATTGTCTTCTCTTCCTATCTGCGGGAATTGTAAACTACACACTCAGAAAAAAAGGTTACACAAACATCCATATGTGGTTTTTTGGCTTGTCACCAGTATTAAACCACTTCTGGTTTTTTAAAAAACCCTTTCGATGTGGATTTTTAAAAAACCACCATCTTAAAATCCACTTTGGAATGATATAAAACCTTCAGTGGTTTATCAACAAACCTATGACTCATTGTTCAACATAGATTTTCTGGTTTTTTATTAAACCATTTGTGGTTTATGGAATAATCAAATGTTTCATTAGTTGGTTTTGTACATATTCATCCTTCGTTTTTATAAAAACCAAGTGAGGTATATATTCACCCTTTTTGGGTTTTACAAATATCCATAACTGGATTTATATTATTCCATCATGGAGTGCATTTTAAACCAAAATTGTTTTTTCTGGTAATCAGTTGTATATTTTCATCATTCCCATAGGGCTTTCATAACCATATCAAGAATTTAAATAAAAGTTAACTGGTTTGCTGGATAACCATGATAAGATTTTCAAATGTCCATGAATGATTTTTCACCTCACCATTGGTGTTTTGAAAAAAAAATTCTAGTTTATAGACAGATTTCATCTTTTTTTTTTTTATATTTTGAGCACACTGGGAGAAAATACTTCTAAGCAGAAAGACAATTGGAAGCCATCCGACTTTATTTATTCGTATCTATTTATGAAACTTTCAAACTACAAGACCAAAATAAAATTGACATGTACAAAGAAATATACTTTAGTGTACGAAGAAATAACATGTCCATAGCTACTACTCAAACATGTTCAAACATAAACTCCAGGAAAGCACAATACACATAAAAGTCAAATGAAATGCATATTTTTCATATTTAAATATAACTTTTGTAAAAACACAAAAATTAACTGCCATCCTGATATATGTTACATTTGTTAATGTAATAGTCCATGAAGAATGCAATGTAATGTCCATAAATGTGAAAATGTTCTTCTAAATGTTGGTGAACGCTGGATGTCGTACAAGTGGTGACGACTCTAACGAGTATACTGATGCAAGAAAGAACCAAGGTAAAAGCCCATACTGCAGATACTGTCATCCTCGGCAATGCTGATTGTAGCTGACGTGTGTCCAATGGACTTCGAGATGGACCACAATTCTTCAAGATTTGCTGTTGAGCACTTGGCTTCGCTCCTGAAATGCAAGAAATCACAATGTTACTTTTCATAAGTACATAAACAAAATATTATGCAGTGCTTATTGCATTGGATTCATGCACACATTGAAACAATGAGTTTTAACTTCCTGTCTGATTCTGAAACACTCTTCACAGCATTACATAATTGTGCCACATACAGTAGTTGAACATTTTAACCTGAAATAGAATACAATTCTATTGCATATTTTATGGCAGTCGATCCACTGGTTTTATTAAAATATCTAAATAAGCTAGTATAGGAAAGGGAGCTGAAATACAAAACAGCCGTCATTTGCTCATGATGGTATGTGCACTTTGCTAGCTACATGTACATTAAAATGCAAAACAAAGACTTTCAATGCCCTTCATTTAAGAATTAAGAGAAAGACAACATAAAAATAGAGCACAGAAACAGTATGACACAAAAATGAGACACCCACCTTTTCATTTGTCTGCCTCAAGGGCATCACCAATCTGGGTCAGAGAAAAGTTTTTCACGGATGATTCCTGAGACCTATCCAGACCCGCTCGGGAGGTAAGCTCATCCAGTTCCACTGATTGGATGAGCTTAATTTCACGTAGAAGCTGAAACACAAATAATTTAATAGTTAGCCACACTCTATTAAGAAATACGCCACCACAAATCATTTGTTTCAAGACGGCCCAAAAGTTATTTATTTATTTCACCAAAACTGAGCAAGAAATTATTATATAGAAAAAAATCCAAGCCCACCTCATCATTGAGATTAAATGGTGGCGCCCTTAGATAGAGACATATTATGTATCAAATTACATGTCAATTATAAAAACTGTTTCCATTGTGATTTCTGGAAAGTGATCAAAGACCATATAATCCTTACTTCCCTAAAACAAATGATCATCAGTGACTAACCAGTTTTTTTAAATGTGCACACTCTCTGAATGAAGACCTTTACATAAAATAGTGACTTTTTTGTCAAATAAATGTTAGCTAATATTCCCATGTGGCTCATAAACAAAAGAAAATGAATCATAAAATTCCTACCTTGGAACTGAGGGTAAACCAGGATGAGCTTGCCTCTTCATTCAATAAACAAATCAGTCCGAGATGGTCGCTGCACTGTCTAACTGACGCTTACAAAAGGTATAGAATTGTGTCTCAAGTCTGACAAAATCACCTTGTGATTAGCCTCAAAACAGCTGTAACAGTGTCAAACACAAAGATTAAGTGCTGCATATCCTTAAATGTGAAGCTGTGAACAATGTTTAAGATCAGTGAACCTGGACACATGGTGTTTCAAATATTCACTTGGTTTGCAATAAAACCAATTTAATCTTTACTGATTTTGTAAATATCCAAGTGATTTATTGTAAAACCCTTATAAACCAATATTAACCAGACTGGATTTTCAATGATTCATTTGATTATTCACACAACTTCAATAAAACATTAACATCCATTTGGTTTTTTAAACATTCAACTGATTATGTAGAAAACCCCAAAAAACCAAGTTTTTTTCTGTGTGTATATATCTATCTACGTATTTTATCATGTTCTATTTTGTTCCCTCCCAACTTTCTAGTATTTATTCTTAATAATGACTCATGACAATGAGATACACAATCTCTTAAAGCAAAAGAGCCCCTTTCTAGAGGCAATGATAGTGTTACTGTGAGAATAGCTACGTTAATTACTGTGATTGTAGCGAAGATTTAACACCGCAATCAAATCAAATCATTTTCAAATCATTTTATTTATCTTCGGATTGAAAGGGTACAAAGAGGACAACATTAGCCATAGGCTAATCAACCGACCATGTGACAAATTAATAACATTTAACATGTAAAATTAGAAATTAATAGCTATAATCAAAAACTAAACGGGAGTATTGACAACCTTTTAATTTCTCTATCAAACTTTCAAACACCATCTCAATGTGTTAATACACGTAAGTAATACTAGTCTTTTGAAAAATCAACGTCATGCGTTATAATAAAAGTATATATAATTCATTATCATAAATCCCTTAAAGAGCATAATAGTGACACATGCATTGATAATAAAATGTTTAATATGTCTCCATGTAGCATATTGCACCATCTTAATTACTGTTGGAGTAAGTCCGCAAAATAAATTTGTCTAGTTCCTCCAAATTTAAACCTTTAATATCGTGTTATTGTTCGGACTGAAGTTTGTCGCGATGTAGGGACTGTCCTTGTGGTGCACCACTGACACTTCATTTTTCCCAAGCCAAAGCAAAGGAATACAAATACACCTTGTAAAACATTGACAATGACAAAAGGGTACCAGAAAAATTCAATGCGTGTGATCTCTGGGAGAAGGCCTAGAAACCACGTAAATCCAGAAAGCAGAAATAAGCTGTACACTTCCAGGATTCTGACCAGACCGGCGCTTGGAGCGCACCCAGTGGATACGGACCAGCAGGAGCGCCACACTACGGACAGCCCCCCTTGGGACCGGACCCCCGCTGGAGTGGACCCAGGCAAGGACAGGACCCCTGGAGCTACAACCAGGAGCAGCAACCACCCCAGATGCCCCAGATGCCCCAGATGCCTCAGATGCCCCACCATGGATACTGGAACCAGGCCCCGAACCCATACGGTCTCTGGACTTCCCCCCAGGTTGGATTCTCTTCTAGGACACCACCTCACCTGGACCCGAGGCATGTTCAAACTGCATTACAGGGTGAGTTCGTGCATCTTGAAAACTTCCTGGACTTTAATGCAAATGAGTATGAGGAGATCAACCTCTACGATGTTAAGGCGACCAAACCCCTCTCTAGAGGCCATGAAAGTGTTACTATGAGACTAGCTAGGAAAACAAGAGCGGGTACTGCCTCCATATCCCTCGCGCCCTACACATCTACTTATACCCATAAAAATCCCTATTTAACTTATCCTAAATATTTCCACCAGGGGTATAATCATGCATACATGCATGTGGCAACACCTGTGGTTGGTCTTTGCTTTCCAAAATAAACATGGCTGTGGGGCAAACGCCCAGCAACCCAGCTGACAAATGTATATGGGATGTGGAACTGGATATGATATTTATTGATTTAAGGTAACATTAGACAAGTTTAGGGGGGTCTTTGAATGTTGGTAAAGGATGAGCATTGTGCATGGTGTGGTTTTTGAGATATTTGATGGATACCATGAAATGGAGACTGAAACTAGATCCCACCATCGAATAGCGTGGGGGATAATTACTGTGATTATAGCTAAGAATTATCACTGAAAACAAAAGCTAAATGGGAGTTCTGACATCCTTTTAATTTCTCATTCAAACTTTCAAACACTATCTCAACGTGTTAATACACGTAAGTAATATTAGTCTCTTGAAAAATCAATGTCATGTGTTATAATAAAGGTATATATAATTCATTATCATAAATCACTTGATGAGCATGATAGTCGCCCATGCATTGATAATACAATGTACAATATGTCTATGTAGCATATTGCACCATCTCAAATGATGTTTGAGTAAGTCCGCAAAATAACTTTGTCTAAATTCCTCCAAATTTAAACATTTAATATCTCGTTATTGTTCTGGCTGAAGTTCGTCGCAATGTAGGGGCTGTCCTTGTGGTGCACCACTGACACTTCATTTTTCCCAAGCCAAAGCAAAGGAATACAAATACACCTTGTAAAACATTGACAATGACAAAAGGGTACCAGAAAAATTCAATGCGTGTGATCTCTGGGAGAAGGCCTAGAAACCACGTAAATCCAGAAAGCAGAAATAAGCTGAAATACACTCTGAATATTTGTCTTTGTTGAGTTTGCAATACTCTCTGGATGTCAGATAGAGTTGAATACAAGGCAATAACACATCGGACCAGAAAAAATATATTGACAAGGACCAGCAGCATGACAGGTCCTACAAATGAATAAAGTAACACATATGGTGCAGTGTTGGATATCCAGCAGTGATAATCGTCACCATATTTAAACCATTTGGTGCCAAGAAGGTCACAGCACAAGCACGGCATAATAACAAAAAGAGGAGCCAGCCAGGCATAGGCAGCATATCTGCAAAGCCCAGCGGATAAATTATCACTTGAATTGATTAACGACATGTCTGTGAAAGTCTTATGCATCCTGTATGCCATGGTGTTAAGCCATGTGAAAGTTGACAGCCAAACATAGTGCAATGTCATAGCAATGATCTTACATGCAAATGGGTAGTCCAAAAGATACCGGTTGCACTGAAGCAGAGTTTGACCACATGAAAGAACTGCTATGTAGTTCATCATCATTTTTCCAGGTACTGTGCGAAGATCTTTGTTCAGAAGGTAAATGGCAAAGGTAACCACCAACGAACTGACGGACAATATCGTACCACTCAATGTTATCAGTTCCAGTAGATTAGAACCTTGGTCTTCAAAATAACAAACAACTGCACGTCCATCGGAGACAATTGCAAATTCATGAGGGGCAAATACTTTGTCTAATTTCCTGACAACCAATGAACCATTCACTATTTCAAAGAGGCTCTTTGGTAGTATTGACTTGTCACATATTTGAAGATAGGTATAACACACAGTTAGTTGTCCATCCACTCCATTTTTGTATGAATAACTCAGTGTCCAATGAATGTCTTCCGGAAAGAAAAAGTACCCTGTCCTCGTATGAGTTAGAGCCAAGAAAAATTCATCCCACGACATTTCTTGAAGTGGGACTTCAAATAATTTGCCCAAATTCAATGTGCATCCATTTTTGTATGACTCGAAATCTACTGGCAGAAACTCAACTTCAAGCCCATCAAGACGACTGTCTGTAGTGTTGAGAGTGGACAAAATATTTCTCACATGTGAATATGGGTCCGCAACGCATAAGTACTGGAAGTCATTTAGAGGGTCAGTGCATTTAATGCTGTTGTTCCTGCGTCCCTCCTTAATCATTAAAATGCCCTTCTGTGGTTTCATTTGAATTTCTGGCAAATGCATATCTATACATTTATGGGCAAAGTTGATCTGATTAGAAGAGCAGTATTGTGGTCTGTGACAAAAATGTCCAATTACATTGCATACAGTTCTGCTCTTTCTCGAAATACTATTTGGCGTTCCATCAAAGTTCATCAAAATTGTTAGTGATTCATGTTTCAATGCCCTGAAGATTGCTGGCAACTATAGTTGGTTAGGGTCAGCTCTATTCCTTCCAATGTAGCACAGAAACTGTTTTTGAATAATTTGTTATAAATTTCAATATAAGATAAATACACATTGCACATGGCTCTGGAGATTGTGGCTGCCGAAGTGTCCGTTTGACGGATGTTAGGGAAGCATAAGTTTGAGTGAATTATATCAACGTGAGAGATAAGAGAGATGTTTGTCTCCACAAATAAGACCAGCGAACAATATTTTTTCAATAATGCATTTGAGTTACTCAGTGTCATCTGCACAGTTTTTCTTATTAGAAATTGCATTTTGTTCCGACTGCATTGATATTTATGACTTATGGGATATATCACACTCCTATCTACTCCGTTGCAAATTGCACAATGGTAATTACTAAAAAGTTTGACTTGAAATCTATCTGATAAATGTCTCTTTCTAATTGCAGCAACCAAAAACGTTCCAGCAGACTCACAGTGGTAGCTGTTTGTGTGATTCCATGCACAGCGATTAGTGACCCGTGTGTAAGTAATCTGGTCAACTAGCGGAACGCAATCTTCATTGTCATCAAGACTTTCCTCAGCAACATTGAGATCAACAGCCAGAGCAGAATGAACCATGAAATCAGCCTTACTGGGTGGCAATCTCCTAAATTGTTCAAGTTCATACTGCGATCTCCTCAGGAAAATGTTTTTGTTCAGCCTGGCATGCTTCAAACAGAATAAGTAGAAATCATAGCAACATAAGCCTCTCTTAAAGCAATCAACCTTGCATGAACACCACTCAAACATATCATATTCAAGCATATCATGATCATCAGCATTACATGAATTTCGACAACTTCTCTTTTCGCAGTACTCCCATGTAACATTAAACTTTTTTGATGATGTGGTTCGCAAAGATCCTGTCTCATTGTTGTTTGGAAATGCCTGCTGCTCTTTGGAAAGTGGAGGACCTGAATATTTGCAAAGAAAAAGAAAGAGGGTGATTAAGACTTCAGGTAACGCTGAAATGTAGAGATGTAGAGATGTAGAGATGTAGAGAAGTTGAGGACGAAACCCGAAGGTTGTTGTCCTATCAGTTTATTGGGTTAGAGATGAATGGATCTCTCTCTCTGATGGCCTCTTCTTCCTTGTCTTCTACGTCCTCCTTGGGTGTTTCCTTTGGGGGTAAATTGTATCCGTAAGCTCCACATGTATCGATCTTCAATTCACCATCCAATTTTTTTTTTTAGGCTTCGGGGTCTAATTGACCACTGAAGATAATAGATGTCCAGTGCAGGGTCCAAGAGACCACATGCATCCAAACATACTATTCCCCATCCATACATATAAGGGCTGATAGGGTCCGTAGAGACCACTATTGTAATACATGGTCGTAATTGACCATTGAAGCAGTATAGTGTGAACTTTCCCAAACCACCATAAAAACCCAATTCAATATTTGTACATAACTGCTAAACTGTGCATTAATGCAAACATATCCATCTAGTGTCTACTCGCAAAACCTCCTTTAGCAAATGCAACAAATAAATAAATCTGGGTCTTTATTGACCACATGATTCATGCAATTGCTTCCAGGCCAGTTTGTTGCCAAGTATCGACCAGTGGACATCAAGTGTTGTCATTACTAACACCAAAATAAATGCTGAACAGTACATTTGTGTCGGAAAGGTCACTACTTCCAAGGCAGTGCTCGTTCTGGGTCTTATTGACCACAAAACTGAGCTGGTCGCTCTGTGGCAAGTTTGTCACCAATTTTCAAACACATGGGTAAATCAGGAGTATAAACAGTGCTGAATCGTGCAATGTGGTAAAAGCAACTAAGCAGCTCAAAATAGAATGTTAAAATAAAGTAAACAACTATTTTTACATTTGGTTATATTATTGTTTTACTTTTTCTTTTCTTACTTTTTAAGTTGTTTTTTTTTGGTTTTTTTTTGTGCAGGGCTTCAATTATTTGGTCTTTATCGACCACAGCTACTTGGCTACCTGCCTCAATAAAAAGTATAATTAATATCAATTCAATATTACAGTGTTCTTATTATTACTATTTTTATTAATTTTTTATTATTGTTATTATTATTATTTTTTTTTTTTTTTTAACTTCGATATTCTTGGTTTAAAAAAGATACTAAGTGCAAAAGTGCATATGACAACTCAACTCTAGAATAATTTGAAAGCAACAAACAAATACCCCATGCTGGTGAAAATAGAAATATGCCATGTGAAAACAAAACTTCAATGTTAATGAAAAAAAATACTGGAAATGTTTAGAACTACCTGATAATTAGTTTTATAATGTACAGTGGTCCCTGCGTTATAAGACCCCCTGTTGTAAGACCGCCTTGCCTTATGTGACCGCCTTCCTCCCGCACTAAGTAGTGTTTTTAGTGCATTTTGCACCCCGAAGAGAGACCGCACCCCCACGAGAGACCGCTTCATGACCGCAGAAGGGGCGGTCTTATAATGCAGGGACCACTGTATGTCTGAATAACTACTTTTTAAATAACATGATTGTACAGAGACATTTCTTATTTGTTCTTGTGAAATGGTGAGAGTCATGTGTGAATAGATACTTAACAATATAACAATATATTGAATTGAGACATTTCTTATTTGTTGTTGCTTAATGGTAAGAGTCATACGTGAATAAATACTTAACAATATAACAACATGATTGAATTGAGACATTTCATATTTGTTGTTGCTTAATAGTGAGAATCATATGTGAATAAATACTTAACAATACAACAATATGATTGAATTGAGACATTTCTTATTTGTTGTTGCTTAATAATGAGAGTCATGTGTGAATTAATACTTAACAATATAACAATATATTGAATTGAGACATTTCTTATTTGTTGTTGCTTAATAATGACATACGTGTCTGAATATATACAGATGGTGAAAGTGCAAAACCTTGTATGTCAAAATTTTGCTATTTTTAGATTTTGAGTGAAATGACTAATTCAATATCTAATACATGTTGTCAATTGGTCACCTTGCCTCTTTGTTATTTTTGTAATGTGTAACAGAGTGATTTCACCAAACCTTGTATGTCGATTTGTTCCAAAAAATGAAAATGCAAAACCTCGTAACTCAAATCAGAACTTTGAAACACATATTTATAGGATATTTCAACCTTTATTGAAAAATTATGATTATGGTACGTTTTTTATGGCTCACAGGAAATTTCCTTTTTAAAGTTGTTTTACCCCCTATATTTATTGTGGTGATATAGGTTATTGAAAAAGAGCGTACACAAAGATGTGAAAGAAGTGTCATTTTCCTCATTCTTGCCATTGTAGCCACTAATTAAAATTAGCTGTTGTTGTTTATCATGGGCAAATTATATTTTTTACTGTTTACCTATAGATTATAGGTACATTCAATGCTGCAAGTTGCTTTAAAATGTGATAAATGGTCGAGTTACAAGGTTTTGTACTTTACTAACTTGTAAGAAAGTGAAAGTGCAAAACCTTGTAAGTCAACATTTTCAATCATATCTGATGGTAACATCAATGCTAGGGGTCAACGACCTCTGACAAAAATTATGCTAAAACAGGGTGTCACTTTCTATAAATCTAGTTGACCCTAATTCATATATTGATAAACATTACCATAAAAAAAATTGGTGATAGTTTTTTCCAATTTCTGGAAAATGGCTTTTTTTGACATACGACATTTTGCAATTTCACCATCGATACTTGACAATATAACGATATAATTGTATTGAGACATTTTTGATTTGTTGTTGTGAAATTGTGAGAGGCAGGTGTGAGTAGCTGTTTAATAATCTGATTGTATTGAAATATTTCTTACCAGCTGTTGTGACTTGAGCTTGAACATTTTGGAAGATAAGCAATGCCCGGACCAACACCTCTCGTTTGAAGATAATCATTCTACAGCAATTTTATGTCAAAAAGTGCCTTGAACTCTTCAGGTGTCCCAGAGGAATGGAAAACTTCTGATGGAGATATCTGTTTTATAGCATCAGTGTTAGTATTAATTTCCATTTCTAAACGTTGTGGTCAACTCGAAAAGAATTTGGTGTTTCACGTTGGCTTCATCGTTATAAAAGGAAAACCACAATTCACGAAGAATATCTTGGCATCAAAGGATTTAATACAATTTTTTGTGAATTATGTTGAATGACTTGAACATAGTCATCTTATGGATGCATCAAATGGTTTAGTCACATAATTTCTGTGGTCATGCTGTTATTGGTGGTGGTATCTGACAATGACACAAGTTTCTGAATTGCGTCTTTTTTTAGCCGAGTAAAGTTACAGGGCACACATGATTTAGAGTAAAGTTGAAAAAAGTTGAGAGAAAGTTTACCTTCAAAGAGCATTAGCAAATGGACAGTCTTTGTGAAAGGAAGTCATCTTGATTGAATCTAAAGAGAGAACTGATGTTCAACACAAGATACTTGCTTGTCTGCCCATCCTCTTGGATTATGTTTTTGTCTGGGGAACTAGTTCAGTCAGTAAGAGCGTTGGCTCCACTGGGTGGGCTCTGCCTGCTTGTGTTCAAGCCTGGGCAAGGGCAGTTTGCAACATCCAAGAGCTCTATGAACTATAAATAGCTCCTGACAAAGGTCCATCCCATAGGGCCTACGAAAAATGGAGGGGGTTCTACATAGTGCTCTATACCGAGGCAACTGAACGAACCTGCACAGCCCTGAACTAAAAATGGGGTCTGCGGCAGACTCCCAGCCTTATCATTCATCAATACATACGGCGTTCATCCCACTCCTGTATAAGCCCTTGGCTTCATTGTGAGTGTAACCAAACCCACGTAATGGTTGTCCGATGATTATGGGAGATAATTGAGAAATTTGTTAATCTGCTCAAAACTGTAAATATAATCTGGTCAAGCCTGACGAGCGGAGGTAACCTCTGCTGATCAGGCATCATTGTTAATGTTGTTTGCAGGAAGACGTTTTATTCACATTAATCACTAGAAATTCCCATTGTGGCAAAACAGGGTATTTAAACATTATAAGCAGTTATAGCTACCAAATTATCTTAAATTGAGGCAGTGTGGTCGCCATGGTGATGCAATGCAGGCCACCTGGTGCAGGCCTACTTAGAAATTTTGGGGAAAACATTTTGGAAAAAATTAATGTGCAAAGAAAATGCTGGAAAAAAAATTTGGGAAAGAAATAATATCGGAAATTGGAAAAAGCAGTAGCCCAGTCCTCTGAGGTAAACAGTGTTGACCTGGTACTAATTTGGTGGTCGTGGTTGAAACAGACGCCTCATAGCAGGTAGGGGAGAGCGGGGCACCATGAGCCACGGGGCACCATGAACCATGGCCCCTACAAAAAAAAAAAGATAGAACTGCTTGATAGGAAGACCATATATTCCTTTATTAGTGTAGAACTGGCTAGGGTAGCAATCATAATCTTTCTTTTCAATGTAGGACCAAGAATTGAAAAAAATACTTTTGACCAGTGAATTTGAGTGAAAAGTAAACATATTGGGCGATGGAACTTTTACTTCTGGTACTTTAACTATTTATGGTATAGTCATAAAACTTAGTCTTCTTAGAGGAGGTAAGGCATGTGCTAGGATGATGTCATAACATTGATACTATGATAAACTGGAAAATGGTGATGTGCACTAATAAATGAAATTTACAAATGGGGGCAACATGAGCCACTTGGAGATAGGGCACCATGAGCCATTTTCTATAAAGTTTTAATGTACAATTAAAGCTAAATTGTAACAACTCTACTGTTGTAAGTCCAGAACTATAGTGCAAGATATCAGCAGCTATTTAGGACACATTTGTGCTATTTTATAGAAAATATGTAAAATCCATCTGATCCATCTTGTGGTGTATGCCAAGGGAAAATTTCAAGTAAAACATCTGGTTTGTGAGGTATGAGTTATTTACAGTTGAATGGGAAGGATAATACATGTATGTAAACAGCCCCAATGCCATGGCTCATGGTGCCCCAGGGTCGGGGCAAGGGTTTCTGTTGGGATGCTCAAAAAGTGGGTCCTGGGGACCCAATGAGGTTTGAAAAAGTGGGTCCCCTTCAAAATGTGTGTGTCCCTGTCACATTCACGAATTTTTCAAGGAACAATTAACAGCAGTCATCAATTAAATTTTTCAGATTTCAGTTATTAGGTTTAAGTGACTGCCTTTATATATATTTTTATGTTGTGCAAAAATTATTTTAGACATATATCCCATTCTCAGCCATTATAAAATGTCTTCTGTCAATGATTTTAGAAAAAATAACTGAAGATGACATTGTGATCAATGAGTTATGGCTTCAGGAACCACCAAATCGAATGGCGGCCCCAGGTCTCTTGCAAGGCAGCCAGTTCATCAATTTGGCAAGATTTGTATTTCAGACTCATGTCACTATAATAGAATATTACGTACCCTACTCATGCCACTAGATGAGTCTTAATATCATGCATCAGTGATGTTACATGTGTCTTTGTAACAAGCTGCATTTCGAGACAGGACATGTAATGACATCCAAAGTAATCACCCACATTTACTTCACTGTAACTGCTAAACAAAGGGAGCAGTGTACACAGAAACTTGTCAGTAAGGTAGACATTCAAATAAATACGTTCTAAGTTTTTGCCTCTTTAACGATTCCTATAACTATTTCTCTCCACTTTCATTTACCACAATAAGCCACCAGTCATCAAATAACATCAAATCAAAATCAAATGCCACCAGTTATTAGAAGAACACAGCATCAAAATTGTATTGGTTTATAAATAGCAGAAACCAAAAAAAATAGAACTACATGTACAGTATTGACAGCCGATACTGCCTCTAAAACATTATTTGTCTTTCTTCTTCTTCTTCTTCTTTAGTAAATTCCTCCTTTTTTCAGGAGAACCCTACCAGAGGCAGGTATAAAGTCACATTTACTATACTGTTCCCTCTCACCCCGATTTTAGTCTAGTACTATATTAGTTAGTGCTACAGTTGTTAGTACTATAATTATTAGTGCTACCACGCTTTTCAGCTTCATAAGAATAGGGGACTGCGTATCTCATATTTTTCTTCCCTCACTTTTATAAAACACCAGGCTGCTTTTACGATACTATTTTTGTGTAAGTTGTAGTCTTGCAAGGTGGATACTATGGCAGAGATTATTTATGGAGCGCTGCGTTCTTCCGTAATTTGGGTGTTCTCTGTCTGGCCCATTCAAAAAGTTGCGGAAGTTTGGCAGTTCCGGTACCCAACCTGAAGTGCCTTCCATAATTTGTTGAAGTTTTTCCTCTCTCAATGTTTGCGTTTCTGGGTAACTCAGCAGCATATGTTCCAAGTCCTCTTCTTCCAATTTGCAAAGCTGACAGATAGCGTTCTCTGTGGCGCCTATTTTCTTCTTTCTTCTTTGTGTTAAGTAGACACCAGTTAACATTTTTGCCCTAGTCATGGCAGCTGGAACGGCCCTGGCGTTGTTTTGACAGGTGTCCCAAACTGGGTGTGTCATTCCCAGTTTTGAGATATCCTTATCTAGCAGGCGCAGTGATGTTTTTTCCCTATTTGAAGCTAGCTGTTTCCTCCAGTGCATCTCGATGTTTGAGGTGACATACTGTTTCCATATTTCTTTCCTCCATGGGGCGGTGGTGTGGCCTTGTAGACAGATGTTATACTTCACACTCTTTTCGAGGACCATTTGAAACCAGCTGTATTTGTTACTCAGTGCTAGCTGTCGGTTAGCAAGTTGGAAGAGAGTTGGGTTGCTTTCGCCGGCTCTGCAGATAGCGCAAAACAGGGATAGGATCCGAATATCAAGTTGTGCCTCAATTGGCAGGGTGCCAAGTAAGATGAACAGGGCATCGGTTGATACGTTTGACGGCAGACCTTGTACTTGTCTAAGGAGTTGTTTGTGGTAGCGGTCGATCTCACCAATCTGTGACTTGCTCAGGACTGTCGCTTCCAGACCATATAATAGACGTGGAATGATATATGTGTTAATGATCTTTATGGAAACAGCGGGACTAAGGCCGTTGTTCCCATATAGTCCAGTTCCCATTAGTGCATAGCCGGTTTTCCTGGCTGTCTGGATTCTCTCGGTTACATTTGGCCTTAGGCTCCCTGAGTTCCATGTAAGGCCAAGGTGAGTGAATTCTTGGGTCTCAGTCATCATCCTGTCTCCGAGGTCCCAACCTTCTGGTTACTTTCGGCGTTGATCATTCTTGTTACGGTGCTCTTTTCCGGTGTAGTTTATAGAAGTGGTCGTTGGAGTATTTGAGGCACGCCGTGATCATCGCTTGGAGATCTGTGCTAGAGGATGCTAAGAGTAGTTGGTCGTTCGCACAAGTGGGAGTTCCTATGAAGATCGCGCCTATGTGCATACCTACTTTTGCTTGCTGCAGTTGCTGCAGGAGATCGTTGATGTACAGTTTGTAGAGCCCTGTAGATGTTACTGCTCCCTGTCTAACACCCTGTTGTGCTTTAAAGTTCCTGCTAAGATCATTCTGCCATCTGACCTTTTCTGTTATGTTAGAGTACAAGTCATCTAGGAGAAGCCACTGTGGGCCTTCGATTCCGGCATGGTGTATTTTCTCCTTGAGTATTTTATGGTCAACAACATCAAATGCTTTTTGGGCATCCAGCGCAGCTGCATAAATGGGCTGGCTTGTGTGCTTTCCAGTTGCTAATGCTTCAGTTAGGCATAGGGTGGCCATACTTGGGGAGAGGCCCGGAGTGAAGCCAAACTGTAGGTCACTTGCCTTTGCTGACAGCTTGTGGTGTTGTTGGTCTTGGAGGAGATGCTCCATAACTTTTCCAATGATGGCCGTGATGGTAATTCCACGATAGTTGGACCTGACTCTGTCGTCCTTTCCCTTTTTGGGGATTGGAATTTTATAGCCGGATTTGCATTTCTCTGGGCACTTCCCATCTTTCATTATATTGTTGAAGACGTTAGTCATTACATCAATGAAGTCAGGTGTGGCATTCATAAGGTGCTCTGCCGTTATACTGTCCATATCTGCTGCTTTGTTCTTATTCAGTCTTCTTACAGCATTCCTTACATCAAAGCTGGCGAGTGCTGGATCTGGTGACTTTAGTCTCATTGCTTTATGGTGTTGTCTGAGGGTCTCCGTTGACACTAACCACGGGCTGTCTGCTGCTTCTTTATTCACAGATGAGAGGTCTTCGAAGTATGAAGCCCACAGTTCTCTCTGGTCCCTAGTGTCAAAGATCAGTTCTCCATCCACTTGTAGCACCAGTGAGTTACAACTGTGTCCTCTACTGTTCTTTATCAGTTTGTGGAAGGTCTTCTGATCTCTCTCCGAGGCATTCATTATATCGTTGATCAGCTTTTCCTTGACATGAGCCGAATTCTGTCTCTGGAGTGCCCGTAGTGTCTTTTTGGCGGTGGCCATTGCCGAGGTGTCTTGATGGAGTTGTCCTGATCTTCCCATCTGTTTCCATCGCCAGAAGGCTCTTTTGGCTATCTTCATGGCTTCTTGGATCCTCGGGTTCCACGGTCTTGAGGTCTTCCTTGGTTTTCCCCTGTTCTGGGCTTAGGTGTAGCTCTTGCAGTCGCTGTCTCCATAAGCTGGGTGAGAATTGAGAAAGACGCAGTCGTGTCCAATATGTCAAAGTTGATTTTTGCAAGTTCCTGGTCAATGAATTCTTGGTATTCGCTTAAGTTTACTTTTTCCCAGTTGACCTTCTGAGTTTGCTTCTGTGTCGCGGCTGGGCACTTTGCCTTCTCGGTTGTTGATCCAAGAATGAGCATACAGAGAATTGGGCAATGAGTAGAGCAATTTATTTGTCCTCTTTCTGAATTTTTGCTAACAATACTTGTATTGTGCCATGGAGTTTTCTTGTCGCCAAAGAAATAGTCTAGATGGGATGCATGGCGTAGTCCTTCATGTTCATATGTCTTGCAGTCCCCTCATTCAGGTTGGTCAGGTTGCACGATTCTGTCACGGTCATAAGTGCCTTTTCTTTTTTACCGGCTCTCTTGAAGAGGTCCGCATTCAGATCCCCGCCTAAGAGGATGCTGTGGGTGTTGTCGTATTTCGCTATTAGTTCACTTATGACGGCCAAATCTTCGCTGAAGAGGTCAAGTGCAGCCCGGCTTTCCCCGGATGGCAGATAGCAACAGATTATGCAGATCTGTTTACCTTTTGGCTGTTGAAAGAGAATTGGTAGTACCCGTCCATTGCCTTCATTGATGACTCGGATGTACGGATGTAGTTTCTTCTTCCAGAGTATGGCTACCCTGCCGTGGCCCCTCGGGCAGCTATCCTGCGTTATATTACATTCGTCGTCAATGGACCTCACTGTGCAGTCATACCCGGGAGAGTGGTGTTAATGATGTTCTTCGCCTCGAAAGACCATAACCAGTGCTCTTGTATTAATATTATGTCGATTTCTTTCTCCATGTCCAGTAATATTGCCGAGTTATATTTAATACCTTCTATGTTGAGAGACATAATTCTCAGCTCATCACCCGTCTCTAGTTGCTATTCCTCAGGTCTCGTTCCGTTTCTCGGGGGTGTTGTGCAGTTGGGCAGAGCAATCTCTTCAAGTGCTGCATAATGGCCACTCAATGTGACATCAGAGCCTTTCCTTTGCTGGACTTCCATGTGTATGCTACACACTCCAGGGTTCGGGGGCTGTTCAGCATTTTGTGCAACTGCCGCTCCCGGGCTGGGACAGGTCCTCCGTGGGTCAGGGGTTGCCGATTCGTCAGTTCCAGCATCTTTCCTTGATCCGGGGCCGTTGCCTAGCCTGCTATTGGCATCACTCATGAAGCTTGGTCCAGGTTGGTTCGGCTGCCCTCTCACGTAGCCAGGCCCTGTTTGGTTTAGCTGTCCTTGCTGCATGTAGCAAGCTGATGGATGGCTGGCTCTGTAGAACAGGGGTGGACCAGTTGCGGCTAGATTCGGATGGGCAGGGGTCTGGGTTGTGGGCACTTGGGGGTAGGCATTTTGGATGTGCCCTCTGCTCTCATAGGGTAGCCCGCTCGGAGGGTAGTGCAGACCCATTGGATGGTGGATGTACCCTTGGCTATATTGGCCATGGATACGTGGGTCTCTGAAGTCAGCGAGGGTAGGTCCGGATTCACCCTGGCGTTTATTATGGCTACCTGCGCTCTGGACACGGTCCATCCCCTGATTGTGATTCAGATTGTTAAATTTACTCTGGAGTTGATCCATTCTCATCTCCATCTGTTGAAGTCTCATTTCCTGAAGTTGTCTCTCTACTGTCTTCATTCTTTCATCAAACCGGTGTTCGCCTTCTTCTTCCCGGCAGCTTTCTCTCATTCTGTCTCCGTACCTAGTATATGCTGGTTGGGCACTCTCTGTTGGTGTCCACGAGGGGGGATTGATGCCAGACGATCATTGAGTATGCGGTTGCTTTCTTGGAGCTGTTTTACCTGACTCTCCAGGGCCTCTATATGTGTCCTAGAGTTGGCGTATTGTAGGCTTTTCAGCTGTAAGTCCTTTTCTCTCTGGTTGATAGCTTTTTCTTGCTGCTTGAGTCTCTTCTGTGAATGTTCCATTTCCTTTTCCATAAGGCTCAGTGTCTGTCTCAGCTCATCACAATGTTCACATTCCCTTATCAGTCTCTGTTGTACTATTTGGGGGGACCTCTGTTGGCTTCGTTGGTGGTTTTCTGGATTGTTTATAGGCTGGTGTCTGCCCGGGCTGACATTTGGGAGATGCTGCATTGGGCTGTCTATTGATGTACCATTCACATGTTGGTCGTGGCGGGGTTTTCCACTTGGGTCGGTGAGGCTCGACATACTGTTGCTTGCATTAATTCCAGGCATGCTACTTAGCGTTGTGCGCTGCATACTGTTTGGCAAGGCGCCCGACAAGCTGCTGGGCGAGCTGCTTTGCAAATTGCCTGAAATGTTGTTTGGCATGTTGCTTGGCACACTATCTGGAATTGTAGGGAGCGTATGAAATGTAGTTCAAGGTTTTCCTCTACGTCCTTCTCTATGGCTGTCTCTTCTTGCCTTCCTGAGTAGCTTTTGCAACTAGCCATAGCTTGGATACCTATTGACTCGGCTGTGTGGATTGCCTTCTGGATGGCCTGGTGCTCAGATGGCACGTTTTTTGATTGTGGTACGTCGTCAGGTTTGGCTTTTTCAATGGGTGACACCTTACTTCGTGAGCCTGCGGTGACCTGGGGTGTGGTATCGCTTGGCTTAGTTACGCCACCGTTTTCTACCTCTTTTTGGTTCGCACTCGTTGAGTTCTTGTAGCTCTTGGTGCTGTTTGCGAGGATATGTTCAAGGCACAGTTTGATATTGGCGTTGAGAGTTTCTGGGTCTGTAGTCGGCCTGACTTCATTCATCTCATGAATTATATCAGTAATGCAGGGCCAATCTTTTTCCAGAAACTTCTGTTGACTTCTTCCTGACAGTCTTATTGACGAGCTGGTGTGGTATAGGTCTAGAGTATAGGAAACTTGGTCTCCATATGTCTTGGTTCTTATTGTGACTTGAACTATTGAGGAATCCTGATCCGTGTGGACTGTTGCTTGGAGGCAGAGGCCTGCAGTATTGAAGCTGGAATAGTACTGGCATGTTGCTCTCCTAAATAGCTCATACAGGCCAGCTTGGCAGACCAGGTTTAGACCAGCACCTGCTTCTTCCATTGTGCAGGCTGTATCTCTGTTTGACGCCTTTAGCTTCTTATTCAGGGCCTTACTTTGGTTGACTTTATATTTTGCCACTTTCCATTCTGTAATGTCTGCTGGCAGTTGCATCTCCGGTGAGGGGTGTCTCTGGAAGTTGTGCACTGTAGTTTCTAGCCGGTCTTTCGTTCCTGCAGGTCGGTCTACACCGTGCAGCACATCAGATCCCTGTTTCGGCCCTCCATTGCGCGTTCTTCTAGGAGAAAGGTTAACCCCAGGCCCTTTACGCCAATCCAAGTTGCCATCCCTTCCCCGCCACCTCAGTTGCTGGGGGGGATGCTGTTGGTTTGCGAATGGTCCGGGGTAACCTGGCGCAATCCTACTTTTGTTGAGGTTGAGGGTCTCGGAGGAGACTCATGGTGCTGCCTTTTGTAGTCCCAAGCATCATTGGCTGCTCCCTCTGCATCTGTGTCTGAGCTGGAGATATTATGCAGCCACTGGATGATGGCGAGGGAGATGCGATCATGCCACTTGAATTGTAACGTCTCGTTGCCATGTACTCCATCTGTCAGGAGGTTATGTTGTAGAACCTTCCTTCTTCTTGCTGCGTTTTGCACACCTTTCTTTTTCTTGCACAGGGTAGTATTAAAGCACTTGCTGTGGAGATCTAGAGTTGGGAAGCCTGATGCCTTGTTGAGGGTGGTTATAGTCTGGTTGATGTTTTCCAGGTCTTTTAGCAGCTGCTCTTGTTGCTGCTCAAGGTATGCAGGGGGCTCCGAGTTCTTGTTATAGTGGTTATAGTGCCTGGAGAGGGAGGCAGGGGGTATCGTTGAGAGGATTATTTTACCCTGATATTTTCCAAAGATGTTTGTGATGGTGTCGGTCAGGGTAATGAGGCGTTCTTCTGAGCTTGTATATGTCAGGATTTTCTTGCCCCTTACAGTCTCTTTACGCGTAAAGTAGCAGATACCTCCGCTCAGGATGATCAGGTCGATGCTATCATCATATTCCTTATCAATGATGTGTCCCAGCTCTGCAATTCCTTTTCCTGATGCCGGGATAACGTTCAGCAGAACCTGTTGGCCTGCGAGTTTTCTCCGGAGGAGTAGCAGGAGCTCCTTTCCTCTAGAGTCAGTGACTATTAATACCTTTTTCCGTGTCATGTGTACCAGTTTCCTTACTGTGCACCAGCCACCCTCAGGTTGCCGGTGCTGTACAGATGCGGTAACTTGTAGAATGGCAAGATTTAGGTATTAATTATTAGTGTGTAACACACTATTATATGTGACCACTGTTTGGTGCTTCAGATGGGACAGCAGCTGCAGTGACTGCCGGCCACCCTCAGGTTGTCAGCAGGTGTCTCACTGTTTGCCCTGTCTGTCTGAGTCTCACAGTATGTCACGGTGTGTCGCTGAATCTCACAAAGGGACTGATTATCTGTAATAGTCAGGAATGTCTACTGTTACAGCTGCTAAGGTTGTAACTCTGTACCTGTGTACACTGTACAGTGTGGGCCTGCCACCCTCAGGTTGCTGGTTTATATCACACTGAGTAAACCTATTGCTCTAATTATATGGCTCAGTATAGTTAAGATAGTTTGTTGACAGAGTATGTATTAGCTTTAGTAGCAGTGGTAGCACTATTTTAATTGGTAGCGCTATTTTAGTGGTAGCTAGCTATGTGGCTTATTGGTCATTTATTCAGAAACAAAGTGGTATTACTAAGATCTTTACCTCAGAAATAGCAGGCATGATTGGCATTTATTAATTGTTAATAATAATTTGCTGTATGAAGTAAGGAGGCTCAGACTGAAAGTGGGGAACCACAGAAAGGTCTGAATTGCAATTGAGTGACTCTTGAAGGTATGAAGCTACCAAGAGCTTCTTATAGAAATTGAGGAGCCTTGATTGCAATCTTGGATTGCCTGACACTTAGGATTGAGAGCTTCACCTCTCAGTGCATCCTTGGGACCCACACACTGCTTTAAAAGTGCGTCCTTTACTAAAACAATGCGTTTTTTAATGATAGGGACGGCGTTAAAGACAATGTTTTGACTATTTAAGAATTAAGAATATAATGTAACAACACTGGATATTGTAGCCAAGAGGTCTTGCTATGGTTACATAAAGCAACCAGTTACTTACCATTGAAACTTTAGGGTCAGGAGCTTAATTTCGGAGAAGCGGCTCATGGTGCCCCACTTTCCCCTACTGAAGCATCCAGAAAGCTGCCTCTATATACTAAAGTAAGATTTTTGGGGGAAAATGTTGGAAAAAAAATTGGAATAAAAAAAATTATCTGAAGCTTTTTAAAAAAATTTGAAATTGGAAAAAAATAGTTGGCCAATTTCCTCTTTTATTTTTGTGAATGGATAAAAAAATCCTAATTGAAAAACGTTGTTAAGGTGGCTCGATACTCATGAACTTTCCAAGATAGGATTTCTTAAAAATATTTTTATGAAATGATCCAAAGTATAGTTTATAGCAAGGATATATAAACGAAAGTGTTCACATCCTGCCTTTCTTTCAAAGTATTTGAGGTTATGTTAAAGAAAGTCAATCCTCACAAACCTGAAAAACTAATTTTTTTACGGTGAAGTTTTCCCTGCCATTCAGTGCTAATTCATAATATGTTATTAAATGAAGAATGGAATTAAAGAGGACAGTTTTATGCAAAAGCTGCTTAAAATTCCAGAGAGATATATTAAGTTTAAAGTACTTTTCTAGGGTTTGGAAGAAAATTTTGGATTTGGAAAATTTTAATCTTTTTATGAATCATAGCGCTAAAAAAAAAGACTAGATAGAATTTTCTATTTCTTTGTCATCTGTTTCCAAATTAAGTGAGGAACAATATAATGATAATGACAAGGCTTTCAACGGGCCTGTGAATTGATATAAACATTTATTTGTATAACAGAGTCATTTTTGCGAAATTAGACATGCCTGCCGAAAATTTCCTGCAGAAATATTCTATTCAAGCCAGAAAGCTGAAATTATTTCGGCATATAGTAAACTTAATGGCAAATCCAATTCTGCAAAAGAGAATTTTCTAGTCTAATAGAAGTGGCGCAAATGGAAAACGAAGCAGGGCTGATGTTACGATAGATAGGGCCTGTCTGGCTGCGCGGAAATATGTGCAGGTGACGTAATTTCGTGGGTAGCGAGCCACCTTAAACTTTTTTTTTAATCTTGGAAAAAAAAATGTGTAAATTGGCAAAAAAAGTTGGCCGATTTCCTTATATGATATATATCATTGCAGGCATGAATGAGACATCTTGCTCAGTCCATGCGACAGACAGGACAGGATGAGAAACAATGCTATCAGATGCGATGGATGATTGGGGCTTTGTGTCCTGTATTTATACACTGGGTAGGCTAATTAGGACAGGAGGAGGACACAGAAATGAGGTGAAGAATGATTGAAACAGCCATCCAACATAGGCCCAGGTGATCCGGCAAGAGCTGGATTCGAACCCGGGACCCAGCGATTTCCCGCCCAGCTCGCTACCACTAGACCAACCTTCCCCCCTACTAGCAGACGCGAGGTGACGGGATGGGACGCCTGTCAGGCAACAACATGGTGCCTGCCCCGAGCAAGGTAAGGGGAGGCATAATAATAATAATAATGTACAAGCACTTTTATTCCTCACCACCTGACACAGATAGCCACTGATAAAGTGTTTGACTTGACTTGGCGTGATTTTGCTACAGATGCATCTTGTTCAATGGCTTACTTGACCAATGTTTTGCAGATTTCATGGGCAAGCACACTGATACGGTAATTACTGTGTCAATGTTTATAATTTGGTATAACATTAATTTGGCTTTTTCACTCAAGATATCATATGCTCACAGCCTGGAGCATTCAAACTCTTTCCTGAGCACTTAATTAGCCTTGAATTAAAATAAATGGAAGAGTGGACACGAGAATTGGTGGTTTTCAGTTCCAAGGGACAAAATTGTTGAAAGTGACTGGTTTCCCTACACAGAAAAATCAATAATGGCAACATGCATCAGCGCATGAAGTATTCTGTAATAACTTCGCACCTTTATCCTAATATACTATTTGCTTGGTCCTTTCTGAAATGGCTTAGTTTGTTTCCCAAAAATTATTTTAATATACATATGCTTATTCTGAGATAAAGCGTAAAGGGATGTGGTTCACGTCGCTTCACAGCGGTGTACCTCGTGAATGTCAGGTTACAGAAGAATACAATAATCAGTGATAATAAGTGATATCTCATAACAAAAATAAAATCACCGGTCAAAAATATTGAGTCTTTTCATGAGGCATTATTTTGTTTGAAGGCCCAAGAAAATCCCTGCATGGCAACCACACTGACAAATCAGAGCCCAAAACATTGTGACATAATCACTTCACTGCTCATTGTGTACATGACAAGGGCAGATAATCATTAATCATTCATGTGGTTCACAACGATGAACCACATGGTGTAAATCACATGGTTTTTCAGCTGAACTTCACTGGCTACTAGTGGCTAGTGTGAAGTACAGTATAAAATATTTGTTTGATCATTATTAAAATAATGACTTATGTTTCTTTATCCCTCAAACCATGGTGACAGGCACCAATAGTGTTTTGATACGATGTGTAGTAACAAGATATTGTCAGAAACAAGATTTTCATTTATGGCAGCTTTGCTAATATGCCTGTTCAATATAAATAGTGATGTGATGTTTACTGGAATGGCTTCATCTCATTCTTTAACCCTCAAAACATGACTATAGATACCAAAATTATTTTGATACCACCTGTATTTGCGTAGATATCGTCAGAAACAAGATTTTCAGTAATGGTGACCTCAATATGTCAATTCTGCAAAAACCTTTGGTATGACATGTATGGAAATGGCCTAGTGGGATTATTTATCCCTCAAAACATGGGGATAGACACCAAAATTATGTTGATATCATGCATAGTTACTGAGATACAGGCGAAAACAAGATTTTTGGTAATGGCCGCCTTAATTTGCATATTATGCAAATTGCCCAACGATGACAGAGTGGCATCGTTCAGATTCTGAAAGAGGACATCTCAGAGATAGATGTTAGAATCAACAAAAAAACATTGTCCAGACCCTACTGCGAGGTTCCCATGAAATCTGGGGTTTGGCCGCCGGACTAATCTGATTCTCTCCTCAGGCAGGGATATAAAACAATATATAGGTTTTTATGCAAATAACTTTGCAGTGTTTAAAAAAAAACAGTCTATATAAAATACGCTGTCGAAGAGATTAAAGAGGAGATTCCTCTTCTGGTGATGGCATAGATAGATAGATAGATTAGATAGATAGATGGAGAAATAGATAGTTTATTGATCTTAAAGTGCTTGCACGTTATTTAAAACTCATTTTGAGAAAACTAACATAATTTTCCAGTTGTCTCAGTTCCTTTGTATTCATTGCATATTCAATAAGTCACCGAAAAATGTATCAGAAAACTTTTGCCCACTTTTATTGTCTTCACTTGCTATCTACGGGTATTGTAGACTATCTATCTATCTACCTATTTCATTATGTTCTATTTTGTTCCGTCCCATCTGCGGGCAACTTACTATTGTATTTATTCATGATATGACCCATGACAAAGAGATACATAGCAATATCATTCATTCATTGTATCTCTATTGCGATCAGACCTCTATAAGCTTAAGAGCCCCTCTCTAGAGGCCATGAAAGTGTTACTATGAGACTAGCTAGGAAAACAAGAGCAGGTACTGCCTCCATATCCCCCAAGCCCTGCACATCTACCCACCAAAATCCCTATTTTACTTATGCCAAATATTTCCACCAGGAGCGCAATCATGCATACATGCATGTGGCAACACCTGTGGGTGGACATTGCTTTCCAAAATAAACATGGCTGCAGGGCAAAAGCACAGCAACCCAGCTGACAAATGTATTTGGATGTGGAACTGGATATGACATTTATTGATTTAAGGTAACATTTGACACGTTTAGGGGGGGGGGGGTCTTTGTGTGTTGGTAAGGATGAGCATTGTGCATGGTGTGGTTTTTGAGATATTTGATGGATACCATGAAATGGAGACTGAAACTAGATCCCACCATCGTATAGCGTGTGATTATAGCTAAGAATTATCACTGAAAACAAAAGCTAAATGGGAGTTCTGACATCCTTTTAATTTCTCATTCAAACTTTCAAACACTATCTCAACGTGTTAATACACGTAAGTAATATTAGTCTCTTGAAAAATCAATGTCATGTGTTATAATAAAGGTATATATAATTCATTATCATAAATCACTTGATGAGCATGATAGTCGCACATGCATTGATAATACAATGTACAATATGTCTATGTAGCATATTGCACAATCTCAAATGATGTTTGAGTAAGTCCGCAAAATAACTTTGTCTAAATTCCTCCAAATTTAAACATTTAATATCTCGTTATTGTTCTGGCTGAAGTTTGTCGCGATGTAGGGGCTGTCCTTGTGGTGCACCACTGACACTTCATTTTTCCCAAGCCAAAGCAAAGGAATACAAATACACCTTGTAAAACATTGACAATGACAAAAGGGTACCAGAAAAATTCAATGCGTGTGATCTCTGGGAGAAGGCCTAGAAACCACGTAAATCCAGAAAGCAGAAATAAGCTGAAATACACTCTGAATATTTGTCTTTGTTGAGTTTGCAATACTCTCTGGATGTCAGATAGAGTTGAATACAAGGCAATAACACATCGGACCAGAAAAAATATATTGACAAGGACCAGCAGGATGACAGGTCCTACAAATGAATAAAGTAACACATATGGTGCAGTGTTGGATATCCAGCAGTGATAATCGTCACCATATTTAAACCATTTGGTGCCAAGAAGGTCACAGCACAAGCACGGCATAATAACAAAAAGAGGAGCCAGCCAGGCATAGGCAGCATATCTGCAAAGCCCAGCGGATAAATTATCACTTGAATTGATTAACGACATGTCTGTGAAAGTCTTATGCATCCTGTATGCCATGGTGTTAAGCCATGTGAAAGTTGACAGCCAAACATAGTGCAATGTCATAGCAATGATCTTGCATGCAAATGGGTAGTCCAAAAGATACCTGTTGCACTGAAGCAGGGTCTGACCACATGCAAGAGCTGCTATGTAGTTCATCATCATTTTTCCAGGTACTGTGCGAAGATCTTTGTTCAGAAGGTAAATGGCAAAGGTAACCACCAACGAACTGACGGACAATATCGTACCACTCAATGTTATCAGTTCCAGTAGATTAGAACCTTGGTCTTCAAAATAACAAACAACTGCACGTCCATCGGAGACAATTGCAAATTCATGAGGGGCAAATACTTTGTCTAATTTCCTGACAACCAATGAACCATTCACTATTTCAAAGAGGCTCTTTGGTAGTATTGACTTGTCACATATTTGAAGATAGGTATAACACACAGTTAGTTGTCCATCCACTCCATTTTTGTATGAATAACTCAGTGTCCAATGAATGTCTTCAGGAAAGAAAAAGTACCCTGTCCTCGTATGAGTTAGAGCCAAGAAAAATTCATCCCACGACATTTCTTGAAGTGGGACTTCAAATAATTTGCCCAAATTCAATGTGCATCCATTTTTGTATGACTCGAAATCTACTGGCAGAAACTCAACTTCAAGCCCATCAAGACGACTGTCTGTAGTGTTGAGAGTGGACAAAATATTTCTCACATGTAAATATGGGTCCGCAACGCATAAGTACTGGAAGTCATTTAGAGGGTCAGTGCATTTAATGCTGTTGTTCCTGCGTCCACCCTTGATCATTAAAATGCCCTTCTCTGGTTTCATTTGAATTTCTGGCAAATGCATATCTATACATTTATGGGCAAAGTTGATCTGATTAGAAGAGCAGTATTGTGGTCTGTGACAAAAATGTCCAATTACATTGCATACAGTTCTGCTCTTTCTCGAAATACTATTTGGCGTTCCATCAAAGTTCATCAAAATTGCTAGTGATTCATGTTTCAATGCCCCTGAAGATTGCTGGCAACTATAGTTGGTTAGGGTTAGCTCAATTCCTTCCAATGTAGCACAGAAACTGTTTTTGTATAATTTGTTATAAATTTCAATATAAGATAAATACACATTGCACATGGCTCTGGAGATTGTGGCTGCCGAAGTGTCCGTTTGACGGAGGACATCTCAGAGATATAGAATCAACAAAAAAACATTGTCCAGACCCTACTGCGAGGTTCCCATGAAATCTGGGGTTTGGCCGCCGGACTAATCTGATTCTCTCCTCAGGCAGGGATATAAAACAATATATAGGTTTTTATGCAAATAACTTTGCAGTGTTTAAAAAAAAACAGTCTATATAAAATACGCTGTCGAAGAGATTAAAGAGGAGATTCCTCTTCTGGTGATGGCATAGATAGATAGATAGATTAGATAGATAGATGGAGAAATAGATAGTTTATTGATCTTAAAGTGCTTGCACGTTATTTAAAACTCATTTTGAGAAAACTAACACAATTTTCCAGTTGTCTCAGTTCCTTTGTATTCATTGCATATTCAATAAGTCACCGAAAAATGTATCAGAAAACTTTTGCCCACTTTTATTGTCTTCACTTGCTATCTACGGGTATTGTAGACTATCTATCTATCTGCCTATTTCATTATGTTCTATTTTGTTCCGTCCCATCTGCGGGCAACTTACTATTGTATTTATTCATGATATGACCCATGACAAAGAGATACATAGCAATATCATTCATTCATTGTATCTCTATTGCGATCAGACCTCTATAAGCTTAAGAGCCCCTCTCTAGAGGCCATGAAAGTGTTACTATGAGACTAGCTAGGATAACAAGAGCAGGTACTGCCTCCATATCCCCCACGCCCTGCACATCTACCCACCAAAATCCCTATTTTACTTATCCCAAATATTTCCACCAGGGGCGCAATCATGCATACATGCATGTGGCAACACCTGTGGGTGGACTTTGCTTTCCAAAATAAACATGGCTGTGGGGCAAACGCCCAGCAACCCAGCTGACAAATGTATATTGGATGTGGAACTGGATATGACATTTATTGATTTAAGGTAACATTTGACACGTTTAGGGGGGGGGGGTCTTTGTGTGTTGGAAAGGATGAGCATTGTGCATGGTGTGGTTTTTGAGATATTTGATGGATACCATGAAATGGAGACTGAAACTAGATCCCACCATCGAATAGCGTGGGGGATAATTACTGTGATTATAGCTAAGAATTATCACTGAAAACAAAAGCTAAATGGGAGTTCTGACATCCTTTTAATTTCTCATTCAAACTTTCAAACACTATCTCAACGTGTTAATACACGTAAATAATATTAGTCTCTTGAAAAATCAATGTCATGTGTTATAATAAAGGTATATATAATTCATTATCATAAATCACTTGATGAGCATGATAGTCGCACATGCATTGATAATACAATGTACAATATGTCTATGTAGCATATTGCACCATCTCAAATGATGTTTGAGTAAGTCCGCAAAATAACTTTGTCTAAATTCCTCCAAATTTAAACATTTAATATCTCGTTATTGTTCTGGCTGAAGTTCGTCGCGATGTAGGGGCTGTCCTTGTGGTGCACCACTGACACTTCATTTTTCCCAAGCCAAAGCAAAGGAATACAAATACACCTTGTAAAACATTGACAATGACAAAAGGGTACCAGAAAATTTCAATGCGTGTGATCTCTGGGAGAAGGCCTAGAAACCACGTAAATCCAGAAAGCAGAAATAAGCTGAAATACACTCTGAATATTTGTCTTTGTTGAGTTTGCAATACTCTCTGGATGTCAGATAGAGTTGAATACAAGGCAATAACACATCGGACCAGAAAAAATATATTGACAAGGACCAGCAGGATGACAGGTCCTACAAATGAATAAAGTAACACATATGGTGCAGTGTTGGATATCCAGCAGTGATAATCGTCACCATATTTAAACCATTTGGTGCCAAGAAGGTCACAGCACAAGCACGGCATAATAACAAAAAGAGGAGCCAGCCAAGCATAGGCAGCATATCTGCAAAGCCCAGCGGATAAATTATCACTTGAATTGATTAACGACATGTCTGTGAAAGTCTTATGCATCCTGTATGCCATGGTGTTAAGCCATGTGAAAGTTGACAGCCAAACATAGTGCAATGTCATAGCAATGATCTTACATGCAAATGGGTAGTCCAAAAGATACCGGTTGCACTGAAGCAGAGTTTGACCACATGCAAGAACTGCTATGTAGTTCATCATCATTTTTCCAGGTACTGTGCGAAGGTCTTTGTTAAAAAGGTAAATGGCAAAGGTAACCACCAACGAACTGACGGACAATATCGTACCACTCAATGTTATCAGTTCCAGTAGATTAGAACCTTGGTCTTCAAAATAACAAACAACTGCACGTCCATCGGAGACAATTGCAAATTCATGAGGGGCAAATACTTTGTCAAATTTCCTGACAACCAATGAACCATTCACTATTTCAAAGAGACTCTTTTGTAGAATTGACTTGTCACATATTTGAAGATAGGTATAACACACAGTTAGTTGTCCATCCACTCCATTTTTGTATGAATAACTCAGTGTCCAATGAATGTCTTCAGGAAAGAAAAAGTACCCTGTCCTCGTATGAGTTAGAGCCAAGAAAAATTCATCCCACGACATTTCTTGAAGTGGGACTTCAAATAATTTGCCCAAATTCAATGTGCATCCATTTTTGTATGACTCGAAATCTACTGGCAGAAACTCAACTTCAAGCCCATCAAGACGACTGTCTGTAGTGTTGAGAGTGGACAAAATATTTCTCACATGTAAATATGGGTCCGCAACGCATAAGTACTGGAAGTCATTTAGAGGGTCAGTGCATTTAATGCTGTTGTTCCTGCGTCCCTCCTTAATCATTAAAATGCCCTTCTGTGGTTTCATTTGAATTTCTGGCAAAAGCATAATATTATCTAAGCATTTATGGGCAAAGCTGATCTGATTAGAAGAGCAGTATTGTGGTCTGTGACAAAAATGTCCAATTACATTGCATACAGTTCTGCTCTTTCTCGAAATACTATTTGGCGTTCCATCAAAGTTCATCAAAATTGTTAGTGATTCATGTTTCAATGCCCCTGAAGATTGCTGGCAACTATAGTTGGTTAGGGTCAGCTCTATTCCTTCCAATGTAGCACAGAAACTGTTTTTGTATAATTTGTTATAAATTTCAATATAAGATAAATACACATTGCACATGGCTCTGGAGATTGTGGCTGCCGAAGTGTCCGTTTGACGGATGTTAGGGAAGCATAAATTTGAGTGAATTATATCAACGTGAGAGATAAGAGAGATGTTTGTCTCCACAAATAAGACCAGCGAACAATATTTTTTCAATAATGCAGTTGAGTTACTCAGTGTCATCTGCACAGTTTTCTTATTAGAAATTGCATTTTGTTCCGACTGCATTGATATTTATGACTTATGGGATATATCACACTCCTATCTACTCCGTTGCAAATTGCACAATGGTAATTACTAAAAAGTTTGACTTGAAATCTATCTGATAAATCTCTCTTTCCAATTGCAGCAACCAAAAACGTTCCAGCAGACTCACAGTGGTAGCTGTTTGTGTGATTCCATGCACAGCGATTAGTGACCCGTGTGTAAGTAATCTGGTCAATTAGCGGAACGCAATCTTCATTGTCATCAAGACTTTCCTCAGCAACATTGAGATCAACAGCCAGAGCAGAATGAACCATGAAATCAGCCTTACTGGGTGGCAATCTCCTAAATTGTTCAAGTTCATACTGCGATCTCCTCAGGAAAATGTTTTTGTTCAGCCTGGCATGCTTCAAACAGAATAAGTAGAAATCATAGCAACATAAGCCTCTCTTAAAGCAATCAACCTTGCATGAACACCACTCAAACATATCATATTCAAGCATATCATGATCATCAGCATTACATGAATTTCGACAACTTCTCTTTTCACAGTACTTCCATGTTACATTAAACTTTTTTGATGATGCAGTTCGCAAAGATGCTGTGTCATTGTTGTTTTGAAATGCCTGTTGTTCTTCGGAAAGTGGAGGACCTGAATATTTGCAAAGAAAAAGAAAGAGGGTGATTAAGACTTCAGGTAACGCTGAAATGTAGAGATGTAGAGATGTAGAGATGTAGAGAAGTTGAGGACGAAACCCAAAGGTTGTTGTCCTATCAGTTTATTGGGTTAGAGATGAATGGATCTCTCTCTCTGATGGCCTCTTCTTCCTTGTCTTCTATGTCCTCCTTGGGTGTTTCCTTTGGGGGTAATTTGTATCCGTAAGCTCCACATGTATCGATCTTCAATTCACCATCCAATTTTTTTTTTTAGGCTTCGGGGTCTAATTGACCACTGAAGATAATAGATGTCCAGTGCAGGGTCCAAGAGACCACATGCATCCAAACATACTATTCCCCATCCATACATATAAGGGCTGATAGGGTCCGTAGAGACCACTATTGTAATACATGGTCGTAATTGACCTCTGAAGCAGTATAGTGTGAAATTTCCCAAACCACCATAAAAACCCAATTCAACATTTGTACATAACTGCTAAACTGTGCATTAATGCAAATATATCCATCTAGTGTCTACTCGCAAAACCTCCTTTAGCAATGCAACAAATAAATAAATCTGGGTCTTTATTGACCACATGATTCATGCAATTGCTTCCAGGCCAGTTTGTTGCCAAGTATCGACCAGTGGACAACAAGTGTTGTCATTACTAACACCAAATAAATAGTGAACAGTGCACAGTACATATGTGTCTGAAAGGTCACTACTTCCAAGGCAGTGCTCGTTCTTGGTCTTATTGACCACAAAACTGAGCTGGTTGCTCTGTGGCAAGTTTGTCACCAATTTTCAAACACATGGGTAAATCAGGAGTATAAACAGTGCTGAATCGTGCAATGTGGTAAAAGCAACTAAGCAGCTCAAAATAGAATGTTAAAATAAAGTTAACAACTATTTTTACATTAGGTTATATTATTATTGTTTTACTTTTTCTTTTCTTACTTTTTTAAGTTTTTTATGCAGGGCTTCAATAATTGGGTCTTTATCGACCACAAAACTTGGCTACCTGCTTCAATAAAAAGTATAATTTATATCAATTCAATATTACAGTGTTCTTATTATTAATATTTTTATTAATTTTTTATTATTGTTAATATTATTTTTTTTTTTTTTTTTTTTTAACTTCGGTATTCTTGGTTTAAAAAGATACTAAGTGCATAGGTGCATATGACAACTCAACTCTAGAATAATTTGAAAGCAACAAACAAATACCCCATGCTGGTGAAAATAGAAATATGCCATGTGAAAACAAAACTTCAATGTTAATGAAAAAAAATACTGGAAATGTTTAGAACTACCTGATAATTAGTTTTAAAACATATGTCTGAATATGTTAAACTACTTTTTAAATAACATGATTGTACAGAGACATTTCTTATTTGTTCTTGTGAAATGGTGAGAGTCATGTGTGAATAGATACTTAACAATATAACAATATATTGAATTGAGACATTTCATATTTGTTGTTTCTTAATAATAAGAGTCATACGTGAATAAATACTTAACAATATAACAACATGATTGAATTGAGATTTTTCTTATTAGTTGTTGTTTAATAGTGAGAATCATATATGAATAAATACTGAACAATATAACAATATGATTGAATTGAGACATTTCATATTTGTTGTTGCTTAATAATGAGAGTCATGTGTGAATTAATACTTAACAATATAACAATATATTGAATTGAGACATTTCTTATTTGTTGTTGCTTAATAATGACATACGTGTCTGAATATATACCGATGGTGAAAGTGCAAAACCTTGTATGTCAAAATTTTGCTATTTTTAGATTTTGAGTGAAATGACTAATTCAATATCTAATACATTTTGTCAATTGGTCACCTTGCCTCTTCGCTATTTTTGCAAGCTGTAACAGAGTAATTTCACCAAACCTTGTATGTCGATTTGTTCCAAAAAATGAAAATGCAAAACCTCGTAACTCAAATCAGAACTTTGAAACACATATTTATAGGATATTTCAACCTTTATTGAAAAATTATGATTATGGTACGTTTTTTATGGCTCACAGGAAATTTCCTTTTTAAAGTTGTTTTTCCCCCCTATATTTATTGTGGTGATATAGGTTATTGAAAAAGAGCGTGCACAAAGATGTGAAAAAAGTGTCATTTTCCTCATTCTTGCCATTGTAGCCACAAATTAAAATTAGCTGTTGTTGTTTATCATGGGCAAATTATATTTTTTACTGTTTACCTATAGATTATAGGTATATTCAATGCTGCAAGTTGCTTTAAAATGTGATAAATGGTCGAGTTACAAGGTTTTGTACTTTACTAACTTGTAAGAAAGTGAAAGTGCAAAACCTTGTAAGTCAACATTTTCAATCATATCTGATGGTAACATCAATGCTAGGGGTCAACGACCTCTGACAAAAAATTATGCTAAAACAGGGTGTCACTTTCTATAAATCTAGTTGAGCCTAACTCACATATTGATAAACATTACCATAAAAAAAATTGGTGATAGTTTTTTCCAATTTCTGGAAAATGGCTTTTTTTGACATACGACGTTTTGCAATTTCACCATCGATACTTAACAATATAACAATATAATTATATTGAGACATTTCTGATCTGTTGTTGTGAAATTGTGAGAGGCAGGTGTGAGTAGCTGTTTAATAATCTGATTGTATTGAAATATTTCTTACCAGCTGTTGTGACTTGAGCTTGAACATTTTGGAAGATAAGCAATGCCCGGACCAACACCTCTCGTTTGAAGATAATCATTCTACAGCAATTTTATGTCAAAAAGTGCCTTGAACTCTTCAGGTGTCCCAGAGGAATGGAAAACTTCTGATGGAGATATCTGTTTTATAGCTTCAGTGTCCATATTAATTTCCATTTCTAAGCTTTGTGGTCAACACGAAAGGAATTTGGTGTTTCGCATTGGCTATATTGTTATAAAAGGAAAGCCACAATTCACGAAGAATATCTTGGCATCAAAGGATTTAATATCATTTTTTGTGAATTATGTTGAATGACTCGAACAAAGTCATCTTTTCAATGCATCAAATGGTTTAGTCACATAATTTCTGTGGTCATGCTGTTATTGGTGGTGGTATCTGACAATGACACAAGTTTCTGAATTGCGTCTTTTTTTAAGTCGAACATGATTTAGAGTAAAGTTGAAAGTTAAGAGAAAGTTTACCTTCAAAGAGCATTAGCAAATGGACAGTCTTTGTGAAAGGAAGTCATCTTGATTGAATCTAAAGAGAGAACTGATGTTCAACACAAGATACTTGCTTGTCTGCCCATCCTCTTGGATTATGTTTTTGTCTGGGGAACTAGCTCAGTCAGTAAGAGCGTTGGCTCCACTGGGTGGGCTCTGCCTGCTTGTGTTCAAGCCTGGGCAAGGGCAGTTTGCAACATCCAAGAGCTCTATGAACTATTTATAGCTCCTGACTAAGGTCCATCCCATAGGACCTACCAAAAATGGAGGGGTTGTACTTGGTGTTCTATACTGAGACAACTGAAAGACCCTGCTCATCCCTGAACTAATAATAGGGTCTGCAGCAGACTCCCAGCCTTGTCATTCATCGATACATAGGGCGTTCATCCCACTCCTGTATAAGCCCTTGGCTTCATTGTGAGTGTAACCAAACCCACGTAATGGTGGTTATGGGAGATAATTGAGAAATGTGTTAATCCGTTCGTAACTGTAAATGTCATCTGGTCAAGCCTGACGAGCAGATGTGACCTCTGCTGATCAGATCATATGCAGTTATAGCTACCAAATTAACTTAAAGTGAGGCGGTGTGGTTGCCATGGTGATGCAATGCAGGCCACCTGGTGTAGGCCTTCTAACACATTTTGGGGAAAACATTTTGAAAAAAATAATTGTGCAAAAAATGTTTTAAAAAAAATTAGGCAAGAAAGAATTTCGGAAATTGGAAAAAGCAGTAGCCAAGTCCCCTCCGGTAAACAATGTTGACCTGGCACTAATTTGGTGGTTGTGGTTGAAACAGACGCCTCATAGCAGGTACTGAAGCATCCAGAAAGCTGCCTTTATGTACTAAAGTAAGCTTTTTGGGGAATAATGTTGGAAAAAATTTGGAACAAAATGTTTTTTTCTAAATCTTGTAAAAAATAATTTTTAATTGGAAAAAAAAGTTGCCCAATTTACTCTTTTGTTTTGTGAATGGAAAAAAAAAGCCAAATTGAAAAAACTTTGATAACATTTTTTTTTTTATTCTTGGAAAAAGAATTTGGAAATTGTCAAAAAAAGTTGCCCGATTTCCTAATATGATATATATCATTGCAGGTATGAATGAGACATCTTGCTCAGTCCATGGAACGGACAGGGCGGGATGAGAAACAATGCTATCAGACGCGATGGATGGATGATTGGGGCTTTTTGTCCTGTATTTATACACTGGGTAGGCTAATTAGAGCAGGAGAAGACACGGCACTGAGGCAAAGGATGGTTGAAACAGCCATCCAACATAGGCCCAGGTGATCTGGCAAGGGCTGGATTCGAACCCTGGACCCAGCGACTGGCAGCACAGCACGCTACCACTAGACCAACCTTCCCCCCTACTAGCAGACGCGAGGTGACGCCTGTCAGGCAACAACATGGTGCCTGCCCCGAGCAAGGTAAGGGGAGGCATAATAATAATAATAATGTACAAGCACTTTTATTCCTCACCACCTGACACAGATAGCCACTGATAAAGTGTTTGACTTGACTTGGCGTGATTTTGCTACAGATGCATCTTGTTCAATGGCTTACTTGACCAATGTTTTGCAGATTTCATGGGCAAGCACACTGATACGGTAATTACTGTGTCAATGTTTATAATTTGGTATAACATTAATTTGGCTTTTTCACTCAAGATATTATATGCTCACAGCCTGGAGCAATTCAAACTCTTTCCTGAGCACTTAATTAGCCTTGAATTAAAATAAATGGAAGTGTGGACACGAGAATTGGTGGTTTTCAGTTCCAAGGGACAAAATTGTTGAAAGTGACTTGTTTCCCTACACAGAAAAATCAATAATGGCAACATGCATCAGCGCATGAAGTATTCTGTAATAACTTTGCACCTTTATCCTAACATACTATTTACTTGGTCCTTTCTGAAATGGCTTAGTTTGTTTCCACACAATTATTTTGATATACATATGCTTATTCTGAGATAAAGCGTAAAGGGATGTGGTTCACGTCGCTTCACAGCGGTGTACCTCGTGAATGTCAGGTTACAGAAGAATACAATAATCAGTGATAATAAGTGATATCTCATAACAAAAATAAAATCACCGGTCAAAAATATTGAGTCTTTTCATGAGGCATTACTTTGTTTGAAGGCCCAAGAAAATCCCTGCATGGCAACCACACTGACAAATCAGAGCCCAAAACATTGTGACATAATCACTTCACTGCTCATTGTGTACATGACAAGGGCAGATAATCAATCATTCATGTGGTTCACAACGATGAACCACATGGTGTAAATCACATGGTTTTTCAGCTGAACTTCACTGGCTACTAGTGGCTAGTGTGAAGTACAGTATAAAATATTTGTTTGATCATTATTAAAATTATGACTTATGTTTCTTTATCCCTCAAACCATGGTGACAGGCACCAATAGTGTTTTGATACGATGTGTAGTAACAAGATATTGTCAGAAACATGATTTTCATTTATGGCAGCTTTGCTAATATGCCTGTTCAATACAAATAGTGATGCGATGTTTACTGGAATGGCTTCATCTCATTCTTTAACCCTCAAAACATGACTATAGATACCAAAATTATTTTGATACCACCTGTATTTGCGTAGATATCGTCAGAAACAAGATTTTCAGTAATGGTGACCTCAATATGTCAATTCTGCAAAAACCTTTGGTATGACATGTATGGAAATGGCCTAGTTGGATTATTTATCCCTCAAAACATGGGGATAGACACCAAAATTATGTTGATATCATGCATAGTTACTGAGATACAGGCGAAAACAAGATTTTTGGTAATGGCCGCCTTAATTTGCATATTATGCAAATTGCCCAACGATGACAGAGTGGCATCGTTCAGATTCTGAAAGAGGACATCTCAGAGATATAGAATCAACAAAAAAACATTGTCCAGACCCTACTGCGAGGTTCCCATGAAATCTGGGGTTTGGCCGCCGGACTAATCTGATTCTCTCCTCAGGCAGGGATATAAGACAATATATAGGTTTTTATGGAAATAACTTTGCAGTGTTTAAAAAAAAACAGTCTATACAAAATACGCTGTCGAAGAGATTAAAGAGGAGATTCCTCTTCTGGTGATGGCATAGATAGATAGATAGATTAGATAGATAGATGGAGAAATAGATAGTTTATTGATCTTAAAGTGCTTGCACGTTATTTAAAACTCATTTTGAGAAAACTAACACAATTTTCCAGTTGTCTCAGTTCCTTTGTATTCATTGCATATTCAATAAGTCACCGAAAAATGTATCAGAAAACTTTTGCCCACTTTTATTGTCTTCACTTGCTATCTACGGGTATTGTAGACTATCTATCTATCTACCTATTTCATTATGTTCTATTTTGTTCCGTCCCATCTGCGGGCAACTTACTATTGTATTTATTCATGATATGACCCATGACAAAGAGATACATAGCAATATCATTCATTCATTGTATCTCTATTGCCATCAGACCTCTATAAGCTTAAGAGCCCCTCTCTAGAGGCCATGAAAGTGTTACTATGAGACTAGCTAGGAAAACAAGAGCAGGTACTGCCTCCATATCCCCCACGCCCTACACATCAGCCTATACCCACCAAAATCCCTATTTTACTTATGCAAAATATTTCCACCAGGGGCGCAATCATGCATACATGCATGTGGCAGCGACACCTGTGGTTGGACTTTGCTTTCCAAAATAAACATGGCTGTGGGGCAAACGCCCAGCAACCCAGCTGACAAATGTATATTGGATGTGGAACTGGATATGACATTTATTGATTTAAGGTAACATTTGACACGTTTAGGGGGGGGGGGTCTTTGTGTGTTGGTAAGGATGAGCATTGTGCATGGTGTGGTTTTTGAGATATTTGATGGATACCATGAAATGGAGACTGAAACTAGATCCCACCATCGAATAGCGTGGGGGATAATTACTGTGATTATAGCTAAGAATTATCACTGAAAACAAAAGCTAAATGGGAGTTCTGACATCCTTTTAATTTCTCATCCAAACTTTCAAACACTATCTCAACGTGTTAATACACGTAAGTAATATTAGTCTCTTGAAAAATCAATGTCATGTGTTATAATAAAGGTATATATAATTCATTATCATAAATCACTTGATGAGCATGATAGTCGCACATGCATTGATAATACAATGTACAATATGTCTATGTAGCATATTGCACCATCTCAAATGATGTTTGAGTAAGTCCGCAAAATAACTTTGTCTAAATTCCTCCAAATTTAAACATTTAATATCTCGTTATTGTTCTGGCTGAAGTTTGTCGCGATGTAGGGGCTGTCCTTGTGGTGCACCACTGACACTTCATTTTTCCCAAGCCAAAGCAAAGGAATACAAATACACCTTGTAAAACATTGACAATGACAAAAGGGTACCAGAAAAATTCAATGCGTGTGATCTCTGGGAGAAGGCCTAGAAACCACGTAAATCCAGAAAGCAGAAATAAGCTGAAATACACTCTGAATATTTGTCTTTGTTGAGTTTGCAATACTCTCTGGATGTCAGATAGAGTTGAATACAAGGCAATAACACATCGGACCAGAAAAAATATATTGACAAGGACCAGCAGGATGACAGGTCCTACAAATGAATAAAGTAACACATATGGTGCAGTGTTGGATATCCAGCAGTGATAATCGTCACCATATTTAAACCATTTGGTGCCAAGAAGGTCACAGCACAAGCACGGCGTAATAACAAAAAGAGGAGCCAGCCAGGCATAGGCAGCATATCTGCAAAGCCCAGCGGATAAATTATCACTTGAATTGATTAACGACATGTCTGTGAAAGTCTTATGCATCCTGTATGCCATGGTGTTAAGCCATGTGAAAGTTGACAGCCAAACATAGTGCATTGTCATAGCAATGATCTTACATGCAAATTGGTAGTCCAAAAGATACCGGTTGCACTGAAGCAGAGTTTGACCACATGCAAGAACTGCTATGTAGTTCATCATCATTTTTCCAGGTACTGTGCGAAGATCTTTGTTCAGAAGGTAAATGGCAAAGGTAACCACCAACGAACTGACGGACAATATCGTACCACTCAATGTTATCAGTTCCAGTAGATTAGAACCTTGGTCTTCAAAATAACAAACAACTGCACGTCCATCGGAGACAATTGCAAATTCATGAGGGGCAAATACTTTGTCTAATTTCCTGACAACCAATGAACCATTCACTATTTCAAAGAGGCTCTTTGGTAGTATTGACTTGTCACATATTTGAAGATAGGTATAACACACAGTTAGTTGTCCATCCACTCCATTTTTGTATGAATAACTCAGTGTCCAATGAATGTCTTCCGGAAAGAAAAAGTACCCTGTCTTGGTATGAGTTGCAGCCTGGATAAATTCATCCCACGACATTTCTTGAAGTGGGACTTCAAATAATTTGCCCAAATTCAATGTGCATCCATTTTTGTATGACTCGAAATCTACTGGCAGAAACTCAACTTCAAGCCCATCAAGACGACTGTCTGTAGTGTTGAGAGTGGACAAAATATTTCTCACATGTAAATATGGGTCCGCAACGCATAAGTACTGGAAGTCATTTAGAGGGTCAGTGCATTTAATGCTGTTGTTCCTGCGTCCCTCCTTAATCATTAAAATGCCCTTCTGTGGTTTCATTTGAATTTCTGGCAAAAGCATAATATTATCTAAGCATTTATGGGCAAAGCTGATCTGATTAGAAGAGCAGTATTGTGGTCTGTGACAAAAATGTCCAATTACATTGCATACAGTTCTGCTCTTTCTCGAAATACTATTTGGCGTTCCATCAAAGTTCATCAAAATTGTTAGTGATTCATGTTTCAATGCCCCTGAAGATTGCTGGCAACTATAGTTGGTTAGGGGTAGCTCAATTCCTTCCAATGTAGCACAGAAACTGTTTTTGTATAATTTGTTATAAATTTCAATATAAGATAAATACACATTGCACATGGCTCTGGAGATTGTGGCTGCCGAAGTGTCCGTTTGACGGATGTTAGGGAAGCATAAATTTGAGTGAATTATATCAACGTGAGAGATAAGAGAGATGTTTGTCTCCACAAATAAGACCAGCGAACAATATTTTTTCAATAATGCAGTTGAGTTACTCAGTGTCATCTGTACAGTTTTTCTTATTAGAAATTGCATTTTGTTCTGGCTGCATTGATATTTATGACTTATGGGATATATCACACTCCTATCTACTCCGTTGCAAATTGCACAATGGTAATTACTAAAAAGTTTGACTTGAAATCTATCTGATAAATCTCTCTTTCCAATTGCAGCAACCAAAAACGTTCCAGCAGACTCACAGTGGTAGCTGTTTGTGTGATTCCATGCACAGCGATTAGTGACCCGTGTGTAAGTAATCTGGTCAATTAGCGGAACGCAATCTTCATTGTCATCAAGACTTTCCTCAGCAACATTGAGATCAACAGCCAGAGCAGAATGAACCATGAAATCAGCCTTACTGGGTGGCAATCTCCTAAATTGTTCAAGTTCATACTGCGATCTCCTCAGGAAAATGTTTTTGTTCAGCCTGGCATGCTTCAAACAGAATAAGTAGAAATCATAGCAACATAAGCCTCTCTTAAAGCAATCAACCTTGCATGAACACCACTCAAACATATCATATTCAAGCATATCATGATCATCAGCATTACATGAATTTCGACAACTTCTCTTTTCACAGTACTCCCATGTTACATTAAACTTTTTTGATGATGCGGTTCGCAAAGATGCTGTGTCATTGTTGTTTTGAAATGCCTGTTGTTCTTCGGAAAGTGGAGGACCTGAATATTTGCAAAGAAAAAGAAAGAGGGTGATTAAGACTTCAGGTAACGCTGAAATGTAGAGATGTAGAGATGTAGAGATGTAGAGAAGTTGAGGACGAAACCCGAAGGTTGTTGTCCTATCAGTTTATTGGGTTAGAGATGAATGGATCTCTCTCTCTGATGGCCTCTTCTTCCTTGTCTTCTACGTCCTCCTTGGGTGTTTCCTTTGGGGGTAAATTGTATCCGTAAGCTCCACATGTATCGATCTTCAATTCACCATCCAATTTTTTTTTTTAGGCTTCGGGGTCTAATTGACCACTGAAGATAATAGATGCCCAGTGCAGGGTCCAAGAGACCACATGCATCCAAACATACTATTCCCCATCCATACATATAAGGGCTGATAGGGTCCGTAGAGACCACTATTGTAATACATGGTCGTAATTGACCTCTGAAGCAGTATAGTGTGAAATTTCCCAAACCACCATAAAAACCCAATTCAACATTTGTACATAACTGCTAAACTGTGCTTTAATGCAAATATATCCATCTTATATATCTAGTGTCTACTCGCAAAACCTCCTTTAGCAAATGCAACAAATAAATAAATCTGGGTCTTTATTGACCACATGATTCATGCAATTGCTTCCAGGCCAGTTTGTTGCCAAGTATCGACCAGTGGACATCAAGTGTTGTCATTACTAACACCAAAATAAATGCTGAACAGTGCACAGTACATTTGTGTCGGAAAGGTCACTACTTCCAAGGCAGTGCTCGTTCTGGGTCTTATTGACCACAAAACTGAGCTGGTCGCTCTGTGGCAAGTTTGTCACCAATTTTCAAACACATGGGTAAATCAGGAGTATAAACAGTGCTGAATCGTGCAATGTGGTAAAAGCAACTAAGCAGCTCAAAATAGAATGTTAAAATAAAGTAAACAACTATTTTTACATTTGGTTATATTATTGTTTTACTTTTTCTTTTCTTACTTTTTAAGTTTTTTTTTTTTTTTTTTTTTTGTGCAGGGCTTCAATAATTGGGTCTTTATCGACCACAACTACTTGGCTACCTGCCTCAATAAAAATTATAATTAATATCAATTCAATATTACAGTGTTCTTATTATTACTATTTTTATTAATTTTTTATTAATGTTATTATTATTATTATTATTTTTCTTTTTATCTTCGATATTCTTGGTTTAAAAAAGATACTAAGTGCAAAAGTGCATATGACAACTCAACTCTAGAACAATTTATAAACAACAAACAAATACCCCATGCTGGTGAAAATAGAAATATGCCATGTGAAAACAAAACTTCAATGTTAATGAAAAAAAATACTGGAAATGTTTAGAACTACCTGATAATTAGTTTTAAAACATATGTCTGAATATGTTAAACTACTTTTTAAATAACATGATTGTACAATGACATTTCTTATTTGTTGTTGTGAAATGGTGAGAGCCGTGTGTGAATAAATACTAAATAATATAACAATTAATATATTGTATTGAGACATTTCTTATTTGTTGTTGCTTAATGGTAAGAGTCATACGTGAATAAATACTTAACAATATAACAACATGATTGAATTGAGACATTTCTTATTTGTTGTTGTTTAATAGTGAGAATCATATGTGAATAAATACTTAACAATACAACAATATGATTGAATTGAGACATTTCTTATTTGTTGTTGCTTAATAATGAGAGTCATGTGTGAATTAATACTTAACAATATAACAATATATTGAATTGAGACATTTCTTATTTGTTGTTGCTTAATAATGACATACGTGTCTGAATATATACCGATGGTGAAAGTGCAAAACCTTGTATGTCAAAATTTTGCTATTTTTAGATTTTGAGTGAAATGACTAATTCAATATCTAATACATTTTGTCAATTGGTCACCTTGCCTCTTCGCTATTTTTGCAAGCTGTAACAGAGTAATTTCACCAAACCTTGTATGTCGATTTGTTCCAAAAAATGAAAATGCAAAACCTCGTAACTCAAATCAGAACTTTGAAACACATATTTATAGGATATTTCAACCTTTATTGAAAAATTATGATTATGGTACGTTTTTTATGGCTCACAGGAAATTTCCTTTTTAAAGTTGTTTTACCCCCCTATATTTATTGTGGTGATATAGGTTATTGAAAAAGAGCGTGCACAAAGATGTGAAAAAAGTGTCATTTTCCTCATTCTTGCCATTGTAGCCACTAATTAAAATTAGCTGTTGTTGTTTATCATGGGAAAATTATATTTTTTACTGTTTACCTATAGATTAGAGATACATTCAATGCTTCAAGTTCCTTTAAAATGTGATAAATGGTCGAGTTACAAGGTTTTTTACTTTACTAACTTGTAAGAAAGTGAAAGTGCAAAACCTTGTAAGTCAACATTTTCAATCATATCTGATGGTAACATCAATGCTAGAGGTCAACGACCTCTGGAAAAAAATTATGCTAAAACAGGGTGTCACTTTCTATAAATCTAGTTGACCCTAACTCATATATTGATAAACATTACCATAAAAAAAATTGGTGATAGTTTTTTCCAATTTCTGGAAAATGGCTTTTTTTGACATACGACGTTTTGCAATTTCACCATCGATACTTAACAATATAACAATATAATTATATTGAGACATTTCTGATCTGTTGTTGTGAAATTGTGAAAGGCATTTGTGAATAGTTATTTAATAATCTGATTGTAATGAAGATTTCTTACCAGCTGTTGTGACTTGAGCTTGAATATTGTGGAAGATAAGCAATGCCCGGACTAATACCTCTCGTTTGAAGATAATCATTCTGCAACAATTCCACCTCAAAAAGTGTCTTGAACCAATACCACTGGTTTGAAGATGATCATTCTGCAACAATTCCACCTCAAAAAGTGTCTTGAACCAATACCACTGGTTTGAAGATAATCATTCTGCGGCAATTTTATGTCAAAAAGTGCCTTGAACTCTTCAGGTCTCCCAGAGGAATGGAACACTTCTGATGGAGGTAACTGTTTTATAGCTTCAGTGTCAATATCAATATCCATTTCTAAACTTTGTGGTCAACACGAAAGGAATTTGGTGTTTCGCATTGGCTTCATCGTTATAAAAGGAAAGCCGCAATTCACGAAGCATATATCTTGGCATCAAAGGATTTAATATTATTTTTTGTGAATTATTTTGAATGACTTGAACAAAGTCATCTTTTCAATGCATCAAATTGTATAGTCACTTAACTTCTGCGGTCATGCTGTTATTAGTATAGTGACATCTGACAATGACACAAGTTTCTGAATCATGTCTTTTTTTTAGTCAAGATAAAGTTACAAGGAAAATATGATTTAGAGTAAAGTTGAAAGTTAAGAGAAAGTTTACCTTCAAAGCGCATTAGCAAATAGACAGTCTTTGTGAAAGGAAGTCATCTTGATTGAATCTAAAGAGAGAACTGATGTTCAACACAAGATACTTGCTTGTCTGCCCATCCTCTTGGATTATGTTTTTGTCTGGGGAACTAGCTCAGTCAGTAATAGCGTTGGCTCTGCTGAGTGGGCTCTCTGCCTGCGTGGGTTCGAGCCTGGGCAAGGGCAGTTTGCAACATCCAAGAGCTCTATGAACTATTAATAGCTCCTGACTAAGGTCCATCCCATAGGACCTACCAAAAACGGAAGGGGTTGTACCTAGTGTTCTACACTGAGGCAACTGAAAGAGCCTGCACAGCCCTGAACTAAAAATGGGGTCTGCGGCAGACTCCCAGCCTTATCATTCATCAATACATACGGCGTTCATCCCACTCCTGTATAAGCCCTTGGCTTCATTGTGAGTGTAACCAAACCCACGTAATGGTGGTTATGGGAGATAATTGAGAAATGTGTTAATCCGTTCGTAACTGTAAATGTCATCTGGTCAAGCCTGACGAGCGGAGGTAACCTCTGCTGATCAGATCATATGCAGTGATAGCTACCAAATTAACTTAAAGCAATCTGGGATCCACGGCATTTCATGACCTTAGGTAGCTAGTACCGATCTTTCAAATTTGATTGGTCGAGAGAACGATGCAATCAACATCCGCACATTCACAATTGCTTTGTGACGTCATCCACTAAGTGCTTGTCCACTGATTCATGGACAGGGACGAGTCAGACTTAAAGTGAGGCGGTTTGGTTGCCATGGAGATGCAATGCAGGCCACCTGGTGTAGGCCTTCTAACAAATTTTGGGGAAAACATTTAGAAAAAAATAAATGTGCAAAAAATGTTAGAAGAAAAATTAGGCAAGAAAGAATTTCGGAAATTGGAAAAAGCAGTAGCCAAGTCCCCTCCGGTAAACAATGTTGACCTGGCACTAATTTGGTGGTTGTGGTTGAAACAGACGCCTCATAGCAGGTACTGAAGCATCCAGAAAGCTGCCTTTATGTACTAAAGTAAGCTTTTTGGGGAATAATGTTGGAAAAAATTTGGAACAAAATGTTTTTTTCTAAATCTTGTAAAAAAAAGTTGCTAATTTACTCTTCTTTTTTTTTAATGGAAAAAAAAAGCCAAATTGAAAAAACTTTGATAACATTTTTTTTTTTATTCTTGGAAAAAGAATTTGGAAATTGGCAAAAAAAATTTCCTGATTTCCTAATATGATATATATCATTGCAGGTATGAATGAGACATCTTGCTCAGTCCATGGAACTGACAGGGTGGGATGAGAAGCAATGCTATCAGACGCAATGGATGGATGGATGATTGGGGCTTTTTGTCCTGTATTTATATACTGGGTAGGCTAATTAGGACAGGAGAAGACACGGCACTGAGGCAAAGGATGGTTGAAACAGCCATCCAACATAGGCCCAGGTGATCCGGCAAGGGCTGGATTCGAACCCGGGACCCAGCGATTTCCCGCCCAGCTCGCTACCACTAGATCAACCTCCCCCCTACTAGCAGACGCGAGGTGACGGGATGGGACGCCTGTCAGGCAACAACTTTTATTCCTCACCACCTGACACAGATAGCCACTGATAAAGTGTTTGACTTGACTTGGCGTGATTTTGCTACAGATGCATCTTGTTCAATGGCTTACTTGACCAATGTTTTGCAGATTTCATGGGCAAGCACACTGATACGGTAATTACTGTGTCAATGTTTATAATTTGGTATAACATTAATTTGGCTTTTTCACTCAAGATATTATATGCTCACAGCCTGGAGCATTCAAACTCTTTCCTGAGCACTTAATTAGCCTTGAATTAAAATAAATGGAAGTGTGGACACGAGAATTGGTGGTTTTCAGTTCCAAGGGACAAAATTGTTGAAAGTGACTGGTTTCCCTACACAGAAAAATCAATAATGGCAACATGCATCAGCGCATGAAGTATTCTGTAATAACTTCGCACCTTTATCCTAATATACTATTTGCTTGGTCCTTTCTGAAATGGCTTAGTTTGTTTCCCAAAAATTATTTTGATATACATATGCTTATTCTGAGATAAAGCGTAAAGGGATGTGGTTCACGTCGCTTCACAGCGGTGAACCTCGTGAATGTCAGGTTACAGAAGAATACAATAATCAGTGATAATAAGTGATATCTCATAACAAAAATAAAATCATCGGTCAAAAATATTGAGTCTTTTCATGAGGCATTATTTTGTTTGAAGGCCCAAGAAAATCCCTGCATGGCAACCACACTGACCAATCAGAGCCCAAAACATTGTGACATAATCACTTCACTGCTCATTGTGTACATGACAAGGGCAGATTAATCATTCATGTGGTTCACAACGATGAACCACATGATGTAAATCACATGGTTTTTCAGCTGAACTTCACTGGCTACTAGTGGCTAGTGTGAAGTACAGTATAAAATATTTGTTTGATCATTATTAAAATTATGACTTATGTTTCTTTATCCCTCAAACCATGGTGACAGGCACCAATAGTGTTTTGATACGATGTGTAGTAACAAGATATTGTCAGAAACAAGATTTTCAGTTATGGCAGCTTTGTTAACATGCCTGTTCAATACAAATAATGATGTGATGTTTACTGGAATGGCTTCATCTCATTCTTTAACCCTCAAAACATGACTATAGATACCAAAATTATTTTGATACCACCTGTATTTGCGTAGATATCGTCAGAAACAAGATTTTCAGTAATGGTGACCTCAATATGTCAATTCTGCAAAAACCTTTGGTATGGCATGTATGGAAATGGCCTAGTTGGATTATTTATCCCTCAAAACATGGGGATAGACACCAAAATTATGTTGATATCATGCATAGTTACTGAGATACAGGCGAAAACAAGACTTTTGGTAATGGCCGCCTTAATTTGCATATTGTGCAAATTACCAAACGATACCAGAGTGGCATCGTTCAGATTCTGAAAGAGCACATCTAAGAGATATAGAATCAACAAAAAAACATTGTCCAGACCCTACTGCGAGGTTCCCATGAAATCTGGGGTTTGGCCGCCGGACTAATCTGATTCTCTCCTCAGGCAGGGATATAAAACAATATATAGGTTTTTATGCAAATAACTTTGCAGTGTTTAAAAAAAAACAGTCTATATAAAATACGCTGTCGAAGAGATTAAAGAGGAGATTCCTCTTCTGGTGATGGCATAGATAGATAGATAGATTAGATAGATAGATGGAGAAATAGATAGTTTATTGATCTTAAAGTGCTTGCACGTTATTTAATACTCATTTTGAGAAAACTAACACAATTTTCCAGTTGTCTCAGTTCCTTTGTATTCATTGCATATTCAATAAGTCACCAAAAAATGTATCAGAAAACTTTTGCCCACTTTTATTGTCTTCACTTGCTATCTACGGGTATTGTAGACTATCTATCTATCTACCTATTTCATTATGTTCTATTTTGTTCCGTCCCATCTGCGGGCAACTTACTATTGTATTTATTCATGATATGACCCATGACAAAGAGATACATAGCAATATCATTCATTCATTGTATCTCTATTGCCATCAGACCTCTATAAGCTTAAGAGCCCCTCTCTAGAGGCCATGAAAGTGTTACTATGAGACTAGCTAGGAAAACAAGAGCAGGTACTGCCTCCATATCCCCAAGCTGTGCACATCTACCCACCAAAATCCCTATTTTACTTATGCCAAATATTTCCACCAGGGGCGCAATCATGCATACATGCATGTGGCGACACCTGTGGGTGGACTTTGCTTTCCAAAATAAACATGGCTGCAGGCCAAATGCACAGCAACCTAGCTGACAAATGTATATTGGATGTGGAACTGGATATGACATTTATTGATTTAAGGTAACATTTGACACGTTTAGGGGGGGGGGGGTCTTTGTGTGTTGGTAAGGATGAGCATTGTGCATGGTGTGGTTTTTGAGATATTTGATGGATACCATGAAATGGAGACTGAAACTAGATCCCACCATCGAATAGCGTGGGGGATAATTACTGTGATTATAGCTAAGAATTATCACTGAAAACAAAAGCTAAATGGGAGTTCTGACATCCTTTTAATTTCTCATTCAAACTTTCAAACACTATCTCAACGTGTTAATACACGTAAGTAATATTAGTCTCTTGAAAAATCAATGTCATGTGTTATAATAAAGGTATATATAATTCATTATCATAAATCACTTGATGAGCATGATAGTCGCCCATGCATTGATAATACAATGTACAATATGTCTATGTAGCATATTATAGGGAAACCCTACGAGTCAGTGATCTGTTTGGTCAGATCAGACGAGGTGGGCGCGTAGCGCCCTCCGAGTCTGATCTGACCAAACAGATCACTGACGAGTTGGGTTTCCCTTTTATCCCCCAGCCACACCTTTAACAATATAGGCAAAGAGAAGCATAGGAATCAATTAATATATATTATAGTATGATAAAATGTTGATTTTAACATAATCTAAGATAAATATGCCGAAATTGGGGCCAATTTAACACACCAAAGTTTGCTTTTATGGGATTTGCTTTCCTGGACTTCATGGAGGTGTAGAACATCAGAAAATTATCCTATAAATTTGATACCTCCACATATTTTGCAAAATATATTTGTCTTAGAGAACGCAAAATATTGAGGTGCTACATTCATATGTGAGAGAAAGAGAATTTTTTTAGTTCACAAGGAATTGTCATTTTTGCACTTTTTCTTGATTTTTCACATGCACAACTTTGAAAAGGCGTCATTCAATATGTTTGAATGATAGAAAGATGAAACTCTCAGATGTGTTTGCCATGGTAGTTTCCTAGGGGCTCACTAAGTTTGGTATTCATAGACTAAATACTTTTAGCACAAAAAAATTAAAATCTCAACAACGATTTTGGCTTTTTAGTTGCTTTTTTGAACTTCAAAGGATCATTCCCATTTGTTCTTCATATCGTTGGTTAAAAAAAACTATTCCGTGTATAGCACTGTACTTTTTCACAAGTGTCTTATATTTGCCTGGCAACACTAACGCAAAATTTTAAGGTTCTATGGTTTACTGGTGCAAAGCAATTCATTTTTAACCACAACAGAAACAAAGATTTTCTGATCAATTTTCACAACTTTTCCCCTACATTTAACTACTTTTCCCCGACTTTCCTTTACCAATACCTCTGTTACTTTTTATCAGTTTTCCAGAAAGTCATGCCATTTTAGGATTATTCCGAATATATACTGTTAAAGGATTCCTGAAAGTTTGAAGGTGCTGAGATAATCATGGCCTGAAAAATGATCCTTTAATGAGAGTCATGTCATTTGAAAAATTCGCACAGCGTTCACTACTCAGCAGGCAGCAAGGTGCTGTGTTGTGCTGTGTTGCTATGGTAACTAAGGTGTGTGATCTCAGCGGGCAGATCATACACCACAGATCACACTCTTTTCTGGCTGATAACGCACTTGATGGGGGATAATGCACCATCTCAAATGATGTTTGAGTAAGTCCGCAAAATAACTTTGTCTAAATTCCTCCAAATTTAAACATTTAATATCTCGTTATTGTTCTGGCTGAAGTTCGTCGCAATGTAGGGGCTGTCCTTGTGGTGCACCACTGACACTTCATTTTTCCCAAGCCAAAGCAAAGGAATACAAATACACCTTGTAAAACATTGACAATGACAAAAGGGTACCAGAAAAATTCAATGCGTGTGATCTCTGGGAGAAGGCCTAGAAACCACGTAAATCCAGAAAGCAGAAATAAGCTGAAATACACTCTGAATATTTGTCTTTGTTGAGTTTGCAATACTCTCTGGATGTCAGATAGAGTTGAATACAAGGCAATAACACATCGGACCAGAAAAAATATATTGACAAGGACCAGCAGGATGACAGGTCCTACAAATGAATAAAGTAACACATATGGTGCAGTGTTGGATATCCAGCAGTGATAATCGTCACCATATTTAAACCATTTGGTGCCAAGAAGGTCACAGCACAAGCACGGCATAATAACAAAAAGAGGAGCCAGCCAGGCATAGGCAGCATATCTGCAAAGCCCAGCGGATAAATTATCACTTGAATTGATTAACGACATGTCTGTGAAAGTCTTATGCATCCTGTATGCCATGGTGTTAAGCCATGTGAAAGTTGACAGCCAAACATAGTGCAATGTCATAGCAATGATCTTACATGCAAATGGGAAGTCCAAAAGATAGAGAGAGAGAGATATCTTTATTTATCCATAATACAACAAAATAAGCAGTTTACAATGAATTAAGGTGCATTTAAGTTAGGAGACATATATTTAGACGCAATGAGCGTCGCTGGCATACATGCCACCAAATTCAAGTTAAATATTAGTATAGTTTAAATGCAAAATGAAAGAAAGCTTTAATTCACAGATATTACATTTTAAGTGTACACATAAATGAAAATTTAAATTCAAAAGAAAAAGGAAAATAGAGAGAGAGAGAGGAATTGAGGATAATATAAATTAATAAATAAAGTTTATGTATGAATGTTACACACACTCCTAGGAGGGATGGTGGAAGTGATACTGGACCTTTTAAATTTGAAAAGAAAAGAAGAATTAATTAGGATAATAATAGAATAATAGAATGGGTTAATGGTGGGGAATATAGATCGTTGTTTTGATTTTCAGTCTGTTAGAATTAGCGAGAATTACAGATGTAGCAGTCCCGTAAGAGACATGTACTTTCGTAATTTGAGATTGTTATTCGTTTATAATAGAAACAAAGGCCAAATAAGCTATGGGTGCTAAATTTGTCTTGGATATCAGAAGGTAAGTTATTAATAATCAACGGCAAACGGATTTTAATAGAACATTTACATAGTTGGTATTTTACCCTTGGGAGCACCAGAATATTACTTTGTCTCGTTTCATAATTGTGAATATCTCTAAATCGTACGAGTGTATAAGAATTAAAGTAGTATGGTAGTAAGTTATTGGTAAGCTTATAGCAAAATTTATATTCCTGTAGTTTCACCACATCCTCAATTTTCAGAATATTGTATTTCTTCATAATAGGTTCCGTATGGCTATTGTATTTTGCCTTTGCCAATGTTCTCACAGCTTTTTTCTGAAGCTTCTGGATTATCTTCAACTTATGACCCCAAAGCAGGGTACCGTATATCAGATGAGGAAAAATTAGGGAGTTGTAAAGGATCAGTAATGTGTCAGAAGGTATGAAATGTTTCAGACGGCTCATAATTCCTGTAACTTTACTTATTTTTTTCCCTATTTTTTGCACATGTGCTTTCCATGACAGGCAACTGTCTATTGTCACTCCAAGGTAGTCAAAAGTATCCACTTGCGTAATGCCATTATTTTCGATGGAAATGTTCAGAATTGGTGGACGCATTTGTGGAGTGCTATAAATCATTAATTTGGTTTTATTTACATTCAGAGAAAGCTTGTTCACTTTGAGCCAATTATTTACATTTTCAAGTTCATTGTTCAGAGTTGATTGCTGAGTAGACAGGTCAGATCCATCTTCAAGGAATAGTGATGATAACAGGGTGGTATACCGGTTGCACTGAAGCAGAGTTTGACCACATGCAAGAACTGCTATGTAGCTCATCATCATTTTTCCAGGTACTGTGCGAAGATCTTTGTTCAGAAGGTAAATGGCAAAGGTAACCACCAACGAACTGACGGACAATATCGTACCACTCAATGTTATCAGTTCCAGTAGATTAGAACCTTGGTCTTCAAAATAACAAACAACTGCACGTCCATCGGAGACAATTGCAAATTCATGAGGGGCAAATACTTTGTCTAATTTCCTGACAACCAATGAACCATTCACTATTTCAAAGAGGCTCTTTGGTAGTATTGACTTGTCACATATTTGAAGATAGGTATAACACACAGTTAGTTGTCCATCCACTCCATTTTTGTATGAATAACTCAGTGTCCAATGAATGTCTTCCGGAAAGAAAAAGTACCCTGTCCTCGTATGAGTTAGAGCCAAGAAAAATTCATCCCACGACATTTCTTGAAGTGGGACTTCAAATAATTTGCCCAAATTCAATGTGCACCCATTTTTGTATGACTTGAAATCTACTGGCAGAAACTCAACTTCAAGCCCATCAAGACGACTGTCTGTAGTGTTGAGAGTGGACAAAATATTTCTCACATGTAAATATGGGTCCGCAACGCATAAGTACTGGAAGTCATTTAGAGGGTCAGTGCATTTAATGCTGTTGTTCCTGCGTCCACCCTTGATCATTAAAATGCCCTTCTCTGGTTTCATTTGAATTTCTGGCAAATGCATATCTATACATTTATGGGCAAAGTTGATCGGATAAGAAGAGCAGTATTGTGGTCTGTGACAAAAATGTCCAATTACATTGCATACAGTTCTGCTCTTTCTCGAAATACTATTTGGCGTTCCATCAAAGTTCATCAAAATTGTTAGTGATTCATGTTTCAATGCCCCTGAAGGTTGCTGGCAACTATAGTTGGTTAGGGGTAGCTCAATTCCTTCCAATGTAGCACAGAAACTGTTTTTGTATAATTTGTTATAAATTTCAATATAAGATAAATACACATTGCACATGGCTCTGGAGATTGTGGCTGCCGAAGTGTCCGTTTGATGGATATTAGGGAAGCATACATTTGAGCGAATTATATCAATATGAGAGATAAGAGAGATGTTTGTCTCCACAAATAAGACCATGCAGCGAACAATATTTTTTCAATAATGCAGTTGAGTTACTCAGTGTCATCTGCACAGTTTTTCTTATTAGAAATTGCATTTTGTTCCGACTGCATTGATATTTATGACTTATGGGATATATCACACTCCTATCTACTCCGTTGCAAATTGCACAATGGTAATTACTAAAAAGTTTGACTTGAAATCTATCTGATAAATCTCTCTTTCCAATTGCAGCAACCAAAAACGTTCCAGCAGACTCACAGTGGTAGCTGTTTGTGTGATTCCATGCACAGCGATTAGTGACCCGTGTGTAAGTAATCTGGTCAATTAGCAGAACGCAATCTTCATTGTCATCAAGACTTTCCTCAGCAACATTGAGATCAACAGCCAGAGCAGAATGAACCATGAAATCAGCCTTACTGGGTGGCAATCTCCTAAATTGTTCAAGTTCATACTGCGATTTCCTCAGGAAAATGTTTTTGTTCAGCTTGGTGTGCTTCAAACAGAATAAGTAGAAATCATAGCAACATAAGCCTCTCTTAAAGCAATCAACCTTGCATGAACACCACTCAAACATATCATATTCAAGCATATCATGATCATCAGCATTACATGAATTTCGACAACTTCTCTTTTCGCAGTACTCCCATGTAACATTAAACTTTTTTGATGATGCGGTTCGCAAAGATGCTGTCTCATTGTTGTTTGGAAATGCCTGCTGCTCTTTGGAAAGTGGAAGACCTGAATATTTGCAAAGAAAAAGAAAGAGGGTGATCTTCAATTCACCATCCGATTTTATTTATTTTTTTAGGCTTCAGGGTCTAATTGACCACTGAAGATAATAGATGCCCAGTGCAGGGTCCAAGAGACCACACGCATCCAAACATACTATTCCCCATCCATACATATAAGGGCTGATAGGGTCCGTAGAGACCACTATTGTAATACATGGTCGTAATTGACCATTGAAGCAGTATAGTGTGAAATTTCCCAAACCACCATAAAAACCCAATTCAACATTTGTACATAACTGCTAAACTGTGCTTTAATGCAAACATATCCATCTTAGTCCAGGAGCAAGCACCCCATTTCTGGGTTTGGTAGGTCGTTTTTTGAGGGGGGTTGCCGACTTATATACCAATGAATTCCTTGGGCCCTGGGGTGTCTAAAACTGATTGTCGGCAGTTTGGCAATTACCCATGGTTGCCATGGCAACCAGTTAAAGTGGTAAACAGGTTAAAAAATTAGTGACACAATTTAATCAAATATCTTGGTATAACACACAAATCAACTTTGAATTGATAAGAAAAATGGTCATACTTTATGCAACCAGTTGGGGGCTTTTTAACCAGAATAATTATTTTAGAATTAGAGGTCAGCCTAATTTGCATATGGAACGTTTTTAACGGGAATTTAATGATTTTTTCTCACTACAGCAAAATGCAACTTGTCAGGCTCCTAGATATTAATGTCAATTTTTATCAAATTTAGCACATGCCATTGCTTAAATCCTTGGCTTTAAAATGACACCCTACTTCATGCATTTTGCAAAGTTTTGACAGTTAAAATCATCATGGAAACCCAAAAAAGTGACTATTTTCCGTCGGCTGAGCTTTTTTAAAAGTTTTGACTGCATGCAAGTTGACCGGTGGTCTCCTATTCAAATATGTCCAGTAAGAATAAAATGTCATTGAAGATGGGTTTAATGAATGCCTTGGCTTTTCTTATAATTTTTTTTAAAACAAACAAATATATGGTTGCCATGGAAACAAGACAACGTAACTTTTGTCATTGGTTCATTGGATTGACATGATTTAATCCCTAACTGTCCAGCTATTTCCAGTTCATAGATTTACTCAAACAACCAAATTTTTATTTTAGATGAAGTAATTTTTAAAATCCTATAACTGGGATGGTGCCTATGGCAACCATATAGCCAATAATAGCACCCAGTGGTCATTGGATCATGCAACACGCTCCTCCAGACAACTTCATATTTTCTCCAATTGATCATAACTTTCTTCATTTTTAAGATACAGGGCTGAAACTTTGTACACTTCCCTTCAAGACCCTAATATATACATGCAAAGTGTCTCACATAAATTGGAAGTGATACGGTGTGTCATTTTAAAATTTACATTGAGTTGCATCTAGATTATTGAGCGACTTTTAGGTAAATGTGCAACTGCTCATTCAGCACTATACAAAATTTGAAAATAAGATATTGTAGTTAGACAAATTTGGAATAGCATGAACATGATTTAGAGGATATAATTATCAAATCTTCAGTTCATCCATTTACCCAATGATGCACAGAAAACTATCAAACATATTATTTTTTAACGGCACATTTGGCCTCACAGAAAACCTCAATTTATTTCATCTCCAATCTTGATATATTTCCTGATTTGCTGCCTTTCCTTGAAATTAACTTTCTCTCTACAAAATCTACATTTTCTTTGAAAACACTAGTTTTGAGTAATTTTGCAAATTATTTGATGTGTGTTCTGACCAAGTCTGGTATCACATTAGAGTCATTGAAGATCTTTTCAACTTTCACTAAAATATAATTCTTATTCAATCAATTTCCCCAGATTAATTGATTTTTTATTACTCATGAAAATGATTACATTATTTTTCATATGCCCAGTCCAGCAGGGGCTTTACAATGAAATCGAGTTATATTTTAAAGAGCTTCCACACCAATTATGTTGAATGTGGAAGCTCTCCTGGCTGGCCTTTCCATCACATTTTTTCAAATATTACCAAATTGCTGTTTTCAAACATGCCATTGACATTTTGGGGATACTAAGGCATCTTTCTCTACTGTTGCCCACTTTTTAATTCGAAAAATATTGAGATCTAAAAAAGGGTGGCCGCTAATCTTGGTGGAGCTGGTTAACCAAAAACCATTTACAGCTATTTACGGCTTCTCTTGGCTGAACATATCGGAGCCTAATCTTTCTGGGATGTCTCATCACCATTTTAATCAGGGGTGCCGGAACGGGGGGGGGCAGGGAGGGGGGGCAATTGCGCCTCCTGCCCCTGTCCAAGGGGGGCAAGGGTGCCCTTTAGATCTTGAAGAAAAAAACATTATTAGGCCTTGTTTTAGTAATTTTAGGCACAAATTAGTAGGTATACATTCAAAATTATTAGTGACTCGCTATTTAAATTTTGTCACGCGAAATAGGCGCGAATGCGATTTGCCCTTTTTCATCTGACCGCCCCTGCCGCCTGCGATTCCTTCCGGCACCCCTTCCATTTTTATTTAAATAGACAGAAAAATATGGTAAGTGCAGCCCTCTAAGGCCAGTTCTTGGTGCTCTGAGGGTTGATTGATGAGATGGGAAAGCAGGAGTCTGGACATGTTACATATTAATAGAACTCAAGCATCCAAATATAATGAAATCACTGCATCAAGAAATGCTCATGCAGTGGGCCGGAAATCTCACAAGCACTGTGTCCTGCTTTTGTTTGGGCAGGCAATATTTTAGGGCGGCTCTCCATAATTGAGAATAGCAAGTATTCCAGGTTTGATTTTACACTAATTTACCCTTATAAGTACATAACTGCTAATAGGTAAGTATAGGTTATACAACAAGTTTGAGGTGTATAACTAACATTTCAGGTGGTTATTTACCGAGGGCTTTAGCCCGAGGTAAATAACCCCTGAAATGTTAGTTATACACCGAAAAACGAGTTGTATAAGCGACTTATACTCCATATATGCCTCCTGAAAAAATTTACTTTGAGATAGAGAGACAAACTTTTAAAATAGCGAAGTTATGAGACCTTTTCAAAGGGACTCTTTGTTTTGCGTTCATGAATATATTCAAATCAATCTCTGATAATGTTTGATAGCTTTTACAGTACAATTGTTTTGTTTTGTTTGGTTGTGGGATCAATTCTTGTTTTCTTCAGTTGACTTGTTGATAGGATTAGAATTTTTAGCACCAACGGACACAAGTCACTCGAGCATTAATTGTCAAAATAGATGGATGTATAATTTTGTCTTGTCTGTGAGTATAGTTTGATTTAATCCTTATCACTTCTTCCTATCCCACCTACAAAGTGACATTGATTTTACTATCTACATATGTGTGTCGTCATTTATCAATCTGTCTGTCTATCTATCTATCTATTAATTAATTTAAAATTCAATCATTTATTTTGCTCATTAGTTTATGTTTACAAAATCAATACACAGTTAAATTATATATATATATATATATATATATATAGTAGTTATACCATGGGCATATGTGGTATACGGAGATATATACAGCCGAGGTGGTAAATATAACCCGAGGGCGTAGCCCGAGGGTTATATTTACCACCGAGGCTGTATATATCCCGTATACCACAAATATGCCTTTGGTATAACTGATTTATACCATTATTCGCTGTTTCAGAGGATTATTTTGTTATCATGTGTTTGGAGATAAAGACCGATTTACTAAAAATGTCTTTATTTTATTACCAGAGATACCAAAATGGTCATAAAATTTTTCTTTATTTAACAAAATTGACAACTTATTTTTTAAATCAATATTCCAGTGTCAATAACTTAAATTATGTTCAAGCTACAAAACTCTTGTAAACTCCAGAGTGAGGCTCAATGGCATCTGTCATGACGTCATGATTCAAATGCTGGCTTCTGATTGGCTGATTCAGTGTTTGTGCATTGTGACATCACCACTTGTCACGTGACCACTAAATATACGTGATATATGGCGAGATATATCATGGTAATATATAAGCGCTATATTAAGTTATTAGCGCTATATTAAGTTATTATTATTATTATTATTATTATTAAATATTGAAGGATTTATCAGCGAGTATGGTATAAATATATATATATATATATATATATATATATATATATATATATAAACTTTTATTAGACAACTAAATATCATACAGATACATTTGTCATACAAAAAAATAAATAAATAAATATAAATAATGTAGTCAAAGGTAGAAGATATATACAAAAGAGGAATAGTAACTACATCTACGAATAAAAGCAGAAAAAAGGTACTACATTGTCATCCACTATTATGATATTCTAAGAATTTTGATATATATGAAAAGAACACCAATGAGCTATCTATCTATCTCTATTCACCTGTGTACATGTATCTACCTGCAAGCTCCAGTTTCAGTCATGTTTCACCTCATTGCTGTGTTAAATATTTGTTTATGTTCTCCAGTCTTAACTAGCTTAAAAAGTGTGTAAATACATGATGTAAAGCCCCGATCATCCATTAATTCTTTGCCTAGAGAGTTGAGAATCTATCTATCTATCTGTCGTCTGTCTGTCTAGCTGTCTAGCTGTGTGTCTGTCTGTCTATCTGTCTATCTATATTGCTGTCTATATTGCTGTCTATATTGCTATCTATATTGCTATATTGCTATCTATCTATATTGATATCCATCCAGTTTGAAATCTGTCTTTCTATCTTAGCGTACTGGGTATATTTCTTAACATTTCTTAACATCACATGGCTATCTGTTTAACTTGGTAAAAAAATTACTACATTCTTAATATTCTTATAATAATTTGTTGTCACTCATATTGTTTACTCACTTAAATATTTATGAAACTTCATTTTAATTAGACCAGTTCACCAGTGTAAATCTTTAAATTAGTGTTTGACAGGGATTAATAGCTGAAGTTTGTTGCTTTGTTGTCATCTTTAAGTGGATTGTTTGCAGAAAAAGTAGTACGGCAGGCTTAAAACCTTAAGCCCCAACAGTGGTATAACTAACAAATCTGTTGGTTATACCACGGCAAAAGACAATAGAAAAGTGTCTTAGTGGAGTATAAGGCTGGATATTCTATAACTCAAAACTTTATACAAAAATGTTCTGTTCGATCAGGAAGAGCTAATCAGATGGTGCAAATCTTTATGCCGCACCCTGTAGAAGCGCATGGTCTTTTCTCAAACTTGTTATTTTGCATTTTCAACTGATCAGATCGGCTCATGAAAATCAGCATTGTTATAGATTAGACGCTATTCACGGGCCACCCAGATGATATTGGGGAGGGAGCTATGGATCTTCAACCAAACACAAACTTTTATTGCGCAGCAAAAACAAACTAATTTTTTTTGCGTACAAAGGAGTGACAAACTATTTCCAGTATCTTGAAGAATAAAGTCTTTCAGTATCTTGTGACCAAATTTTTATTTATTTTTTTACAAACAAATCCACAGCGGCACAACCCCCCCCCCCCCAAAGAATAATCTAGTTGGCATCTCTCACAGTCAACTGTGAATGACTAGAATCGCATACTTATCATAACCACTGCAAAAATTGTAAATTTAAAACATTTAGGGCCGTTTTCACCAACATAGTATTAACAGTTAGAGCTGGTCTTAACTCCTTTAAACCTGGTGTTACTAAGTCCCTTTCACCAAGAGTGTACTAAGTGTGTAAACCTGTCAAGGTTCAGTGAATCGTGCACATTGTCACTAAACTAAAGGATCAGCAGTCTCAAACAGATTTGGTGTCAAGAAGTGATTAGGCCAACGAAAACAGAACATAAGTTTCTTGGCATGACAGATCAGTATTTTTGGCCTTTTGTCTAGTACATGTATATCTGTGATTCAACAGTTACCACTCAAATCAAAGATTTTTTCAAGGTCGATATGTCATGTCATTATATGCAAACCAAGAACCCATGTCTTGACCATATTTTTGTTGGAGTAACTGCTTGGAATGGGAATAAACTTTCCATTCGCAAGAATTAAATATATTTTATTTATGAAATTATGTTTTTGTTGCATTTGCCTATGATACCACAGTGGAAACTTTGGGTCAGTTGCTGCAAAATGGCAAAAAGCAGGGTGGTGTCATTTCAGTGAATCCGAATGGCATTATTTTTGGTATTATTAAGATAAAGTTGAAGTGACATTGAGAGCAGAAAGCTTGATGCCAATACGACAGCATAGGCGTACGGGACGGCCCTAGCTGTCACGGAGGGGGGGGGGCTATTGCTACTTTGCCCTGAAACTTTAACATAGGGGGGATGTGACCAGAGCGGTGGGTCTTCCCTGATACTGGTCAGGATTTGCCTTGATATCCCATTTGCCCTGATGCCAGGGGAGGGGGCTGCAGCCCCCCCCCCACCCCCTGCAAAATACGCTTTTGCTACCAAGAAAAAAGGGAATGACGTAGATGTTCCCAACGAAATACAAGAAATGGTTGCTCAATGCAAGTGCTTAGATAAGATGGGAACGCCTGAAAGTGAATTCCAAGAAGGAGATGGTAACTGTTAAAAGGTCCCACAAAGCAATCGGTGGAGACTATTGTTGTCAGCACATAAACATTGTTGCGGATGTTTTAGGAGATGATGTTTTTGCCTACCTAGAGAACGTTTTGATGATGATGCCTCACTCGAGGATGCTTCAGAGCCCCCCCCCCCCCTCAAATGTAATTCTTTGTCTTTGTTGGTGAAATATTTAAAGCTGCTTAGCCGTCTTTTGAATGAGCTTTTTTCCGTGCCAAGTGCAGCTACTGTGGTATTTTAAAGCATCCTCTTTTTTTTTTTATAAATCTACAAGCCCACCCCTCTTTTCCTCTTGTCATATCATTTGGCCTTGTTTTGAACTTCAGAGATTAATTGTGTTTGTAGCAGTTGAGTTGTTTAAGTACTATGTGTGGACTTTAACTCAGCATATGTTCCTTGATCCTGCTCCGCTTGAGTGATTGGCTTAGCCAGACCAGGTCTTAGCTAAGACCTGGCTCAACTCTTAATACCATGTTGGTGAAAACGGGCCTTAATTGACTATTAGATTTTTAGATTCTGCAGTAACTTAGCTTTAATTTAGCATGTCAGACAACTTTCTACTCCAAATATACTGGATGCTATGTCAACTTTTCTTACACCTTGTAGGCCCCTACGAGGTCATTGTAATGATTAACACTCAAATTTTAAAGAGGATTCAATATATCGCCATGGCAGCAGCATATGACTTTTAAAAACATTCCAAAAGCCTTTAAGTTTTTCATCATGAGTTCTGACACTTTAGATTGCACTTTTAGTTGTGAAGAGATTTATAATTTCAAGAAGAATCAAATTTCTGGACAAGCTTGACAATATTCACAACACATATAGCTGTTGCTATGGCAACAGTTTTTGTTTTTTGCCATATTCCAATTTCTACTACAATGTAATGAGATACTAAAATATGGTTTATCTCTTTAAAAAAAACGTCATCAAAATGTTACCTTGACAAAGCAGTGTATGTTTTGCTTTTTCCAAAAATCATTTATAATATTTCAATTTAAATGGTTGCCATGCAACAAGTGATCATTAATTATCAGGTATTTTCATCAAATTTTTATGACTGTGATAGATACTACATTTAGCCCCCAGATTTTAGCTTATAATTATTAGTCTTATTTAGTCATAATGATGTCAAGATGTAGCGATTTTGGCCAAAAATTATGCCATTTGTTACTATGGCAACCATTTTGATACCTTTAAATTCATCCCAACTGCTTGAAATTTTGGGAAGTTGTAGAGGGCAGTCATGAGCATACAATCATGTGAAAAAATATGTCTTTCTACTATCTGTGCTTCCTGTGGAGTGAAAGATTTACAGTTGTTATAACAAATTTATCAATTTTTGGACTTTTCCCCCAAACCAACCTTTAACCCCTTTCACCAATGTCAATATTTTAGATAATTAGAATAGCATAATTTAGTCCCAAATATGGCTGAATCCACCATTTTTTGGTTTTGCCATTGACTTTCTTAAGAATAGCCAATAAATATGACAATGTCTGTTTATTTTCTGATTGTTTTTTCTACATAGAAATGGTTGCTATGGCAACCACAGGTAATTGCCAAAGTGCCGACAACCATTTTTTGATAGCCTAGGGTGCTAGCAACACATTGACATAGGTCTCTACATGCCCTCAAAAATCATCCACGGGAGTGTGATTTCTCCTGGACTATCTAGTGTCTACTCGCAATACCTCCTTTAGCAAATGCAACAAATAAATAAATCTGGGTCTTTATTGACCACATGATTCATGCAATTGCTTCCAGGCCAGTTTGTTGCCAAGTATCGACCAGTGGACATCAAGTGTTGTCATTACTAACACCAAAATATAAATGCTGAACAGTGCACAGTACATTTGTGTCGGAAAGGTCACTACTTCCAAGGCAGTGCTCGTTCTGGGTCTTATTGACCACAAAACTGAGCTGGTTGCTCTGTGGCAAGTTTGTCACCAATTTTCAAACACATGGGTAAATCAGGAGTATAAACAGTGCTGAATCGTGCAATGTGGTAAAAGCAACTAAGCAGCTCAAAATAGAATGTTAAAATAAAGTAAACAACTATTTTTACATTTGGTTATATTATTGTTTTACTTTTTCTTTTCTTACTTTTTAATTTTTTTTTTGTTTTTTTGTTTTTTTTGTGCAGGGCTTCAATAATTGGGTCTTTATCGACCACAACTACTTGGCTACCTGACTCAATAAAAAGTATAAATTATATCAATTCAATATTACAGTGTTCTTATTATTACTATTTTTATTAATTTTTTATTATTGTTATTATTATTATTATTTTTCTTTTTATCTTCGATATTCTTGGTTTAAAAAAGATACTAAGTGCAAAAGTGCATATGACAACTCAACTCTAGAATAATTTGAAAGCAACAAACAAATACCCCATGCTGGTGAAAATAGAAATATGCCATGTGAAAACAAAACTTCAATGTTAATGAAAAAAAATACTGGAAATGTTTAGAACTACCTGATAATTAGTTTTAAAACATATGTCTGAATATGTTAAACTACTTTTTAAATAACATGATTGTACAGAGACATTTCTTATTTGTTCTTGTGAAATGGTGAGAGTCATGTGTGAATAGATACTTAACAATATAACAATATATTGAATTGAGACATTTCTTATTTGTTGTTGCTTAATGGTAAGAGTCATACGTGAATAAATACTTAACAATATAACAACATGATTGAATTGAGACATTTCATATTTGTTGTTGCTTAATAATGAGAGTCATGTATGAATAAATACATAACAATATAACAATATATTGAATTGAGACATTTCATATTTGTTGTTGCTTAATAATGAGAGTCATGTGTGAATTAATGCTTAACAATATAACAATATATTGAATTGAGACATTTCTTATTTGTTGTTGCTTAATAATGACATACGTGTCTGAATATATACCGATGGTGAAAGTGCAAAACCTTGTATGTCAAAATTTTGCTATTTTTAGATTTTGAGTGAAATGACTAATTCAATATCTAATACATTTTGTCAATTGGTCACCTTGCCTCTTCGCTATTTTTGCAAGCTGTAACAGAGTAATTTCACCAAACCTTGTATGTCGATTTGTTCCAAAAAATGAAAATTCAAAACCTCGTAACTCAAATCAGAACTTTGAAACACATATTTATAGGATATTTCAACCTTTATTGAAAAATTATGATTATGGTACGTTTTTTATGGCTCACAGGAAATTTCCTTTTTAAAGTTGTTTTACCCCCCTATATTTATTGTGGTGATATAGGTTATTGAAAAAGAGCGTGCACAAAGATGTGAAAAAAGTGTCATTTTCCTCATTCTTGCCATTGTAGCCACTAATTAAAATTAGCTGTTGTTGTTTATCATGGGCAAATTATATTTTTTACTGTTTACCTATAGATTAGAGATACATTCAATGCTTCAAGTTCCTTTAAAATGTGAAAAATGGTCGAGTTACAAGGTTTTGTACTTTACTAACTTGTAAGATAGTGAAAGTGCAAAACCTTGTAAGTCAACATTTTCAATCATATCTGATGGTAACATCAATGCTAGAGGTCAACGACCTCTGGAAAAAAATTATGCTAAAACAGGGTGTCACTTTCTATAAATCTAGTTGACCCTAACTCATATATTGATAAACATTACCATAAAAAAATTGGTGATAGTTTTTTCCAATTTCTGGAAAATGGCTTTTTTTGACATACAACGTTTTGCAATTTCACCATCGATACTTAACAATATAACAATATAATTATATTGAGACATTTCTGATCTGTTGTTGTGAAATTGTGAAAGGCATTTGTGAATAGTTATTTAATAATCTGATTGTAATGAAGATTTCTTACCAGCTGTTGTGACTTGAGCTTGAATATTGTGGAAGATAAGCAATGCCCGGACTAATACCTCTCGTTTGCAGATAATCATTCTGCAGCAATTTTAGGTCAAAAAGTGCCGTGAACTCTTCAGGTGTCTCGGAGGAATGGAAAACTTCTGATGGAAATATCTGTTTTATAGCTTCAGTGTCAATATTAATTTCCAATTTTCCATTTCTAAGCATTGTGGTCAACACGAAAAGAATTTGGTGTTTCTCGTTGGCTTCATCGTTATAAAAGGAAAACCACAATTCACGAAGAATATCTTGGCATCAAAGGATTTAATATTATTCTTTGTGAATTATGTTGAATGACTTGAACATAGTCATCTTATGGATGCATCAAATGGTTTAGTCACATAATTTCTGTGGTCATGCTGTTATTGGTGGTGGTATCTGACAATGACACAAGTTTCTGAATTGCGTCTTTTTTTAGCCGAGTAAAGTTACAGGGCACACATGATTTAGAGTAAAGTTGAAAGTTAAGAGAAAGTTTACCTTCAAAGCGCATTAGCAAATAGACAGTCTTTGTGAAAGGAAGTCATCTTGATTGAATCTAAAGAGAGAACTGATGTTCAACACAAGATACTTGCTTGTCTGCCCATCCTCTTGGATTATGTTTTTGTCAAATCAGCTATCAAATATGTACTGCAAATCAGCTATCAAATATGTACTGCAGAAAAATAGATAAATTCAGATTAAGCCAAATAGCAACTAATTAATCGATGAACTTTATTTTATGTCTTATAACTCCATCAGGAGGTTTGCCTACTAAGAGGCAGGATTTAACAAAGAAGAAGAAGTCAGGGGAACTAGCTCAGCCAGTAATAGCGTTGGCTCTGCTGAGTGGGCTCTGCCTGCGTGGGTTCGAGCATGGGCAAGGGCAGTTTGCCACATCCAAGAGCTCTATGAACTATAATATAGCTCCCGATATAGGTACATCCCATACCTAGGACCTTCCAAAAACGGAGGGGGTTGTACTTAGTTTTCTATGCTGAGGCAACTGAAAGAACCTGCATATCCCTGAACTAATAATAGGATTGTGGCATGCACTCCCAGCCTTGTCATTCATTAATACATATGGCGTTCTTCCCACTCCTGTATATGACAATGACAATGACAAAAGTTTATTTAGACCAAAATATAAAAAATACAGTTACAAAATTTCAAAAAACAAGTTATTTTTCTGTGGGTCTAGGAGGTGTACACTAAGCCAGCTTAAGCTAGCGCTATCGTGTACACCCCCTATGTAAATAGACAATATAATCTTATTAATTACTATACATTTATAAATAGGCAGTGTAACTGTGTAAAAATTACATTTTCTTATATATAAAAGAAAGAAGAGAAAAAAATATATAGAGAGAGAGAGAAAGAAAAAAAACAAAAACTTTTTTTAATAAAAAAGAAAGAGGGAGATAGAAAAGACTGTACAGAAAAGTCATGATGAGTAAGGATGAGAATGAAATGGGTTTTGATTTATCAAAATATGAATTGATTGATGTTTGATGAGTAGGTTCAAACATCTAATCAGTGACACCACACACATAACAATTAGGTATGGAACATTCATTTTTGTATAAATTTAGAAAATGATTTTTAACATAGAGACTGAAACCAATTTCCGAGTGGGTACTTATCTTCTCCAATATGGAATTTACACTTTCATTCAATAATTTTGGGAGCTTATATCTTATACTGAGTTCCGCAAATTTATGTTTTAGCCGTGGCAGCTGGAAAGACATTTGTCTTGTGCCATACGGATGCTCTAGCTTTTTTACAAAAGATGAGTTGAGGAAGTAGTGGGGTAATTGATTACTGCTATATCTGAAATAGAATTTGTATAATTTTCTCTTAACCATATCTTCAAAGGATAAGATGCGAAGTTTTTTCAATAGTGGTGCTGTGTGGGCATTATATTTACTATTTGTTATAGTTCGAATAGCTTTTTTCTGGAGTGATTGAATATGACTATTAGTAAACCCCCAGCAGAGAGCGCCATAGTTCAAGTAGGAGTTGATTAAACTGTTATATATAGTTTTCAAAATATTTTGAGGCAGCGTATGTTTTAATCTTTTCATAATTCCTATAGTCTTTGACATTTTACTACTAATGTAATTTATATGACTTTTCCAGTTGAAGTGTTCGTTAATTATTATTCCAAGAAAGTTGAACTGTGTCACGTATTCAATTTTCTCATTGCCAAGTTTTACTACCGGCAAGGTAACTTTTCTTTGGGATGAGCGGAAAGCCATACACTTCGTTTTTTTGGTATTAAGAGACAGTTTGTTGAGCATAAGCCATTCGCTGACTTTTTCAAGATTGTTATTAATTTTTTCTTCAGTTTCATTGGGGCTATGCTGTGGGATATTGATAGATACAAAAAGAGTGGTGTCATCAGCATAGCAGATAAATTTGAAGTATTCAGAGCACACACAAAGGTCATTAATGTATATAATAAATAACAACGGGCCAAGAACGGATCCCTGTGGTACACCTGATCGAATAGTTAGTTTACAAGATCTAGTATCATTATATTCAATATATTGCTGTCTATTTTCCAAGTAACTTCTGAGTAGCGATAGTGCCTTTCCTCGAATTCCATAATATTCTAGCTTTTTGGCTAGTATGTCATGATCGATAGTATCAAAGGCTTTAGAAAGGTCCATAAAGATACTAATTGGTAAATTGCCTTGGTCCATTTCAAGTAGAATTTTGTCTGTTATTTCAAGAGTTGCCAGTTCCGTGGAGTGGAGTTCTCTGAAGCCATATTGATTTGAGAAATATAATTGTTTAGTTTGGAAATATGTATGAATTTGATTGAATATTGTCTTCTCGAATACTTTGGAGATAGAGGGCAATAGAGAGATTGGGCGGTAATTTGTTAATTGTTTATCATCGTCTTTTTTATATATAGGGATAACTTTAGCTATTTTTAACTTTTGTGGGAATATTCCATGTTCAAGAGATTGGTTTATAATCAGCTGCAGTGGTTGACACAACTCTTCCTTTATATTCTTGAGTAGTCTTGACGAGAGTCTATCAAATCCGGAGGTGCTTTTGTTTTTTAGTTGGTTTATCATTTTGATTACATCTTCCTTTGTAACAGGTTGGAAATCAAGATTTTCATTAGTTGCTTGTTTTAGATAAGATACAAATGATTTGTTTGGAACTTCAGGAATTTGAGAAGCAAGTTGAGGGCCTATATTTACAAAGAAGCGATTAAATTCATCTGCTATGTCCTGTTTGTCTGTTACATTTTTATTATTAATAATAAAGATGTCCGAAGAAGTATTATTCTTTTTAGCTGTATTTATTATGCTTTTTATTGTTATCCAAGTGTTTTTTATGTCATTTTTAAATTTATTAAATTGACTTTCATAGTATTTCCTTTTAGCTTCTCTGATAAGCTTTTTAAGTATCTTATTATATGTTTTCAGGTTCATCGTCATTTGATCATATACAGAGTCTGAAGGGGAGGTTTCTTTAATCTTCCGATATAACTTATCTCGAAATTTAATTGATCGTATTATGCCTGAACATATCCATGTACAGTTCTTATGTTTATGTTTGTTATATTTCTTGGTCTTGAGAGGCATACATTTATTCATTCCATCTTGAATTATCTCATGTAATATGTTGTAGTTGTCATCTGCATTTGTATTATTGTCTAATCTGTCGCCAATATTCTGTTGATTCAGATAAAGTTTTAAATCAGATATTGTTTTATCATTTTGAACTGAGTATGTAACATATTTAGGTGGTTTTTTTGTAAGTTTTAGGTAATCTAGACAAGTGTAGTATGGTAAATGGTCTGATATATTACTTAAAATAATGCCTGAAGTAGTTTTTGAAAAATTGTTAGATAGCTTGCAAAAGTGGTTGTCAATGAGGGTTCCGTTTCTTTCAGTAAGTCGAGTTGGTAGGGTAATCTTAGGGGTAAATCCATTGGTTAATAGGGTGTCAAGAAATTCATTGAAAATGGGTCTTTCACTTATTCGTAATAGATCTATGTTGTAGTCCCCGGCTATAATAGTTTCACCTCGTAATTCCCTTAGATTATTTTGTAATTCTTCAGTAAATGCCTTGTAATTTTCTATCAGATCCCGTGGTGGTCGGTATACATTTCCTAAAGTAACATATCTATCTTTGTTAAGTTTTACTTTGACAAATTGTCCCTCCCAACTATTACTAGGACTCCCACATACATCTAATTGTGAATAGGTATATTCAGTTCTTAAGTAAATTGCCAACCCTGCATGGGTAGAGCATCTGTATGGCTGAGAGATAAGATTATAGCCCTCCAGCTGCAACAGACTTGTATCATTCACGGCGCCAAGCCAAGTCTCCTGGAGACAAATGGCATCAAAGTGGCATTTATTTTCCCTTAAATATTGAATGAAAATCTCTAGCTGGCTATGTTTAGCATTGAGACTTTGAATATTAACCGCAAGGCATTTGAACACATCTTGTTTGTTTTGTAAAATCTCAATCAATCTATGATCGCTTACATATGGAGAGTGATGTAGCACCTGGGGTTCCTCTTCCGCATGATTATCATAATTATCAATCAATTCAACTAGAGAGTTGGAAGAGGGATCCCTAATGTTCATGTTAACCTCATCGAAGTTCATATGTACTTAGTAAAAGTATATCAATTCCCTTAATGTTCACATTGCATGCTATGTGTGTGGTTGAAGGGCGAGATTCCATGAGCATGATGCAGTGGGATGAAAAGAAAGACAGCATTTTATCTATTAAATGAAAGAGTCAGTTTGGCATTTTACATGAGACGTGGGGGGGGAGGTACATAGAAGTAAAGAATAGAGGGAAGAAGAGTTTTGTAAAATAATTACGAATACTAATTCAGTGACACAAAATAGTTACAATTTAGAGCTGTGCCTTCTGCAATATGGAAATAATTATTGCATTACACTCATTTAGTAAATGATCAATGATACCGCACAATTGACAATTGATAAAGTTAAAGAGATGTAAAAAAACAAAAAATAAAATAAAAAGTCACATAATTTGGGACTATAAAATAAGGGACATAATGTTCACTTTTTTAACAAAGTTAAATTTTTTTTTTGCAGGAGCATCAAAATCAGCAAATCTTTCTACAGTAATAATAATTCTGTGTTTATGCACCAGGGGGCATCAGCACAGACATTAAAAGAAGCAATTTGGAATGTCAGCTGTAGTCCCAAAGCATGCAGATATATTTAATATTTATTTCTCATAACGATAACCTTTTTATGTATACAAGAAAATAAGGCACATGAACAGGGCCAAATTTGTAATAGTGATCAGCACAGAGTTTTAAAATTTTAGACTCCGCTTTCAGAAAGATCATGGCTATACAATGTAACCACCGATATAGTCTATATTTGACAAATAATCAGTTCAAACATAATATAAGGGCTTTTGGCGAGAGATACAATTAGATCCCTAATATATTTTAAACCAGCTGTGCCTTTTGTAATATGGAAACCGTTAATGTATTATACTCAAAGAGTAAATGATCAATCATGGATATCGCACAATTGACAATTGGTAAAGTTAAAGAGATCAAAATAAATATGTCACATTATTTGTGAATATACAATAAGGGACATAATGTTCACTTTGTTAGCAAAGTTACGTTTTTTTTGCAGAAGCATCAAAATCAGCAAATCTTTCTACAGTGATAATAATTTTGTGTTTATGCACCAGGGGGCATCAGTACAGACATTAAAAGAAGCAATTTGGAATGTCAGCTGTAGGAAAATTAAATTATTTAAGTCCCAAAGCATGCGGAGATATTTAGTATTTACCATTTCTCATAGCGATAACCTTTTTATACAACAGAACAAGGCACATGAACAGGGCTAAATTTGTAATAGTGATAAGCACAGTTTTAAAATTTTAAACTGCGCTTTCAGAACGATCATGGCTGTACAATGTAACCACCGGTATAGTCTATATTTGACAAATAATCAGTTCAACATAATTAAAGGGCTTTTAGTGAGAGATACAATTAGATCCCTAATATAATTTAAACCATTTCAATCTGATTAAAAAAATGGCAGGCATCAAGTTCAACATTTTATACACTTATTCACAAGATTGGCAATTTGAAGTTTTAAAAGACATAGTGGATTTGTCACATAATTTAGGACTTTACATAGAAAGACATCAAATTGTCTATGTCAGCAAAATTCAAGTTTAATTATCAAGTGTTTGCGGAAGCATCAAGATCAGCAAATCTTTCTACATTAATAAGCAGTTGGTGTTTATGCACCAGGGGGCATGAGAATACATGTTAAAGATCTAGGAAGCAATTTGGAATGACAGTTGTAGGAAAACTAAATTGGTAAAGTCCCAAATCATGCTAAGATATTTGACATTCATCAGTTCTCATGGCGAAAACCTTTTTTTCAAAACAAAATTGGTAATAGTGATAATCACAGAGTTTTTAAATTTTATACTCCGCTTTCGGAAAGATCACAGTTATACAATGTTAGCACCTGAATACTGTATAGTCCATACTTGACAAAAAATCAGTTCAACATAAACTACGGCCTTTTAGTGAGAGATACAATAAGATCCCTAATACAATTTCCGCTATTTTTAATCATATTGAATAAGTACAAGACATCAAGTTCAATGAGATTTAACACTTTAATAAATGACTTGTCACAGCTTTCGCAAAGTTCAGTGAAATTTTATGCTCTTTATCAGTCACATATCTTTCCACTTAGCAACAATAACTTTTTGTTTATCCACCAGGGGGCATAAATATCATTATGTGGAGATTAAGCAGAACGAAGTATGTGAAATCAAGCCAAGGCAATATATCAGATATATTTATGTATTTAGCAGTTTAAATCAGCTAAAGACATGTAATGAACAAATGAACAAAGATTTCCGGCAACTAGTTTGAGATTCCCAACTTGCAAAATTAACTAACATTTCAAATCGCACACAATCAAATAGTACTGAGCATATCACGGACTATCATTTTTAAAAGGATGACAGTATTGGTTAGGCCCTTCATATCACAAGAAAAGACACAACAATACATGACCCTCGGCTCTCAGTGATTTTGACTGGTTCATCCATATCCATATTAACATCATTTAATAAATGTTACATAATCACGGGTCTTTTCTGTGAGTAACACAAAATTAACAGTATTACATAAACCAAATCGATATCATATACAGTGAAGAGCAACAAGAGATATATATATAAGCAATTTTTTCATAAGGAATGATTAAGAGTGAATGCACCAGCGGTCCATTTTCTAACATCAATGGGAGAGAGGCCAAATGTTTTAGTCTCAATGTATGTTGAGATAATTAACTAATTTAACAATTGTTCAAAAAAATAAAATTTAAAATTTAAAATTAATGGACCACAATTGAAGGTATAATGATCGAATCTGAACAATTCAAGCTTTCTCTTAAACAATGGATGTTAGAACTTAGCAGCACTCAATTACAAGCAGAAGTTGCAGTACCAGCATGGTTTGCATAATTGAAATTTTACTTCTGCAGTAAAGTCATTATTATGCTATTTACACAATGTGATTGGTATATATCGCAGTAGAGTTAGCAATTTGTACAATAACAAGATATTTTCAATTAATATAGGACATTGTGCATCAGTTGTTTTTTAGATAGAGTCAACAAAGTGTAACGGGAGTTCAAAATTCAAATAATTCACAGCAGTTTTAAGTCATCACGGATTCTAGTCAGTATCTTGCCGAGCAGGTTTTGTCCTTTATGTTCGTTTGTTTTTCCAATATCTGGCTGATTGAGACCTATACCTGCTCCCCAAATTAAATTGGGGCCAGCTTCTACCAGTACAGTATCTTCGGTGTCTATGAGACATTGTCTTGCTCTGGGATTGACTTCAAATTTCTTGGTGCATGCCTTGAGCATAACGATGGTGAAAGCTCAAAACCTCTTAACTCAAATTTGGACAAAAGTGTATTTTACCACCAGATGGCATTCACTGTATGCCCTCTATATAATAATTGAAGAACATAGGTTTGGCATTGGTTTATGCCCTCTTGTTGATGAATGTTAAAACCTCTCAACTCACATTGGCCAAAACTTCGAAAGCTGAAACCTCTTAACTCAAAATTACCTTTTCTTGGGAAGTTTGCAGCAGGCTGGACAAGAGAGGAAGTAATTATAAGTACAATTGTAATAATTTGATACATTTTAAGGTAGGTATTATGTTGAAATAGAAGGCTCCAATTTGGATGGGAAGCTGCCCATATTTGCCAAATAAAATTCAGTTCGGACTCTGGAGCTGATCAAAATGCCCAAAAAGTGCACAATTTTCCGTACTCTCGGAGTTATGGAGAGGAGTGGTAGCTTCTGTTCGTGGGTAGGTATATGACCTTATGTGAAGGATTTTGATAGTAATCATAAAAGCATGAAATTTGGCACAATTGCATGTAGACCTGTACATCTTGATAGGGAAACACTTCCAAATAACTCCTTAATTTGTGTTATTACGGCAATTTTCAATTTGGCCACCAATGGGCATGTCCGTCATTGTCAGATTCAGTTCAGTGGATTGAAATCATGGCCTCAACCTAGGGAAATCATTAGGACTTTGTGGAAACAGAATAAAGAATTCTAACAAGTGTTAATTTAATTTTCTAAAATCATTGTTATTGACTAACTGCTTAAAACTATTGAATTAAGCTAAGTGCCTTATTACGTCAATTTTGCACAAATTTATTCCGGCATTATCGAAAAATCTTATATTTTCCACATCTGTACTAAAATTCCATTTAGTGCAACCACTGTGGTGTGTATCCTATGTTTTGAGTGTCAAAGAAGACAGCTAAACCAATCCAAATTTGCTGAAGTGACTTATAATTGTATGTATCTTACACCTTTGTAGTTGACGACTTCGTAAAATTGTGTTAAAAGTGTGTTCTGATGATTCAAGTTACATATATTGCACACATAACGCTTGAATAATTGTAATGTTTTTTTGCAAATGACAAAGTTAGATGACATTTGAATTATATGTCCTATTTTTCAAAAGGTTGCAATTTTTTACTTAGGTTGAGGCCATGATTTCATTCAATTAAACTGTGTCTGGCATGCTCAATGTCGGCTATCTTGAAAAATGAATGTCATTTCCCTCTTTGGGTTATCGTGAAGCGCCTCTCTATTCAGATATACTTCACTGTTCACCTCAATACCATGGTCCATTACCTGATTGGTCCAACAGCCCACAGGTGCAATGACACATGACCCATTCCACTTATGCACAAACCTCTCAACTCAAATTTTTGAAAGCTGAAAACCTCTTATGTCGCGCATATACAAGACACCTGACCTTTGTTGCCATGGAGACCAATTTCACATTAAGAAGCAAAATTATGCATTTTATTTACCAAAATATAAAATGGGTTGTCCTAAAAGTATTCCTGTGATTTCCAGACATTGTTTTTTTTTCTTTTGCTCAATATTTTTGTCTTTAATTTGCCATAATTGTGTATTTCTGAGTTGAGAGGTTTTGAGCTTTCACCATCGATAACCTCCTTGGCCTTCGCAAGCCACTCCTGTTCATCCACTTCAATACCGTCTCCCAGTCGTTTGCACAAAGCTGGAGCTTTACTGCTGCGGATTTTCTTTGCCACTTCTGGCTTGCCTGCGAAAATGGCTTTGCTCCATTGGAAATATTGCTCGACATGGGGGAAACTGTGGCCGTCAATCACATAATTATCTAGTGGAAAGAAATTGGACAGGGGGGAGGCCGCAGAGAAAAATGCTGTAACATCGCCAATTTTTCTTGTTGCGATTTTTTCCGGATTCAGGGCAATGGGTAGATCATTTAACTTGTCAATAGTGTAGAAAATGTTATTTATGACCAGCTTACCACCCACCAGGAAGGCTTTGGTATTAGGGAGCTTCTGTGCCTCTTTCATAATTTGATAGAGGGACCGTCTTTGCGCAGCGATTTCGACAGGAAAATCTTCAGACACAGTAATACCACTATCTTTCGATAGCCCTGGGCTTCCTTGCGAGTGTAGCCAATCCCACGTAATGGTAGTCCGATGGCTATGGGAGATACACCATTTAATCTCAAGATTTTTGGGGCTTGTAGTTTTTTAAAAATAAATAATTTCTTGCTCAGTTTTGGTGAAATAAATAAATTCTTTCTGGGCAATCTTGAATTAAATAATTTCTGGTGGGGTTTTTTCTTAAGAAGGCGATGCTTGATTTAGGAATGAATATTCGGGGACTTCAAACACTTGAAATAAATAATTATTTCTGCTGTTACAATGATATAAATAATTTACCGCTAAGGAAAACTCGGCCCCCACTGATTATTGAATGGTCACCCCTAACTAAATTTGTCATTTGACGACTGGGCTAACTAATTTTTTTGGCTATGGACAACCTTTTTAATTGAGATTTTATTTAATGGGAAGATTGGGAATTCAGAAAAAGCAAAAAAATGCTCATTGGGGCTGGAGCCTTTCAAACTTAATCAATCAAAAAGATTTTCAGTGTTCTGAACCAGTTTGACCCAAATATGGCCATATTGACACATTATACTATCAAATCTCATACATGTGCCCCATTAATAACAATTTAGCAAAATTATGTCACACAAACAATGGCCAAATTGTGTGGGTTGTGTAACTGTTGTTGATATCCCATAATTTCCAGACATGACTCAATCTTATGCAATAGAAAAATGTCATAACAGGTTGCATAAGGGTTAGTTGTGCAGGTATTGGTATATAAGGTAGAAGGGAGACACAGGGGCACTCTTGACCACATCTCTGACCAGTGAAGACCTACCTACCTTGTACAGGTGAGTTTTGTTTTGCTTCAGGTGGAAGTTACACACAAATTTTGAGGGTGCCAATTTACATTTCATCATGATATTATAGATAAAATGAAAGCTACAGCCCAAAAACCAGTGCATTTTTTAACATAGTAATTGGGAGACTACAGTGTAAGATTTAATGGCCTCCCAGTGGACAAATTTGATCTCCCAGTTATTTCCTAATTGGTATCACTGGGAGACCAATTTTCCCAGAAACTCTCCTTAATTTCGCATTTAATTTGTCGTGATTTGTAATTCTTGTGTGCATTTGCAAGGGACAACTATTCTTTCTTCCACATCAAATAATATTATTTTGCTATCTGTACCATTAAACTTCTACTGATGCCTTCTTTTTCAATTTTCATAAATTAAAAATATGTACTAAATTGTTTTTGTCGAAATCAGTAGAAATCCTAGATTAACAATCAGCTCAATGATTCTGAGTTCCTTTTGCAAGAATGAGATTACACAAAATCTATCTTGCGATCTTTAGCTGATTGGTCGATGTTGCTCATCACGGCACTACAAAGTTCCGTTGGTCTCCCAGTGAAAATCTTTTAAAAATGCTCTGTGAAGTGTTGTTTTTATTTGCCTCCCTCACCTTCCATATCTTCACACTAATGTATGCACAATTTTCACTCTTAACAATCTCAGTGCATTGATGTATCTGTCCATATTTCTTAAATGTGTATTCACCCCCTCACCCCCCGCCCCTATATTTGAGGACCACAATATTAAGATGATGGCCCTAATTGCAATGAGATGCATCCCTTAATTAATGTGCACTGTGCATCCTTCAATTAGCCTGTTCCTTTGTGACCAATTAACAATACTTTAGAAACAAGCACAATAGGTTAATAAATGCATTACAATTTGGTGTGCCACTCCCTAGAATGAGCTGAATGTTGCATGCAGTGCCACGATGTGTGAGTGCGTTTCATCCTTTGTTCTAAAGCATTCTCTGCAGGAATATACACAATTAGTGCCACAAGAGATTAATTAGGTCAATGCATGCAAAGATGGCATTCAGATAATTACAATTACAGGTTAGATATTTGGCATTTCCATCTTATAAAAGTAAACCTCTAACAAGTAAATTATGCACAAAGTTTCCTGCACTCAAAGTAAGCACATCTGTGGCATTGTGGAGTCAAAATTTATAGAAGTGACAGTGATAATCTGGGCAGGTAAGCTAAAGGTGAAAATGAGATACACACAAAATATGATTATATTTCGGTTATTTGTAATTATATTATATGACGTATTGATATCACAATAGGAATTGTGGCTAGAGTTTACAATGTGATATGGCATAAGAGGGATAAGTCTCCTTAAATCAAATTAACATTGAAAGTATTGGGTATGATCATGACAAATCATCAGTATGATGACACACAAAGTGCCATTTTCACAGTGCAACAATACATCATTTTCAGTATCAAAGTGCTAGGCTGTAAAATATTATCTTAAGCTGCTGATAATTTGTATTATGAAAGCAGTTTGTTTGCAGGTTGAATATATTATAACCTCCAAAGGGCATATTATTATCAATTCATGTCAACAATAAACAATGCCTCTCACCTCAGCTAATACTGCAGATAAGAATACCATCACACACTCAAACACAAATTATCATTTAAGCTGCAAATAATTGGTATTATATAAATATGAATTAGTTGGCATGCATGCAAGCCTGAAAGTGTTGAGTGCTTGGGTAGCAGCCAGAGAGGAAGGTATATGTGGACTGTTATTGGCACTGATTTTATTACTCTTAGTGACATACAATTAGTTCGGTCTAACCTGTGTATGTATTGGAATACATGTGTGGAATACAGTAGGTCTACCCTGGTTTGGTTGGGCACAAATATGAGTATTGTGGGCAACCAGTGGCGTCCCTATGGGGGGAGGGCACGGGGGGGCACGTGCCGCCCCATATTGGACCTGTGCCCCCCCAGGTGCCCCCCATATGAACTTTTCAACCTTGGCTAAAATATACAATTAGCATTATGGGTGCCCCCCCCCAGAGAATCGCGTGCCCCCCAGGTGCCCCCCCCCCCCATTCGCGAACCCCTAGTTACGCCACTGTGGGCAACTATGTTTTACCTTTACAAATGTTAAATTATATTTGTACAAATTGTACTACACCTTGAATAATGGAGATATTTTTTGTGGTTTCTTCCTTTATACATATTCAGGCACAATACTACCAGAATTTACAATTTTTCAAAGTCTCATAATCCTGTGCTTTTTTTAATTTTCAGAACAATGCACACCATACTAATAGCAGCAGCCATCTTGGGCTTGGCAAGTGCTGCATGGACTCCTCCAAAATTCTGTGGCAGTAATTCCTGTCCTGAATTCAAAGTTGTTAACTCAGGGGTAAGTTGCTCATAAAACGTTTTTATTGCAATATTTGGCTAGTTTCCTTGGAATGAACATATTATGAGCTCCCTCACCTGAAGCCAATATATACTTCGGGGGCGCTCAATGGACTGAATATATTTTCGATAGAAGCTTTCCGTGTGCCCAAAGGTCTCATTAATGGGAATTTTACATAGAATATCATTTCAGTTCGGCCTTCGTTTTAGCCATTTTTGGAATAATGATGGTCCTATATTTTGGAAAGTAAAGGCAAGGTGATGGTTCCATGACTATGTATAGAAACATACGTATACAGCCTACTGATGGGTCGGGTATTGTAGATTTGTGCATTTGGTCAATATTTGGTATAGAGATGGACTGCTATTTTGTTTCTTCTAAGGTATATGTGGATGGCCTCTTTACAGACAGTAATACTGGTATTGAGAAACTCCAGATTTTGAAATTATGAAAAACATCAAATTAAAAAAAAAAAGTTAATGTACACTCTGATAATCTCTGAATCTCTAAGGCAAGACTTTTTTAATTTTTAGCTTTTCAGATCAAACTGCCAAACATATTTTCTGTCAATGGAAAATCAGGAAAAATAAATTAGGGGCCGACTAGACGATAGTTGGGGGGTGGCTATGGATTTTACCCCTGCGACAAACTTGTGCTGAACAGATATTTTATTCGGTGTCAAGTGGGAAACAAACTTTTTTTTTTCACCAAAAATGCATAGCCCCCGCCCCCCTGCCCCAAAAGATCATCTGGTCGGCTCCTTAAGCTTACTCCCAAAAAAATTAAGATCACAGGTTTTTTTACCGTCTTAATTCCGTCAATTACTTCTGGCATAAACTTTTCTTTTTTTGTTTCAGGGTCCCATAGAACGGAAGTACGAGTCCAGCAAATGGGTCACCACCCGACAAACAGGGTTTGACTATGGCGCCGCCAAGAGGATGATGTTCTGGAGGTTGTTCAGATACATCCAGGGAAACAACACAGCTAGTAAGTGGCGACATCTATTGGTCAAATCTACCAGGGGTGCTGAAGAGAAACAAAGGCAGCATATTATAGAATTGAGATATCCCTGCCGGGTATAAGATACAAAATTGATGGGTGACATGCTCACACCTGCAACAGCTAAAAACTCCTCCCTTACCAATGCCACTCACCTAAGCTATCCACATATCCTTATTGATCTATCCTGTCCTTCTGATAGCACCAGAAAACAGTTCCACTGCTGTCTTATTTACGTTTTTCCATGTCAACTGTCCTCTGCCACCAGGGGCGCATGAATCTGCTCAGTAGTTCCACTTACAATGTATCACATCACCAGGGACTGGCGCCACTGCTCCATTTTCCCGCCAAAAACATCCACACACATGTAGGATTTGGCAATGTGCCAAAATATCAATTACTCTTTTTCATCACCAAGATACTTCCTCAACTCCATTCACATATTTTCCCTGCTCACGCATTTTTCTACCATTTCACTCAAAGTACATGCTTTCAGACAAACTGCAGATTTTATCATTGCCCAGTCAATCTTTCCAGTGCCATCACTGGGAATCTACCTGTTCGTTTTCACATATAGTTGGGGGTCGGGAGGGGGGGGCGCTCCATTCCCCCTTAAAATGTCCCTCAATGGGTATGTCTAGTTATCTACAATTGGTCTAAATCTACCAGGGGTGTCTGAGGGAAACGAGGGCAGCAGGGGCGGTCGGATGAAAAAGGGCAAATATAGTTAGCGCCACAAAAATTGCAGCGTCATTAGTAATTACTACTTAAAACTTACTAATCTTAGCCTTAAAGAAAGTTCAAGTATAGTCCCTTACCCCTCTGGTCCTTAGATCTACACCAGACATTAAAATAGTTCTCACAGTGAAAACACTTTCATTGAGTAAAAGTGTTAGACTGTTTTAATAGCTTATAAATTCGTAACTAAACCTTTTTTGTACGCAGTGGTTCTTTTTTTATATCTTCAAATGTTCATTGCGTTCCATTCACTGAATCCATATTGTGTGACATATTGATTATTGTTCCTTTATTCCAGACAAGAAAATAAACATGACTGTCCCTGTCATCTGCAAAATAACTCCAGGATCCCCAAATGACTTTGAAATGTCCTTCTACCTGGACATTGACAACGCCCCTCAGCCAAGTGATAGTAGTGTCCGCCTTACCACTCTACCCCAGGACTTGGATGTCTTTGTACGGTAAGGATATATCAATTTATCATATATAATTATTTCTGAACAATATTCTGTGCCAGAGGCCCAGAGCAGACTTTAGATGAAGTGTTTCAAAAGTTAAATGTCAGCGTAAATTACGGCAGAAATGAGGTAACAACGTTTCGATGCAATATCAAGATATTACGTTAGCGTTCGACATTGCGATGCAACATCAAGATATGACGTTAGCATGTGACATCATTGTGAAAAAATCTCAATGTTGTGCTAATTTTTATGTGGTCCCAGCATACTACAAAGAAAAATGTCCACCAAAAGAATTGTCAAAACTTCTCCTACTATATAATAATATATACACACCCTTCAAAACAAACAATGCCCGATTCTTTTTTTACACATTTTGTTGTCATATTGCAGAGAATATGGCGGATACAGTTCGGAAACGAAAGCCGCATATCATGCGGAGAAGCTGAAAGGCCAGTTGGTGAATCAATCCCTTCCCCACAACACACAATATTATTACAACGCAGGATACGACAGTCCTTGGAAATTCTTCAACAGACATAATGAGATCTGGGTTCCCAGAAATTGATTAAGTGCATAATTGGACTATGTAACAAAAGATACAACAAAATATTTCATATTCTCACTCCTAAGTCCTCTGATGGAGTAGGGTCATTCTTTCATTTTAGTCTTAGATCTCAATCATTCATATTTAAAAATACAATATATTTTAATTTCAGTTATAGTGTGCAATTGGACTTTGTAAGAGACACTTTTACAATTGAATTTTTCATACTTTTTCATATTTTCACGTTCGAAGTCCTCCTACAGTTAAGAAAGTCACTCTTTCAGTCTTTGATCTCATAAACAAATTGTCATTAATGTAATGATATGTAATATTTTGTAATGGCTCTAACTGTAATCTGCTAATTAATTAATGATATCAACTTATTTACTACATTTGTCTGTTTTACGAAAAAAAAAGTCGTTTTATGTTCTCATCAAGTGAAATTTGCTGGTTTGACGATTTCTCATTGATATTTTCATTTCATTGCATATTGTGTTCATTGGCATTGATTCATTTTTGTAAGATATATAAATTTTGTGACATTACTCATTGTTTATACATATTTGTTTTATACTTTCTCAGTATATATTTCCTTATTTACTGTCACATATTTTTTTCATGGAAGTTTACAATAAACTTTTTAAAATGACATGAAAGATGGTAGTTTTGCATGTTTCATTATGATTGTATGTAGTTACAGTCTGTCACTTTGATATACAAAAAGAGTGAACTGTTGCACTATGAAAATGGCACTTCGTGAGTCATCATACTTATGATTTTCCTTGATCATAACCCATCTGTCTACAAGTTGACCGCTATTTGCTGCCGCCTAGGGTTCAAAATTCGTGAGCTCCTGTGAGTGGTCAACATAATTCCAATCTCTGGAAGAAACCAGGACTGTCTGGAAGAAACCAGGACAGTCTATCGTTTAGTGATGGTCTAGTTTATTTCCAAAAACTCTGTAGGCTTCTAATCTGACTTTGGTTGGCTTCAATTTTAAGCAGACAGCATGTAGATACAAAAAAAAGTTGGAACTATTTTTCATCTTGGAGGATGTATACATTGTAGCTCACATATAATGCCAGTATTGAGGGGGGCACTTGTGGCATGGACAAGACATTTTGTTGAGTGTTACACAGCTTTTATGAAATTGTAAATTATATTGTTGTCCTAGTTAATAAATCTCCTTAAAGTAACAGTGATATCACAAAGCAAAAACATTGGCTTTGTATGGACACGTGAATAAATGAGAGAGCATTCTTTTTGGACTCTTTTCTGACCACAATTTAACATGCACTAAATGGCATAAGTAGATTGAATACCATCAAACTTCTGATGAGTAAAATCATCCCTTTCACAAACAAAGTTTATGCTAAAGTTTCAAAACTTTCTTTTTGTCTCATGATTTCCAAACATTTTCATTCAAAGCAGTGGACTGGATCTTTGCCAGCAACCATGCTTTGTGAAAGTAGTTTGGCGTAGTGATATGGACAGCTGTTGTGCGACCTGATCTTGTGATCTGTCCAAAACAGATCAAATTATTGTTGACCCAATTTGATTTTCCAGGGACTGTCAGCATTCTGCTGCCACTTGTCAGTCCCGAAGAAAGACAGATAACCCATACTGTCAATGTTAATGTAGCTTAAGAAGACTAATCCCACTTGTTGGTGACAGACAAACATGAGGATTATGCAATATGCATGTGATTTTCACTCTAAAACCAGTGATGACGAATCAAATAGTCTTCTCTTAATCATGACAGATAGATATATACAGATAGATATGTAGATAGATATATAGATAGATAGATAGATAGACAGATAGACAGACAGCTAGACAGACAGACAGACAGACAGACAGACAGACAGCTAGACAGACAGACAGACAGACAGACAGACAGATAGATAGATAGATAGATAGATAGATAGATAGATAGATAGATAGATAGATAGATAGATAGATAGATAGATATGGTAAGTGCAGCCTCTAAGCCCAGTTCTGGGCACTCCTGAGGGTTGATTGATGAGATGAGAGGGAGAGCATGAGTCCTCAACATGTTGACTAATCAGCCGATATTTTTCCCATATTGAATGTAGAGAAGATGACTTCATTGGCTATCATGAGTCATACAGTGCCCTTTTCACAGTGAACTGGTCCTCTCTGTTTGCATAACTAATGATTGATTGATTGATTGATTGATTGAAAGATTGATAGATAGATAGATAGATAGATAGATAGATAGATAGATAGATAGATAGATAGATAGATAGATAGATAGATTTTTCAGATTGTTTGGATTGTCAAGTTTTCTCGAAATTTTTAAAATTAAAGCTGGTGCTTCAACAATTTTCCAAATGTGCCAAAATGTGCAACAATTTTCTTTTATTTTTTTTATGACATACCCTAGTCCTGGAACTAGATCACAGCATAAGTGCTTGGGACGTTACACAATAAAATCCTCTTTCAGCTCATGACATCACAAGGAAATTACCATATATATCCCGCAATTCCGAGTGAACACCATGGAAAAACCATTGAGTTCACAGCATCGAGTTCATCCTAGTGAACTCAATGAAATAAATTATCTAACGTTGTTATGCAAACAATGGGCAGCGATTGTTATGTTATGAAGTCACAATGGGCAGCTGGTGACGTCACAACTAATTGCTGCTCCCAACTTGGGAGAATTTGAAGCTATCAGACTAAAAAACACTAATAAAGTCATTGCGGAATATAAATAAAACCCCATAACAGTGTAGTTTACAGCTATGAACATCATTCTTCCTTCGGACTCGTGTTAATTCAGAGCAGACCTGACACTCATGATGTTCATAGCTGTGAACTACACTGTCATGGGGTTTATTATAATATAAACCATGTCATACTGCATAATATGTACAATCTACCACAATGTTTCATAACTCAAAGCTACATTGTTTTATATCTAAAATGTGATCCGTTTATTATTGTCTCATATCAATTCATTCAACATGATGTCAAAGTTATTGGAACAAGAGCTCTGATTTCAAGCATCAAGTTTCCTTATTAAACATAAATTTACATTGAGGCTGCTTGCACAAGCATTAACCATCAAGAAATAATGTTTTCAATTCATGCTAAAAGTCTTTTAAATATATGGGAAGATTGAGCACATTCTCACCATTGGCAAATCCAGAAAGGGTAGTCTAGAGGGGTCCGACGTCGATTCGTGATTCCCGGGCTGGCGTGGACGTCATTTCGGCATTCGCAGACCCATGTTGCTCCATAGAATTTCTTCAAAATGTTGTTTCCGTCTCAGCGGTCTGGGGGGGAGGGGGGGTCCTGGCCCCTCCCTGGATCCGCCACTGTCCACTGGGTCTGAAATTGCATTAACCAACCTGAACCATTTTAGCTTCTCTGATTAGATGAACAAAATGTATGACGGTTAGTCGGTTACCGCCTTAAAAGGTGGACTTCCTCCATTCATGCATATTAACAAAGTTTTCATATTGTTTGAAAGATTCACAAAAACGTGTCATAAAACGATTGTGAACTGTGTTAAATTTTTCAAGACCAATCACTCAAAACTGCTATTGATTTGAAATCAAAATTTGAGAACACTCACAAAATTTAGTAATCAGTAAACACGGGATTATAAAAATAGAGTAGAAATAAACCCCCCGGTGACAAACAAGTCCAGAGGTATAGAATAGCAGGAACTGGTACTTGGGGGACTTTTGCATAGGGATGTGTCACGGCGATTTTGAAAACCAGAACTATTCTAATCTGAAAACTAACACCCAAAACCACAAACAATTTTAATCATTCAGTAAAAAATTTGGCAACCAATTTAATCTTCATGCTTTTAAAACCATTTAAATCGTCTTTTCAAGCCCTAACGGTACCAAACACATTGGCGCAAAAAAGGGAACCAAATTAATCTGAATTCCTAAAAGACAAATACCGTTTTAATCCTAGAAGGCCAAAAAACCTAAACCCCCGGGATCACATAGTTGTTTTCACTTGAATACTTATTTTATTCCGTAAAAGAAAAAACGTGACAAAATGAATTATTCATACTTTACATCTTGTATTCATGCCCCTGGTAGGCTAATTAGGACAGGACAAAGGTTGATTGAAACAGGAGTCCAACATCGGCCCAAGTGACCTGGCAATTGGCAAGCCAGTTTGATATTAGCTCACCCCTTTTGCTGAGTCACAATTCAAGCTAAGATTTATATGCCAGGATTGGTGGTTAAAAGACAGCCTTTTGCAGTCATGAAGCGGTCTCTTCTGGGGGTGCGGTCTCTCATTGGGGTGCAAATACAAAAAATACTACTTAGTGCGGGAGGAAGGCGGGCACATCAGAGGGGGATCCAGAAAATTACGGTGGGGGGGGGTATATCGGGATATCGGGACACGGAACGCATAGCTCGCGAAATAATGTGACTGCGCGGTGATATAATTAACAGGTAAAAATATCAAAATTTTGGTCTGGTGGGGGGGGGATGTATCCCCCGCCTGCATCCGTCCCTGGGGCACATAAGGCATGACGGTCTTACAACAGGGGGTCTGTGGTGGCAGGCAAGGGGGCCCATGGATCCAGGGGGCCCGGAGCTCCCAATTCGATTGAAACTAGCATTTTTAAGAAAATATGTTGCAATGCCGAAAGGACAACCTAGCTGTCTTGAATCTGGATCAGCCACTGCCAGGAATCCTTTTTGTGATTTTTATATAATATTTAAAAAAGCAAGATGCTACCTTGCATAAAACAGCAAACATTGCCCTTGTTGTCCATGAACTAGTGCATGTGCAGCGATGCAGACAAAAAAGGGGAAAGATATCAAAATTATAAAACTTTCAAACAAATATTAATATTGCATTTACAGTACACACATGATCACTTATATATATGTACATGCTTGTCATGACTATCATGTGAACAATTGAAGTACTCAATTACAATTTGTTCACTTGTATAACTGTTTGTTGGGTCACGTGACCCTGCTTATGTAACAGATAAGTTCCATAACAAATTGCATAAGTTGTGGGAAGCTACGAAGGCCTATATAAACTTAGCATTGCAGAGATAGGGCCAGTGTACCCAAGATCTTTAGGCTGGGAGTACTATAACATTACAGGTGAGTTTTGATCATTTAAGATATATACAATCATCTTCAATAAATGTGGCATATCATGATAATTTGATGGCTAAATTCTTTTATCTATTTGGAAATCTGGGGGAGGGTTGGTTCAGTAGTGGTGCGCTGGGCTGTCAATCGCTGCGTCCAGGGTTCGAATCCAGTTGTTGCCGGGTCACCTCGGCTTATGTTGGATGGCTGATTCAATCATCCTTTGCCTCATTGTCGTGTCCTAATTAGCCTACCAAGTGCATAAATACAGGACGTAAAACCCCAATTATCCATTCTTCAATACTTACAAGGATTGAAATAAGAGTGATTTGATCTCAAAACAAGTCACCAACTGAGTCACAGTACTCGTCAATGAGTTTACAACTCAATCACAAATTGACAATTCATTTCAATGCAATGGATATGATCTGTCGTAAGGTCTTTGATGCCATAAACAGCTGAATGCTTTCTTCAATTTTAAAACCTGAAGAAAATAAAACTCAATTCACCTATAGACAGGTTGATATTGTGAAACCTTTTTCAGACAGACTGAAACAGTGACAAGGGTATTAAATTTAATCTCAGCTTTCAAAATACAAAAACAATTGAGACAAATGATTTTCCCTCCACTTGAATAGATCATCCTATTGCTGATAAAAATAGTTATCACAGTTTATCATTTAAGCTCTTAAGTATAAAGTATTGCTGTTATAAACAAGGGATCATTGAATTGTGTACAAAGCTCACAATCATTTGAGGTTTTCATCTTGTGGGAAGTTGTCAGTGAGGAAGGTTGGTGATTTAATTTTATGTCTTATGACGATTCAGTCAAATTTTAAAAGCCAAACATCAGCTCTGAAATGTGGGTTAGTTGGCTGAGTTATTTACCTATATGATGTGGTTCAGGGAGTTTTTCCTGACATACTGTATTGCATTTTTATGAACAGAACATATGAAAACATTTTCCCTGGCCTAGCCTCTGGTTATTTGGAAAATTATATAATGATGAGTATTTGTATTTTAAGCTAAACGCTGCTCTTAAATTAATTACGGCATCTATAAATCACCCACTATGATTCTGTGTACATGAAATAAGTGATTTATATACATTTTGCCTCTAAATAGCCCGAACAGGTGCTGATGGGGTGTAAAACACAAACTCACTCACTGTCTAACATATTTTCAACCGAATTTCAAGAGCGAAATCCACGGGTGGATTCGCCTGTATATATATGGGCTATCATACCTATATAGAACAGAGTCTGAAACAAGTCCATCAAAAAAAGTAAACAAAAGAACTTCTGTGGACTCAACATGATGTTTTAACCATGTTTTGCACACTACCTGCAGTGTTTCATGATCCTTGCAGTCATCTCTCACCATCTAGCACACTTGTTGGAGCTGACACATCAGTAGTTCCATAAAATCCATGAATTTGTACAGGTATTGCATTATCTCTATAGTGATGGGCCTCAGAACTCAGACTCACTGGGTTGGAACAGGGTCAAGGCCTGGACATGTAACCATCAAGTTGAAATTACCAGAGAGGGCAGCGCCTGTCAGCTGCCTGACAAGAAAATCATAGGACTCATGCCATTGAGATTACCAATGAACTGGAGAGTACTGGGCAGTGCTGCCCTCTTTGGCAATTTCAACTTGATGATCACATGTCCAGTCTAAGGCATTGACCCTGTTCCAACCCAGTGAGTCTGAGTTCTGAGGCCCATCACTATAGAGATAATGCAATACCTGTACAAATTCATGGATTTTATGGAACTACTGATGTGTCAGCTCCAACAAGTGTGCTAGATGGTGAGAGATGACTGCAAGGATCACGAAACACTGCAGGTATTGTGGAAAAATTGGTTAAATCACTGTAAAATATAGTGGTCAATCCCCCAAGGCCTTTTGTTTACATTCCTAGTCCCACACTCTTCTAATTATGTACCATTACAGGCCAATTTCTATCAGTGACTTCACTCGTGGCGAAATCCCAGCTGGATGTGATTCGGATGAGACATTGTATTGGCAGCCTCTTGCATAGATCTATCAGTGTCCTTGTTTGGCAAAATATCCCTCACATAGGGAAAATGAACACATTTGTAACATGTTGTGAAGACTCCTGCGTTCTCTAACATCTCATCGATCAACCCTTGTGAGCACCCTGAAAAGGGCTTAGAGGGCTGCACTTACCGTATATCTGTTTGTCTATAGGGGGTAGGGTTGGTATAGTGGTAGCGTGCTAGGCTGCCAATCGCTGGGTCAAATCCAGCTCTTGCCAGGTCACCTAAGCCATGTTAGATGGCTGTTTCAATCATCCTTTGCCTCATTGCAGTGTCCTCCTCCTGTCTCAATTAGCCTACCAATTAAGTGCATAAACACAAAATACATCGGTAGGTAAAGTAGCGTTTATTTGTGCAGCCTGTTTGACCATAACAATGTCTTGTGAAAGGTACATATTTGAAAAAATTAGTAATTACTACAAATATAATGGTTGTCAGCAACATAACAACTTGCAGAACTATCTATGTAGTCATTGTTGACCATATCTACACTTTCACACTTTTTTGATACTGAATTTAATGGCTTCAAGGTTGCCAGGTGAGTTGGCAGACATTTTCTGTGTTGACACGGTTTAGGATAATTTTAATCTCTCACCTCACATTTTGTCATCTACAAGGCAATACGTTTAATTTGCCCTCTGCGGGTATATATCCCTTGCAATTAAGGTTTGGTAAATAGATAGTCCCATGTGGATATTTGGCAATAGTCCGTGACTCTGCATTGATATCTTCTGCTCTGACATTATTTATGAAGCTCTCTCAAGAAAGAGGTGGTTGGATTTTAATCACGTATTGTTTTGCACTTTTTCGATTGCAGGCTATAATCCCCTGTCTTGAGCCTTAGGTCAAGACTCTAAACTTGACACCAAAATAAGGGTCATTCTCAAATTTCGGGTCAATTTTCGTCACTCCAGTTCCCTTACATTAATTTGAATGCAATTAATATCTGAAGCGTCACTCTACATCTTTTATTCATATTTCTATTTCGAACCACTGCCTTTGGAACAAAAAGTCATTTATTAGACCTCTTTTTGGTGCATTGTGTCCAGTAATCCGTGCCAAATCAATGTTTTTTCCCTGTCACTGGACTTTACATGACAAGATCAAGATCAAGTGTTAATATTCCTCCTAAAGTACCATCATTTTCAAAGTTTCTATGCACGATTCATTAGAATATAGACTTAAATTAATACATGCATCATATTTTACTTTTTTCTTGTTTCGTTTCATTAAATTGATGTAAAAGACGTATCACTAGTTTATGTTTATTTTTTTGTCCACTCCGTTCCTTGCCACCGTTCCTTGCCTTAGTTCGGCTCGCTATTGTTTTTAATGAGCAATTTCCACTAAATGTCGTAAGATGCACATGCGCTACACTACCACAGCTTTGCAGATCTCATTAAACAGGTATTCAACAAATTAAGGCATAATTTTCATTGGAGCATTTTTTGGTCCTTCTAAATTGTCCATTCCATTCCCTCCAATTCCGAGCTTACCAGTGGCACTTTTTCAATGAAATTTTATGTATATATTGCTGATTGTGACGGGATTCAACAGAATGCAATCATACCTTTGTATCTCCCAAATAGAAAGCACTATTACGAGAAAACCAAACTGTGCCTGTCCACTCCATTACCCGTTCCTGTCCACTCCGTTACCACAAATATTCGATATTTAATTGAAAAACAATTGATCTGAGATGGAAGTACTTCTGAAAATAAGACATCTGTTTGTCAATATTCTCAAAACAATGTTTTTCTTTTCAGAGCAATGTACACCACACTAATTGCAGTAGCCCTTTTGGGATTTGCCAGTGCTGACGTCTTGAAATTCGAACCCTCAGGTCAGCAGCAAGCCACTGCGAGGTGGCCTCCCAGCTTCTGCAATGGTCTATCCTGTCCTAAGTACACCCTTGTCAACAAAACCAAGGTATGATTTTATTCCATATATAGACCTATTTGATTTCGGGTCCCTCTGGTTTCAGGTAGTCGGGTAGAAAGTGAGCCGACTACAACTCTCGAATCCTATGCCTGCCTGAAAATCGGCTCGGACTCCAATCACTCCAATCACTCCATTCACTCCAAGCCCTTAGGGGGCCACCATTTAATCTCAAAGGCGGCTTGGAGTTAAAAAAAAAAAATTTCTTGAGTTTTGATAAATAAATTATTTTTGGGCAGTCTTGAAATAAAAATATATTCTGATGGGGCTGTTTCTTAACAGAGTGATGCTTTGTTTAGAAAGGAATAATTAGGGAAATCACGGGCGTGAAATAAATACTGTGAAATAAGTAATTTCCCACCACGAAAACTCCAACCAACCCCCCCCCCCGATTATTTGATGGTCGCCCCTTATAACTCTTTGAACTTGACTCAGACTCAAGATTCCTCTTTTCGGCATTATTTGCAAACAATTTTCATTTTAAGAGTTTATGCTTTAATAATTGGTAAGTGCGCTTGTCAACTGGCTTTGAGGGCGTGGGTTCAAATCTCACCCCGGGAACTCACTTTAGTCCGAGCCCATTGGACATTAAATGGAGGCAGGTTGTATCCAGTGTTCTATGCCGGGGCAACTGAAAGACCCTGGGCATCCCTGAATTAATAGGGTATGTGTCAGACTCACAGTCTTCTCATCTCATCATTATACGGCGGTCGCCTGCCTCGATATAGCCCACTAAGGTGCTGCAGAGGCGTAAAACACAAACAAACAAACAAACAAATAAACGGGGTTTTGTGTGTTAGGTCTTTAAAAGTTGTATACAGTTCAAATTCCTTTGTAATGAGCTTTTCTGAATTAATATTACTTAAACCGATATCGGGAAATTAGAAATCCCAGGTGAATTTCATGTACATTTAGACTCCATAATTTTTTGGAAAGCTTAGATCCTCAATAATCAGAAATATTCTGCTTTTCTTTTCCTGGTTGGCTTTACCTCATTTTGCAGCCATTTTCCATAATGGCTAAAAAAATACATTTTTCGGATTTCAGGTTCTAATTGTAACAGAATGATCAGATAAGTTCTAATGCATTGTTTTCATAATAGGCAATCATAGCCTCAGGTTATAATGAAATAACTTTTAAAAGGATGCATGGTGGCCATTTTCCAAGGTAAAACCAAACATTTAATCTCTGTAAAAAAAAAATTGTGTCTTAACACGAATAAATGGTATATATAATCAGGAAGAGATGGCACCATATTTTTCTTATTCTAGAGGATATCTAAGCTTTCTAAAAATGTATGACCAGTGTCAGAAATGTACAACAATTTCCCCATGCTATATCATATCCGTGCACTGTCACCCTTTTGCAGCATCACATCTTCTTTGCATACACTTGCAATGTAATGGAATGTCACACATTTGAAGATCGTCACTCCAGTTAAAACATACAAGTAGTACCGTGGGTGCCCCTCCAGAAAATTGCGTAATTAATTGTTCTAACAATATCCAAACAGGGTATAAAATAAGCATGCAACGATCCCAAAATGTGCAGTGATCAATCTGAAATGTGCAGTGATCAATTTGAATTTGTGCAGTGATCAAATTCACCATTTTTGGGCTAAATTTTGGTGAACTGTATAATCCCACAATATACCTTGTATTTCAACCAATTTGATATTTTTGTCTGCCTCATGATGGTCAATTGGTCATCTTCTGGAAATTCGCAATGCTTGATATTACAATGCCAGTCCTTAAGAACACCTGATTGGTTATCCATATTGATGGCAATAGTTCGTGCTAGACAATACGCGCAGTGATCAAATTTTCTTATTTTATACCCTGTTTGAGCATCCTGGAGTCCTCATCCTTTTTGATCATACCTTTCTTTTTTGCCTCACAGGGCCATGAAGAAAGAAAGTATGACGCCAGCAGATGGGTCACAACAGCATTGACGGGGGTTGATTTTGAGATGGCGTCTTACACCATGTTCATGAAGTTGTTCCAGTACATTGGAGGAAACAACAAAGCTGGTAAATCGATTCATATGCATGCTTACAGTTGACTGGTGTGCAGCAAAAATCTAACTCTTGATGTAGCCAAAACCAAGGAAAGTATCATTATATATTCTTTTATTGACATTAATAAATATCACAATTGATACATATGTCATTTGTATATACATGTTATAAGAAAGTTACAATAAAGTGAGCATATTGATACAAACATAAACACGAGTAATAGTATGCAAGATTAAAAGAAATACAAACTAGGTTCCAGCCACCCAAATAGTTAAAAAAATATTGTAGGTATAAAACAACCATTAATATAGATCATAGACAATAAAATACAAACATCAATGATACTAGCTTACATATAGCCATTTTAACTTATTTAAGAAAATTATGATTGATTAAGATCTAAGCGATTTTCCATTGATTTTCGTAAGAACAAGAATGACAAAGCTCCCTCAGATATAAATAACAAAAGTGTGAATTGGTTGGACACTTTCAGTTTCTTGGTGCTTACATTACTGATGACCCGAAGCATAGGCGTACGGCGCGTGAGATTTTTTGGGGGGCGAGCGACATTTGCCCGAATTTCAAGATCTAAATTTGTAAACATTTCAAATTAAATTTCCTGGAAATCATTAATTTTCAGTACTTTTTATTTAATCATCTGCCCAAATTTGTGCAATAACTTGTAAGCGAGAGAGCAGAAGTCGTTCTTGCAAGTTGCACATGCGCATTGCAATGGCTACTTGCAACGCCCCAACTGGCGCATCATCACAATAGGTTTAATATGACTCTCTTCTTTCTTTTGGACACTGTCTTAGTTTGGCGACATACATGCACTAGCTTTAAACTTCCCTGACATAGCCAATCAATTCCGTTTCCGTTCAGTGACGTCCCTATTGGGGGGGGGGCACGGGGGGGCACGTGCCCCCCATATTGGACCTATACCCCCCCCCAGGTGCCCCCCCCATATGAACTTTTCAGCTCTGGCTAAAATATGCAATTAGTATTGTCGGTGCCCCCCCTGAGAATTGTGTGCCCCCAAGGTGCCCCCCCCTGCCCGAGAACCCCCAGTTATGCCACTGTTTCCGTTTTGGCGCATAGTTAAAAAGTTCTTTCTTTCGACAATTCCAGGCAAGAAGATAGCCATGACGTGCCCAGTGATCAGCAGGATCATCCCTGGCCCAGGTCCGGCCTGTGCTAACAACTTCACCATGTCCTTCTACCTGGACATCGACAACCCCCCTCAGCCAAATGCGGATGACGTCTACCTCAGCAGTCTGCCTCAGGATCTCGATGTATTTGTAAAGTAAGCACACCTTGTCTTTTTGAAGTTCGGTTATCTGTATGCATAGTGTTACTTCTTTTAACACTTACCATGCTGGGCTGTTGCCTCTACATAGCCCACACTGGTGCTGGTGGGGCGTAAAACACAAACTCACTCACTCTTGACTCAGACTCAGACTCAGACTCAGACTCGTTTATTTTTTGCTCATAAAATAAACAAAACACATATATTACCAATATACAAAATAAGAATAAAGAGCAAAGGGAACCCTCGATGGCAAAAAAATCGCCGCTGCTGAGGATCCCCAATGTTGAGAAAAGTATCAAGGCACAGCAGATGGCTCGAACTTATCAATCCAATATGACGGGTAAGAAAGAGACAAAAAAAGGAAGAATCATAGATCAAGTATAGAAAATAAAACTCACAGTTTTAGAGCTGACGGGCTGAGACAAGAGGGTCTGCAACAGTGAAGAAGGGACTATCTTGTAATAAAATTAATTTCTGTTACATATATAACAATGAGGAATTGAACAATTTGGATCATAACTATCTAATAATTTAATTTTGATGTAGTTTTTGTATCCATTAAAACTATGTGTAAAAATCTTAGTCTTGAAATTTTCTTGCATGTCATTAAATAATTTGGTAAATTTGTATTTTATGCCATTTCTTGCAAACTCATGTCTCACAGCAGGCAGCAGCAGAAGAGAAGCATGTCTCGTATTATAATTATGTCTAGTCAAGTTTTCACCAGGATTGACAATCTCTTGAAAATATTTAGGCACTGGGCCTTTGATAAACCGATAACATAGTTTGCAGTCATGCAGTGCACATATATCTTCCAGTTTTAAAATCTTCAACTGTTTGAACAGGATATTCGTATGAGCATTGAATTTGCTATTGGTAATAATTCTCACTGCCTTTTTCTGTAATTTAAATATAGTTTGAGAACGCCAGCCCCATAGAGTTATGCCATAATTGAAATACGATGAAATTAAAGCATTATAGATATTAAGCAGAGCATCAGCTGGTAAGGTATGCTTCAAACGACACAAAATGCCTATTGTTTTACTGATTTTTTTCGATAGAGTAGTAATATGTCCTTTCCAACTTAAATTTTTGTCTAACACTAATCCTAGGAAATTAAATTCATTAACAAATTCAACCTTAGTATCATTAATTGAAATATCAGGAGGAGTTACCTGCCTTTGGGGTGCATGAAACATCATAGCTTTTGTCTTACTAACATTAAGTGATAGTTTATTCAGTTTTAACCATTTATCAATTAAATATAATTCATTGTTGATGTCACTCTTCACTGTAAGATAATTAGTATAATTCAACGAAGCAAAAAGAGTCGTATCATCTGCGTAGATTATTGGTGTTAGACATGTGGTAATGGTAGGAAGATCATTAAGATAGATAATAAATAACAAAGGGCCTAATATAGAGCCTTGAGGAACCCCACATTTAATTTTCATCAAATTTGATTGAGTACCATTCATTTCGACATATTGAAATCTATTACTGAGATAGCTTTCCATTAATTGATATGATGAATCACTAAACCCATAGAATTTTAATTTATGCAATAAGATGTTGTGATCCAGTGTGTCAAAGGCCTTTGAAAGATCCATGAAGATAGTAATAGGTATGTTATTTTGATCCATTTCCAAGATTATTTTGTCAACTAGTTCCATTGCCGCAAATTCTGTAGAATGATTAGACCGAAAACCATATTGACTAGGGAAGAAAATATTAAGTTGATCAAAATGGTGATATATCTGATCATACATTATTCGCTCAAAGACCTTTGACACACTAGGTAGCACCGAGACAGGACGATAGTTATCAAATAGGTAATTTTCTTTTTTTTTATATAACGGAGTAACTTTTGCAATTTTAAGTTTATTAGGAAAGTGACCGGACAGGAAAGACTGGTTTATGAGTTTCGTCAAAGGCAACGCTATTTCATTTTTAATATGTTTAAGTAATTTGTTTGATAACCTATCTTGACCAGCACTGGTTTTTGGCTTAAGTGAGTCAATAGCTTTAATGACTATGTTCTTATCAACTGGACTGAAACCAAATTGGTTTTCCACTGGAAATTTCAAAAAGTCCTTGAAAGATTCATTTACTGGCAGTACAATGTTCTCTGACAAATTAGGGCCTATATTTATGAAATATTTATTAAATTCATTAGTGATTACATTTAGATCAGACTGGGAATGATTATTGATGAGAAGTTCTTTGGGGTAGTCATTTGAATTTTTAGTTCTATTCATTATATTATTAATGGTTGACCAAGTTTTTTTCATATCACATTTAAATCTAGAGAAGCAATTAGAAAAATACTGTTTTTTTTGCAGCGCGAATGGTTTTTTGGAGGATCTTTGAGTATGTTTTAAAATTAACCGTAGTACTTTGATATTGAGAACTTTGTGGTGAAAGTGATTTAAGTTTAATATATAGCTTATCTTTATAGGAAATAGACTTGAGTATGGCATTGGTCATCCATTTGGATTTCTTATGCTTGTATTTATTAAAACGAACAAACTTCACAGGAAAGTTTTTTTTTATGTAATGAGTCAAAATATCATTAAAAGCATTGTAGCCCTCTTCAACATTTTCTTCAGAAAGCCTGCTAAATTGCTCAGATGCCTCTGGGCTATCCATATCTTTTTTTAAATTCTCATAATTTTCATTAGTTTCAGAGAAAACTTTAACAAGTCTACCCCGACATCTATCGCTGTTTAAGAAATCTAGAGAAACAAAATAAGGAAAATGATCTGAAATATGTTTCAGTAGTACCCTAGCAGTTGTTGGTGAATAATCATCAGAAACTTTAACGAAGAAGTTATCTATTAATGTACCACGTTGTTGAGAAAGACGTGTTGGAACAGTAATTTTTGGTATGTATCCGTTAGACATAATATTATCAAGAAAATCATTAACAGCATTATTGTCTTTATAATTCAGCAAATTGATATTAAAATCTCCTGTTAGAACGACATGTTTATTATTTTTTAATTGGTTAAATACTGAGGCTAAGTCAGTTATAAAATTGTTAATATGCTCATAATTTGGTCTTGGAGGTCTATACAAGTTTCCCAGAATCAACTTTTTTTTTACACAATGTTTATCTGTGACGTAAATCTCTATGAACTGACCATCCCAGAACTCGGAGTGAATATCCAAGTTAACACATTTAAATTCATATAATTCACGAAGATAAATAGCAACTCCACTATGTGCACTGCATGACTTACCAAGTGATATGAGATTATAACCTGGAAGTTTAAAAAATGATAGGTCGCTGTCCGCTGTGAGCCAAGTTTCCTGCAAGCAAATGGCATCAATTTTGCTACTAGACTCATTACATTGATCGATATAAGTTTTCAAAATTTCAAATTTAGCATTTAATGACTGGCAATTAAGACTAATAATTTTAAAATAATTTCTTTTAGAATCAAGTAAATGCATAAAGTCTTCATCATTGTTATATGGAGAATGTTGAAATAAATTTGGTTCACCGTCAGCACCCCTCTCATCATCAACCACATCACGCTCCATCAAATCAATAAGCGAAAAATTTCCTTCAAAAGTTGGTTGACTTTCTGTCATGGATTTGTGTCAAGGAAAGAAATTGCCATCCACTGTGCCTGAAAAAATATAATTAATGAAGTAATTGAGCAGACAGAATTGTAAATAGTTTTAAACGAGGAATAATAATTGAGCTTGTCTGAAGACATTAAAGATTCATTTAAATAACACATATTCAAAACGTGACTGATAAACATGATCACAGAGCAGAGACACTGATATGGATCTTAAACAATTATGAAATACTAAGATTTATGAACATTTTAGTGAATTTAGTGAATTACTGAACGCAGGTGTTGCCACCTCTATGCTCAGATCAGTAATAGTACATGATAATTACATGACATGAAAGCAAGACTGGTTTTGGGTCATTGAACATTAGCAGTAAGCAATGAATATCGTCCAGAGACCTCCATTCCCTGTCTTTGAAAATAATAGCCTTTTGGAAAACTTATGGCTTTATAATGTAGTTTTCCACCAGGGGACCTTATTTTTGTTTTGCACGATTGCTTGTCGTTTCTTTTGATCTAGACCATTTCCATAATCTACTTTTGAAATTTCAGAGAATACAGTGGCTTCAGCTCCAAGACGAAATTCTTAAAGAATGCTGCCGAGCTTGCAGAAGAATTAGACTCCCTATCTCTCCATTACAACACAAAATATTACTACACGGCTGGGTACGACAGTCCCTTCAAGTTCTTCAATAGACATAATGAAGTCTGGTTCGTCAGGGAGTAATTTAAAATGAATAGACTTGCACTTAATAACACATTTGCAAACTGGAAAATTTACTTCTGTGCAGACTGTGCTTATATTTATATCACTCAATATTATATTGTTGCCCTCAAAGAGATTTTTGTGACTTTTGAAATGATATTATATTGTGTTATATTGTGTTCATGAGCATTTAACTTGTATATATGTGTAAGAAAATAATGATATTAATGTGTACATAAGACATATTTACGGGATATCATCTGATAATATATTGTCAGAATTCAAATCACTATCTCGAAAGCTCTGGAAGATATGTTGCAGTTTTGCTCAAGAATCGATACTCAGATTGTGTGGAAGATTTTTGTAAATATTATGTATGCTTTACAATAAAGACTTTTTGATATACCTATACCACACCGTTTTCCTTGCAGTCATTGAAATGGGGAATATAAGTCACTTGATGACTCTTTCCTCTGGTCAAGGTGAGTGTCTATGGGAAACCCCCTGGGGAAATGCATGGGAAACTCCTGGGAAACTTCCTTTCCTCTGCTCATGTGGAGTTCTCACCAAGGGCTTGAAGGGGCAAAGCTGTATTGTGTGTCTATAAATAGCTCGCTACCCTGTGTACTCCCTCTATGATCCCATCATCCCAGCTCTGTGAAGCACCTTGGCCCTTAATTGGCTAGAGGTCGCGGTCTTTAGCTAAATCGTCTAAGGTATTGGATGCTTTTTTTTTTATAGCAAAACATGACAGTAAATACCAAATTTGATTGCCAAGTACCAGTTGCAATGGAAATCACCAGATTATAGAAGTCCAGTCATTTTTTGTGGCAGTAAGTTTTTGGCTGATATTTAAAAACATACCTTACTCTTGACAAAAATGCTTGTCTCCTCCTATCTTGACACCTTGACCAAACAGTTTCATAAACATCTGGAAGTATCGGCATGTCGTAGCCCTGATTTTGAGGTAGTCGGACCCAGGGGCGCCTGAGAGGGGGGGGCAGGGGGGGCAGTTGCCCCCCCAATGTCCAAGAGGCGCCCCCTTGGCCAAAAAATAAGGGAAAAAAATACACCAATATGGGGCATTTCTCAGCTTCTTGTGACCTTTTTCACACAGCTGAAAGCACTTTCATATCATAATTTGGCCAAAAATTCTCTGGGGCGCAGGTGTCAGGGCTTGCTACTGGGTAAAAATGTGATCGAGGCCCCAAACACCCTTTTTCGGGAGCTAAATCTGCAATCCTACTACCATCATGAAGCGACCATGCTCAAAATTGTCTCCGACTCATGTGTTAAAAACAAAAATTTTGACTGAGCTGTGTTCATTGAAAAGCAATTATTGGTGCCCTATGTGAATCGGGCGCCTGCTTACCTAGACAGGAAATGAAAATAGACAACAGACAATAGGCCTAGTAGGCAAAAATTTTTGAATGACGGTCTCCTCATGGTTCTTTGTGCCCCACAAATCTGAATTTTCCATATTGTGTAGCTGGTTGAACGCTTCTCCTCTTGAAGAACAACATTAAGGTCTTCCCCTTATCACTACTCCACATGAAGTTCTTGAGGGACTGTTTTATCAATTCTTTTTTATACAAGAAACAGTAGCCCACTTCTTTTTTTTTAACTTACAAAAAAATCATGAAAAAAAAAAACAACTATTTTACTTTTATAGCATGTTTATATCAGACCTTCCTTGTGTGACAAACAACCCTATAACTACTCAGAATCAATCTCCAGCAATCTCCAGCATTGCAAAAACCGTTGACCCCCTGCCATATGTGCGTCGGCCCGATGGGCCTCGCCCAGGCGCCCCCTGACACTGATCTTGCATGCCCCCCCAATCCCATCTTCACTCAGGCGCCCCTGGGTAGTCCCATTAGAATAACATTGCTGTCAACATAGCTCAAGAAGCCATTTTTTCCACTACTTCTATTGCAGCTGTTGTGACGTCACCATTGTTTCTAGTCCATCACATGAATCCAAAAAGATGCCTAGAAGTGCGATTTCGTTGACCCCCCCTGTTTAGCCAGGTTTCATGGTACCAAATTGTAGCAAATTTAGTATAGATTCTATTTCTGCCTGTTACCAAGTTGGCAAAATACCTGAAACATACTCAAATTTTAAAAAATGGGACAAACGTTGAAAAAATTAATTTTTTTAATATTTTGCTCCTAAAAATATTTAAAATTCAGCCCTGACCTTAAAAATTGACCGAATATCATGATTTTTTCAGAGGATCATCACTAAAGTATTCTTCAAAAGATAAAAGAACTAATTTCTACCTAACTTCAAGATGGCCACCAAAATTAAAGATGGCTGCCTGATAACAAATATGATTTTCCTCTATTTTAGCTATTTTTCCAAAATAATTTTTTTATTAATATATCAAATGGTTTCAAGCTGGAAGGAAGTGGTGGGCTACCATCAATTTATTGTATTTTACCATTTTATGAAGACAGAAATGATTTAACTGCCATACTTTACATTTTATAGGGGGTTAAAGTTGGCTCCGACATGCAATTCTGTGTGAGAAGTTGCTGTAAATGGATCTGGGATTTTCATCTAATTACTTGGGCCCAGTTGTGCTGCTTCATTGGTCTCCCCCAATATTTAGTCAGGTATCTTTTTACCAAATTGTTACAAATTTAACATAAATTGCATTTCTGCTTGTTACCAAGTTGACAAAATACCTGAAAGATGCTCAAATATTCAGAAATTGCCGAAGTGTCGAAAAAATGATTTTTTTTTTTCATATTTTGCTCCAAAAACTATTAAAATTCTTCCCTAACCTGATTTTTTCAAGGATAGAAGATCAAAGTATTCTGCAACAGATGATGGAACAAATTTGTTTTTATTTTAAAATTGGCCACCAATATTCAAGATGGCTGTCTGACACAAAATCGAATTTACGTATATTTCAGCTTCTTTTTCTTAAATATTGTTTTAAATTCATACTTCAAATGGTTCAAGCTAGATGTTAGTGGTTGGCTAATATAGATTGGTTGTATTCTACCATTTGTGAAGACAAAAATGATTTAATTGCAGTACTTTCCCTTTTATAGAGGTTTGAAGTTGAACTGGACATCCAATTTTGAGGAAAAGCGGCTGAAAATGGATCTGGGATTTTTCAACTAATTCCTTGGGTCCAGTTGTGCTGCTTCGTTGATCTCCCCCAATATTTAGTCAGGTTTTTTTGTACCAAATTGTTGAAAATTTAGTATAGATTGCATTTCTGCTTGTTACCAAGTTGACAAAATACCTGAAAGATGCCCAAATATTCAGAAATTGCCGAAATGTTGAAAAAATTATTTAAAAAAAAAATTATGCTGTAAAATATTTTAATTCTGCCCTGACCTTAAAATTTGACCAAATATCATGATTTTTTTAAGGATGGAAGATAAAATTATTCAACAACAGATGATGGAACAAACTTGTTTCTATTTTCAAAATGGCCACTAATATTCAAGATGGCCGCCTGATACCAAATCGGATTTACCTATATTTTAGCTTCTTTTTCTTAAATAATTTTTTTAATTCATACTTCAAATGGTTCAAGCTGGACGTGAGTCATTGGCTAATATAGATTGGTTGTATTCTACCATTTTGTGAAGACAAAAATGATTTAATTGCAGTACTTTCCCTTTTATAGGGGGTTAAAGTTGGACTGGACATCCAATTTTGTGTGAAAAGCGGCTGAAAATGGATCTGGGATTTTCATATAATTCCTTGGGTCCAGTTGTGCTGCTTCTTTGGCCTCAACCCTCTCCCCCCGTATTTAGTCAGGTTTTTTCATACTAAATTGTTGCAAACTTAGTATAGATTTTACTTCTTCATATTACAAAGTTGAAAAAATACCTGAATGATGCTCAAATTTACAAAAGAAATGGAGAAATGTTGAAAATAAAAGGAATTTTTCATTTTAAAATTTAACTCTGACCTGAAAAATTGTCCGGCGTCTTGATTTTTTCAGTTCAGCAATGTACAAGGTCAATCAGAACAACAATGTCGAAGGTAAATCAGAATAACAATGTAGAAGCACAATCAGAATTACAGAAGATCGGGGATTCAAAGGCCATTAATAAGATATGCATAAGACCTATTGCCCTTGATGCCCCAGATAAATACCCAGCTCTCAGATTTATGTGTCAAAAAATTATGAAATATGAAATAACTTTCTGGGAACTGGATAGTTATATTGGTCATAGAAGGTCAATCAGTATATGAAAATTAAATGGCCATCAATACGATATGCATTACAGCCCTTGATGTAGACCCAAAAGCTGCTGCGAACAGCCGTCAGTTGCCCATTAAGGCCATCAACTGAAACTAGCTCTTAATTTCTGCAGCCATATCCCAGCCAGCTGTTTGCACTGCAGTGATATTAAAGGTAGCAGTGAAGTCAATTGCAGAACAAGCCTGATCAGGTAATTGCGCTTATTGCAATCCTGGAGGTTACATGTATGTCTCTCTCTCAGTTGAATTATTAGTAGCAATTAAGGAGCAATGCTTGGCATAGGCGTATTTCGCGTAGGGGCGGGGGGCTGCCTGGCATCAGGGCAAATGGCCCATCAGGGCAAATCCTGACCAATATCAAGGCAGATCCACTACCCTGGTTCCATTACATGTTAAAATTTTAGGGCAAAATAGTGACAGTCTCCCGTAGGATGGCGGTCCTTATGCATATGACGCTTGGGTAGTAAAGTAGTTTAAAGGACGAGGGTCTGGAGGCTCCAAAAACTAACCGGTTGCCAATTAATGAGATATTCCATATAAGGAAATAGTAGCAATAAAATCTTGATTGCTCAAGAGAGCTGATTGGTTTCCTGGAAATGGTCTCAGCCAATTGGAAGAGTGGAACAAATTGCATAATTCTTTCAATGCCATACTTCAACTTCAGAGCTCTATAGACCATAGATATTTTAGGGGTCATAAAAGTTATCTTAATTCCGACCAATCATGTTGAAAGATGACCTGTCAATCAAAGTTATGATCCGTAATAGTAACATATTTTCCTTAATTTCTTAAGAAATATGCACTTTGAAGCACCAGAAATAGCACTAACTGCGCAAAATTATATAATAAAACGAAATATATGGAAATTGTTTAAGGGCCATTCTCAAATTTCGGGACAACGGGTATAGGGAAATTGTCCTGTAACGGAGGGGACAATGTGGTAACGGAGGGGAATTTTGATGTAAAAAACCAACTGTAGGAACAGCAACAAAGGGAAAAATGATAAAAGATTGATGTAACTATTATTTTCAGAAGTACTTCATCTCGTATCAGTAGATTTTTTGGTCCAAATGTCGATTTCTTGCTCATGATCTGGTAACGGAGTGGACGGTAACGGAGGGGAACAATTTTTTGCTTTTCGCTCGTTACTGCTTTTTATTTTGGAGATTAGACAAAATGATTGCAGAATATTAAAACCTGCCACCCTCAGCAACATATACATGAAATCGCTCTGTAAAATTATCATTTGTAAGCTTGGAAATGAAGGAAATGGAGGGGACATTTTAGTGGGACCAAAAACATTTTTTATGAACATTATTTCATAATTTATTGAATACATTTTTTATGAAGTCTGCAAGGCAGTGGTACTATGACGCACATGCGTCTGATGATATTCAGTGAAAATAGCTCATAAAAAACAATAACGAACAGAGCTATGGCAAGTAACGGAGGGGACAAAAAAATTGACATAAATTAGTGACACAACTATTGTATCAATTTAATCAATGAAATTATACCAAAAAAAAATTGAATATGAACTAAATATAAATTCAAGTCTATATTCCCATGAATCGTGCAAAGAAACTTTGAAAATAATGGTATATTAGGAGGAAAATGAACACTTGATTTTGTCATGTCAGGTCCAGTGACAGGGAAAAACCATTGATTTCGCACGGATTTCTGGACATAATGCATTAAAAAAAGTCTAATGAATGATTTTTTGCTCCAAATGCAGTGGTTCTAAGTAGAAATATGAATAACAGATGCTGAGTGACGCTTCAGATATTTATCGCATTCATATTAATGTCAGGGAGCTAGAGTGACGCAAATTGTCCCGAAATTTGAGAATGACCCTTAAATTGATGGAAAAGAAGAACTTTCTCTTTCAGTCAATGTGAGAGGTCCGTTTATCTCAAGGTGCCTCTTGCCACAGGAAGAGGACTTTCCACAGCCAGAGTTTGCTTAGGGGGTCTATTATATTGCTTCATGGCAAAGGGGCCCTGCACTACTGTCATGTGCTAAACTTGACTTGGCTGTGTCAGTTTTTCTGACAACATGGTCACTTCCATGGCCTTTTGAGTAGTGGTGGATGGGCCACTGTCAGTGGCTGGCCCCTGGGGCCTGGGTGTTGATTATCTGTTCTATCAGTTGATCTGTATTCAGGGCTGTAGGCTGGGCTGAATCTTATCCGGAGGCACGCGGACCTCCAATGCCGTACTTTTAATGCACCTTTATTGGCCAAATTCTAGTGGAAGGGGGGCAGTTGTCCAGTCCACAAGGGGTCCTCCAGGTGCCCAAATGCATCTATCTCTAACACCAGGTGCTTGGGCTTAGAGCTGCTGTGCTTGAAAAATTGCTCCCATTGGTAATGCCGGATAGATATTGTATTATCTATACCTCTGCCCACAGGAGCACTTGTGACATGGTGTGAAATTCTCAAATTAGACTCAGACTCAGACTCAGACTCAGATTCAGTTTATTCTGCCTTAAGAAATAATCACAAGTTACATGAAATAAAAGTTAATATTAATAATTAGGCAAAGGAGACCCCTCTAAGGATATAGTTCCGCTATCGAGGGGCCACCTTACAGTGAATGAAAATAAATTAACATCGGATTTACATAGCAATTATAAGTAAATAGACTATTAATAATCATAAAAGATGGTTTAGTAATAGCAATAGTTTCTATTTGTTGAGTGACAGATTTTCTTACATATAAACAATCTTAACAGAGGCTTAGGGTGAATAGTTAGCACAGATAATTCAGTTGAATGATACCAAAAAGTGGTTAAAAACATTTACCTTAATATTAGACGCATGCAAGATAAAAGTAATTTTGATGATTAGTCATGTCTACAGGACAACTTACCTGACCAGCATGAAGATACTAGTGGCCACAGACATAACAGTTTGGAATATTGCACAAGGTATTATACTGTTCTATGAAAACTTTCTTTATATACAATTTGAAACCTGCAAAACTATGAGTGTATATTTTTTCTTTAAAATTTTGAGTCATTGAATTGAAACATGACGGGAATCTGTACTTCATTGAGTGCTTGGCGAAATCATGTCTCACAGCCGGCAGGCGAAGTTCACGACTTTGTCTGGTGTTGTATTGATGAGGGTTATTGTTGTCCTCCAGCTCAACATAAAAATAAGCAGGCAGTAAATGGTTTTCAAATTTAAAGCAGAATTTTAGGTCTTGCAGTCGTCCAATGTCAGTGAGTTTCAGCAGTTTTAGTTTATGAAACAGAGGTTCAGTATGTGCATTAAATTTACTTTGTGTTATAACCCTAATGGCCTTTTTCTGTAATTTAAGTAATCTGCAGGATTTCCACCCCCATATAATATTGCCATAAGTAAAGTGTGGTAGAATTAATGTATTATAAATATTTAAAAGAATGTTGGATGGTACAAAGTTTTTGATCTTATTTAAAATACCTATTGTTTTAGCAGATTTTTTAGCAACTGCATCAGTATGTTTTTTTATTAAATTAGAATACTTTTGCTGTCAATGGCTATCGTAATGGGGTCAACAAGTCTCTCTTTCAGTCTTCGAATTGTCAAATTCTTGTCTTTAGTAGAATACTTTGGTAATCTACTGCCTAAATAATCAGGACATTTGGACAATTTGCAAGATCACGGCTGCATTCTACATATTTTTTGGAGGAAAATGTGAAAAACTAATATTTTTTTCAACATTTCAGCAATTTCTGAATATTTGAGCATATTTCGGGTATTTTGTCAACTTGGTAACAAGCAGAAATGCAATCTATGCTAAATTTGCAACAATTTAGTACAAAGAAACCTGACTAAATATTGGGGGAGATCAATGAAGCAACACAACTGGGCCCAAGTAATTAGATGAAAATCACAGATCCGTTTACAGCGACTTTTCACACCAAATTGGATGTCGGGGCCAACTTTAACCCCCTATAAAATGGGAAATTATGACATCTAAATCATTTCTGTCTTCACAAAATGGTAGAATACAAACAATCCACATCAGCCAACCACTCACTTCCAGCTTGAAACCATTTGAAATATGAATTTTAGAAAATACTTTAAAAAAAAGATATAGGTAAATCCGATTTGGTGTCAGACGGCCATCTTGAATATTGGTAGCCATCTTGAAAATAAAAACAAATTTGTTCCATCATCTGTTGTAGAATACTTTGATCTTCTATCCTTGAAAAAATCATGATATTTGTACAATTTTTAAGGTCAGGGCAGAATTTAAATCGTTTTTGGAGCAAAATATGAAAAAAAATAAAAATTTTCAACATTTCGGCAATTTCTGAATATTTGAGCATCTTTCAGGTGTTTTGTCAACTTGGTAACAAGCAGAAATGCAATCAATACTAAATTTTCAACAATTTGGTACAAAGAAACATGACTAAATATTGGGGGAGATCAATGAAGCAGCACAACTGGACCCAAGGAATTAGTTGAAAATCCAAGATCCATTTTCAGCCGCTTTTCCCACAAAATTGGATGTCCAGTCCAACTTCAAACCTCTATAAAAGGGAAAGTACTGCAATTAAATCTTTTTTGTCTTCACAAAATGGTAGAATACAACCAATCTATAATTGCCAATCACTCACATCCAGCTTGAACCATTTGAAGTATGAATTAAAAAAAATATATAAGAAAAAGAAGCTGAAATATAGGTAAATCCGATTTGGTGTCAGACGGCCATCTTGAATATTGGTGGCTATTTTGAAAATAAAAACAAATTTGTTCCATCATCTGTTGCAGAATACTTTGATCTTCTATCCTTGAAAAAATCATGATATTTAGACAATTTTTAAGGTCAGGGCAGAATTTAACTAGTTTTTGGAGCAAAATATGAAAAAAAAAATATTTTTTTTCAACATTTCGGTAATTTCTGAATATTTGAGCATCTTTCAGGTATTTTGTCAACTTGGTAACAAGCAGAAATGCAATCTATGTTAAATTTGAAACAATTTGGTAAAAAGAAACCTGACTAAATATTCGCGGAGACCAATGAAGCAGCACAACTGGGCCCAAGTAATTAGACAAAAATCCCAGATCCATTTACAGCGACTTCCCACACAAAATTGCATGTCGGAGCCAACTTTAACCCCCTATAAAATGTAAAGTATGGCAGTTAAATCATTTCTGTCTTCATAAAATGGTACAATACAATTAATTGATGGTAGCCCACCACTTCCTTCCAGTTTGAAACCATTTGATATATTAATAAAAAAATTATTTTGGAAAAATAGCGAAAATAGAGGAAAATCATATTTGTTATCAGCAGGCCATCTTTAATTTTGGTGGCCATCTTGAAGTTAGGTAGAAATTAGTTCTTTTATCTTTTGAAGAATACTTTAGTGATGATCCTCTGAAAAAATCATGATATTCGGACAATTTTTAAGGTCAGGGCGGAATTTTAAATATTTTTAGGAGCAAAATATTAAAAAAATTAATTTTTTCAACGTTTGTCCCATTTTTTAAAATTTGAGTATGTTTCAGGTATTTTGCCAACTTGGTAACAGGCAGAAATAGAATCTATACTAAATTTGCTACAATTTGGTACCATGAAACCTGGCTAAACAGGGGGGTCAACGAAATCCTAGATTTTGGCCCTCATGTGAGGGACTATTCAGTGATGTCATAGAGCAAACAATGCTGATGACGTCACAACAGGCTAAAAATAGCTCTAAATGTGCAGAAGAGCAGCAGCAATTTAGCATTATAAGTTCTGGTATGATGAAGCTGGGGGATTAGAGGATTATTTCTTTAAAATCCAAATCATGCTTGGTCATGGTGCACTCGCCCAAATAAACCAAAAATTAAACCTCAGACAAAATCATGGATTTTTTTATTGGCTAAAAACTTACTGCCAAAATAAAACGTCTGAACTTTAATTGTTTAATCAGAAGTCAAAGATTGATAAATATATCTGCCTCTCAAATATATTCAATTCATCCTCACAAATATAAATTTAGACACTCCGCAATTGAAATATTTAATAAGTAATGGGAGAACAGGTATTTACAGCAGTTGTAGTTTCAGTAATACGTATTTTAAAATAGCACAAATTAATACTGCAATATTAATTAATTACTTCAATCTCACCTGGGTAATATGCACAATAATGCAATTACAAACCTCAAAACATTTTCATAATTAACCTTTACACATGAATTTCAATATAATGTAGTCTTGTGTAGTTGTGTTGTCTTCTCTATCTGTAATTTTTTTTTCCTTGAACAAAGTAGATTTAACCCACAAGAAAAGAGATCATTCTTCATTTTTGTTGGAATTCTATATCACAATATAGTTTAAAATAGTTTGTAATGACTTCAATCAATAGAAATCTGCATCAAAAATTTCAATTTCTAATGAAGTCACACACTAGCAGCTCATCTTTTGTCAGAAATACAGTGATTCGAGAGTTTAGAGGCATTCCACAGGCATGCATCAAAATCAGAAATCTAATTACTCAGTGGACTTCGGAACAGAAATACTAAATCCAAGGTTCAGCTTGCCCTCAAGAATCAAATGATTCAAATTACCCTCATCTCCCCTATCAAGCAACAACACCATAAGGTCACTTCATAAACTCTTGGTCGGCATTTCCTCCAAATTGATATTATCGCTGATGTCACTGAAGCGAGTTCCGTTCTCCATCTTGATCTCTGTGTTTCTCTTCTTCACGTGAGATTTCCGCCTGATGCTGTCTATGTCTCTATCTGAGGGGGGCTTTCGCGCTCTTCTTCTGCAACAGGTAAAGTGTAAAAAATATTAAATTTGCGATTGATAAATAATCATAAGGCTGGCAAAAACATGAAATTAGGGGGGAGGCGGATGATTCCTGGTGTTTATCTTCTGTTGAAGATTCAAATAAAATTATCGATTCGAGAAAGAAAATTGGCTGGTCTGTGGGGCCGGCTAGAACCTACAAGTACAATCTGCTTAGCCCCTTTTGTTGAGTGGGGTCTTTAGTGCGTTACCCGGTCAATCCGCCCTGAGATTAGCCACCTCACAGTTAAACCGCATCAAGTACAATCTGCTTGGCCCCTGGGGGACCTTGAGGCACACAGCTTTCTTTTTTTTTGGGGGGGGAGGGATTCCTGAGGGCACAGCTTTTTTGGGGGACCGATTAGGGGCAGTGGCACATCCAGACATGATAGTCTAGGGGGGGCGGAGGTGTTTTGGCATTAGCGGGCCTGTGTTATCGCATCTTTTCTTCAAAATTCTACTATTTATCTTGGTGGTCTAGTGGGTGCCTAGGCCCCCTAGGCCCCCCTTGTATCCGCCACTGAGGGGGGCATGTGTCCGATGTACCCCCATAACCCCACAGTTACCCCACTGCTTAAAGTTTTATCTTCTTTTCTTTGATCGCACTTAACAGATAGTTACCCAAAGATGCAAATGAACATCGAGGATGAAACAATGTATCAAAGTTTTATACAATCAATCCTGAAACAAACAAAAAAATATTTTCATGGCATGCTATTAAAAGCAGACACTCCATTAGAACTTTACCTATGATGTGGTGGACTGATTTGTCCTGGGCATGCAGATCTGAAGGCCTGAAACTGTACATTTCATCATTCATACATACTCACTTTTACAGTAATTAATAACCACTAAGTAAGATAGACGATAGTAATAAAAAGTGTCTTTTTAAAATTTCAACTCAAAATATTTGAAACATGGAAATTTAAATCATTTTATAATTTCATTTTAGATAAGGTTAATAAAACATTTTAGTTCTTGAAATGATGAAAGGCTTCTTTTTTGGACCATTTATTTTCTTGCAATAATATGATATTCAACTAGACAGAAAGTACAAATTCAGAGACTACTCCAACACCTAACAAAATGTCATGACCTATGGCTCCTGCAACGATCAACCACCATCTCTCTCTGACCCATTATTATTAGTATCCACTGTTCAGTGAATGGAATGGATGGATGACAAGTCACTCATTGATGGAGGTTTTATGTTTTGTATTTACTCACCATGATAGTGACAAAGAAATGAGGATGATGCTACAATGAGGCGAAGGATGGTTGAAACTGCTAGCCAGTTGACCCGGCCAGCAACTTTGCAAACCCCACTCTCGGACCACCAATTTATATCAAAGATGGTTTTTCGTTGCAGGAACTACTATCTAACCCTATATAATACAACAATATTCCTGAATGACTAGTGCTACACCCAAACGGCGTTTCCAAAATTGGGTCTCCATCACCAAAACTACGGAGAAAAAAAATACTCAGACATGTTCATGCAAATAATATGTACATGAAAATATGTAGCCTAGTTCAAATTATATTTGACAGGAACTGTTGCTAGTGAAATAAAAATCTTAACCACTGAAGGTGTAAGAGCTCCTGTCAGCTATACCGGAGTCCCAATGTTTGTTCAAAACAAAGATGCTCCGAGTCAGATAACCGATGCAACTGGGAAACAGAGGCGGCGGAGCTGGGTGGGCACTGCGGGTATGTGCCCCGCTCCCCCACTTTTGGGTCCAGAAATACGTAAAATGCCCCTTTTTCTCCTAGAAATTATCGTAGACGGGCTGCTCCGGAGCCTGGTGCCCCCCGTTTTCGCAGCGTTCCGCCACCTCTGCTTGGAAATGTCTACCATGTAATGCTTGAAGTAAGGAGGACAGTATGATACAATTTTGTGAATTACTTGTATTTTCGGACAAATGTATTTGATTCTTAGCTTCTCGGATCAACCGAACTGACAGATTTTCTGCCTATGATAAAAAAAGTTGAGCTTACCCACACTTTTTATCAAATTGAAATTTTGAAAATTTAGATTACAGCTTCTTCTTCTTTTCGTCCTACCGATGGAGCATAGAAACATGCCTCGAGAAGATCCAAGAAGCTAAAGATCAATCATGCGAGGCCTTAATACCCGTTATGAAAATGTGTGGTCATGCAGCATGCAAAACAACACTAACATCATAAACATGCAAAAATAAAAACAAGAAAGATTGAAAACATGCACAATAGAATATATTCACTTCCAAGATAACTTCAAATTCAATCATCTGACTCATCACTTAGAATATCAATCTCAGAAGTGAATTTCTATTTTAATAGCTAAAAGAACTAACCTCTGTGTTATTGGCTACAAGATTTGCATGGCTAATAGCTATACAAAGAGACAGAAGGAAACTTAATACTATAAGGATACTATGCTAAAAGAGTAGGGGAGATAAGTATTTGACTCCTTTCCATTAGGAATACTTGCCTAACTCCAAACTTTCAAAAGCGTAATGTTTCGACAAACCACCAGAGAGGATTGCATCCCAGATGCCATCTATCACATTTTATTCATACGCTCCTTAATCATTGAATATACAAGTTTCAAAATTCTGGAGTTGAAGGACAATAGTTTTTCTTTGAAATTTATGAAAAGGTGTCAAATAATTCTCTTCTCTTCTCTTCTGTCTATATACAAGTATTGGTATTCTCACGTATTTTGTTTTTCTTTTCGTTGGGGTACCTTTCTATTAGTTTTTCTTCTTAAAGATAAAAATTTACTCATCAAAAGAGTTTCATGACCTTGCATAACTGCCCTTAAGCAACTTTAGTTTGAATAAAATGTAGGCCCTACTTTAAAGGTCAAGAGTTGTGAACAAAATGAGCCAATACATTGTCTCAAAGAATATATTTCATCACTGTCTACAAGTGGACTGCTCTAGCATTGCCACAGATCAGAACATATGCTGTCTTGTGTTGCCACCTAGTGATTAGTGTGCTATTCCGCGAGCTCCTGCGAGCGTCCACATACTTTCAACCAGAGGAACACACACAATTTTGTCTGGAAGACACCGGGGCTGTTTCTGAGTATGCTGATGGCATTGTCCACTTCCTTAGAGAATGTGATTGCCGAGTCTGACTCTGGTATACATCGATGTTGAACAGAAACTTTGTGGATGTGCAATGAAATTGGAACTATTTCTTGGGACAGCAATGCTGTAGAATAGAAAATCAACTTTTGTGCCAGGTGGCAGCAGCATGCAGTTCTCATTTTCACCAGACTGATTTCATCAAAAGTCAGTGCGTAACATCCTCTTTCACAAGAGGCTTTTCTATTACAGTTCATTTGAAAAGGGCAAATAAATAATAACTTCAATATTATTTCAAGTAAAATAGTACATGACACAAATACTTACAAAAGAACAGCTACGAGGGCCACAATTATGATAAGCGTGACGATAACAGCTGCCACGATGCCCCCGATGACCCCAGCAGTCACTAAAAACGAATGATGCATAAATCTCAAATTTGTCATATTCTTACAATAATATCATAATAATAATAGACACTTATAAAGCACTAATTCCAGTAAGCTGCTAACTGGCGCTTGCCAATATGGAGTAAATTGCAGAAACTTTAGAATAGGTGTGTCCTCAGATTTCCCTCGAAATATTCAAGCGAAATCAAGCCATTGATTGGATTTAAACAAGATCAAATATCTTGAAAAGAATACTGCCATTTTCTTTTTATAGGTCAATTATGAGAGCTAAGAAAAAAACGTAAAACTTAATTATGAGAATGACATTTGTGTTTTACAGAAATTAACGTCATCCATGTCAAGTAAAAGACATTTAAACACGAGTCTGTAGGAAAGAGATAATTGTGCAGCAGACATGACAGCAATGAACCACCATTGGTAAATGAGGTATAACAACTGTTCAGCCACTCAATATATTACATGCTGCTATGTAGAAAATACAAATAATTATCCAAATTTAAAAGAACAGTCTTACCATCTTTGCCTAGGCCAGATGTTTTTTCATCTAAAAAATAAACAAAGAGATATCAATTGTATTGTGAAAAATGATAGTCTCCCAGCTATAGTTGTCATTGGGAAAATGTGTACTTTGACATGTTACTAATTTGTATGTAAATTGAATCGCGCATCCATTTAATTGCAATTAGAAATTGTTGACATCTCTCTAAGTGAAATTGCAACAACAAGCTCATCAAATACATATATGCTGCTTCAAGTGCAATTGAATAAGAGACGCAATAGATTATTTGCACGTCCGATAATACCTATGTTGGGGGAACAATATTGTAGCCCTTCATGTAAAGGACTAAAATATTACACCACTTACTTCTGATAAGGTCAAAAGACTGTCAATAATGATAATACTGTTATGTTGAATTAAAAGGGAATATGAGCCATCAAGCAAAAAAGTACTATTTTTCCACAACAATTCCTAGAATCAGCCGCTTCAAAGTTCCGCCAAAGAATAGAACTTTTTCAAAATACCTTTCCAACAGAGGGCGTGTTGCTGCAATGAACATGTGACATCCTCCCAGTTGCCATCTGGTGTTAATGCCATACATGATTCTCCTTTCGATGACGGTTCATTTGGCGCCCAATGGAAATCTTCAATTTCTGTAATCAAGTTGTTAACAAAGTCATTTTAGCAGATTGCAATTGGTGACAATGGTCCCTGTATTCACTCTGGCTAAAAAAAGGGTGCAACTCAACGCCACAAACAGCGTATGTTGAATAGAAAATTTGACTTGATAACTTTTCAACATAATAGACATATAATGGCATATTAATGAAGGTCTTCATGAAATTATTTGATAACACGTTCTTGAATCTTGACTTGTTTTTTTTTTCACATGCATGCATTTTTCATGACTTACCAGCAGTATCATTCCACAGCCATACAGCTTTCCTTACTCCCACCCAGTATTTGACGAGTTGACTTAGTTGAGCATTCAAACCAGAGATGTCAGAAGAATCTTCAAACGACAGAATGTCTCCGCCAATTTTCTTGCATAATGACCGGGCGTCAAACCAGGTAAGATTCGACTGACTTTCTATTTTCAAGCAGCCACTGTAACTGGCGTCGCACGTGCCTGAAATCAAAAATTTACGTTTGGTGAGATTTTTTTCGCAACATAATATCAATAATAATTTATCTTTTAAGGAAAAGCACTGCACATACATCTCTACACATAATTATCCCTTTTCTAAGCAATATGCTGAATCTTTTTTTTTTAATGTAATAGCCAACCGTGCAAAGGAACACATCTATAAGATTTGATGGCATCACCATAAATATCATATACCTTGTCAGGAAGCAAAAAAACCCCTCCGTCCCATTGTGCCCTGTGTCCCATTGTGCCCCGGTTTCCCCTATCTAAGAAGGATAGCAGGCTATTAGCAGCCCTTCTTTAAAGGGAGTGTGTCAGCAAGGTGCATTATGGAAAATTTGGTGGTGACTAAGGTGAAAGATAAACAACAAAGTGACAAAGATAGTGTGTTTATGTTGAGATATATAATGTGGTCCCTGCGTTATAAGACCGCCCCTTCTGCGGTCATGGAGCGGTCTCTCGTGGCAGTGCGGTCTCTCGTCGGGGTGCAAAATGCACTAAAAATACTACTTAGTGCGGGAGGAAGGCTGTCACATAAGGCAAGGTGGTCTTACAACAGGGGGTCTTATAATGCAGGGACCACTGTAATGCCATACTGATTGACACCTAAAATGTGGTGTCTTATTATTTTTAAAAAATGTACCTGTTTGACAAACAACACGGAAGTTCTTGTTTGAGGAACACAATTGTGGTTTCAGCTTCACTCCATCTCCCTCAACAATGATGTAAGCGCATTCATGGGATTCGTCTGAAACATTAAAAGACACTCAGACTTCCCTGATATACTTACAAACTTGTTCAAATTAAGAATTTGAATAGCTTTAAATAGTATATAGTTTGACTTAATTAAGGGCACCCAGTATCATGGTTTTCACATGTGAGAATTTTACTATGGGCAATTCAATTGCTGCCTTCCACATGAATCAATACTTTATACTTTTGTTCCTTTGTAACCCTATCAGAACAGTACAAGGAGACCTACCAACAATCATTAAAATCCATTCACTATAACCAAATTTAAGTGGGAAATAAAAGAATTAAAATTAATCACACCACTTACCACTGTTAATTAGGTCACTGGTTTCCATGGCAACCATCTGATTGTTGACCCATTTATCTGTCACCTTCTTCTTGCCCAAAAGCCAAGCTCCTTTTAAAGGCGATAAATTCTTTAATGATTCGGAAACAACAATTCTGGCATTGTCTGTCATTCCGACCGGAAGTTGTTTATTGTGGCATGAACAGACTTCTGCTGCTTGGTCCAACGTCCAAAGAGGCTGCTGGCTTTGGGCAACATCTTTCATCTGGTAGGAAATAAGACGTGTAATTGTATTTGTTTGATAAATATAAAAAAATTGTCTGTGCCACACTGAGAAAACTCTGTTTCTCCATTTATTATCGTTTTCATAGCTATGTGATTTTTGAAAGCTTCGTTTTGCAGTTAAACCGTGACATCATCGGGTATCTGTCAACGTGATTGGTCTAGTTTTGAATGTGTGACATATCAGTTCAGAGTTTGACATCACAGTTAATGACAAAGGAATTTAAAACTGTCAGGCAATGTTACTATTTGTGTACAACCACAACAAACAAAGCATGTATATATAAACTGAGTGTTGCACCTCATTGTTTTCCAAAATGTGTTGCTGTTTTTCACAATACACCAGTCATCACAATTTCAAACAGCCATCACAATTTCAAACAGCTTTTTTTGTCAGTAATTGCAACTCTCCTTTGAGGCTAACTAGGCTGTGTGGTTCAGTTACAGTGCATAGTGAAACATGTCATCATCCATGTGTCACTGCACTTGGTCAGTTTCCTGAAATCTGTGCTTGTAATAAACGAAACTATTCAACTAAATCTCTGACATTACAGTTTTTGGATGAAGCAAATTGCAAACTCGAAAAACACGTAGCTATGAAAACGATAATTAGTTTGGTCGTTGCAACTGATGTTAGCATTCTTGACATTCTTGAGCAAAATCCTGCTCTCTGATTGGTTACTTTACAGGAAGGCAGACTTTCCTGTGTGTTCACGAGGGAGGTCATTTTACCATTACCAAAATTTTGCAAAAAAAAATCTAATACGAAGGATATTGTGACCTTTAACAAGATCTATCGACACTCATATATTACTTTCTTAGTGTTCCCTCGTTCAATATGAACTTCCTCAGGCAAATAAATGTAGCACTCATACCGCAATGTATTTGCATAATCGATAATGAATTATAGGCCTATGTTTTGTAATAATATAATTAGGTTTTCTTATAATGATAATAATGTATGACTTTCATAATTATGCGACTGTATGATTCAAAATGTGTGATCTGTGGTAGAAAAATATATCAAATCACAATTGATTTACAATATGTACTTGGCAAATCACAAGAATATCAGCCTTTGATCATTGTGTGTACATATTTGTCTTGCATATGATGTATATATATATATACATGTAATAATGTACCTATTCAATATGGATGACATATTTGTACGGTACTTTCGCAATATAACACAATCATGCATGCCAAGGAGCCAAAATTTTTTATGAACATTATTATATTGAAGCGCATCCAGTTGTAAAATGTAGTAAAACTCAAGATATTAAAAAACCATCTTTCAACAATTTAAAAATGTACAGATTATGTCTTTCGTGCTGTCTGACAAATCACAAATTTGTCTTACCAGAGCCCTAAAACTGTCTCTGGTCGGACAAAATGTCAGACCGAAGTCAATCTGCTTCCGTGTGCACTGGGACAACAGCGGGTGCAACCCAAGTGCTATAGAAATGCAATGGAAAATTTTCTCTGACCTAATTGGCACTGAGCACGCTCAGACATGACCTCGTTTTCATTGGGCATGCTCAGACCTATTGAGCATGTGCAGAGAGCAATAACAAATGGTGGCCATTTTAAAATTTTCCTGATTGAAACTTTCAAGGCCAGTTTTCACCCCAAGCGACATGGGGTTCACTCATCAGACAAGGCTCATATTATTCTAAATTTTGTGACGAATTTTTTGGTATAGATCTGATCAGTGAACCCCATGTAGCTCACTTTTGGATCAAATTTAACAATGAATGACAGTAGCAGTTTTCATAGTGCACCACCACCCCCTACCGATCTTCTATCTATCTGTATACTAAACAATTTAATTATAAATCAATTTATATATAATTACCTTATAAATATAATAGCATCTGCTTCTGTCGTCATCTTTTTCACCTCTGGCAAAACATCCAACCTGCTCTTCCTCTAAGAGTTCAACCGGACATTGCGAAGAAACTGAAACAAAGCAATAAAAAGGTTTTTGGAAAAAGTTTGTCAATAAAGTATAAATGTCCACCTCCACAGTTTGAATCGTAATGGGGCATCCATTTAATTTCCTGGGGAGGCTTGGAGTTTTCCTTGGCGGTAAATTATCTATTTCGTGGCGATGGCGGCAAGTATTTATTTATTTAAAGCGCATGAAGTCCCCAAACATTCATTCCATAATCCAGTATAGCCTTATTAAGAAATACCCCTCCAGAAATTATTTAATTCAAGACTGTCCAAGAAGAATTTATTTATTTCACCAAAAGTGAGCAAGAAACGATTTTTTTTTTTTTAACTCCTTCCAAGCCCCTTGCCCCCCCCTTAAGATTAAATGGTGGCCCCCTAACTGTTATAAACATTTTTGACCTCCAACGAACTCTTAGATGATTGTAATGACTGTACTAGTACACAAGAAATTAAATTTAAATATTTGAAAATGATGTGGTTTTTCACTATGCTAATTTTGTGTATACATATTATCTTGATTTTGATGAATTATAGTAAACCAATGTACAATATCATAATATGCCAAGACTGCCCAAGAGCAATGAAAAAGTAGTTCAAATATTTTTGATCTAGGAAGTACTTTTCTTGTTGCAATATAGAATATAAATGCCCCTTACCTACAAGGGAAATAAATATCCCAACAATAACCAAGGCTTCCTCCTGCATTGTGAGGCTATCTGAAACATAACATATTTAAATGCATTAAGACAAACATTCTTCATTTAATTTTCTTATAGATTTCATTAAAAACAATAGATCTTCATAGTAAAACAATGGTAGCCTTTTACTTACTATAAAATATCTTAAAAATTAACCTTTGAATTAAGATGTATAATTTTGAAAAATATATATATATGGAAAATATTGTGTAGCCATCAAAATAGTTTTACAACAATAGTTACAAAGTTAAAAATACTGAGATTAATATGGTGCATCTCAAAACTATAGAAATGAACATAAGACTATGAACATGTACATTATTAGATTTTCTGCTATGCAGGTATGCATTGGCATTTTCCCTCCAAATTACTGAAAAATACACAGACATCAACACGTATTCATTCAAAATGCAAATTTTCAGATACCAACATTGAATGTCCTGGTAAGTATATATCTCAATAATCAGAGAGGTGCTGTCCTGACCTCAAATATTAAGGAAATAAATAGCTTACTTCCAAACCAAGTGACAAGAGTTCATTCAGTGGGGTTTTGACATTCTTAAACTTCTACATATATATATAGTATAAGGGATAATTGAAAATGACTTCGCACTTCCTCGTTCTCTTTTTGTGTCATCTAAGAACTTTCAAAAGTTAGAATTGCATGGAGGTGTGTTATTAATTATGTTACATGAATGGAAAAGGTGGCCTAGAGTCGATTGATTAAAGCTTGAATTCCACGAGAATTTGATAACCTTTTTGTATGGATGAAGTACCATCAGGTAGCAGCTGTGTGGCAGAGTGGTTTAAAAGGTGCCTGCTCCGCTGAAGATCTTTTAAAACCGTCTTTCCTGCATGGGTTTGAAGTTTGAACCTCGATTGGGAACCCAAAATTTTCAGTGGACCTTCATGAGCAAAATCTCAGCTGGATGTCTTTTGGATGAGATGTTAAATTGGCGACCTTTTGTTTCAGTGTCGGTGCTGGGCATGTAAAAGATCCCTCACATAGGGTAAACGTGTAAGATGTTGAGGACTCTCAACCTTTTTTTCTCATCTCATCAATCAACCCTCGTGAGTGCCCAGAATTTGGCTTAGAGGGCTGCACTTACCATACCTATATCTATCCATCAAACTCTTTTTTCGCAAGTGATTTTAACATTATGGTACCCTATCTAAAGGTGGAACATTTATTTTTTAGTGTGATGTCGAACAAACCTTTTTTAACCAAAAAACCAAGACCCCAGCCCCAATTAAGAATCATTTGATCGACCTCTTATTGCCCCCTCAAAGAACAGTTTACAGGGCTGCATGTTAAATGGTCTTCGAGCCAACACACAGTTTATGTGGCATTTCCTTAATTACACATCTATCTACTCAATATGAAATTATGTATTAAGTGTCACTCTTATGAAAATTTAAAAAATAGTGGAGCACCCCAAAAATGAATAATAAAAAATTGTATGCGAGATCATCAAAAATGCCAAAAACTGTTTTGAATAAATAAATTAACACATTAAAATTTAGATTTTTAAAAGTACTTACTCGGGTTATTTCATCCTATGAAGACCTTCAGGTTGGTCAAGGTATCCAATCCAATCTTCCATTTCATTATATGTCCTATGGTATGATCATTGACCTTTCCAAATCAATTATTTCCATAACAACTCACATTCCACTTTCTAGTCATGACACACCAAACAAAACAGTGAAACAGTTAACCACCCACTGAAAGCATTAAAGGTGGTGTGTGCCTCTCACACGCATGACTGAGCACATTAAGGATGCCTGAAAATAGCCTGTGCATTTATTGACATGGTCTAGTGCATTTTGGCACAAATATTTTCCAGGAAGGGAAAGGAAGGAATATGGATAGTTGTATGATTTGGGCTAAAGTTACGTCATGTGTAAAATTTGCCTATTATAGTATTGATGCTTGGCATTATTTTAGTCATGATCAATGGTTAGGACAGAGGGCAGCAGCACCTAGCTCTGTTACTCACCTCAAGGCCACTAGGGCATTGACCCAATTTTAAAGCATAATGCTTGAGTGACCACTAGTCTGTTCTCTTGTGTAATTCCGTGGGACTTGCATGTTAAAATTGGCAAACATGCATTTTCTTGTAGATTTGGGTGCATAGAACACGTTTTTGAATGATTGCATTTTTTTCGGATGGAACTTCCTGTAAAATCCAAGATGGCCGCCAAGATGACTGCCGAGAAGCATTTTCGACCTATTTCGGTCCATATTTAACATAGATTAACAAATGACAGGTCATTTTCAGCATTTTTAGGGTCAAGGAATTCATTTTTGTAGGTTTAAAAGCCATAGAAGTAGTATTTGATGCATTTTTATCCATGATGGTAACTAAAATAGCAGCGCAATCATTAGTTAATCTTGCTCCAGACAACTGCCGTAGGGTAGCAACCAAAGAACTAATTCCTTTTTTTATCCCATACATACATGTTTAATCTTATTGCTTTTTCAGGATTTCCCTTGTATTTTTAATTGGCTACATAATAAATAAGTGGCAGCGCAATCAGAAGTAGGCCATTTGCAGGATTTTGACATCACTGATCAAGTGTATGAAGATTACAAATACTGCAACCCTTGGCCCTCAAAGACCTGGCCTGGCTGACTTCTTGAACTGCGCTGCTAAATCTCTGATGGTTATCCATCTCCAAAAGACATTCCCACTTGGGCTGCTTACAATTCACTGACTTCATTGGTGAGCTGCGCACCCACCGGCATGGCCTCAATGAGAGCTTATGTGGAAGACAGTGCATTGATGAGGCATGGATTAAGTCTGGCCTTCATGGCCCACAAACTACAAAACAGATCCTTGATGGAAATCATATGAAACAAGCTTTAATAGTCACCAAACCACTCAGCAAGCATTGTTTGAATTATACAGCAGAATTTGTAAGATTGCATCTAAACACCATTAAATGCCTTGACTTTTCCAATGAAATTGCACGTGCTTTCCAAGAGTCAACCTCGCAGGAAATCAACTGACCAATTTGCAGCCTTCCTGGGAAGCAAATCAAATTTTAGAAGGCCTTACAGCCAAACACTTTGATACATTATTAGAGTGGACTGTAGCTCTGTGAAAATGGCACTTCATGACTCACGATAGCCGAGGAAGTGTCATCTTCTCCACTTTCAAAATGGGAAACATAGAGGCTGTTTGATTATTCGTGATCCAGAGAAAGCCATTTGACTTCTCATAATGGATTTTAAGGAGAAAATCAGATACATAATATTTTCGTTTGGCTGTCACCAACAAGTGGGATAAGTCTCCTTCAATCAAATTAACATTGAAAGTATTGAGTTTGATCATGACACATCATCAGCATGTTGACACACAAAGTGCCATTTTCACAGTGTCACTATCCACTCTAATTCTATATCAAAGTGTTTGGCTGTAATGAATTTGACAAAGATAAGGAGTCTGCATCAAGCCTGTTCAAGTTCATTCGGTAGTACATGCTGCAAGTCCATGCCATCCTCCAGTTTGTGAGAGCAACTCGTGAATGTGACTGGAAACTCACCTCGAGTCACTGGATCGGTTGTGCAAATAAGTTTTTTGCACATGACTGACATAAGTATGCCAGGATGGTAGAGCCCGGAGTCACTGAGTATTGACACCGTGACTTGACTTGGGAACTTGGTGACTTGACTTGATCAACTTTCATGACTTGGTAATTTGCCATGACTTGAATGTTTCATGACTTGACTTAACTAACTTCGGTGACTTAGACCTGAAATTATGTTTCGCTTTCCAAGTTGCAGATCATGCATTGAACAATCATAAGGGGGTGACCATTTAATTTCCGGGGGAGGGGTTGTCCCAAAGTTGTCCTCAGCAGGAAATTATTAACGGCCACAGAATTATTTATTTCAAGCCCAAAAAGTCCTGGAATATTCATTCCTATTATCCTATACATGTATCAAGCAACACCTTGATAAGAAAGATAAGAAATACCCCTTCAAGAAATTATATATTTAAAGACTGCCCCAAAAAAAATTATTCATTCACCAAAACTAGGCAAGAAATGGAAAAAAGTCCCCCCCCCTTGATATTAAATGGTCAACCCCTAGTACTAGACTGCATGGCTGAATTGAGTCACTACCTAAAATGAGATGGAATTACATAAAATGTTACATGTATCTATATTTTACCAATTTTATGTTAGAAGTAGTAAATATATATTTTTATAAAGCCTAATACAGAGAATGATGACAAGGCCTAGAACCTAGTGAATTTTGCTAACTACAGCTGGACATCAAAACACAGGCCCATGTCAGCCATAAAACATTACTGTTTTAAATTCTGATCAAATATAGTAGAAATTGCTAAAAGTCAATTTATTTCATTTTCTTTTTCAGAGAGGATTATAAAATCCATGAAACAAGGTCATTACATCATGGCTATAGTAGATACACTGTAGGCCTATAATAAATGGCTAAGTGCAATCAGCTTTGACACTTGTCAGCTTAACCCCAAGGGTTGTTCCTCAATGGCAATTAAGTAAACAGAGGGTGAAAGAAAGCCTTAGAACCTCCAGAATTGCAATTAGCATTATAGAAGTGCTTCTGAGTTTAATTTTTAAGCAGCAGCCAGTCCAATAATACTCTAGATGGCGGCGGCTTGATTTTAATGGGCAGTGGCGGCTCAGCCTGATCATGGCTTGACTTGACTTGAGGTTAACATGACTGACGGCGGCTTGATACGGCAGCGGCTCCGGGCTCTACAGGATGGTGCCACTCTATCTGGCAGAAATTAATTCTTCGGACACATCAAATCCAATGATCCAGCGGGAGTTTGCAGATGGAAATTTCAGTGTTAACAAAAATCAAACACCATTCTGACAGATTTTTCCTCACAGCTCTTGAGATGGCAAGACTGTCTGAGGAAGCTCTTGAAATGCTTGGATTGCAGAGTACTGAGAGTTTTAAGCATCATGAACTTACACCAGCTGTGCGGAGACGTTTTGATGCATATGTTCACCGGATGAAACAGGCCAAAGCAGTTGAATTTGTTGCAACAAGGATCAATACTGGCTCCATTGATATCTGTTTTCGAATGAAAACACTTGGCTTGACTTGCAATATGCAATTGGGTCTTGTGAGTTCACTGCCATACCACAATTTCTCTTTCAGTCAGATGGATCTCTTGCTATGTGTACTGTCAAGAGCAAGCTAATGCCTTGTCTGGAGCAAACATTAAATGAGGATAGAGTGTCTCAGGCCTTACCAGAATGTCCTGTTAAAGCTGCTGTACTAGATGGAATGACGGTAGTCAAGCCCTTGGAAAGCCAAAAAATGCCCAGACATGTGAGGATTTTTCCAGAACATTTGTTCTGGTCGTCGAAGCAAATTTCCGAGGGCACCAAGAAGGGCATCTTGTGTTTGACAACTGTGCCATCAATGCGCACTCTTTAAAAGATCCCTTCCAAAAAAAAAGAGTTGGGACAGTGCAGCAAATTAACTTTAATGTCAATGACAGAAAATCTATTGCCAATGGGAGCAATTCCTGTCAAGTTCCAAAACAAAAGACAAACTCACTTGAGACCTAGCAAAAAAGTGTGTCAGTTTCTTTCAGAACAAGATGAATACATACATTCATAGTTACTTCAAGGGAAAAATTTATGCCAACTGGCAGAAATGTCCAACGTCTTAAATGCACACGAGGAGGTGGATGGTCCATTAATCTGGCATGCGGCAGACGCAGCTAAAAGTGGTGCTGATGTTGTCAACGTTGTCTCTGAAGACAGAGATGTTCTTGTTCTGGCAGTTAGACACATTCAACAGCTTGGCAACGAAACAAACTTCGTAACGGGTACCGCAGCAAAACTGAGAGCTATTTCAGGGAACCAGATACACGAAACGCTGGGGGAGGAAAAGGCTGCAACGTTACCAGGTTTTCATGCTTTCTCAGGTGCAGACATAATTGAATATTTTGCAACAAAGGGCAAATTTACATGTTAGAAGGTCTTCTGTAATACAAGCTTTCCTGGTTCCTGGTCAAGACGACGAACCTGAAGAATCCATCCAAGCAGGGGAGGACTGGCCTATATGGCAGAGTGGCAGCTGCCACGGGCCCATTCACTCAGGGGGCCCATTCATGGTTTAAAATAATATAATAATTCGTTACAAAACTGAAAAGCAAAACTTTACCATCAGATTGATGATTTTGCGATGTAAGAAAATAATCTGAATTGGACAGAAGCCTCTTACATGGGGCCCCATCCTAATAACTCTTTACCGAACTATATTATGCTGAAGTATTTTTCTTTTCTGGAAATGGAAAATACCTTTCTGTTACAACTTCGCTTCCTCCTGCCCCTGATGCTGTTATTCGGTTTGACTAAATGTGGATGCAAAAAGAACAATAGTGCAAGTTGTTGTTCATGCCGCCAGAATGATCTTGTGTGATCTTGTGTACTGATCTCTGTCTCTGTGGAGCCGATGAAGAGGTATGCACCAACACTGACACTGTATCTCATCATGACACTTCATCTGATGAAGATGATACTTTTTAAGAAATTGGCTAATTACATCAATTCTGATAATTATTGTTGTGATATTTCCTTATGAGAAGTCCTGCACTGTACACGGATAGCTTTAGTGACTTGATGATTCAGTTGTAATTTTGTACGTAATAATTATGTCATGTAATCATATAATAGAAGATTGTTTGGATGATTTAATTATTATGTGTTCTGTTTTATAGACCATTTCTAAAATATGTTGGACTATATGACATTGTATTATGCAGTAAACTTCAGATTATAGTTAAATGGTTCATAATGACAGCTTTCGCTTCTGATAAAGTATATTTCTGTTTGGACACTTTTTTGATTGCCGTTGTACTGTATGTATTGATATGATTATTCTTTTTGGCATTAAAATTATCATTGCTTTCTATAGATTTAGGCAGTTTTGTCATTTCTTAACATAAAGCCAGGGAAAATACATAAAATCAATCCAAAGATTGAAAATAAGCATAGATTTGCTGAAAAATATGACTGTTTACAGCATCAGCGGCCATCTTGTCCGCCATCTTGAATTTGAGTGGGAAGATGTGATCAGAAAAAATGCAATCATTGATTTTTGAATTCTACACAAAATTCTGGTCTAGAAACACCAGGATTGCAAATTTTAACATGACATTTTCACGGGAGCCAGTTTAGCTACACAAGAGAACAGACTACACACTGATCACTCTCAGTTTTGTCTAAGCTGCTCTCCAGGCAACATCTAATGACTTAACTCTGCATTACTGCATTGGCAACCAATATCATGTTAAGGTATGTCTTTTGTTAATATTTTATTCTAGTCAAACTTAGCATTCATTTATACATTTTTCAATAAAATAATTAGTTGCATATTTCCTTATGAATTTATAGAAAGCTTGGCAGTCATATATTTTGTAAGTCAGCTTACACATGTTTTGTTACTTTGTTAGGTGCCAACTTGGTTTACCATTGAAAACATGTGGTTTGCCATTGCTTCACAAAACCCCAATTTGGGTAAGATGTTTATCCCATTATTAATTATAATTGTTCACTAATCATTAATATTAATTAAATGATAAATAGTACCTCAATAGAATATTATAAATATTTGCTTCAGTACTTACATGTACTTCTATTAGTATTAGTATTGTATTTCTATTAGTAGTTCAAAACTACTTGTGTTTAATTCAACTAATGATTATTCACATGTCAAACTTATAGTCATGAATAATTGAATATTAATAATCTATAGTCAGATAAATTGTCAATGGAGCTATGTGACACAGTAATTCATTCCATTTATTTTGTTATTCATTTTGGGTATTTTGTTCGCAGGGTTTTTATCAATAATGAATAAATCATCTTTATACATCATAGCTAGACTTGTGTCAACTTTTCTTGCTATAACAATGGAGCCCCCAGAGGATCATGACCACTTTGACCTGGATCAGCCTGCACAGCAATCTACACAGTTTGCACTTGGGCAACAACCGGATTATCATGGTACATGAACTCTTTAAAGCACAACAAGTGTGTTACAGACTTTAAAAGGTCGTTATGAACTTTAAGTTCTTTCACAGTTCATTAAATTTAATGAACTTAGCACAACTTCAATGTTGTTTAATGCCATGGCTATAAATAGAACATTGACTTTCATTTATGGAAACAATGACTCTCAATTAATTATGTGCCACTTTCAATTTACAACAGGCACGTTTATTGTGCACATATAAAATTTTCAATTTAATTAAATATTTCCGATTTTAGCACTTAGTGCATTAATTGAGATTTCTCAATACTGATTTTAATCTTTACATTTGCATTGTATTCTATCTCATGTTATATTCTAATCTTTTCAATGAAAAATGTCCCATGTTTATATATGGTAATTTAGTGTGGGTTAAGAGTTAGCAAGGCTAACTATATTTTTCAAAAGACTTTCTCAAAATATTGTTGTATAATTTAATATGTATTCAACTCGTCATCTAGTCATCTGGAGATTGTCACACTTCGAATCTTCACAAGGATCCTCATAGGAATCGATTGTCTGCATGTTTCTTATTTCATGAATGAACTGGACTGTTTGTCAGATCCCTATAAATAGATTGTTAAGCAGTGACAGTTTTGGTCATTGACAGACCATGTCATTTTGTCATTAAGCTTATTTGTATGTGTCTCATTGGCTCGTCAGCCAGTTTCTTCGGAGAAAGACCAGCTTCAGGATTGAAAATTCTACATGCTTCTAGTCGTAATCATCCAACTAACGAGGAATTAAGTGACATCCGATTGCAGAATCGTCTGCATCTACAATTCTGAATGAAGATTTTCCATCTAATCATATGCCAACATGCATCTCGACAGTCACACGTTTAACATATTTGTTGAATTGGACATTTTCAAGCTTCGCATTTGAATCTCACCACCGAACATATCGTCATCATTGACACCTGCATCAACAGATTTACTTTAAATTTCATACTTTTGTACTGGATGTTCATAGCTCATAAGCCGGCTAGGCTAAGAGATTTAGTATTTTGAGGGACATATTTTTAGCTGTTTTGGCCAATACAGGTCATGTCATTAGCTATTCATGTTTCTAGTTCAGGTTATAATTGGTAAATTTCAGCCAATATTTAAGTGATTGATTCAGTCAAATTAGAAATTATGCTTGTAAATCATCTTGTTGTTGTCAATAGTGTCGAATTTTTTGTCACTTGTGGAGTGTATATAATACAAAATTCTAAGTTTTATATATACAATGAGGTAATTATCAATGTGATTTCATGAATTTACATGAATTTTAAGATATTCATTTTTTGTATGTTTACATGTATTGGTTCTTTTCCATGAGTGCTTTAATCTATATGATATTGCAGGTGCTCAAATTGCCAATTGTTTCAGTTTAGTTCAAAGGCCTACTGTGAAACTCAATCATAGATAGGTAGTATCAATTTCTGGAACTAATTTTCAGAATTGTTTCATACATTACAGGGAGTTTATCCCTTATGTAACCAAAGTGTTTTGTTAAAGTCTCAATGAGATTAAGTGTCATTTTAGAAAGTGTATTTATGTTATTGCAGGCAGTTTATTTTTCTGACTTTTCAGACTAGAAATTAGTTTGTTTGCTACATTATTTTTAGCTACTGAAGTAATAAGTTAGTTTCCTATTTAAATTAGTTAAAGTAATTTTATAGTTTATATTGCAGTCATTTAAATCTAAAGTTTGGCAGCAACCGGGACGGTTTTTTTCCAACCCGGGGCTGTGTGGCAGTGTAAAATTTGCCTATTATAGTATTGATGCTTGGCATTATTTTAGTCATGATCAATGGTTAGGACAGAGGGCAGCAGCACCTAGCTCTGTTACTCACCTCAAGGCCACTAGGGCATTGACCCAATTTTAAAGCATAATGCTTGAGTGACCACACTGATCACTCTCAGTTTTGTCTAAGCTGCTCTCCAGGCAACATCTAGGCCCCTTTTCACCAACATGGTATTAAGAGTTAAGCCTGGTGTTAACTCCTTTAAACCTGGTATAACTAAGTCCATTTCACCAAGAGTGTGCTAAGCATGTAAACCTGTCAAGGTTCAGTGAATCATACTCATTGTCACCAAACTCAAGGATCAGCCATCTCAAACTGATTTGGTGTCAAAAAGTGATTAGGCCAATGAAAACAGAACATATGTTTCTTATGAGATGGCATGACAAATCAGTATTATAAGCCTTTGTCTATTATATTCGCATGTTTCTCTAATTTAACAGTCACCAAATATTTTTTCAAGAAAGATATGTCACATCATGAGATATAAAGTTTGCAAACCAAGAACACACACTTACCTAGAAAATATATTTGTTGAAGTAACTGTTGAAAATATACTAGCCATACAGCATTAAGCACACGATTTAAAAGTATTTCATGTATGAAACTATGTTTTTATAGCATTTGCCTATGATAGTCATGACACCAAATAGAGGCAATTCTTCTGTGCTGAGTTGTACAAAACCTCTGCACTTGTTGTTGGTCTTAGCACAGGGGTACTTTCCAAGGGCAGGAAATTCGGTCGTGGGTGCAATCTATGCATCCTATAACCCCCCCGGAAATTGGGTGATTTCGGAAAATTCCAATTTAGCCTCCCATGTGACTGGTCCACTGGGCATACGTACATATATGGGTTTTAATGAAGTGATTGCTTGACTAACACGCTTCACAATCCTTGAAACTGAGGCGACACTAATACCACTCAAGTCACCAACGACTTGTTGGTAACTGCCGGTAGCAAAAAATCGCAGTCACGTCAGCCATTCTAGGTACATCAGACTTTGAGGACCCTTATCATTAGATATTCAACGGGATTCAACCATTATTGTAGTTTCATTGTGCAAAAATGCATGACCAGCTGATTTGTATTAATTTATTGTTTCAGGGGAGGGGGCTAAAGAAAAATGCGTTTCTGTCACCAACGCTGGACAGACAACTAATTAATTTTCTTTTTTATAAATTTCCAAGCCCACCCCTCTTTTTCTCTTACCTTGTCATGTGGCCATGTTTGGGAACTTCAGAGATTAATTGTGTTTGTAGCAGTTGAGTTGTTTAAATACTATGTGCAGTCTTTCACTCAGTAAATGTTCCTTGATCCTGCTCCGCTTGAGTGACTGGCTTAACCAGACCAGGTCTTAGCTAAGACCTGGCATAACTCTTAATACCATGTTGGTGAAAACGGGCCCTAATGACTTAACTCTGCATTACTGCATTGGCAACCAATATCATGTTAAGGTATGTATTTTGTTAATATTTTATTCAAGTCAAACTTAGCATTCATTTATACATTTTTCAATACAAATAATTAGTTGCATATTTCCTTATGAATTTATAGAAAGCTTGGCAGTCATATATTTTGTAAGTCAGCTTACACATGTTTTGTTACTTTGTTAGGTGCCAACTTGGTTTACCATTGAAAACATGTGGTTTGCCATTGCTTCACAAAACCCCAATTTGGGTAAGATGTTTATCCCATTATTAATTATAATTGTTCACTAATCATTAATATTAATTAAATGATAAATAGTACCTCAATAGAATATTATAAATATTTGCTTCAGTAATTACATGTACTTCTATTAGTATTAGTATTGTATTTCTATTAGTAGTTCACAACTACTTGTGTTTAATTCAACTAATGATTATTCACATGTCAAACTTATAGTCATGAATATTAATAATCTATAGTCAGATAAATTGTCAATGGAGCTATGTGACACTGTATTTCATTCCATGTATTTTGTTATTCATTTCGTGTATTTTGTTTACAGGGTTTTTATCCATGATGAATAAATCATCTTTATACATCATAGCTAGACTTTTGTCAACTTTTCTTGCTATAACAGTAAGCTAATTAGGACAGGAGGAGGACACGGCAATGAGGCAAAGGATGATTGAAACTGCCGTCCAACATAGACCAACCCAGGACCCAGCAATTTATTTCAGTTTTTAAGCGTTTGGCGGCAGCTAGCTAATACTTTTCCTTTTGTAAAAAAAAATTATAATTGGAAGTGCAAAATAATATTTCTTAAAAATCTGATAAAGCCAATAATTTGATAATAGAATGTTTAAGTACAAACTTCACAAAATGAATGATCAAACTTCACAAAATGAATGATCAAAAGTTGATTATGAATTATACTTGAATAATCTTATAGAAATTTATGTATTTATGTTTCTTCTTCTGAATCCGACTTTCATCAATACTGCTTCTACCAAGTAACACTACTACTTCTTCGCCTGCATGGGTTCGACTCCCGGTCGGGGAACCCAAAATTTTCAGTGGACATTCATGAGCAAAATTCCAGCTGGATGTCGTTCAGATGAGACGTTAAATTGGCGGCCCCTTGTATCAGTGTCTATGCTGGGCAAGTACAAGATCCCTCACACGGGGAAAATGTGTAACATGTTAACTAAGGACTCCTGCTCTCTCTCCCATCTCGTCAATCAACCCTCATGAACACCCTGCACTTACCATCCATCTACTATCAATCTATCTATATATCTATTTTTTTTTCTGTAGATGTAGGGTAGTTGCCGATTTCTTTCATTTTTATTTTTTTACACATGTGTCTTTTTGATATGCAGATTGTCGAATAAAACTTTATATATCTATCTTTCCAGAATTGGGGGAAGTCCAAAAATAAGTCAATAAACTATCAGTAGGTGGCACTCTATCCCATCACTCCATAAAAGTGAGCACAATTCCTGGCCTGGAGCACTGCCTTGCGGACGTTTCTGTTATAACTATCTGTAGACCAATTAAAGGTGAGATCCTTGCAGTCACATAGGCGTATCAGAGGGGGGCACGGGGGGCGATCGCCCCCCCAAAAGTTTGGGAAACAGTAAGATTCGGGCAAAAAGGCTAAAAAATTCGGGCAGATGATTTGTCAAAAACTATTGAAAATTAATGACATCTAGGCAATTTCATATGAAATGGTATTTAATTTAGATCTTGAAATTCGGGCAAATGTCGCTCGCCCCCCTAACAATCACGCGCGCCGTACGCCTATGCTTGCAGAGGAAAACCCTTTCTAGAAAAATAGCTTAATAATGGGTAAATCATTAAAATTGAAAAAGCACTCAAATTTTTCAAGTGTTCATCGTTTTTATTCGAAAAATAAAAATTTACTAAAGTAACAGTCATCTGTCCAGAGGAATACAAGTGAAAGATTTCACTATATATATTACATACAAAACATTGTAAGCCAGTGTAGAGTGCCTTGTATATTATCATAAAACGATACATACAAACGACAAACACACAGTCTCATAAAGCTGACAATCAATGCATCCGTGTCCGTGCATTCGATTCAAATTTGCATTATAAAACAAAACTCGGACACGCACACAACTCTGACACATGGATAGCCATCTTAAAGCATCAAATATCATATTAATTATACTTTATGGCACATTTTCATATATTTTTATAGCACTTCAAATATACTGCCCCTAACGCACTCATGGCATTTTGATGGCACATTTATTCAATATCTTCAACATCCCTTGATCATGTGACCATTTGCTCACATGGCATATCATCTATTTTCGGACAAATTGATGTGATTGGTTGACGCAAGCATTATCCTTTACTCACATTATATGGCACATTTGTTCAGATTGGCCCGCTCAGCACACACTGTCTCCTTTCTCAGAGCAGAATCAGATAATCTATCCAATATTAGCTAATATCATATGGTTAGCCAGAATACTCGCTGCTGATTGGCCGACAGCCGTGCAATATTATACAGTTATTGCACAGCACCGAGTGCAATATCAGTTTTTATGGCACCGAGGTGACTAATATTGCACGAGGGCAATATTAGTCACCTCGGTGCCATCATTAATTAACATAATCTACATGGCACATTAATTAAAACTCTGATAGCACTTTCAGGCATCCCTGGGACATCATCTCCAGTTTTCCACACATTTATAATAAATCTGTGTCTTTATGAAGATCTATGCTGCTCACGTGAACATCATAGTCTTTAAATTCAATGATATTTTGTTCGCAAAAAATGGCCACATTATTTACAAATGTTTTAGACTATTCACGCGCGAATGTTAAGCACATTAATACAGTGTAAGTACGGATCCATAATCAACGCAATGTTGTAATATATGTACACAACTAAATTGAATCTGTTTTCTATCTAAAACACTACACATTAATTAGCTGCCATTGCAAAAGATAGAGTAAAACTACATACTTGCTAGATTCTAATCTAACTTTTATAATCTTACTTTTTTTGCATTTTGGCATTGCATCCAGAAGATATGGTACATGGTTCAACAATTTTTTTTTTTAATTTAGAAAAGTCACTTTCATTCACTTTTAACCAAAATACATTTTTACCAAAATGAAAAACATATTAGAATATGGCAGGAGAGTAACAGTGTTTCTATTTCTATATGGCTGAGTATATAGATAAATACAAAATATCATTCACAGAAACTTTTGATTATTTTGAGTAGGCCTATGTCAGGATACATTGTAAAAAATATTTACAACATGGCAAGAATTATTATTAAGCACATGAGCAATTTGCAACAACAGAAATGAAAAAAGTATATATACACAGCACCTGTACATTTTGATCAATACTTTATGCCCTCTCCTAATATCCCTCCCCCCCCCCTGACTTAAACATCCCTTTAATATCTGCCCTTGAAACATATTGATTTGTCGAGTGTCTACTACCAAAAACGTTTACAGGCATACTATTGAACATGCTAAATTGCCAATTTGAAATTCCTGAAATTGACATATTTGACCTAAAATTATTAAAGGGATTTGTAACTGTAAATTTTACTAATTTAAGCCCATATTTGACCTAATACGGAACTTGTCACTGTAAATTTGATAATTTGTTTACCTATGAAGCTACTTACAACAGCATTTTTTACAAATTTTGACAACTCTACAACAACCATCTTAAAAACAACATGGCCGCCAAGGCAGCGTGCAGATTGAAGCGAACAGAGTTGTTGCTGTCTGGTCCAATAGTTCTCTCTGAGATGTAGAGGGCATATTTATCCCTAACAAGACAACGTATGTCATAAGTCACTTTTGGATCCAGGGTGACTTCCGCTCTCTCCTCTGCGCTGTGGAAACAGTTTTTCTCATCCTTCTCGGAGAGGATAACCTCGTGGGGAATTGCTTGGTTGGAAATTTCAATCGTGATGTTCGGTTCGTGTCTCGCTCCTTCAACGAGGCAAGAAATCGAGTGAGTGGAATTTTCAATCATTGGTGAGGAGCAGTTGTGTTTGGCGAAGTCACATATTTTCATGTAGGCGTCCGGTTCTGGAAACAAGCAGCAGAAAAGAGGTGAATACATTTTAACCAAGTTATGTTTTTATGAGCAGTTCTTTTTTTAGTAGCTTTCATGATCAAATTCCTTTGAGAACTGGGGGGGGGGGGTTCTTACTTTATGTTTGCCTATATATACCTATCTAGGCTGAAAAGGGCCCTTCAAGGGGTCATTTTCCTGAGCTAGGGGTCCTAAAATCATATCGGAGGTCTGAAATTTGCTAGACATGTTCCTCTTTTTGGGTTAAGTCTGGGTGCGAGGCTCTCAACTGAGCACCCCTGTAACTTTTTGTGATGAGAACCCCCCCCCCCTTCCCCTCAGGCCTTGAGAATGAACTTTGGCAAAGTTGCATACTATCATGTTAGGCCAACAATTTATCTCAAGGGAGGAGACTGGATTTTTTTTTTACATAAATCATTTCTTGCCCAGTTTTGGTGAAATAAATAAATTCTTTTCGGGCGGTCTTGAAATAAATAATTTCTGGCGGGGGTATTTCTTAAAAGGAATATTGGGGAAGTCACTCACCCCGAAATAAGTAATTACTGTTGCTATTACGATGAAATAAATAATTTCTAACTGAGAAAAAACTCCAAGCGTCCCTCCCCCTGATTATTAATAATCACCACTTAGAGGTTCTGAAATATATATATATGTATATGACCTTTATTTTCTGGAATGTAATAAAGTGTATATATACATATAACTAGTTACCTTTTAACATCAATTTGGCCTCATCTATGCCCTCTCTGTTGTCAGTGCTGATCACCTGTAAAAGAAGATTATTGTTAAAAACATATCATCATAACATATCATCATATTACTCATTTGTGGATTATACAAAGCAAGTCTTTTTGTAGACCATATATTTCTTAATTGTGATGTTGTTTATATCAGTGAAAATTTTCACTATTTTTCAAATATTTTATTTTTCAGCCCCCGCCTGAAGTTTCCTGTATCTGGCCCTCCAGGCGTCTATTATTTTATATACAAAGGACCATCATCGTCCAATAAACTGACAAATAAAAGTGTTACAGAATTACGGCGTTGAGCAGAATTGTTCGCACATTATAACATTATGAAGGGGGGAGATGCACGGATTAATCTATGTTTTAGATCCAATTTTATTTTAAAAATTGCAAAAAAAAGCTGTGAAAAAATCGTATTTACCTGACACTGGAACTTCCATCTGTCGTGACACAGATTGGCGTCTATGAAAATGCGATGCTCAGAAGAGGCCCCTTGCGCTTCATTGAGAGTAAGCTTATAATCCATAATCATGTCGCCATGGTTTCCAAGCCTTGATCCAGGAGCTTCTTTTTGTTGAAAGAAAATGATGTCATTGTTTAGTCTCCACCACACGGCGCTGAAGGTGTCGGGTTGAATCTGTAGAAGATAGACTAGTGTGAGTTTTATCCAACAGCAGTTGCCTGAATTTATCACCAGGTGGCAGCAGCAGGCTCATAATTCAAAATGAAAAGCTAAAAAATCGGTGTTGGCAGTCTCAATACCCCCCCCTCCCTCCGGAATCAGTGGCGTATTTAGAGGGGCCCCCCTCCTCAGGCCCAAAAGCAGTGGTCGAAATAAGGGGGGGTCAGGGGGGGTTTGACCCCCCCAAATGGTCATGGGACCCCCTCAAATACATTTTTCAAAAGGACCCAGAGGGGGTCCTCAAAAAACCCCCCCAAATACCGAAAGTGTGCTGAGAAGTGAGTATGAAGCAGCAAAGTAAAGCCTAATCAGCAAACAACAACCTCTTGTAATTTATATACATTACCAATAGGGTTTTCACAACTCATTTTCTGAGATGTATACCTTTAAAAAGCCCAGAGTTAATTTTTAGAGTATCTGAAAAACTTCGGCTTCAGGGCACCTCTGGCGGCCCGCTGCGGCCCGCGGACTGCCAGTTACAAGGGCTTCAATTCTTTGGGTCTTCCAACAGAGAGACCCCCCCAAATAACATGGCCTATTTCGACCACTGCGGCCAAAAGTATCATGGAAGAGACAGGAAACACCGCAGAGTGCCGCATATTCACCCCATGTAATGCCCCCCCCCTCTCAGGCCATTGATAGACACGCCCCTGCTCAAAATACACCTATTTCTGAAATGTATCAAAATATCTTCCACTGGCCACATTGACGGACACTCAAGTAGTTTCTCCGGGTGTTGACAGATCCTATTGAAACTCTGTCAAATTCAATTTGTACTGTGGCACCCTTCCAAGAGGACTTATTCGAACCTGCAGCTGGGCAAATAATGGAGTGCACAAGTGAATAAAATATATGTACACCCTGGATCATAAATATTGGATGCATCTGCATTTTTACAACTTAAACAACTTCTGCTGGGGCACATGATCAGGGGGATAGATTTTTCATTTCTTTTATGGGGGACGACTTTTGGCGTATGCATACTAAGTGTAAGACCAAACGGAACGAAAATTGCGCCGAGGGTGATTTTTGGGCCAATTGAATTAAAGCCCCAGAAGCCCCAGACTATCTCAGGTAAATTCTGACCAACATAATTATAACTTGTCTTTTCCACATAAACATCCTACTGGTGTGATGGCAGAGAACACCAAATTAAAATTCTCAGTCTTAGCTGCGAGGAGTATGCCTTAATGGAGGGGCATAATTTTCATTGAAAATGTGGGGGGACACGTGGCAACGCGGTCGGAATCGATCGCCGTATCCACGGAATAAGCAAAGTCAGGCGTTTTAACAATTCATGACTCCCAAACTTTTGCATGGCATGGTAACCTGCCAAAGAAGAAGGGTGAGACACACGTCGCTCAAAACTGCTCCCTACAAAATTGATCCATTACCACAACTCATTTTGTTTTCACACAAAAAGGGGGGGGGACATCTCATATTATGTCCCACCGGGTAAAAAATGTGGGGGGGACATGTCCCCCCCCCGTCCCCCACTAAATTACGCCCATGCCTTAATGGAAAATTACTTATTTTGTGTAATTATTATTTATTTCAAGTCGCGAGCCGTGCGACGTCCATGAAATTCGCTTCTAAATAGATCGTTTATTTTAGACTGATCAGGACAAACTGCACGGGCAAGAAATTATTTATTTTCAGACCCCCTCTCGCCTCCCCACCAGATATCTAATGATTGTCCCTTTCAACTTTTATTCCTGATGCAGCATAACTGATACAATGGATGGGATAATTGATATGTCTACATTTATCAGGACAGCACAATAACAGGTTCACACCACTCTGACAAAACTTCAATAAAATCACAGATGATGCAAAAATTATGATGTTAGCATTTTATGACAACACAATGGTTTATTTTTTCCTGGGTGGAAATATCTATGTGAAAAGCGCATTAAGATGTCCCATATGATTAAGTTATTTAATGCCTAAAGCAAAATAATATAACTGAAAAAGTTTGTCAGGCCCAACTATAAGGAAGCCAGGGAGGGGGGGGGGGGGGGCTCTGATATCCTCTAAGCTGGAAGTATATACATGTGTGTACAATCATATTGGGGCAACCATTTAATATCGGCAGGGGGGGGGGCTTGGCTTATTCAAATAAATAGTTTCTTGCTCAGTTTTGATGAAATAAATAAATTCTCTAGGGGTATTTCTTAACAAGGTGTTGCTTTAATTTTGGAATGAAAATTCAGTGACTTTGCACGTTTGAAATAAATAATTACCACCGTCACCTTGAAATGAATATTTCCCGACAAGGACATTTCCAAGCCCCCCCCCCCCCCCAAATAAAATGGTGGCCCCTTAGTTTCTATGGCATTCATAACACAACTTTTAGGACAAAAGGGATATGATGCACGAAGTGGATAAGCATCCTGGATTACTAAAACGTCGTGACCACTCCAACCACATGCATAGATATATTTTGAGCTGAAACTAAACTGAAGGACAAAAATAAGTTATTGCCTCTTTAGGAGACTGTGGTATGAAGTCCTGGACGAAAAATACCTTGATGGCATCCGGAAACCATTTGTAATTCTGTATTTTTTCAACAAATCAGATCAAACAAGGTGGGGTGACCCATTTCTCTACAGTAATGAAAACGCATCAAGAGGACGGAAAGAAGAGTTCACATCGGTCAAATATGGGCCCTTTGCACGGATGTCTGACTGCCAGGCCTGACTAGCGAGCCATCTCATAACTGTTTTGGCACCCACTCATGGGTTGTGATTGCCTGTAATTTCAGCAGACGTGGATGTGGAAGTCTTGAAACGGCCTCGAAAGAGTCATCCAGATTCTGATTGATGTTGTGCCTGTCTTGATCCTGGGTTGTGACTGCAGGTGTGCATGGCTTTGGAACTGGAGGGCCCTTCATTCTGGCTGTTAGACCAAACTTAGTCATGAGCGGGCTGATTGCTGGGTGGGAGCAGCCCCTCTGATGTGCAACCAACCACTGGGACAAGTCAGCCGCCAGCATCCCGACAACTCAGTCTCATTGCTCAATGGAGAATCTACCCATTGTCTGTATTTCAGCGTATCCCAATTCAGGAAAGATCAAGGAACTTTTCTGAGTGCTTTTTGTGCAGTTAAGGGCAACTGATCTCAAGGATTAGCCTATTTACTGCATTTCATGACCTGTTCCAGTGCAGAGGCAATGACCCATGACAAGATTATGTAAACATGACCAAATGGTTGTTGTTAATGTCTAGAACATTGAACACACAACAAATAAGTTTGAAGAATGTTTACCTTTAAATTATTTCAAATTGTTAAGTGATAACTTATTTTTGTCCTTCAGTTTATAAATCATGCAGGGGAGAAGGAAGAAAATTGCATCCAAAATAAAACAATTTCCAAAAGAAAGATAAGAATCATATCAAATCTATTTGAACAACAAAATTTCCTTGACTGTCATCCTTAGCTCAATATAATATTTATGAAGACAAATTCCTTCTAAAATATAAACAAACAGTATCAATTTCATGCTGTGAAATTAAGTCCTGTTTGTTTACAAATCAATCTATGCAGGGCTCTCCTTTAGCAATTTCGGGCTTCAAAATCAATAAACTTACTTAATTATGGAAAACTTGCAATTTTGTTGTTAGGAAATGTTAGAATTATAATATGTTAGATCTTATACAAGTAGTTTAAAATACATCCATAGGAAATTTCTTAATTTTGGTAAAATCTGCTGACATATTCGCTTTAAGATTTTATGAATGGGTTCACTTACTTCAAAGTAGCACTTGATCTCCACCAGGCCACTGTATTTCCCTTTGGCTGAGTCAGAAATCTTCACTTGCACAGGAATATCCTCTTCTGGGGTTTCAGTTGTTTGACCTTTGACGTGGCAGCCTGGAACATATTAGAAAGGGTTGTGGTGAGGCAGGGCATTGACACCACCCTGGGAAACCACCTTTATAATAGGGTAAAAAGCCCTAAACATAACAGGGTAAAAGCCTGAGGGACAACTATGTATATGGAGTAAAATGGGACAGACAACTGAAGTCTCTCAAATCAAAGACACTTTCTTTCAAGTCAACAAGACATCCCACTCGAGTGAAATACGTTGCTTCTGTGTCAGACTGTGTGTCAAGATCGGCTACGTTCCTTTTGGGAGTGATCACTTCACAGTTCACTGTGACAGTGGCCGGGTTTGTAGATTTTATGACAAACGATATATTACATAAAACTTTTTAATACAGTTTCATTTGTTAACCCCCCCCCCCTCCCCTCCTTCAGTCCAACATTTTCTGAAACCATCCCTGCTCTTCTCCCGGCCTGCAACTGCATGGAGCAGATCAATACAAATTTGTGTGATTAAATTTGGACTGTCCATATCTGTAATATTGTGTTGGACTTTATTTTATCTTATTTGATCTACTTCATAATATTAAAGAGCCAGAATCACATAAACAAGTGGAGTGCATTGGATGCTGTCACTGGGCTCGGTGATCACTTCAAAAAGGGGTGCTCTTGGCGCTGCTGTCCAGTGCCTCCCTGTGCCTCCAGAGGCTACAGGCCTCCATCACTCTCATCGTTTGGCAAGAGTTAAGTGTCTTATTGGGTATACAATTTCTTTGGTCAAAGCTTAATTTATTCTCATGGAAATCAAATCAAGATTTATTTAGACTCAGGCAAGAAACGTTAACATAACTTATTTTCATGCAGCTGTGAAGCTCAAACGTAAACCCCCATCCTCTTGAGGCCTTGACTATTTTAGTTTTTTTAATCTGTAAGTTCAATTAGTTCATACCATGTTGATTTTTTATAAATTTATATTGAAAGTTAATGTAAAGCTTTCAATTTGATGAGGCTGTGTTGTCCGGTAGGACAAGGAACTCGAAACTAAAATGACTGATAAGAGACAGGGCATTCAAAATAAATGTTTCACGGGGATGCACAATTAGAAGAAAAGGGTCGGGACACAAAACCAAAATTGAGGGAACTAAGATCATATAATGTTCAGGGTAAGAGTCATGGCTCGCAAAATTCCTCTCTATCGGTGAATAACTACATACAATTAAGATATTGATATCTGAATATTATATGATATTAATTTGTCTTAGATTAACAATTACTTTACAATGAAATTCATAAATTAGCCTAGAGTTTTAAATTCAACTGGGCAAATCTTCAAAATGTTTATACCAAAGTTTAAACAAAACTGTGATTTTATAATACAAACATGATAAACTATATCAAAATGTTGGAATGTAAATGTACACCACTCACCAGTAAAACATGACATAGCCACCAGTAGAAACAGTACTCCTTGTAGATACATGTTGAATATCCTGAAGTATAAGCCTTGGAAAATAATACTGGTTTGTTAACCTGTTTCTGATTGAGTCCAGACTTATTATGAGCTGTGGGGCCCCACTTGGTCTATATATATTCAAGTGGGTCTGTTTCAATGTTTCATATACCTGTGATCTGTAATATAAAATGTATGAGTCAGTATTCCAAGAACTTTCAGTGAAGTTATTTTAAAAGTTAGCTTATCAAAAGTTGTCGTTTACTGATTTAGTCATGTAGGATGTACAAGGACAATTGATGTAGTTGTATAATGGTATAGTCCTGTTGATTAAAGTGTATCCTTGTCCACTTGTTGAATGACTGTGTTTTGGTTCCTCCAAATAAATATATGTCACATGTCACGTGTGTGTAACAATGTAAGTTCATGTCCAGATAATACACTGTATTACAGCTGATAGCTGCTGATTGTCAGAGTGATGTCAAAACTTGGGAAACCCCCACGTGGTGTTTCCTGCATTCGAAAAGAATGACATCACAAAAAGAAGTCCTTACTCATGTAACAAGCATGTGGAAGCTCCAGTAGAACGTTTGTATTCTTCTAAAAGCTTCTACAAAAGTCAGCCTGCTACTGAGCAGTCTGTTCAAAAGAGGTCAATGTCAATATTATGCATGTGCTCCAGGGCAACCATTTGAAAGTGATTTAGCTTGTAGCTACTAACTCAACCACCAAGTGACAGCAGCTAGTGTTACCCCATACCATATTAGTTGGAAGAAACCTATGACTTTGATGCTCAATTTGATTTGATGTTTGGTTATCACCATTTGATTTGATTTATGATGTCACCATTTGACTTTATTTATTGATTGTCATATCATTTAGTCATTTATTTAAATATATTTATTAGGGTGCATCATCTGCCCCTATATCTTCAGAACATCATGCACTTTTGCATGATTGTTCCCTTGTATCATAAAAGAAGCCCTGCAAAATTTTAGGAAAAAATTCTAATGCCAAAGGGTGGCACAACAGCCTTGAAATTTCAGTATTAGGTCATATATTAGCGATTCGCGGTTATAAATAATATTGTCAGTTTTAAATGAAATGATTTTTGAATGGCACAGTTAGATTCCTTATAAAGAGAGCTTTAATTTGAATACCAACATCAATGGTTTCCATTCAGTAGAAGTCAAAATTGAGTGGAGATATTTTCTTTTTTATTGGGTAAAATATGATAAATAAAAAAAAGGATGTTAGTATGACTTTGGGAAGTCAAAGAAGTCTACAAAGTGGAAATATGGTCTACTACATCATCTGATAAAACCTTGATTGCATTATGATGTAGTGAGAATAAAAAAAAGATGCAGAACCATGTCTCAACGAACTGTTGCATTTCTCATATTTACATGTAATTTATGAAAATTTGCACCTTTGAATTTGATAAATAACTATCTAGAAAAAATTTTAAATTTCCTAATTTCTTCAGAAAAGTGTTCCTTACGTTTTATTCCAACGATTATGTAAAAGTTAGGCAGAAATTGAGCGCTTAAGTTGATTTTTCCAAACATTTTGTCATAATAGTCAGAAACTTTTGGCTTTCCAAAATACTTAGGCATGAAAATTTTTCGAAAATATAGCTTTCTACCATTCAAATTAAAGACAATTTTCTTCTGAGAATAATGGTATATGAATTGGAATCATACAGCAAACTATAAGCTAGATATTACTAACCGCGACTTTTCAAAGCATCATTTTTTTAACAATTTTGGAATGAACTTTGACACAAAAGTGCCACCCTAAAGCCACATCCGATCTTATTGAAATTTTGCAGAATGTGTTTCTATGGGCATAGGTACAATATGGCAAAAGTGCAAATGAATATTTCAATTTTTTCATTTTTAGGGGGCAGACGATGCACCCTAATATTTATACAAGATTACAATTTCAGCAAAATTTACTGTTGTAGAAATTGGTCCTGTGACAGAAAGCTAAAAACAAGTATGTACACAAGAAGTAAGAAATCTAAAAAATATGTACACAAGAAATAAAGTTAAAAGCCATTCTAAAATCAAAAAATCTTAAACACATGTTGCCACAATTGGATTCAATTTATGATTGTACTAATTTGATTTGATTGATGATTGTCATCATCTGATTAGATTTTAAAAGATTGTCACAATTTGATTTTGATTATGATCGCTGCCATTTGATTTGATTTACATTGTTGCCAATTTGATTTTGATTATGATTTTCAACCTTTAATTTTGATTTATAATTTTCACCATTAATTTTGATTTTGATTTATAATTTTCACCATTTGATTTTGATTTATGATTTTTACCCTTTAATTTTGATTATGATTTTCACCCTTTGATTCTCATTTATGATTTTCACCCTTTGATCTTGATTTATGATTTTCAATCATTGATTTTCATTTATGATTTTCACCATTTGATTTTCATTTATAATGTTCAACCTTTGATTTTCATTTATAATTTCACCCTACGATTTTCATTTATGATTTTCACCATTTTATTTTGATTTATGATTTTCAACCTTTGATTTTCATTTATAATTTCACCCTTTGATTTTGATTTATGATTTTCACCATTTGATTTTGATTTATGATTTTCACCATTTGATTTTGATTTATGATGTTCACCCTTTGATTTTGATTTATGATTTTCACCCTTTGATTCTCATTTATGATTTTCACCCTTTGATCTTGATTTATGATTTTCAATCTTTGATTTTGATTTATGATTTTCAATCTTTGATTTTGATTTATGATTTTCACCATTAGATTTTGATTATGATTTTCACCCTTTAATTTTGATTTATGATTTTTAACCTTTGATTTTGATTTATAATTTTCACCATTTGATTTTGATTCATGATTTTCACCATTTGATTTTGATTTATGATTTTCACCCTTTGATCTTTATTTATGATTTTCAATCTTTGATTTTCATTTATGATTTTCAATCTTTGATTTTGATTTATGATGTTCACCCTTTGATTTTGATTTATGATTTTCAACCTTTGATCTTGATTTATGATTTTCACCATTTGATTTTGATTATGGTTTTTTTTTGTAAATCCATTTATTGGTTTTTGCATGGAAGTTTGATTTTTCAAAAAAAAATTTTCCATTTAAAAATCCAGTTTTCTCCCAAAATTTTTTACGGTGATCTTCTTATTCCACAAATCAGTTGCCTGGGGAGTTTTGGAAATATTGTATTATTATAGTGAAGTCTACTTTTGTTTTGGAGCTAATCACAGCTGATCATCTGACTTAAATCAGATTCCGGAGAACTGCGCAAGATAAATTTAGAACAAAACATGGCCACAAATATTTATATACCCACACCTTTTGATGACAAATAAAAATTTCCTGACTGTGATCCAACTTACAAGGTGACTTTATGTAAATTGATTTATACAGATATATCCTGTTTAACCTACTTCCAAGGCCTACAAGTTGTCAATTGTCTAAAATCAGAAAATATTGATTTTACATGTTGATGAGCCAGGTCAGGAGACTCAGGACATCCTGTGGAATTATGACTAATTATTATTCAATATGATTTAACTGTTTTTTTTAAAGTAACAGTCAAATGACTGTAGGTTATACTTATTAAATGTTAGCCATCACAATACAGCTTATATAATAATTAAAGCCTAAAAGTATATATAAGTAATGCATAAAAGGACCCTTGGAAAGTATGTTTTTTTCTTTTAGGTAATCATTCCTCATGAAGATACAGGCCCAATGCAGCACCTGCATCATCAATTTTTTTTTTTTTGACAAGAAGCAGTTAGGCCACACATTATTTATTTTTAGCTTCCACTGACCAAACAGATTTGCCGCTTCCGAAAAAAAAAATTCAGCTTCCCATGTTCGGCAACATCGCTCGTCCCTCGCCCCCCAAAAAATCTGCGCGCCTTACTCCTATGCATGTACCTCTTGTATTGACTATAAATTAATATAAAAGTATCAAATTTCATTGTGTAAGGGGCCGACCAGATGATCTTTGGAGGGGGGCTATGGATATTTGGTGAAAAAAAAAGTTTGTTTCCCACTTGAAACTGAAAAAAAAAGTTTGTTCAGCACATGGAAATTTAAAAAAAAGTTTGTTTCCACCTGTAACTAGCAATGTTAAAATTCCGATTAAAAAGTTTGTCGCGGGTGCGCGTGCAAAAAAAATTTTTCGTCCACGCTCCGCGAACGAAAAAAAAAGTTCGTCTCGGGGGTAAAGTCCATAGCCCCCCCCCAACTATCGTCTGGTCGGCCCCTAAATTAATATACTTCAACCAGGATATTACACAGACAACTATGTCCTATTGTTTGTATACAATGAGGCGTATTGGGAAATTTATTTGCTTACCAATGAGGCAAAGGGCATCTGAATAGCATAGAGTGTAATAAGATCCTTCATTGTGGCCTTGTTGATTGACTTACATAATTGTTAAAATTAAAGTTACCGCGAATGATAGGTTGGGATTGGACTAAAAGTTTGTCTAATTTTGACATAATGTTGCCCAGCCTGCTTACATTGGTAAACTTGTGTGTAAAGTATCTTTGGTGTAAAATAATTCTTTCCTATTGAAATTATCAATAACTGCACTAAATGGCCCCTAGATTTTATTTCGGGTACGCACGAAAAAAAAAACCAGTCTTGAGCCCATAGAAATACATAGAACGGACATGAGGTTGTATGAAGCCACCTCAAGATGAGGTCACCTAATCCACCATATTGGAACTGCCCTGAGACATGACGTCACAATAGACTAATTATGATGTGATGTCATGCCATTGTTATAAGTGACATCACTGTTATTGGTGACGTCACAGTTCATTGTGTCAGGATACAGGGCAGTTCCAAGCATAGGGGCTTCTAAGGCATGGTCAATAAACATATAAGTATATATATAACTTAAAGGGGAATCACCATTTTTAGCAAAGAACATGCCAACTTTGACACCATCCTGTGGCAAGACATATTGATATTTTAATTCCAAAATTATCTAGATTTGTCCAAAAACACCTGTGCATAAACTGTGTAAAATTTTGTCTGGGTACTGCAAGCGGTTCCTGTTGAACAGGACAAACAAAATCCGCAAGTTTTTACACTTTCCCAGGACTTACGGGACACCAGCAGTTACCAGAAAATCTCAAATTTTCATCATTTTTGGTCTGAAAACCCTTACTTTGTATGGAACTGTGGACTTTTTTTGATGTTCACCGATGAGAATAGTACCCAAGCTTCGATTAAGAACAGTAGTGGTCATCTGTCACTCACAAATTAATTCGTGGGAAAGCCTTTTATCTTTTTTTTCATGCTTTGAGTCACCACAAATCTTCCCTGTCCTCCATCTTGCCCTGAACTGCTTTGGTGACGTCACCATGGCCATTGTTGCTATTGTTGTGGTTATGACATCACTATGGTCAGCTGACCAGTAATTTCTCAAATTTAGGCTGTTGTAGGATTAGGGCCTTTTATATGGACACTGAATTTTCTCAAGCAAGTGAAAAAAAATCTTTTTCATTAATAAGTTAAAATGTTGAACTAAAAGTTCGATTTTTCGATTTTTATGGTCCCTCACAGTTCTTGTTGCAGGATGACTTTCAAAATGGCTGACAAAGGCTGAAAGTACCTCTTAGAAAATTTTATTTTGCCTGGGAAAGTTATTCTTGTTAGTACTGAAGATTCATATTGCACTTAGCATTTGACTTTTATGTCAAGGAATATCTGTTGAAAAACTTATGGTGCTGGCAGGTCTGGTTATTTAAGACCAGGTCATTTTATGACAAAAAATCTGAGATTTCCTGGTAACTGCTGGTGTCCGATAGGACTCAAGCCAAGCCCTGGAGAAGTCTGAAATAGGCTTTGCTCTTTCAACCAGTACGGAAAAACTACTTGCAGTAGCTTCATGAAATTTACATATGTTCAAGACTGGGTATTTTCCTACAAATGTGGAGAATTTCAGAGTGATAGACTCAATTTTGAATGCGTATGATTAACTTGAAATAGGTGTGTCAACACTGCAAAAATGGTGATCTCCCTTTATATTATATGAGTAATATAAGTATCTATAAGCTCAGAAATCCCTATGGTTCCAAGATGGTGGATTTGGTTGCTTCATCTGCCAGAGCCTCATGTCCGTTCTATGTATTTCTATGCTTGAGCCCAATCAACTTTGTGACGTCATCACTATTGTTAGAATTAGTTAACTTGTAGCTATATATTTATAACAATGGTCATTGTGACGTCATCAGCAATGAACAGACTGATCCAGGGAGGAGCTTTAAATAAATGCAAAAGAAACAATTAAATCTTTATTTCAATGTATTAAATCCAAAGAAAATACTATAGAAAATCACTTAGGGGTATTCCTAATAACACTGTCATGTCATAATACACATAAAATCACCGATATAAGGCAAGCAATTCTATCATTCCGGGTTACTTTAAGATGAGGCTCAAAATGTAATGAATTCCTCACCGTGCCACTGTGACTGCATGGCTGATGAGAAAATGGCAACCCAACTAAAAGATAGACAGACAGCTAGACAGAAATATAGCCATATTATTGACAGATAGACAGATAAATGGATGTAAAATGGCGGATGTTTCCGGAAATAGTTTTAATGTGCGCCGAGACGTCGGAGAGCTGGACGGCCCCAATTTAAGAAAAATGTTATTAACGGTAGTGAGGGAATGTGGGGGAGTACGGAAAAGATGGGGGAGTGGGGTAAAGGAGGAGGTTGTGTGGAGGAAGTGGCAGCAGTGGGGGAAGCAGGGGAAAGGGGGGGAAGTCGAGGAGCAAAATCGGGGAGGGGTAATTGATATAACAGGAATAACAAAATGGAGTGGTGGATGTATCCTGTCATCCAGGGGTGCCAAAAAAGGGGGGCAGGGGGGGGGGGGCAAGGGTGCCCTTTAGATCTTAAAAGTCTTATAAATTTGAGGCAAAATTAGAGAGTGTATATTCAAAATTATTATTGACTCTCTATTGAAATTTTGTCACGCAAAAGTAGCGCGAACAGATTTTCCCGTTTGTCTGACCGCCCTTGCCGCCCGTGATTCCTTCCGGCACCCCTGCTGTCATCAGGCCTACTTGTCCCTCTGTAAGGATGTGAAACTCAATAACTCAGAGCTGCACATTGAGGATACCAGGTTACCTTGTTCATTAGAACAAAAATAAAATAAATACATTATAAAAATTTCATTGGTCGGATGTTTGATAACACAATAAGGTATACCGTTTCATATTTTCTTCCTGTTTATTTGTAAACTAAATTTGGCTACAAAAATTCACATGATGTGTCGTATGACATCAACCATTAGAAACCATTTACTAGAACTGCGTTTGTACGTACACATGTGATCAGATTTTGTAGTATTAAAAAATTGTCAGAAAAGTAGGCCTATATGACAAGATTTATCACGTTTCCCCAAATAGCTTTGAACACAGAAAAATGCTGATGATCTAATGTGCAACAACTAGTGATGCGCTTTAATTTAGGCACACAATCTAACATGAATCTGATTGTGGTCATTAAATTGAAATGAGGAGTCAATGGAAATTTCCACACAGTTTCCAGTCAATAAAGAAGTCATGTGATTACAGAAAAAATGAATCTGAAGATTTAAAACCTGCTTTTCAGTCTGTGTCTGGAAATTATGCCAGGGTGGATCGACTATTTCTGGCGAGACTATCGTCTGCTGTTACTTCTTTCTTCTCCTTCGAGTAGATAGTCCACCAGCTCCCAGGGTCTTGGTCTTCTTCGATCATATTCAGGATGGTGTTCCTGCTATTCTCCATTTTTTGCAAATAGTTCAGACGATTTTTTGAGATCGCGAGGTTAATTTCCAGGAATCCCGTTTCTAAGTACAGAGGTTCCCCCAGCGTGCTTCTTGGAGTCATCAAGATCCTTTTTATTATGTTGTCTGCTATTTGCTTCACTTGTCTTGTGTCTTTTTTTTCTCGGGAGAGCAGCAGCAGCTTCCCATCCGTATGTGATAATTGGGAAGATGCATGTATTTAAGAACGCCCACATCACTTTTTAGTTCAATGTTTTTTAAGTCTACACTTCCTGCTATGGCCATGGCCGTGTTGTAAGCAGCTTCAGTATAGGTGTAATTATTATGAACATACTAACCCTAAACTTGACTAAAACTAACCCTAAACCTAATTTCGACCCTAAAACTGAAACCTCTAACACCTCGAATGTTAGTATTGGCAGGTCCACGGATGAATAATAAAGCACATCCACGAGTGTTATATAATATACAGTTATGTATACAGAGCCCTTGTGCTCGTTTTTACACATCCGCACATGCTCGTTTTTACAACTCCACAAATTCGTGAACGTGACAAATAATGAAAAATATATAAAAGGGTCAAGGGCCACCCGGGGCAACATTGGAATGATTGGAGCTTACCCCAAATGAAAATCAAGGGAGTGAGCGATGTTATTGAAAATGTGAAGTTAGACTTCGACATTTTGGACAATTTTTCATTTGTAATGTGACTCTCAGCCTCAGGTGCATGCATGGATTGTAATTTTGCAAAACAAATAATTTTTTGAGAAAATTTTGAAACCTTCCGTATAAAGATAAAGGTCTTGCCAAGTCATCTGGCTTGATTTCAAATCAAAATCTTTGACCGAGATTTTAATGTGAAATTCTACAGTAGCCCATAGTCCCTCATAATAAATTCCTTGATAATATGAAGTATAAATATATAGGCCAATGCAAAAGGCTTGCAATTTTCATCAGATGGCTGCTTTTATATGTCTGTATTCCTTATCCGCATTTTCTGTATTGCGCGACGTCATTTGTTATTTTTCAATATCATGAGCAAATAAAGTACAAATTTACATTTGGAATTTGTATTTGCTGTTCGACATTCTAACCAGAGCATATCATCCTATCATGACTTGCTTACCTGGGGGTGGGGGGGGTGTTGGTCTAGTGGTAGCATGCTAGGCAATCGCTGGATCCAGGGTTTGAGTCCAGCTCTTGCCGTGTCTCTTTGGCCTATGTTTAGTGGCTGATCCAGACAGTGTGGTCTAGGGAGCCCAGACATCGTTTCGGCATTCGTGGACCTGCATGTGTATCGTTTTCACATTCGCTGGCCCGCGTAGCTCCTGATTTTCCTAAAAATGAAATTTCCACCTCAGTGGTCTAGGGGGGCCCAGGCCCCCTAGGCCCCCCGCCTGGATCCACCACTGTTGGAAGGCAGTTCAATCATCTTTCACCTCATTGCTGTGTTCTCCAACTTGAAACAAGCACTGCTTAGCTTGGCTATCCATTAGGGTGGCCCAAAAAACAAAATTTTTGATTTTCTATTTGCACACCCCCTCATTTTAGGAGAAATAGTGAAAAAAGCACCCTGTAAAAATTTCAAGAAAATCGGTTAAGTCTTAGTGGTCTCTCAAGGCCCCTCCATTCTTAGCAAAAAGGAAAATTTCAACCATTTTCGCAAATACGCGGTTCCTCATAACTTAGTCAATTTGTACAGTACTGCATTTTCAATACCATGGTTGGATAGGGCTCAAAAAGAGCTTCAATTTGCATACCAACATTATTGGTCTAAGATAATATCTCAACTCCCATGGTCTCTTCAGTTTACACTTTTCGTGAATGAAATTGTTGCTGAACGACCGATCCTGATAAAAGCCAGGCTTTTTTTTTTTTGCTGTAAATTGCTGTGATTCTTATTTTCCCAGTTCAAGAATGACCAAATATTTAAAAAGAAAAGATATTTGACCATGGGAATGCCCGGTTTATGAGTGATGAAATTTTATGTTGAAGTTTGTCGCAAACTCATAAAATAGCAGGGGGGAATTGTAGTATTTCAAATTCATATCTTCATCCAAATTTATTACAGGGCACCATGATGGGTACCACTTGAAAGACAATAGTCTTATGTTTCACATGATATAGATTATGTTGTCCTATATTTAACTCTTATGAAGTTAAACTATGAAATGCAACAGCCCCTCTCCGATGTTTTCAGCACTTTTGACAAAATCTAACATTAAAACTCATAAAGCGGGTTTCTCCATGGTAAAAAAAAAAGTTTTATGCTTTATCGGGTCATCCTGCCTTTTGGAGAATAAGAACATGTTAATTGACAGTGAAATTTAATGGAAATCTTTTCTTGAACAGCTTTAGTCATTCAGTAAACACTTTCGCACATTAGCAATGTCAGCTGAAGAGTCCATGGGAGTCAAGATATCATCCTAGACCATTAATGTTGGTATGCAAATTGAAGCTAATTTTGATACCTTTCCAACCATTGCAATTAGAATGTTGTTCATTATAAATTCACAAAGTTGTGGCTAACCGCGTATTGGCGAAAATGGTTGAAATGTTTCTTTTTCGTGAGAATTGAGGGGCCTTGAGAGACCACTTAGACTTGACTGATTTTCATGAAATTTTAACAAGGTGCTTTTTTCACCATTTCTCCTAAAATGAGGGGGTGTGCGATGTGAATTTCAGAAAAAAAAATTTTCCTGTACATTTTTAGGCCACCCTACTATCCATGTGAAATAAAAGTGCCTTTACCTTCACCTTTTTCAGGGGCGCCGGAGCTGGGGGGGGGCACTGAGGGCACGTGCCCCCAGGGGTGAACTGGCGGCATTTCGGGCCCATGGAAAAATAAGTTATTGGGCGCCATCATTCCTATTTTCGGCAGTACGCCATGCATTTATTCCATGGCATCTCTGAGGTCAGCTTTTGACACAAAAAAGTTGCACAAAAAAAAAATTATATCAAGATAAAGCAACCCTTGTGGACATTGAGGTTGATCCAATGTTGATCTAACATAGGATTATACCTCCAATGCACATTGGACCAAACGTTCCTAAACTACGTAATTTGTCGACACTTGATACGGCATTTTGATGCGTAAGTATTTACGTAAATATTGCCTATTTCTCCAACCTCCCATCACTGCGTACCCCCCACGTTGAAATTACGCCTCTGGGGCGTCGGGCGTTGCAGGCCAGCCCAGCGCGCTATGTCTTGCGCATGCGCAAACATCGGACAAGAATGGACGCTATGGCTGACACTCTTGTGAGGATTAGATTTATTTCGGTCTAGAACACCATTTATACCACCGTAACAATTTATTTAACCATGGCCGATTGATTATAGGATGTATATCAGTTAAGGTGGCTCGATACTCGTGAACTTTCTAAGATAGGATTTCTTAAAAATAGTTTAGAATGATCCAAAATATAGTTTATAGCAAGGATATGTAAAAAAAAGTGGTCGCAACCAGCCTTTTTTTCAAAATATTTGAGGTTATGTACAAGAAAGTCAGTCCACGCAAACCTGAAAAACTCAATTTTTTCTTAACTTTTTTACTGTGAAGTTTGCCCTGCCATTCAGTGGTCGTGCATCCCATATTATGCAATGAAGGATGAAATTAAAGAAGACACTTTTATGGAAAAGCTGATTATAATTTCAAAGAGATATATTTAGTTTAAAGGGCTTTCCAAGGGGCTCGGAGTAAAAATATTGATTTTGACAATTTTAGCTTTTTTCATAAACCATGGCGCAAAAAAAAATTGGCCAGATAGGATTTCTCATTTCTTTGTCATTTATTTCCAAATATCATGAGGAACAATAAAAAGCATAAGGGAAGGTTTCCTACCGCGTTGGATTTTGATATAAAAATGTATTTGTATCTCAAAGTTATTTTTGAAAAATTAGACCAGCTTGCCAAAAATCACCTGTTAAAATTTTCTGTTCTGAGAATCAAGTTGAATCTTCGGCTGTATGTAGTACTCTTCATGGCGTGTCTTATGCTCCAAACGAGAAGTCTCTAACCCCAATAGAAGTGGCACAAATTGCAAACGAAGCGGCAAATGTATGAAATTCTCAAAAGTAAAAAAATATCTTGAAGCAGGGACAGCAGAGTGGTGACGTTACCATAGGCACGTAGGGCCTGCCTGGCTGCGCGGAAATGTGCTCACATGACGTAATTACATGAGTAGCGAGCCACCTTAAATGACCCTTTCGGATGGACTCTAGGTGGTGTGTATGCTTCACAATCATCATGTCAATTGGCGATATGGAATATGTGGATTCATTGTTTACAAGCGCTTGCAATTCGGAATTCAACGGATTGTATCTAGTGAAATATGGCCTGAAATCACTGGGTAAGGGATGGTTGCCATGTATGTCATGAAGGAGAGACGGGAATTTATGTGTTAAGGTGGATTCCGGGTGGAATACTCGTGTTCTAGGCCGAAATTCTGCCGATTCCAACACTGTCAAGATGCAGCATGGCCAGGTCGGCCAGGGGCGGATCCGCCGGGGGACTGCCGCATTTCTTCAGGCGGTCTAGCCCCCGGCCAGGCTGTTGCCCCCGTGGAATAAAAATGATAAATAAAATAAAGCCCTTTGAATATTGGCCCTCATTATGATTGAATGAATAATTCTCATCTGATTTTACTGCAGGATTTATTTTGGGGGGAGGGGATTTCAAGATTTTTACCCTCGGCAATGAATATTGCCGTCGGGTATTGTAGTTAGTATGGCAAATTTTTGTCCGTCCGGCGGGCGGCCGGGCGGGCGGGCGGGCGGCGTCACACAATGTGTATTGGCCTCTGTGCCAAAACTATTACACCTATATATATGAAATTTTACACATGAATGGGTCTTATAGTGTTAATGTGCCTTCTGGAGTTCATATTTATGTAATGACCACAGTTTTTGTAAAATATTGAAAATTCGGAAAAATTAATTTTTTTCGTTTCCGGACCAGAACTCAGAAACGGTTATACCTATGGGTATGAAAATCTACCATGATATGTATTAAATACCCTAGTTGTGCCTTTTGGGAGTCTGAATGCTCTACCTAAAATAGATTTCAAAGAATGAACCAAAAATGTAAAAAAATGAGTTTTTTTCAAACCTCTGCAATTCCCTCAATTTTGGAGTTAGACATTTGAAATTTAGAATTTAGTTGTCTAAAATATAGCTCTCTTAACTGCTTGAATCGTTTAGAGGGTCCATCTAACGAATTTTGCATAAAAACCAAAATACTGAAAAAATGTGTAATTTTTTACATTTTTCTTGAATTTTGGTCTCTCACACCAAAACAGTAATAACTATATTGGTAAAAACCAAGAGGTATTATAGTTAAACCTATCAAGAAGGAACTTTCATGGCCATTATGTAGTTGACGCAATATTTTAGGCTGACAAAACAAGTTTAAAATTCACAAAAATATGAAAATATCAATTTCCTGGTCATTTCGTCTCTAATAAAGTGATACCATGCTCTTATATATGAACAAAATGAATAATCATGAATGAAATACATGGTTTTCATGCATATATCTATTACATCATCATATATTTGAACATAAAAATACAGAAATTGCTAAAAATAGGCAAAAACAATAGACCTTTCAATTGTCGCATTTCAGTCAATTTTGGATCTTGGTTACTCAAAGTGCCATACAATGTGCCCCAAGTATTTTATTTTTTATTTTTTTACGTGCATGTAGTTTACGCAATTTTTAGGCCAAAAGAAGAAGTATAAAATTCAAAAAATGTGAAAATACCAACTTCCTAACCTTTTTGTTTCTAATAAAGTCATGCAATGCTCTTGAATATGAACAAAATGAATAAACATGAAATAAACACACAATTTTCATGCATATAACTGTTATGTCATTAGATTTTTGAACATGAAAAGACAGAAATTGCTAAAAATATGAAAACAACTGTAGACCTTTGAATTGTCACATTTCAGTCAATTTTGGATCTTGGTTACTGAAAGTGCCATACAATGTGCCCCAAGTATAATTTTTTCATCACATTCTTCCTCAGAATTTATATGGTTTAATATGATAAATTGTATATATTAATATGCTTTATGCACATACAATGTAGTTCTGACTCAGGGGCCTTACCACTCTAAACTTTTGACAAGAAATCTCAAAACCCTCTTTTGCTCAAATCTAACCTGTCAGTGAAGTAAATTAAAGGAAAGAAATTAAATCAATGTCAGCTTGCTTTTATTTATTATATTGCATAAAAACTAAATGTGATCAAATAATGATTGCAGAAATGATTCCACTAAATACTTGTAAGGTTATTCATAAATTTACTTGGCATACAACAAAACCTTAATTCTATGAATTTCAATATTTAATTTTATATCCAAAGATATTTAATGTTGGATAAATCTGAATTTTAATTAATGACAAAACTCATCCCAAACATATTTTAGCACCTTGAAGACAATAAGTGTCACTGCTTTGTTGGGGAACAGGGTGCAGCTTTTGTTGAATGGACATTATGTAACATGATGTCACTAATCCTCTCCTATGACCAAACCCAAGAACAAAGGGGAGAGTACAGAAGCAGTTAAATAGCACCCCTATATTTCTAAAAACAAATCCCCTTTTTCTTAGAAATATGTTCAAACTGCATTGATAGTCATAGTTTTTTTATCTTAAACATTATAATGAAATTTCCAATTTAAATCCGAAATATAGGCCAAGTAGAAGTTGAGATATGACTTTTTATATCCCATGCCTTTTCAAATATTGTTATACTAATACAGCCAAGTTTGGACAGCATTTAACCTTTTTGGTGTTAAGTAGTAAATGTATTAGTCTTATTGAAAAGTATCCAAAGGCCACACATTGTTTTTAGTTTAACATTTAAAGTAGAAAGATTGGATAGATAGACAACCTGTCTAATATTTCTGTTTTTAGGCAGGCCTTTATTCCATTCATAATTTATGATAAGATAATAAAGGTAGAATAGGCAGATATATAGACAAATAGATAGATAGATAGATAGATAGATAGATAGATAGATAGATAGATAGATAGATAGATAGATAGATAGATAGATAAATAGATAGATAAATAGATAGATAGATAAATAGATAGATAGATAGATAGATAGATAGATAAATAGATAGATAGATAGATAGATAGATAGATAGATAGATAGATAGACAGATTGATTGTTTGATCATCTATAATTATGTAATCTAATACATCCAGAGAATCATGGATGGACGGATGATTGGGACTTTACCTCCTTTATTTATGCACTTGGTAGGCTAATTAGGACAGGAGGAGGACATAGCAATGAGGTGACCCTTTTATTTCATTGAAACATCTCTTTTCAGTACCTTGAATCTGTTCAATGCTAAGGCTGGGAATTTTTCAAAATTAAATACAATAAAAAATCATATAAAATAGAGAAATGGACATTTCACTAATCTAAAAACACTTTCCGTCAGCCAGAAAGAGTGAGGAAGCTTGAGAGAGTTGGGCCACTTTTTATGTTCTTGCGCCTCCAGCTGACTATTATGATTATACAAATATGCTTGATACATTGATTGCATTAAAAATAGTTAAAAGAATATATCTATAGGAGAGCATTGATATATATGTTCATGAACATATGCGCTAAAAACTTATGAAAATTGTAAAAATTTTGACCCAGCTCTCCCCATCAAGTGGGAGACTTGGGCCTTACAAAGGGAGACTGGGCCATCTAAATATGACTGGGTTGGTAAAGCTGTAGTTGAGGGTCATAACCTATCGCCAGTATGTCAATTGATTTCACCGGCTTCAGAATAGCCTGCTGAATAGCCGAGGGTATGCTGCCGCGCAGCCTATGTTTTAATTTCAGGTCTTGAGGGGCTGCTTGGTGGACTTTTTGTTGGGAGATCTGCAAAGAGAAAACATGATTTAAAACAGTGAAGAGAAGAGAAAAAAAACAGAGCAAGATAGAGAGAGCAGAGCCAGGCAGCAAGCACTGAAGGTGGCTCCAAAATTAGCAGACTTTTCTTCCTTGTTTTACCAAGCAGTCTACAGTCCATTTAAGGACTTGAATAAATAAGAATATTCACTTACCTTGTAAGGGATTAATGCTGCAACTCTGAAGAGTTGGAAAAATCCCAATCCAAATTGGCCTGCTGGATAGGTGGCATTCAGCTGCAAGTAGGCTCAGTTCAACTCTGGTCTTAACTGATTCTCTCTTGCTCATTTGTGGTTGTGCAGTACTTCAGAATTTTTGTTTGGCCTATCTAATCTTTCATATTTTAAGAGATATTTATTTGGTAATTTTTGTTACTGTTGTCGCTACATAGGCAGATCCAGGGGGGGCACAAGGGGCGCGCGCCCCCCCTTTTGTCAGATAAATCCTTCATATTGCTATTTGCAAAAAAAATTTTTTTTGAGACTCCAATGTTATAAGTATTGCCGCCCCCCCCCTTTCGAAAAATCCTGGATCCGCCCCTGCGCTACTATTTCTTTGTGGCTTCATCCAATTATCAACCGCAAGTATCCTGTTGGAGGATTTATATGCTCAAAGATACCAGATAGCTTGGAATAGGTATGGAACAGATGGCGCTATAAGGCTCTCTGAGACTTAGGATCCCAGGTTCTGCAACTTAGTGCAAACCTTCAACAAACCTATAGCAGATACGTATGATCAGACGTTTGCCCTGAACATTACTTTCAAACGTTGTTCATACATATCAAAAACACGTTGGAGAAACCTTGGAACTTACATATTGCCAAATGTGCGACCATACCTTTGATAAACCTATGAATCAAAGGTATGGTCATACGTAATTGTCTAAGGTTGTAAAAACCTCTCAAATGAATGTTCGACAAACCTATGAATCAAAGGTATGGTCATACGTAATAGTCAAATGTTCTTCAAACCTCTCAACCAAAGGTATGACTTACTTAATAGTCTAAGGTTGTAAAAACCTCTCAAATGAATGTTCGACAAACCTATGAATCAAAGGTATGGTCATACGTAATAGTCAAACGTTCTTCAAACTTCTCAACCAAAGGTGGACCAATGCCACAAGTTGGTAAAATTTGGGACTTCTGGTGAAATTGACCAAAAAATCAATAATCACTGATATGCTTCCTATGTGTTATTAGATTCCAAATCCAAAAATTTGAGGTTGTATATGCGTTTTTGTGATGTCTATGTCACATTATGCTAGTAAATTTAAACATGAATGTGAAGAAAATACTAACTTGAAATTCAGTTTATTCACAACGACACTTTGTTTCTACAAATACCTCTGCAGCAAAGACTATTTAAGATATCACTATGAAACTTGCACACATTTTGTTGAATAATATTCTTAAAACAAACAAAAAACAGATTTTTCATTATTAGCCTTCTTATACCTTCTATGGTGTAATTAGCCGGTAATGCCCGAAAGCAAGCTTTGCACTTTTTGTCAGCCTTAAACACAGGCCCATTATACCATGATAGGTTTGACTAAAAACCATATTGTATATACCAATGGAAAGCCAATCTCAAGAGTAACAACACAATATCAAACAAGTGAAAATTCCAGCAAAGAGTCTTTATCACAAGGCATTTGAACAAGACATGTCTGAACACACATTTTTACAAAGTGTAAGAGTGCCACATTTGTTGTCAATGACAAAGACAGGCCACTAATACCATGATAGTTTACATTTACAACCGCGTTCTATAGACCAATAGAAACCTGGGCTCATGAGCAACAAAATCATATCAGAAAAGGTAACTTTCCTTCCACTAGCCTTCATCAAGAAGCATGTAAAGAAGAAAGGTCCTCATAAATATTTCAAAATGTGAGAGCGTCGCATTTTTTGTCAGTCTCAAAGATAGGGCTCTAATGCCATTATGGGTTGGACTTTCTACCCTATTCTATACACCAATACAAAGCCAGGCTCATGAGCATGACAATAATACCAAGAATGCAAGAATTCCAGCAACAAGCCTTCATCAGAAAGTACCCGAACAAGAGAAGTCCCACAGAATGTTTGCAGAATATAAGAGCGTCGCGCTGTTGTCAGTCTTACTCAAGCCATCACAGCTCCTGGCAAAACAGCCTCAGCCACTTTAAGTGATATATTCCTGACAGACAAGGTCATGAGCAATGCATTGGTATATCCAATTTTCCAATAATGTTTCGATCAGTGGTTTATCTGTTGCATCAAAAATCACATTGCACTTTTAAGCTTCAACCGGGACACACCACCTGAGGATTACAAAAGGTGTATTAAAAAAATAGAGAAACATCCAATTGCCATTTTACTGAATTCACAAGATGCCCGAATAATCAGGGAACAGTAATGCATTGCAATTTTGATCCTAAATTCATCCCTTTTCCTGTATTTGAAAGTTGTATGCTAAAATTTTGCATGCAGTGTCCAGGTGGGACACCAAAAATTTCCCTAACTGCAATCATTGATCACTCATTATCTCAAGACCAATGACATATGGATGCAATTGCTGCTATTTACATCAAAGAAGATATTTTTGCCTATCATTCGATCCATCATACCAGCATAAATTCATTTTTCGGGCTGAGATATGACCTAAAATGTAAGTGCATATTGGCCCAAAACTGAAATTTTACCAACTCACGGCACTGGACCTTGTATGATTTACGTATGACTGACACGTTTAGCCAAACATTACAACCAAACGTTCTGCAAACCTCTCAACTAAAGGTATGACTTACGGGGGACTCAAACGTTCGGCCAAACTAAAAAACAAACTATCTGTCAACCTCTTACTAAGGTTGCGACCTACGTTTGGTTTTCCATCTGAGTACAACGTTTGGAAATTACCTTGATCCTACCTTTGTAATATGTTGTTTTATTTGGCCCAACGTTTGATTCTAACCCAAATAATTACGTAGCAAAAGGTGTGATTTACGTTGCTGCTCGGGAGGGAAAGTCAAGACTCTTCACATGATCTGTTATCACCCATTAATTTCTTGCTGCAAACCTGTGAATAAACCAGAATCTTCTAATATTGATCTAAAAGGAACAAATCTATTGGACCACACTGCAATAAAAATGCTCTAGAGGGCAGGCAGAACAATTTCAGCCACCAGAGCCATCTGGTGAATTTCAACATTGGTCAAAGTTGGACAAAACAAGAGGGAAGAACTGGTACTCTGGGATCCTGATTTCTGAATATCACAATTATTAAGGTAAATACTTCATACTGAACATTGACAGTGGATCTAACATGCAGTTTACAATGAAGAGATCCTATTATAGCTTATTTTTTGCTTGTGCAGCAAGGTCTTTTCAATATTTATCAATTCACTGGACTGGAGGCATAAACAAACCATGCTTTTCCCAGAAGTGCCTATATTAGTAATAAAAGCCCTGACATAATACATGCCGTGGGTTCTTTTCTCAATAAAATAATGTGAATAAAATCTAAAATTTTTGTGCCTCCCTTGCACTTTGCTTTCACCGGTGCTGCTGTCTATGTCGAGATATATCCTAACTTTGCTTTTATTGACTTTTGTGCAATAACATGTCTGAAACTGGGACCAATGTGAATATTTCATGAACTATGAAAGACAATTTTACATGAACTGCGAAACCTGTCATTTATTATGAAAATAATTTATGATATGACACTTGATTATTTTTGGTATATACTTTCCCAGAAGTGCCTATATTAGTATCTATGCTATCTTTTTCATGTTTATGAGGAACAAGTGTTTTGACCTAGACTGTATACTTGAACACTCAACCAAAAAAGAAACAAACAAAACACTTGGTATTCTTGTGCATTACTATCTAGATTGCAGCCTACGGATTAAGTCATTATTTAAGTGGTGCCCATCTCTATTGGGGGGGGGGGGGGTATATATTCCATATTGAGCTGGTACCCTCCCCCCCCCCATTCCACCCAGGTGACCACAAGTATATATGTATGTGTGACTTTCACAATAAACGAGTCAGTTACTTGTTCTTTTACAAAAATGTATTCTGCAACACAATGATGATGATCATGTATTGTATTTTTTAAAACTACTTAAAAATAGGCCAAAATTAAATTACAGTTTTTTATAATATTGATGATACATTCATATTTATAATGAAAATCCATGAAATTTGAATCATGATTTAATTCCACTGTTACTATTATTTTAGGTGTTAATTTTACACATTTATTTCACACTGGTGCCATCATGCAGTGGAATGCAAAAATCAATACATTGACTGGTAGCCTATGAATATGCTTCAGATTCAAGATGGCGGGAAGTCGTCTTTTTGAACTGAAGAACAGCGACAGATTCACGGATGTGACGTTTGATGTACAAGGATCAGCCATCCGTGCACACCGCCTGGTGGTGATTTCTGCGGGAGGAGGGCTCGGTGATCTCCTGGAAAAGACCCCTGGAGGAAGAGTTGAAATTAAGGAGGAAGTGACAACAGAGACATTCAAATCAGTCCTCAAGTAAGTTGGTGAAGAGTCATAATCAAAACACTAAAGATGACTCTTCTGAAGAGCTTTTAACCACTCAAATTTCTATGTCAGAGGGCAATTCTTGATATTTGAGTACAAATTAGGGTGGTGACCATTAGATATTCAGAGGATTTTTTCCGTAACATGAATTTTTTATTTCACAGAAACGCTGGACATAGATATTTACTTCGCGAATACCACATCTTAACTTAGTAAAATATTAATTCCTAAATAAACTTTATTTCATTTTATTAAACAATACAGTGTCAAAAAAACCACACCATAGCAATTAACCTTGAGAGTCATGACTGCCAGGATAGAAATTATTTATTGCACCAAACCCATTCAAGAAATTATTAATGGATACTATTGGTTACCCCCTAGACATTACACAATTTTAAAATATACCTATTTTGAGACATATTTGAATCTCATTTGCAGGTATATTTATACTGATGCCTGTGATGTCAACGATGAAAATCTTTTTCAAATGACCCATGCTGCGAAGGTCTTTGGGTTAGACCAATTGGAGAAATATTGTGCCGATGTAGTGAAGCACAAACTGGCTGCTTCAAATGTCATGGCATTTGCCTCTCACGCTGTGGAGTTGGATGCTAAAGAAAATGTGAAAGCCTGCCAAGAATACTTCAGGACCAATACCTTGCAGGTTATCAAGATGAAAGAGTTCTTGGAAATATCTCATGACGTTCTGCTGACACTTTGCAGCAGTGATGGAATTGCATGTTCAGAACTTGACTTGTTTAAGGCGTGTGTGGAATGGGCCAAGAAAGAATGTGAAAGGAAACAAATGGAAGTGACTCCTGAAAACCAACGAGCTGCTCTTGGCGACGTCCTGACTAAAATCAGATTCCCTGTCATGAAGAAAGACGAATTTGAAGATGTGGTTGTGCCCTTAGAAATTCTGACGTACGAAGAGGTTGGGAGGCTGATTGTAGGATGGAAGAAGAAGGAACAACGGACGGACTTCTCTGATACGTTGAGAACTGAGGTTGTGGAGGTAGGAACCACTTTGATTGTAAACTGTCCATATTATAGATTTTGCCAGCTGAGGACTAGATAAGCAATGCTGTAGCAGCTGTATCGGTGGCAAATGAAAGCAAACACAGCTGCTGTTATATAATGTTTCTTGTAAATTTCACTTTGAAGGTCTTCTTTCAAGAAAGGATGAACAGTCATGAACTTATGTAGGTCCAATTGTGGATCCAGAAATGGTGGTCTAGGGAGCGGGTTACAGCTAGGTGTGTTTCAGCATTCGCGGGCATATGTTGCAGCATCTTTATCTTCAGGATGCAATTTCCATCGCGGTGGTCTAGGGTCCCCTGGATCCACCACTGGTGTCATATCAAGATGAAAGAGCTCCTGGTGTGCTGCCATACTTTCCCCTTAAAAGTGATGTGATACCCCATCCAATATATGGAACTATATTGTATTGCTCAAGGCCCTGGGTGCTATTTCTTGTTTCATTTCTTTTCTAGGTTTCTGTTACTGAATACCGGAAATGCAAATATCCAGAAAAAGCAGATTCAAAGCTCACACTGCCCCTGTCCACCAACATCTGTGATCTCAAGGAGATGAAAATATTTGCTAATGGTTCAAAGAAATATCCAGCTGACAAATTTACCCTTGCACACAAAGGAACCATTCTGAGGAACGAAGACACCTTGGCATCTATCTATACCCCAGGGGAGCAGCTGGTTGTTGATGTTCATTCACTTGAAATTTGTGTTAAAGACAATGGACATCAATGGGAGTTTCCCTTGACAGTCAACATTTCTAATTTGTTAAATGTGGACAAAATTATTATAGGTGCTGTGTATAGTCAGAAAGGTATCTCCACTGACAAGGCAGGGATAAGCTATTTCTATCAGGGAAAGAAATATTTCAGTGTTGAAGTGGATCGCCTACATCCAGGAAAGAACGTTTTTGTAACTGTTGAAAAAGATTAAATATCTTTTATCATCACGCATTATTTTGACTGCTGTAAATCTCCTGCAATGCTTTGGACTATTTGAGACAATAAGTGTTAACAAAGAAGCATCACATACAGCTGTGAATCATTAAACTGGAAATATTGGATCACCAGGATAATTTTGTTACTGAAAAATGATTAAAATGTCTGCATCATCTCACTTTTTTTTTTTGACAGCTCTTGATTTTGAGTAGTTGACAAGGCTGATTAAGATCATAATAAATATTTCAAGAAACAAAACAACTCTTTTATATTTGTTTGAACTTCGGCGACACTTATGGAGCTGAGATACAAGGGAAGTGGCACTGGAGACTTTAATGCCAGGCATTTTGTAAGTTACTAGAAGCATCAGTTGAATGGACAATTATTATAATCAGTTGAATGGACAATTATTATAATCAGTTGAATGGACAATTATTATAATCAGTTGAATGGACAATTATTATAATCAGTTGAATGGACAATTATTATAATCAGTTGAATGGACAATTATTATAATCAGTTGAATGGACAATTATTATAATCAGTTGAATGGACAATTATTATAATCAGTTGAATGGACGATTATTATAATCAGTTGAATGGACGATTATTATAATCAGTTGAATGGACAATTATTATAATCAGTTGAATGGACAATTATTATAATCAGTTGAATGGACAATTATTATAATCAGTTGAATGGACAATTATTATAATCAGTTGAATGGACAATTATTATAATCAGTTGAATGGACAATTATTATAATCAGTTGAATGGACAATTATTATAATCAGTTGAATGGACAATTATTATAATCAGTTGAATGGACAATTATTATAATCAGTTGAATGGACAATTATTATAATCAGTTGAATGGACAATTATTATAATCAGTTGAATGGACGATTATTATAATCAGTTGAATGGACAATTATTATAATCAGTTGAATGGACAATTATTATAATCAGTTGAATGGACAGTTATTATAATCAGTTGAATGGACAATTATGTATGTGTATGTTGCAATTATACAGGCTGGTAAAAATCCTGTGAGCCATTATCTAACTGCTCTGACTGATTTTGTCTCGCAATATTGTCCAGGTCTACTTGATTAACACGCACACACATTTGATTGTACTCATCCCTGTGATATATACTGACCTACAGTGATGCATAGTGACATGAATGAAATTTTCAAAAATTTCACTCAAACGTCATACTATGTGATCACTTTTTCTTCTGCGGACTGTCTAAATAGTCCACACCGGTGCTGATAGGGCGTAAAACACAAACTTCTGCGGACTGTAAAAACATCCTTAGATGGCCTCCATCTCCTGCATCTTTAAAAATAGGAGATGGCAGAGGATGCCTACTGAAAAAATGTGTTCAACATCACCTGTATTACCATATTACTCGATGCATGCTGGAAGAAATTACGTCACATCACTGTTTGTATTCATTTCCATCTTCTGTATTAGCGTCTCAATTTCGACATACCCCAGCGTAAGCGCTTTGCTGTTATCTATTACATTATACAAAAATAATCATTTTGATGTTGCATCTTTTGTGACTCTTCAACAATATATTTGTTAAAAACTTTTCATAGCAGAAGAAGTTTTTTCTTTAAATAATGTAAATATGTGATTATAAATGTTTTAATAATGTAGTTTCTAGAAAATTTGTTGTTAAAATAACTTTTGATTGTTTTGATGACTTGTAATCCCATATAAGGCTGGGTGTATATTTTTTACACAGGTCACTAAAGAATTTGTCTGTCTGTCTGTCAAATATAACAATTAAACAATAACATGATCTGTGGAGGGCGTTATGGGTGGTTGATAGCCCAAGGGCTTGCTTGTCAGCCCTACGATTTCTTGTCAACCCGAGGAACGAGGGCTGACAATTGTAGGGCTGACAAGCAAGCCCGAGGGCTGTCAACCACCCATAATGGCCGATAAAGGTCATAATATTACTATTATCATTACCTCTTACTCAAATAATTCAACTGCCACCCAAATTCAATATTCTCAGGTACATGTAGGCCTGTCATCACAATTTTTTCTCAATAAATTAGATGGTATAAATATTCTCCTTAGAAATTATAGTAGGGGAGACCGGGGCTGGTTGTCACAGGGGCAGGTTGTCACACTGTGTAGAACTTAAATATGCTACTATTACTATTTAAGGCATGCAGGAGCACTGTAAATCGATATGAATGTTACAAGGGGAGTGGCTTAAACCTGTCTGATCAATATATATCTATATCATTCGAAATCTTGACATCTTATGGGACATTCTTTTTTATTCAGCACTCGGGGCAGGTTGTCACGTTTTCGGGGCAGGTTGTCACACACTCGGGGCAGGTTGTCACACTTTTGGTTAAGAGCTCGGACACAGTGAAGTGGGACTCCGTAAGGCAAATTTTGACTAAAACAAGTTATTTTGGACATATGAGGAATCCTCTGCTTGTCCAGTGCAGACCTCAACAAACACGCTACTGTGTACAAGGTTGCTACAAATGAAGGCTTACCAAGCAGCAGAAAAGCATTCGGATCAGGAGGAGGAAAATCAGAATTTTTTAAAGAAAATTTCTTTATAAATTTGAAATCTATTTACTTTGAAACTATGCCATATCTGCATACATCTTTAGTCATAAATAGCATGTATAAATCACCAATTTATATTTGTGATAGTTTTTTTGGTTTAAAAGACTGGTCCTACTGGGTAACAACCAGCTCCAAAAAGTGTAACAACCTGCCCCGTCTTTTTTGACAACCTGCCCCGACTGATGAAAATGCAAAAAACGGGCGACCAAGGCTGTTCTTATCATATTTTTCACTATTTCTTCCTATCATTATTTAAAGATTTGTTTACATGGTATGTTTATAAACTTTACCTTTTTCAACAACTATTTGTTAATAAGTAGGATGACATGCAAGTTGCAGGTAAAAATTTACTTTTTGTGACCGGAAATTTTTAATAGACCGTGTGCCTACCAAACTCCCTTCCAGGGGTCAAGATTTTTCAAAAATACTCCAGTGGGTTATAAAAGCAATAAAGTATGATTGGATGAGTTGTGTAACTCCCTAGTTCAATGCAATAAAAAGTGTGACAACCTGCCCCTGTGACAACCAGCCCCGGTCTCCCCTACTCGATGCATGCTGGAAGAAATTATGTCACATCGCTGTTTGTATTCATTTCCATCTTCTGTATTAGCGTCTCAATTTCGACATACCCCAGCATATGCGCTTTGCTGTTATCTATTAAATTATACAAAAATAATCATTTTGATGTTGCATCTTTTGTGACTCTTCAACAATATGTATACTTTTAGCTGTCCGAACAATAGATAATATGATCGTTTTTATCCTGAATCTTTTGTGATACCTAAACAATATGTTTTGAATTGACAAGGTCTTGGTCAGCCATTTTCCTTTTTCTCTTTTTATATAGGGTGATCAAACAATAGTGGGTTGTTCAATGTGCTATTCTGTGTGTGTATATTTGAGTGCAATCTGGAACAACATTGTTCTCTGTTGCATAGCAAGCCATTATTCACAACCCTGTTGAAGAAGGGATCAACAGAGGGAAATGTTATGGCTTTTGGTTTGTTGCCAATAAGATTGTGCATTATATTTCTGTTAGATGTCTGTTAGGGTGCATCTAACCCCCTTACATAGTTGGATCACCTCTGACTTTTTTTTGGGGGTGAGGTTTGGTGTCCTGAATAAAACCCTAAAATTTCATTGAAATCCATTAAGGTCTAGGGGTGGCTGATTGCAATTGAAAATTATGCAATATTTATGTTTTTCGATCATTTAAATAATCCGCGGTTCTCCGTAACTTGGTCAATATTAAAGATACATCAAAGATAATTATTTCTCTAGAAAGCCCTGATCAAGAGCTTCAAAATGAATACCAACAACCTATGTTTTCATGCATTTTAAGCAGTGGTAGTCATTATTTTCAAACAAGAAATGAGGCTTTTTCTAATGACTCTATGCTAGGCCATACCAAATTTCGAAAAAGTTAGCCCAACCTTCCCAAAAGTTGTGGATGGAGTCCAGAAGACTTCCTGTGAAATTTCAGGTCAATTGAAGATGTCCTTACGCCGGTTCACCCCTACTTTTGATTTTACATAAAAAAGTGGCCATTTTCGGGATTTTCGGGCTGTATCTCAACAACCTTTCCACATATAGAGCTGAATACACTCAAAATGTACGGAATGGTCATATTTGGTATGGTCCATGTACCCTTTTACCTTCCAGGTACCACCTACAGCATAAAAATGTATTCTGCATGTCTATTTTATCCTCAATGGCATTTCAATATATTTGCCATAACAAAATAAAAATCAAGTCTTGTGTCACTGACGCAAAAGGGTTCCTAACAGCATCTTCTCTGTTAACCTCATCAGCTAGTAGGCCTACAGTTGCTATTGTCTTATTGTGAGCAGCAGATTCATTCATGTGAGCCTCAACAGCTTTGTATTCTTCTCCAACACTAAAGCGTGAAACAGCATCCAGCAATTTAAATTGAATTGAAATTGAATTGAGGGGAGAAATTCAGCTTTGTCAATAAATATATGCAGTCCAACATATTTTCTGGTTGTGGTTACAGAATCAGTAGCATGTGTAATTATGGGACCAGCAGCTTTTGTTTCCATCTCCCTTTCATTGAATTCCATAGTGTCTTCATAGATGTATCATTATGAATCAGGCACATCGCTATCCTGCTATCAGTATAATCAATTTCTTGCACATATGCCCAATGGCATTGCCCACTTGTGGCTGAACATCGCTTTACCACAGCAGTTTTTCAGCAATGGCATGTCTATATCTGCGAGCTGTTGTTGAGGAAAGATGGTCTGGTGCAAATTCAGATTGAATAGTCCTGAGAGTTAAATGGATCATCATCTTCAAAATGGCATTATTATTTTGATGGATTCCCAATGTGGAATTTGACCGTTTCAATCACCTCTTTCTCAGTTGATAGCTTTTCTTTAATAAAAAGTTTCAAACTTGGATACATTTCCTGGAAATCAAGCTCTGCACATTTTTTTGTACATCTCAGTGACCACTTGCCCCTTTTGGAATTCATGATTACATTTACAAGATTTAACTGCCATTGACTCACAGCCTTCACCAAAGACTTCAATTTCTACTTCTAACAGCAAAACAAAAAGTGGTAGGGACACTGACAGTCTTATCCATATGCAACCTCCAGTGCAGAATGGCACTATCTTCTTCTCTCAATTGGACAATGTCTTCACCCTGGTATTTGCTCCAACTTGCCAAGTCCAAGCCCTCTGCCCTTGCAGTCTTTAAACGTACCAGTGCTGAATGAAGTGGGACTGACTTACAAATCAATAGAACATCTTTCCACTTTTTTAAAGTGATGCCTATGTATTTTCAAGACTGTCCCAGATTATTGTCTCTCATAATATAAAATTCTTTCAAATCTCAGTCTCAAGAGATGAGTTTATTTTGTAATTTTTCAATGAATATTCATCCAAAAGGCAATAACTCAATAACCATTGAACCTACAAAATTGGAATTGATGCTACAATGTTCAGAACATCCAATTTTGTATTCAATGTCAATACATTTATATGACCTAAAGTCAATAATTTTCATATTTTGATGGAAAATACGATTTTTGACATCTAAATAGAGGCGGTTTGACATTTAAGCCAGTAGCAGCTGGAATAAGCCTTGAAATTCGGTTTGGTAATATTTTCCTTGTTTCTGGAGACAATGAGCATGATTTAAGAGGGTCCCCACAAATTTCCATGATACTGATCCCTCTACTTGTTCACAAAATATAAGGATTTTCGGCGTTTTCGTAGCTTTTTAGAGTTTGCAATCTTCAAACGAAATCAGCCACCCCTAGGCAACCTTCAAAATGGATGAAATTTGGCAGAATTACTCCTTTCTATGAACCTCATCACCAAAAAAAAGTCAGAAGGGATGTGACAAAATTTTGCATTTTGAGGGGGATCAGATACACCCTAATGTCTGTATTTCAATATTGCATCAGGCTGAGACACTCCTTCCCCTTCTGGACAACTTCCTTTGAGGAACGTTGTTCTAAGGAAGCATTAAACCTCCCATTCACATCAGACCCAACGTTTGAAATCTACGTAATTTGTCGACAGCTGGTTACGAGGTTACTACGTACGTATATATCGTAAATAATTCGTATTTCTCCAACATTTCTTGACTACGTACCCCCCACGTTGAAGGATCGGTCGTTATACGCCTCTGGGGCGTGGGGCGTGGCAGGCCAGCCCAGCACGCTGTTCTTGCGCATGCGCAGAACTCGGGAGGCGGCCATGGCTGGGCAGGACGCTCGTGTGGATTGGATTTATATCGGTCTGGAACACCATTTATACTATCGTAACGACTTATTTAACCATGGCCGATTGATTCTAGGATGTGTTTTGGTTAAATGACTCCTTCGGATGGACTGGGGAGGTTGTGTAGGCTTCACGGCGAGCGAGTCAAATCGGCGATGTGAAATTTGTGGATTCATGCTGCCAGGGGCGGAGCGCTCGCATACACCGGGGGGGGGGGCTGCCGCATTTGCTTCTGGCTGCCCAACCAACCTCCCAGGCTGCTGCCCCCGTGGAAAAAAAATTAAATAAATTAAATAAAACCCTTACACAATGCCCTTATGATATAAAGAATGTTCTCATTTGATTTTGATTCAGGGATTTTTTGGTTTTTGGAAGGGGGAGGGGTTTTCAAGAATATTTTTTATTTGAGATCAGGGGTTGGGATGCATGGTTCAGATTTTTTGTTGAACACCTGCAAAGAGAAAACATGAATTAAAACAGTGAAGAGAAGAGAAAAAACAGAGAGAGATAGAGAGAGCAGAGCCAGGCAGCAAGCACTGAAGGTGGCTCCAAAATAGGCAGACTTTTCTTCCTTGTTTTACCAAGCAGTCTGCAGTCCATTTAAGGACTACAATATATAAATATAAATAACAAAATTCACTTACCTTGTGAGGGATTAATACTTCAACTCTGAAGAGTTGGAAAAATCCCAATCCAAATTGGTCTTGGATAGGTGGCATTCAGGAGAGCTGCAAGTAAGCTCACTTCAACTCCGGTCTTAAGTGATTCTCTCTTGGTCATTTGTGGTTGAGCCGTACTTGGGATTTTTTTTTTGCCCAATCTGATCTTACATAGTTTAAAAGATATTTATTTGGTAATTTTTGTACTGGTTTAGCTACTATTTCTTTATGGCTTCATCCAATTATCACCAGCAAGCATCCTGTTGGAGGTTTTATTATCTCAAAGTTACGAGATAATATTGAATTAGGTATGGAATAGATGGCGCTACAAGGCTCTCTGACACTCAGGATCCCAGGTTCTGCAACTTTGTGCAAACCTTCAACAAACCATTGGCAGATACGTATGATCAGACGTTTGCCCTGAACATTACTTTCAAACGTTGTCCATACATATCAAAAACACGTTGGAGAAACCTTGGAACTTACGTATTGCCAAATGTGCGACCATACCTTTGATAAACCTATGAATCAAAGGTATGGTCATACGTAACAGTCAATGGTTGTAAAAACCTCTCAAATGAATGTTCGACAAACCTATTAATCAAAGGTACAGTCATACGTAGTTGTCAAACTTCCTTCAAACCTCTCAACCAAAGGTATCGCTTACTTAATAGTCTAAGGTTTTAAAAACCTCTCAAATGAATGTTCGACAAACCTTTGAATCAAAGGTATGGTCATACGTAATAGTCAAACGTTCTTCAAACCTCTCAACCAAAGATATGACTTACGTATGACTGACACGTTTTGCCAAACGTTATGACCAAACATTCTTCCAACCTGTCAACCAAAGGTATGACTTACGTATGACATGAACGTTAGGCCAAACTATAAAACAAACTATCTGCCAACCTCTTACTAAGGTTGCGACCTACGTTTGGTTTTCCATCTGAGTGCAACGTTTGGAAATTACCTTTGCCCTACCTTTGTCATACATTGTTTGGCCCAACGTTTGATTCTAACCAAAATAATTACGTAGGGAAAGGTTTGATTTACGTATCTGCTCGGGAGGGTCATCACAATTTTTTTCTGTTTCTTTGTTTCATTTCAGTATCTTGTGGAAGCGACAATGATATCACATTTTTAATCATATCAAATAATAATCATTTTCATTGTGAATTAATTGAGGGCTGCCTTGAATATATATAGTGAATGATGTTTTTGTATATATTTCTATACATCATTGTTGCTGGTGTGTGTGCATGGAAATATCTGGTTGATTGTTTATATATGTGTGAAATTTTTTTTCAATTCCCCTGCAGTCATAATTCTAGTTCTGCTTTGCCTTTATTTTTATCTCTTGCAATCATAGAAATAAATGATAGAGCTCCTCAAAGTTAGTCTTCCTCCATGTTTTAAGTTGGACCAAAATAATTTTGTAGAAATAAAAAGTAAAGAATCAGGTAATAATTATTGTTTTTTTCCCTTTATTTTCCAGGTTTCTGTTTCTGAATATAGGAAATGCAAATATCCAGAAAGACCAGATTCAAAGTTCGCACTACCCCTGTCCACTAGCATCAAAGAACTCAAGGAGATGAAAATATTTGACAGTGGTACAAGGCAATATCCAGCTGACAAGTTCACTCTAGCACACAAAGGGACCATTCTGAGGAACGAAGAAACTTTGACATCCTTCCGCACCCTAGGAGAGCCACTGATCATTGACATTCATTCATTCGACATTAGTGTTGGGGACCGTGGCGAACAATGGGAGTGTCCACTGACAGTCACGACTTCTGATTTGTTGAATGTGGACAAAGTAATATTAGGTGCTGTGTTCAGCCAGAAAGGCATCTCACCTGAAAAGGCAGAATTAAAGTATGTATATCAGGGAACAAAATATTCTAGTATTGAATTAGATCATCTCTGTCCACAACAGAAGCTTCCTGTTACTATTTGTAAAGTTTGAATTGTTCATGTCTTTGCTTATTATTTTGACTCCTGTTAATTTCCTGTACAGATCATTTGAGATTTGAGATAATAAATATTTAAAGAATTTTTTTTTAATCGGTTATATTTTGTTGATCTTGGGTGCCTGGATTTTCATCTGCTGAAAATGATTTATTTCATGGTAACGGCGACGGTAATCCATTTATTTCGTGTTCGTGAAATATTCCTTTCTATATGAAGCAACATCCTGTTAAGAAATACCCCCACCGTAAATTATCTATATCAAGACTGCCCAAAAAGGTTTATTTACACTAAAACAGAGCTAGAAATGAGAAAATTTTAATTTTACATTTCTGCGAAAATTCAACATTTATTTCAGCTTCCTTATGTGTTTGCAGTTATTAAGCGAATTTTAAGTCCCTTATAACTAGTGCATGCTGCAGCACTGTGTTGGTGAGAACTGAGCAAGGGGTTACTGAGCTATAGGTCTACTTATGTAAGAATTGGGAATATGTTTCAATCCCAGGTTTCAATCAGTCATTTTTTATTAAAAACATATTGAAATATTCAAAATAGCTCAATGCGTAGATTCCTATTTTTAATGATTTTTTCGTTTTGCCCTGAGTTGCCCCACAGTCCCACACCGATGCTGATGGGCGTAAAACACAAACTCGCTCACACTCACTCATTTTGCCCTGAGTCTTTAAAGAACAACAGTTGCTGTGCAAACTTCTAAAACCTGTTGGATCATACTTCATTTAAAACAATTCTCTAGAGGGCAGGCACTTCGATTTCAGCCACCAGAGCCATCTGGTGAAATTCAACATTGGTCAAAGTTGGAGTAAACAGTGGAGGGAAACAGTGAACTGAGATCCTGATTTGCTAAATATCATAACTTAATAAGGTAAGTACTCAATACTACTGAATGACAGTGGGTCTCTGGTGGAGTTCACAGCCAGGGGTTGCTATTATAGACCAGTGTTGCTTGTGCAGCTTGTTATTTTCAATATAGTAGACTAATAGTGCACTGGACTGTAGGATTGAACAAACCATGATGCTTTTCCCAGAAGAGCCAATCATTATAGGGAACAGTGTTGTGTGACTTGTGTCCCAGATACATGAACACTCAACAGTAAAACAAAAGACTTGATAATTTTTTATTTAATTATTTGATTCAGGGACGGACGCAGGGGGGGGGGGATGGGGGGATGCATCCCCCCACCAGACCAAAATTGATATATTTTTACATGTTAATTTTATCGATGCACAGTCGTGTTATGTCGTGAATTATGCATTCCGCAACACAATAGTGCGATAGACCCCCCCACCGGAATTTTCTGGATCCCCCCCTGATTTGATTGGATAGCTATTGACTGAATTGATTCAATGGCATAGCTATATTGGCTGGAGGGGCCGGGGGGGTGTACATGCACAAATGTTACGCTCAGTATCAAATCCAGAGGGAGTTTAGTGGTTCAACTCCCCCCGCCCTTGGCCTATAGATTTAAAAAAAAAGAAAGAAATTCCTTCGATGTATTTAGTACATTTTCATAGATTTGCAAACCCCCCCCATCTGGGATTTTCTGGATCCGCCCCTGGTGCTATTACTCCCCTTCCCTCACCAGGTGCCCCAATATCACAATTGCCACAAGAATTGTAACACAAAAAAAAAAAGATGAGTCGGTCACTCGTTCCTATGCAATAAACAGAAAACGTGTTTTGCAGTGCAATGGCATAAATCAATACATTGACTGGTAGCCTATGAATATGCTTCAGATTCAAGATGGCGGGAAGTCGTCTTTTTGAACTGAAGAACAGCGACAGATTCACGGATGTGACGTTTGATGTACAAGGATCAGCCATCCGTGCACACCGCCTGGTGGTGATTTCTGCGGGAGGAGGGCTCGGTGATCTCCTGGAAAAGACCCCTGGAGGAAGAGTTGAAATTAAGGAGGAAGTCACCCCGGAGACATTCAAGACAGTTCTCAGGTAAGTTGAGAGCCATTATCCATAATTGAGATAAAGGGGTCGATGCTCCGGAGAGTTTGTACTTTGCGAAAGTAACTTTCAATTCAGGGGTCATTTCCTAATTTTCCTATAATTTGAGTTCAACTAAGAGGGGAGGGGCGCCCAATAAATATTAGGGGCTTGGAGTTTTCCTTGACGGGAAAATTAGTTTTTAACAGAGACGCTGGATATGGGATATAATTTATTAATTCTCCATTTCGGGCAAGTGATGTCCTAAAACATTCTCTCCGAAAATGTCAGATGGGTTAGGGGATACTGAGAAGAAGAAGAAGAGGAAGACTGACCCAAAGAAGGGGGGGTGCTTGGTTTAAACCCCCCCCTTCCCCTCTAGAACAGTTACTTTCCTTAATTAAACAGTAAAATATTTAAAAATTCACACCGTAGTATTTATTTGAAGATTTCCTGGGAAATACTGCACCCCCCACACCTTAATAATATTATGTAATGCCCTCCTTACGATATCACAGGTAGTGTACCTAATTTGAATCTCTTTTGCAGATACATTTATACAGACACTTGCGATGTGAACGACGGCAATCTTTTTCAAATGACCCACGCGGCGAAGGTCTTTGGATTAGACCAATTGGAGAGGTATTGTGCGGATGTAGTGAAGAACAAACTGGCTGCTTCAAATGTTATGGCGTTTGCCTCTCATGCTGTTGAACTGGATGCTATAGAAAACATCAGAGTCTGCCAAGAATACTTCAGGACTAATACCTTGCAGGTTATCAAGATGAAAGAATTCTTGGATATATATCATGATGTTTTGCAGACACTTTGTAGCAGTGATGGAATTGCATGTTCAGAACTTGCATGACTTGTTTAAAGCGTGTGTGGAATGGGCCAAGAAAGAATGTGAACGAAAACGTATGGAAGTGACTCCTGAAAACCAACGAGCTGCTCTTGGCGACGTCCTGGCAAAGATCCGATTCCCTGTCATGAAGAAAGACGAATTTGAAGATTCGGTTGTGCCCTTAGAAATTCTGACGTACGAGGAGGTCGGGAGGCTGATAGTTGGGTGGAGAAAGAAGGAGCAAAGGACGGACTTCCCTGATACGTCGAGAACTGAGGTTGTGGAGGTAGGAATATATGTATATTATATACTAGCAATGACCATTGAGGCACATTTTTATGGGGTGTAGATAGATAGATAGATAGATAGATAGATAGATAGATAGGTAGATAGATATATAGATAGAAAGATAGATAGATAGGTAGATAGATAGATAGATAGGTAGATAGATAGATAGATAGATAGATAGATAGATAGATAGATAGATAGATAGATAGATAGATAGATAGATAGATAGATATAGTAAGTGCAGCCCTCTTAGCCCAGTTCTGGGTGTTCACAAGGATTTATTGATGAGATGGGGCTGGAGTCCTCAATCTGTTACACATTTAACCCATGCGAGGGATCTTTTACTTTCCCAGCACAGACACTGATACAAGAAGTCACCAATCTATCACATCTCATCTGAATGACATCCGCATCGCATTTTGCTCATGTCAGAGACGGTCTACTGAAAACACAGAGTTCCCCATATTGGATTTGAACCCATGCAGATTCAGACCTTCAGCAGGTTGAGGGAAACTTTAATTAATCCCCCCCCCCTCCCGCGGTGTCCTTGAACACACACATTTATGCCCTCAGGTATGCCTATTAGTCATTGTTGGTGCCGGCACAATGAAGCAGACGAGGCCGTTTCATCCGATTTCCTGACCTTCTATTCTCTTCTAATATGTAGATATATAATAGGTCATAGTGGACACCGAGGTAAGTTGTTAAGTTGATCCTCTTTTAACGTTTTACCCTTCGATATTTTGTAAATTTTGCTTTCTTTTACAATGTTTACTTTTCCCTTCAAAGTCCTAAATACACTAACACACTGTCTTGTAGTATTCCCTGCATGAGGTTATTTTTGCTTCTCTTTCTTTTTCAGGTGTTGGTTGCTGAATACAGGAAGTGCAAATATGCGGAAAAACCAGATTCAAAGCTCATACTGCCCCTGTCCACTAGCATCAAGGAACTCAAGAAGATGAAGATATTTTTCGACTGTTCAGAGGAATTTCCAGCTGACAAGTTTACTCTAGCAAACAAAGACACCATTCTGAGGAACGAGGACACTTTGGCGTCCATCTATACCCCTGGGGAGCAGCTGGTTATTGACATTCATTCTCTTGAAATAATGGTCGAACGTTCAGGAAGAATTTGGAAGTTTCCCCTGAGAGTTATGACTTCTGACTTGTTAAATGTGGATAAAATTATATTTAGTGCAGTGTATACCCGAAAAGGTATTACACCCAATAAGGCAGGGATAAACTATACATATCTAGGAAAGAAATATTTGAGTGTTGAACTGGATCACCTATTTCCAGGAGACAGTATTTTTGTTGCTGTTGAAAATGACTAAATTGTCCATATCATCACATGTTGTTTTGACACCTGTTAATTTCCTGTTATGCTACAGACTCCTGAAGATAATAAAAATTCAAATAAAAAAACTGCTTTTGAAATTAATTGCCAGTGGCAGTGCTTTTAGAAACAGGAGTCGCAGATGTGAGGGAGGAAAGAGTGGTCTGGGGATCATGTTATCAGTCACTTAATGACTTCTGTGATGGCGCTGTTTGTAGTGACACACACATTGAACCACTCTGTGAGCCATGGAAATGCAGAAGGTTACAGCAATGATAGCGATCGACCTAAGCGCGGCATTCGACACCGTTGACCATGGTGTACTATTGACGGTGCTAAACAACAGATTTGGGATGGACAACCATGCTCTTGATTGGATTGACTCTTATCTGAGACCACATAGCTGCAGAGTGAATGTGGGTCAAGCATATTCAACTGCCAGGGAACTTGACTTTTCAGTACCACAGGGTTCATGCGCCGGCTCTGTGCTCTTCTCTGTGTATGCCAGCACATTAGCAAGCATAATACCACCTGGGATAGATATTCACGGCTATGCCGATGATCACGCCCTCAAAACAGCTTTTCAAACATCAAAGCCAGAGAATGAAGTTCAAACTATCTCAACTCTGTCTGACTGTACAGTAGAAATTAAAGATTCAATGAATAGAAATCGACTTAATTGATATTGTTTGGTGCAAGGCGGCAGCTCGAGAAGTGTAAGACAACAACCATCAGTGTCAACGGTCACAATGTGAGCAAGACTGAAAGGATAAAATACCTTGGTGCCCACCTTGATGAGAATCTCAGTCTCAAGCACCATATTTCTAAATGCAGAACAGCAATGTGGCATATTCACCAAATTAGAAATGTGCGTCGTTATCACACACAGGAAGCTTGCGGAACGCTGGCACTTGGAATGGTCATGTCCCATCTCGATTACTGTAATGCTACTTTTTTAGGATTGGCAAACTGTGACGTTTGGAAGTTACAGAGATTGCAAAACATCTCAGTCAATCTGGTATTAAATCATACAGATCTAAGCTCTCATGATTGTTTAAAACAATTTCACTGGCTGCCGATACATCTTCGCATCCAGCACAAGGTTTTAACTCTAGTATATCGGTCCATGAATGGCTGTGCCCCAAAATACATCAGGTATAAACTTCAACTGCATTCGCCAGGAAGATCAGGCCCGAGATCTGAGGGCGTCTATCAACAACTGAAAGTCTCTTTCCTTTAAGACAAGACATTTGCCGGCAGATCCTTCAGTGGAGCTGCACCAGGGTGGTGGAATACTCTTCCCAGTCACATCAAACAGGCCAAAGATATAGACAGTTTTAAATCTAAATTGAAGACTTTTTTATATGCCAAGTTTTAACATTTATACCTGATTTTATGTCATATTTATATATATTTTTTATCTATTTTACATTTTCCTTATATTTCACAATTTTATGTAATTACTGTGAAGTGCATTTGAGGGTCTTTTCCATAGACTGCGCTATATCAAATACATTTTTTTCTATTTACTATTTACGTTGGACCTTCCCCAATTTCGTTTTTATGAAACATCTGGAGTTAACCACATCCGCAATGAAGAGACCTTTCATGGTGTGTCTTTTAGCCAAAAGTTACATGAGCGTCAAAGGAAAAGTGTGAGTTTCATTTCAGGTCTTCAGATTTTCAGCACAGAAAGTGACTCTTTGCAAGTCTTTATTTCTATGTCATCCCTCCTATGTATGGGGGGTCTAGTCGTAGAAGTCTCATCAATTAAAACTACCACCATTTAAGTAAGGTTTGAAGTAAGTTGCCTGAGCTAATATTCCACTTTGCAATTGAGGCATGTGCTTTGCCATAAGAGGTTAAGTTAAGATGGGGCAGGTTGGACCAGCATGGCTGGGGCACATTGGACCATTGTTAACTAGATTGACTGAAAATGAATAATCAGCAAAAATCCCGCTATGTAATTTTTGACATTAATAGAGCATAGGTTTTATCCTGTACAATGCATGATTCCGACTCCGGACCGTCAAAAAACATTTTTAATCTCATTTTTGTCTGCCCTATACTATGTAGATAGATTTGGGTATAGTAATGTTGACAGATCAATCAGTTAATGTATTTTCCATATATTTAGAGAAGTTTTCGATTTAGCATAAATATATATAAAAGAAGTGGATCAACAAAAAAAACTTTTCTTCTGCTACTCGAGGGAAAATACCTCTTTACACCTAATTCAAGCATGCTGATTCTTAATCTGAAATCAGAATTTTTCCAGGACATCACGATTTTGAGTAATGCAGATGTCAACATTTGACAAAAAATCAACCGCATTATAGCAAGAGCAGTAAGAGAACCGTGTTCTAAGCTATTAAAATTTAGATTTAAAAAATCATCTTAGCATTTGAACAGGTAATTTTGATATTGTTTTATGGCTTGAATTAGTGATTATTGTTTTCTTTTTTTTCCAGCTGTCTGTTACTGATTACAAAAAATGCAAATATCCAGAAAAAGCAGATTCCAAGCTGACACTGCCCCTTTCAACTAGCATCGGTGATCTCAAGGAGATGAAAATATTTGACAATGGTTCAAAAAAATATCCAGCGGACAAGTTTACCCTGGCGAACAAGGGAACCACTCTTAGGAACAGGGACACTTTAGCATCGTTCTTTATCCCGGGAGAGCCACTGGTCATTGACATTCATTCATTTGACATTAGACAATGGCGATCAATGGGAGTTTCCACTGACAGTCAAGACTTCTGATTTTTTAAATGTGGACAAAATAATATTAGGTGCTGTGTTCAGCCAGAAAGGTATCTCAACTGATAAGGCACGGATTGAATATCAATTTCAGGGAAAGACATATTCCAGTTTTGAAGTGAACCTTCTATTTCCAGAACAGAAAGTTCCTGTTACTGTTAAAAAAGACTGAATTGTTCACATTGACTCACATTATTTTGACTGCTGTAAATTTTCTGTCAAGCTTCATACTGTTGTAATAAATATTTTTAAAGGAACATTGCAGTTACATAATTAATTGAATTCGGGTAGCAATCTTAGTTAGTCTGGTTTCTTTGAAAAATGAAGAGCTATAATTTTCGTCACTCAATCTGCTTCGTTATTGTTGTAACTGTCCATTCGAGAGCTTAGTATTTCACATAAAATTACGAAATTTAGTACAGACATTGGCCTTCAGTCGTCGATCAAGAACATACATGTTTTGAGAAATATAAAATGGCTTGAATTGTTCACAGTGGCCTTAGTATTTCACTTTGAGGTATGAAATTTGGTTCAGGTATTGGCCTGTGCTCATGGATCAGGAACATGCAAAGGGGTACGGGATGACCATTTCGCAGGGGAGCTGTTACTATTTTGCCCTGAAATTTTAGCCTGTTACAGATGTGACAAGGGCAGTGGATCTGTTCTGATATTGGACAGGATTTGTGTTGGTTATTCACCATGGGAGAGGGAACATGTGATTTATCAGCCGCGGGCTAAAGCCCGAGGTGTGGTTAACACATATTCCTGATCCCAGTGTGAATAACCGGTTTATACCATGAGAAAAACACTCAAACAGACAAACATGAGACGATAAGTGAACAACAAAGAATATAGGAATTATCGCCCTGAAATACTTGCACGTGATTGGCTGATAGAGGTGTCGAATGGTATAAGCCCAGATATCTGCATCGGCTCACAATATCTATAGTTCTGGACGGATGTTGGTGTTCTTGTTTGCTGTTAAAACTTGATTTTTACTCCACAAACGTAGGAAAAATACAATGAAGCTCTATAAAGGTTATATTTTTTCATGATTTTTAACTTTTTTTTTAGATATAAAACATTACGTGGAGCACCAACTTGCCATCAAGTAATAATCATGGTTGTTTTCTTTTTCTTTTTCCAGGTTTCCGTAACTGACCACAGGAAATGCAAATATCCAGAAAAACCAGATTCAAAGCTCACACTGCCCCTGTCAACTAGCATCAAGGAACTCAAGGAGATGAAAATATTTGACAATGGTTCAAGGCAATTTCAAGCTGACAAGTTCACTCTAGCACACCAAGGGACCATTCTGAGGAACGAGGACACATTGGCGTCCATCTATACCCCTGGGAGGCAGCTGGTTGTTGATGTCCATTCTTTTGACATTTATGTTAAAAACGCCAAAGATCAATGGGAGTTTTCCCTGACAGTCAACACTTCTGATTTGTTGAATGTGGACAAAATTATATTAGGTGCTGTGTATAGTCAGGAAGGTATTTCAACTGATAAGGTAGGCGTTAACTATAGCTATCAAGGAGAGCGATATTTCAGTGTTGAAGTAGATCGCCTATATCCACAACAGTACGTTTTTGTTACTGTTGAAAAAGATTAGATTTTCTACATCAACACATGTCATTTTGACCCCAGTACATTTCCTGCTATGCTTCAGACTGAGGAAAATAAATATTCAGGGAAAAGAAAACTGCTGTTGAAATTAATTGCCAGTGTTTTTAAAAACAGGAGTCATAGATGAGATGCAGGAAGAGATAGTCTGGAGATGATATCAGTGACCCAGTGGATTCTTTGTTTAATTCCTGTAGTTTGTCACATAATCATATATTTTTATTACTATTTTAAGTACATAACATCCATACTGAAATTCTAGTTCTACTTGGAAAGTTATAACTTGTATTGTATTCCACGACCATGAGAAAAATACAATGTAGGGGAGACCGGGCTATTTGAAGCGTGGAGGTTATTTGAATTTTCACCCTCATTCCCTGGGTTACACTTGTTTACTCAGATTTGATTTCTGGTAGATTATTCATTCGTAAAGACACAACATCACTTCCGATATCAGCCAAATTTCAAACGCTGTACTTCACTAGGCATTAAAGTTCATTTTTATGCTCCAAAAGTAAATTTTTTTAGGTGAAATAATTTTGACCTGTAAGCTTTTTGAAATACATAATACAAGTTATTTGACAACAAGTTGGAAGCCTTTGGTATTATAAATCAACAGGCAAAGACATTTTTTGGTAAGCCTTTGGTTAAGGTGATATTATGGTTGCAGTTAACCACATGGTGGGTTGGTGCTATTTGAAGCGTTTTCTGCGGGGCTCTTTGAAACACTGAAGCAATGCCATGCATAGTCTCATTATCAACAGCAAAGTAGATAATCGCTATTACATTGTATAGTTTGATCCTATTGATGTATTTATTCTTGCTGAAATAACTTACATCAGAAAAAGGGAATTGGAATGACTCAGAATGAGGGCCTGCTAAAAAATCCAAAGCTGCCCTTGAAGAAGTCAACCGCTTATGACAATGTTGAACAGTAGCCCATGGGTGTCATATATTTAGGCAACTCTGAATTATTATTGTATTAAATAGAAAAAGAGGAGAATCTTTGCACTGGTCATTTCAATAACAGAGTTATTTTGGAAGCCATTTGCTGACATGGCAATAAAGCTGTCACAAATTCATAAAGCACAGGAAAGGGACAGCATCCACAAAGCCATTTCCCCGTTGACGTGTCTCCTTACAAAAGCTCTTTCTTCTCAGTTAGCATCACTGTTTGAATAATTTTATTATATTTCATACTCAGTGGCAGAGCTAAGGGGGGGCCTGGGGGGGCCAAGGCCCCCCACTGGCCCCCCCATTTCGGTTTGAAAAATTTGAAAAAAATATTGGAGCAGCAACACTCACTGGCATACATCCGTAAAGTTGTTGACTTCACTGGCGCTAACTTATACCCAATTTTCTCTAGAATCACTGTTGCCCTTTCAAAGGTTCTGAGGCATCTGATAACTTTTGATTTCCTTATTTGAATATATCTAGCAATATGTGTACTCCGTGCAAACCTTTTAGGGTGTGAACGACATTTGCCCAATTATGAGGATCTAGATTTAATTATATTCCAAAAAAAATCTCTTTGAAACTAGCTATTGATTGTTTAAAATTATGTTTATTTAACTATCTGGAAGAATTGTTTTGCCTTCTTGCCTGAATTTTAGTGTTTCCAAAATTTTTTGCGGGACGGTGACTACTCCTCCTTCCTGTATGCCTATGCATCTGGAGATTCCTTTCAACACCTAAAATCAGGGTGTTTTGAGGAAATCATTCCATCGCCATTGTTCAGTTAAAGTAGTAATGCTCCTTTGAATTGTTTCTAATTAAACAGACTTGTATACAAACTGCTCAATTTTTCATGTGAGCGTGGAATTTGCCTACATTTTTGGCATTTGTGTCATTTGAGGAGTTGGGTAGATTTCCATCAAAAGGACTTTCATAAACTTTTGATTTAGACCTATGTAATCAGCAAGGGGACATTCTGAGCACAAATTTCCTGAAAACTCGCAAAGACAGTTATAAAAAAAACAAAAAAAAAAACAAGAGGACCATTTCACTCCAAAAGATACTCTCTGTGACTCATGATAATTGATGAGGTGTCATTGCCATATTTTTTTTATATCGGAACCATAGGATCTGTTTTATTATTTTTTGATAGGTCAAAACTGATTTAAGTGTAAGTATGAGATGTTTGTTCATTTTGTTTATCAGTCACAAAAGACAAGACGGTCAATATTGCTATAAGTCGTTCGTAAAGAAGACTCATAACGCTTTGTCAATTTTTATCCTTATAATGTCGCAAAAATGAGCAAAAATGCCGCAAACATTCCGCAAAAGGTTGGCCCCCCCAGTTGAGACCCTGGCCCCCCCTTGGCCCCCCCACTCATGAATTTCTGGCTACGCCACTGTTCATGCTGTACAACTATACTATTATTATTTCCCAAAATTTCCAAATTTTCTTTCAAGTTTGAAGTGCTGCTTTTCAGAGCTTCTTGAACACATCATTCCTAATGTGAAACCTAATTGCTTTCAAGGAACCAGTTTATGTATTATAAATGTTTATTAAACAAAGTTTGATCATTAAATCTGATTTTTGCAAGTTTATTCTCGATGATTCAAATAACCTCATATGGCGTTTCAATTAACCCCCGCCCCGGGGTTATTTGAAACACTTGGTCTCGTGGTACTTTCCAGCTCATGGTGAAACCTTGTCAGTATTTTAGACAAAGTTGTTCCATGGAATGTTGAGGTGAATACTGTAGCTAGAACTTGCCAAAATTTCACACCTGTATCTACTACTATAAGCTCAGCAGAACGCGACAAAAAAATGGCGCTTCAAATAGCCCCGGTCTCCCCTACTGTATTGAGTTCAAAACATGATTGCAAAATGGAGTATGCACTTGAGCTGAATGCTCATATATATGTATGTGTTTGTATGTATGTATGTATGTATGTATGTATGTATCTTTATTTGCAGTTAGTATATGTACAGTAGAATTTGTACAGATCTAACCCAGCCCACTTGGACATTAGCAAAATAAACAGCGCTGTCTGCTTTTATTAATGATATAGATATACATGATTAGAGAAGGCATTGACAAGAGACTTTGACATATAATATTGAATTTTCCTACTCTCATTTAGGCCTACATCATTAAAATCTGGTATAATATTTTCAGCTATTTCAAAGAAATCATTACGTTGAGAAATATATAAAAATTACAATAAAAAACAAAATGTATTTCATCTTCTATTTCGTCACTATTACATATTTTGCAATACCTATTTTCATAAGCTGTTCCTGACCACCTCCCAGTCTCTACTGCTAGAGGCAGTATACCACATCTAAGTTGAGCTATACATGATCTTACATTCCTGTTCATAAAAGATATTACAAAAGGCTCTACTTCATGTTCATCCTTATAGGTTCTATAAGTCCTAATTTGGGTTTGTTATCTATTTCATCTTTCCATTTTTACCGAGGCCGGAGGCTCTCGGTATTGCTACCAGTGTCGGTCTGTCGGCTGAAGACGCCTGAACTCGCCAACTTTGCCGCCTGAAAACGCCGGCTACATACAAATCTGCCCTGCCAAACTTTATCCGTCATCGTTACGGGCCCTAAGCTTGTGAAAGCCGTACAATTACACACCTCAAACATGTCCGGAACACTTTATTGCACAACTGACAGCAGAGCGCATATTTCCACAGCTCAACCTCGCCATGTTTACAACTGCGAAGTGGGCGGAAGTAGATTTCGTGCATAAATTAGTACCGGAAACACAAATGCGACAGATGGTGTGCCGAATTTACATGGTACGGGTGGCGCCCCTAGCGTAAAATTCGGCAAAAATATCTCAAAAGCTAATCTGCAGAATGTTGCGGTTGAAAATATATTTTCCTTCATGCACTCTTTTTAATACAATTTCTTTGTGATCATGTTTAATTACCAATGTATGTGCAATCAACTTTAAGAGTGTTACTGTGTACTTTAGTATTTTCCCCCATTTTCCAGGCTTCAAACAAAAGACAAATCATACAACATAAAGATTTTCAACCACGGAAGGTCTGCAGAATACTATAAACAAAAATTAGGAAATTCAACTTTGCAGAGACAATGTGATTCAATGGATTTCTGGTCAGTTTTGAGGTGGCATCATTGATCTTTCTCAGAAAATGTAAGATTGGGATTTAAGCATGAGGTTTTCAAACAGAAATCGATTTTTGCTTGGCCAGTTTCCATAATTTTTTGAGCAGGCAAGCAGATGAGCGATAATTGAGTGTTTAAACTCAAGTTGCTGCATATGAGCCATGTCCTCCAGCACATGACAACATATAGATGGATAAATATTTTTGTATTAGGGGCCACCATTTAATGTCAACCTTGGCTTGTTAACCCTCACTGCACTGAAAGGACATTTATGGCATCCCTACCTAGCTGCCTCAGGGACCATTTATGTTCCTCAGGTACATGCTGATGACGTCACAATCGTCCTGGGAGATTGTTTTGTTTGAACAGCCCAGTCTGGTAAGGGTTCACCCTTACCGGACTAAAGGGACATTTATGTGCATCCCCAACTTACTGCCTGTAGGGACACTTTATGTCCCCAAAATCTGCTGTTGTCCCTCATGACGTCACAAGCACAGGACTTTTTTTTTTTGACTGAGCAGTCCAGTAAGGGTTAATAAGGCGTTGCTTGCTTGTGCAATGAATATTTGCAGACTTCGCACTTGAGATAAATAAATACTTCCGTCATGACCGTGAAAATAAATAATTTCTCCCCGAGCAAAACTCCAACCCCCCCAGGAGAACTCCAACCGGCCTTCAATTCAGCTGATCACTCTGCCTTGCGCCGAGGTTTAATGTGCTTTGCACGGTATTTTAAACAATACTTTTCATGTAAACCATATGTAGTAGTTAGGCAAATATCAATCAAGTGTACTTCAACAAATTTAACAGTCACAAAAATTGAAAATTAAAAAGATGATGTAGCTAGGTATGCACTTGATAGTGAAGAATGGTTTTGACCAGGAAAGAACAATTTGAGGGCTTAAAATACACCAAAAAACTTCAAATTTAGACTGCCAAATATTCCAAATATGCAAATAACCACACCTTGGTACAATTAATGGGAGTCCAGTAGCGGATCCAGGGGGGTTTAGGGGGTTCAACCCTCGCCCCCCCCCTCCTTGGCCCAAGCCAAAAAGCCACATAGACAACTTATACTTGCACGCTTGGCATAAAAGTAGAAGTAACATGCGTGTTTGACACCTTAACAGGGAATCGGAATACAGACCTTGCACTCACGTAAACATGGGGGTTCTGCTCACAAGGTAGTTTCGATGTTCTCTTTGGTTTCTAATTTGAAGACGATATATAGTTGGTGATGCTAAAGTGCACCAGAATTTAAAGGCACATACTGGTGCTGTTGATGAAATAAGTAAAGTGACACATTACAGTTATTGCTGACAATCGTTGCCTTGTTCACTGTGCTAGAGATATTTGGCTGGCCTGTCTACAACATTTCTACCAGTCCACTTTATTTGACTGATTTAGCTTTTTTTGACAATTTTATATTAATCCTGTTAATCTGGACTGTAAATTCCACACTGTCCCATTACTTACCAATATTAGCTCATCCATGTTTTAAGCAATATGACTTCTCATAAAGGTTTGTGGTTTCACACTAGTTTGTAGCTGAACATTAATACAGGGTGGTCAAAAAAAAACTTTACACTTATGAATAATTTTTGGATGACGCTCATTGTAACAAATGCTTATTTTTCAATGCAAAAACAACTTGTATAGCAAAGAATAACTCTTCTAGAGACAATTTATTCATTCGGAGGTCCTTTTGGACTGACGACTTTTCTGCAGTGGGCCTAAATGATGCAGAGGTGTCAAAAATGTAACTTTGTGTCCGTTTTTCTCATACAAACGTAACGGATGCCTTTATTGGGCGACTAAGGTCAGTGGTGTCTTGCAGGGATCTGCCTCTAAGTTTGCCAGTCCGGAATAAACACATTGATTGAGATCTTGTGATAACAGGGGCCATATTGTCCCGCTGAGAAACTTGACAGAGCGAACCTTGATTCAGTTCTGGGCTTTCCAAGGGAGTGTGGCTGAAGATCAAATTATCTGTGGCACTGTATTTCTTATCTATCCAGGGCTTTAGATGCTCTTTCAAGATGTTAATTTGTACTTTTCATGTGATTTCAACACCCTGATCATCCACCTTCAGACAGCTTTGTTTTAAAATCTTATAATGGCCATAGTGAAGTCTAAATTTGCTCTAGCACCTTCTGGTTTGTGCTGAATTGTGCCTCTGTCTTCTCAATTTCATTTTTATATTGTATTTATTTTGTCATGTGAAGCTCAGTTGCTTCAAAATTGCTGATGGGCCATGAACAACCCAGAGTAGTAAAAACGCAGGAGCACTCCTGGCTTCCATTTTATCTGCTATCAAAAAAGTAATGAACCCCTTTGATTATTGACCAATTTTCCAAGGATCTAACATACTTGGCTTGTAATAGTTGTATACACAATAAGTACTCAGGCACTGACTCAATCATGGCAGCCTGGAAAATGAAATATCAACTGTAAAGTTTTTTTTTGACCACCCTGTAGAGAGGCTTTGCTACACATTTCGGTGTGATGTGTACATGTAGAAGTGCTAACTTATTACATTCATTGTTGTTATGACAGCCTACATGTTCATTGGATCTGAAAATGTGTAGCAAAACCTCTCTAATTTCTTTTGAAAACAGCATTGAGGCTGCTCAAAATTCACCTCAGAAGTCAGAACACGTATAACCGCATAAGCTTCAGTCCTTCGGGCTTCGCATCCTGTGGTACTCCCATCACTGAACCTGAATCCCCCCCCCCTTCCCAAATTTCTGTATCAGCCCCTGGAGTCCCTGGAAAAAATTGGTTTCCCTGTGTAACCAATTTGGCGATAACTGCATGGGAGACTAAATTTATCTGTCCACTGAGAGACCATTTTGTCTCACAGATCTATACTGTATTGAAAAGGCACTGCTCAAAAGTGTCCGTGTTTCTCAGAATGGTCCCTTTGTGTGTAAGGGTAAAATTATTCTTTGATACTAGTTGACTGGGGCAGTGTGAGCTTGGATATTTCACTTTCCGACACAATAGTACAAATATCCATAACATAACCTCACATCTGCAAAGTTTTTAGCCGACAGTTAAAATAAAAACAATAAGATGAGGCGAAATTATATACATAATGAAATATGAACTTAATTACTTCAATCCTGTATTTTAACGTGCAGTATCTCCTTTATAGTTGAAGCCACTTTGTTCTGATATTTACAGATGTTATTCGTACTGTGATATTTTGAATTCCTGGGTTAATATTGAAGATATATACTGTGTGAAAAGATGATAAACTCAGAGATGCAATAGATCCATTTATTCCTTGTTCAAAGACCAACAAGTAACTGCCCAGAGAGAGCTAGGCTCCCTCCAGATCATTGGGGCTGCAACCAATCAGAGGCCGTTGCCTCTTGGATCCTGCCCAACCAATAGCATTCCATTCCCTAATATGAGGATGGAGTTGGTAGCTAGCTGCCAAGATATTTATAAATAGGTGCTCTGACTGGTTGCTACATACAGTAAAACCCAAATAAAAAATATTACAGTACAGCCCTGAACTCTCAAAAAAATAAAAAATAATAACCTAGATTATTGTCTTTCTTTTTCCAGCTGTATGTTACTGAATACCGGAAATGCAAATATCCAGAAAAACCAGATTCAAAGCTCACACTGCCCCTGTCAACCAGCATCAAGGATCTCAAGGAGATGAAAATATTTGAAAATGGTTCACGGAAATACCCAGCTGACAAGTTTACTCTAGCAAACAAAGGAACCATTCTGAGGAACGAGGACACTTTGGCGTCCATCTATACCCCTGGGGAGCAGCTGGTTATTGACATTCATTCATTTGATTTTTATGTTAAAGACAATGGCAATAAATGGGAGGTTCCTTTGACAGTCACAATCAACACTTCTGATTTGTTAAATGTGGATAAAATGGTATTAGGCGCTGTGTATAGTCAGAAAGGCATCACTCCTGATAAGGCTGAAATACGGTATACAATTCGGGAGAAGCTATATATGAGTGTGGATTTGGATCGCCTTTATCCAGAACAGAAAATTTGGGTAACTGTTAAAAATTAAGTTTTCTGTATCATCCACATTATTTTGACTGCTGTATGTTTCCTGTAATGCTTTGGACATTTTAGATAATAAATGTTTGAAACAAAAGACTGCACTTTTAATTATTAATTGAAATTGGTCAACATTTTTAGGAACTCACAGCCAGCTTGAAGTATGTAGAATGAATCTTTTTTCATACTCATGGTTGAAGTCACGTGTCTGTCAGTGACAAAATGAGTCCATTGACAAATCTTTCAATACAAGGATGCACAGCAGGGGCCTAGATTTTTCATATTTGTAGGGGGGTGATTTCGGCGAACGCATATTTTGCGCAAGGTCTAACGAGCTGAAAGTTGCGCTGTGATGAATTTCGACAACCACTTTAGGGCCCAAAAGTCCATATATTTTAGATTATCCAAGATTAGTTCTGAGACTTGTATTTTCCATGTAAGAGACAACTGGTATCATGGAAAAAATTGCTAAATACGACTGATAATTGTCAACACCTTGTGGTAATAATATGAAATTCTGGGGGGGGGGGGATAATCACATGATCATCCTCCCCAAGTTCATCCTAGGGGGGATGCCTCCTCCCCCCCCCCCCCAGGATCTACGCCCCTAATGCACAGTAGCGGACGAAAGTTTAGGCCTCATCAAAATTTTGTTAATACAAGGGAAAATAGTTGCACAGTTGAACAATTTCTGCATGGATTTTCTTGCCTATGTATCAGGGAAGTTCTACAATAAAGATAACTTCATCTATTTTTATCAATTACTTTAATATGTGTGATAAACAAAAATTTCAGGTGGTCTAAACTTATGGTTTGATGCTGCTTACATCCACTAAGGCCTTCAATGGCGTTTTACATTTGAGGATAAGTGATAAAAAAAGATGAATTTTTCTCTATTTTAGAACTGCCCTGATACATTGGCAAGAAAATCCATGCAGACATTTTTCAGCTGAGCACCTATTTTCCCTTATATTGACAAAATATTGACACTACTGTGGCGACATACTGACATTTTCAAAAATTTCATTAGATGTGATCACTTGTTCTTTCTCAGACTGCAGAAACATCAATTGATGAGGTCACCAATACTACATGTGTAGTTGGCAGGGGCAGTGAGCTTTGAATCTGGTTTTTCTGGATATTTATTTCCCGTATTCGGAAACGCACAGAGTTGGAAAAATAGGAAATGGCAGAGGATGCCTTCTAAATTGGTGAACATTTACTATATTATTACATTACTCAATGCATGCTGGGATAACTGATGTCACGTCACTTTTTAAATTTATTTCCATCTTCTGTCTTAAAGTCTCCAATTTTGACATAGCTGTGCATGTATACACTACACTGCCACTACAGGAGGTGCTGTTATTTATCATGAAATAAAAACATCATTGTCATCTTGCATCATTTACGATACCTAAGCAATGTTATGTAAATATTGGAAAGTCTTGGCAGGTCTTGGTCAACCATATTCCTTTTGGTGAGATCCTGGATGATCAAACATTCATTGGTTATGCATTGTGATTTTCTGTGTCTGTATATATAAATGCAATCTCGCTTGACATTTTTCTTTGCTATCACGGGTACTATGCTACAAAGTTAGTATTCTTCTATGTTTTGAACTGGAAAATTATTTCGTAGACAAAAAAGGTAGAGCATCAGGAAGTGATCATTGTTGTATTTCTTTCTTCATTTTCCAGGTTTCTGTCACTGAATACAGGAAATGCAAATATCCAGAAAAATCAGATTCAAAGCTCACACTGCCCCTGTCCACCAACATCTGTGATCTCAAGGAGATGAAAATATTTGCTAATGGTTCAAAGAAATATCCAGCTCACAAATTTACCCTGGCACACAAAGGAACCATTCTGAGGAACCAGGACACATTGGCGTCCATCTATACCCCTGGGGAGCAGCTGGTTATTGACATTCATTCATTTGACATTAATGTTGGAGACAATGACGATCAATGGGAGGCTCCTTTGACAGTCACAGTGAACACTTCTGATTTGTTGAATGCCGATAAAATGGTATTAGGTGCTGTGTATAGTCAGAAAGGCATCAATCCTGATAAGGCAAAAATAGGGTATATACTTGCAGGAAAGACATATTTGAGTGTTGATTTGGATCGCTTATATCCAGAACAGAAAATTTGGGTAACTGTTAAAAATAATTAAGTTATCTGTATCACCCCACATTATCTTGACTGCTGTATGCTTCGTGTAATGCTTTGGACTATGGGATAATAAATGTTTACAAAGAAACACCAGGGTTATCTGGTTATTGTTAAATTAATTGGAAATGTTAAGGCCTGGTGCAAATAAGAGCGTGACAAGATGGTGAAAAATAAAGGTGTTCTTTTTGCTTGGAATCTTGCTGCAATTTAAAGCACATATATGTGGCAATAAGTAAGCAAAAAATCAGAGTTAAGTAATGATTTCCTGAATAGCTATTGTGATCTTTTCAATGGAAGAAGCAACAGCAAAGCATAAAATTTTGGTGTGATTTAGTTCTTTTATAAGCATTGTGTTGGCCATATCTCATCACTTTCTGAACCTGTTAGACCATGAATGACATGCATGCATATTTTGGTGGGACACAGAACTGCTTAAATTGTTCCAATATTCATAACTGCCGTTTTTCAAAGATTAGCCCATTTTAACACAAGAAAGAATTGAATATATATCCCAAACTAAGATTTACAAATTGAAAAATTGAAAAAGATGACGAAATATTGCTCTGCATACAAAGCCTAGTATGCTATTTAAATTTCTTATAGATATAATTATTAGCATTGGATATATAACATGAAGATATAGCACTAAACATTTTGTTGGAGGCGTCAGGGTCGGGACACTAGCTGACAATCAAAAAAAGAAATGCATGAACTTCCACCAGTGGCCATGGTTAAGTCACTATGCTGGTCTAACATTATTCCTCACTCAATTTTTAACTTTTAATAGCTTTTACATTCATCAAAAAAGGTTGTTTGATAATCTTAAAGTATATTAACATTAATCTTTATTTATAGTCTTGTTTCATGGTTCTGGGTTGAAACTGAGTTTAAATTCAGTCATAATAAACCCAGTCCAGTCAAGTTTTGTCAGACATGAAAATTCAGCTTTTAAACTGGGTCTAAACTGAAGTTAAACTTGGTTTATTTAAAGGTGTTAGGGTCGGGACAGAGGTGTTAGGGTCGGGACATTCAATAGTTTTCATCATTAGCTAAAAATCCAGACAGGCAGATGCATCCTTTTTAGTTCTAAACAATTATGCCACTATAGAGGAAAAAGGTAAAAGTGAAAAAGTGCATGTGGCCAGCCTGTATTGGAATGAGAGCAACTACAAAGTTGGTGTTAGGGTCGGAACAACATTTACAGAGCAAGAAAAAATGATACAAACAAGTAGCTATGACATGTATATATGGAAATAAGGTATAATATGCAATAGAGGGATCCTCAAACTAAGCTGGGAGAGCTAACACTACACAGAATACCAAAAGCCAACCAGTACACAGACCTTCTTAACAGAAATTGCTAAAATTCCAGTTTTTGGCTTCATTTGCCACTTAAGAGTCTCATCGACACTATTTGACAAATACACAGAGCATCAGATTGCAATTGATAGTCGCAGAACCAGAATTCCCATGGCCACAGTTGAGAATACTTTCTATTGACAAATTGTTGAAATTATTTTGCAAATGAAGAGTTAAACATTGCTAAAAATATGCATGTCACGCTAAAATGCTAAAAATGGCCATTTTCTGGATGTTCAAGACCTCAGATTTCTGGAACCAATACTCTGATTGCCCTGAAATTTGAAAAATTTACTGACAAAATAGTTCTAAACATAACAAATTACTTTTGAATGGAACATACATATTTTGTATGGTTTTGTAGCAGATACAATGCTGGCTTCACCTGAAATACGCAAAAATTTGCACCAGGCCTTAAGCAGCTGATCCAGACCACTATGATGAGAGCTACAGGTTTACTCCAAATTGAGGAATTTTTCAAACAGTGGTCAGAGCTAATCTAAAGAAACTTTGTCAGTCCATTATATTAGAATGATTGGTCTATTTTTTGTTTTTTTATACAAAAAATCTTAATGATAAAGACCAACTTATAACCACAGGCAAAAACAATATGTTTCATGTGTGGTACGTTCCACTCCACTGCCATTCAACTCCTATGCCTATTAGTATTACTATTAGAAAAGGTATGACAGCTTGCTTGGCAATTCCACATCGAACTGGCACGTTGTCACTGTAGCAGACGAAACAGGTAACTATAAAATCCAGCAGAAGAGAGCAGACCGGGACCTTTGGACAGCCCCCTCCCCCATCTCCAAAATGAACAATTTCATAAATACGAATGTTGTCATTTGTCCACCACAGCTATCTTAGTTATAAAGCTGAGAAAACAAAATTGAGAAACTGTGAAAATATTAAAGTAGGTATTTCACAGGATTTGTTAAGGCAAGTGACCCATTGTCGATCGTTTTCTATCAGACCTCTGCTGATTGGCTGGTTTTTAAATCATTAAATCAGTGTATCTTTGATAGAGGTTAATTTGGTCCATATTTGACTTGCCCAGACCGCATTTTGTAATGGCATCTGAAACTGTATCCCCCCAGGCAGATATAATTATGTAGCTGATAGATAGTATCTATTAGATGCACAGATTCAAAATTTTGATAGATAGATAGATAGATAGATAGATAGATAGATAGATAGATAGATAGATAGATAGATAGATAGATAGATAGATAGATAGATAGATAGATAGATAGATAGATAGATAGTAAACTTAGATAGTAAACTTAGATAGTAAACTTAGATAGTAAACTTAGATAGTAAAGGTAGATAGTAAGGATAGATAACAAAGATAGATAGTAAAGATAGATTGCAAAGATATAGGCCTATAGCAAAGATATATATAGTAAATGTACATAGCAAAGACAGATAGATAGTAAGATATATTGTAAAGATAGATATATAGTAAAGATAGATAGTAGAGATACCGACTGATCATTCATTTAAAATTGGTTGATAAGCTGGAATTTTAATGTCAATGCAATGTTGAAATTCCATCACATACAGACAGTCATATATATGAACAGTAATGTTGCGGTCTGGACTTGGCAATTCGTGGGGCAAGTCAATCACTGTGCATTGAAACTTGCCACCAATCAGAATGCAGGTGCATGTTTCATGGTTGATTGATTCAAATTAAGATAACAATTGTCTCTTGTTTAAATTTGTTTAAAACTGATATGAGTGGTTTATAATTATTATCACTTTCTACCCAGTGTTGTCAGTTCACAGATAGGCTGAGTACTCATTGTGCTGACTGAGCGTTTATCACAGTTTTTAAAAATAATTCACTAACATGTCAGCATGTCCTTTGTTCCGCCTGAACTGAATTTTACTTAAATCTGTGAATTTTTTATTTGTGTTAACATGCTTGAATGCCCTCACTTCGATTTTTTAAACTCTTCCACACAATTCTAAATACACTTATTCGAGCTGAAAATTTTGTACAACAATAAACTTGTTGTTCTGCAAATGTTATGTGAAAATTAGGTTTTAAGATGCAGCAATTAATATGACATATTTTTATTATTGTTGGTGTGGCATCACAGCAATTTAACTTCCGTCCAGCTCAGGCTGGAATTCAGATTTTAGATTAACTTTTTGGCTAATTTTGTTGTTTAAAACAACTGTCAACACTGCCAGGTATGTTTGGAATCTAGAAAATGTACCGAGGAAAGTTTTGTATGTGGCATCCATGTGCTTTCTTTGTGATAAATATGAATTTAGAGGAATTATATTACTGACCTCGGAGAAGGTCGTCTGCTGGGATCTTCAAGCTGTCATACCTTGTTATAGTTATTAGTAAGAGGAGTCAGTGAACTCCTAGCCCAACGATACATGAATCACTCTGTTTCTGCCTGTGTTATAACAGACTAATTAATAGGTAAATTCAAATGGACTGTAAATGCTAAAAGCACAAATAGTAACAAACAATAACAGTTTGTCGTCACTTCTGTTGATGTATGTTAATTAAAATTTGTCATGTTATTTTGGCATAGGCTCCCACTATTTTTGTATTTCTTCAAAATATGCAAATAATATAAAAAAAAAAATGATTTGCATGCCACAGCATTATCAAAATAAATGAGATGTACAAGGTCAACTATTGCATTTGCACCATATCTGTATATTATTTGCAAAATGACCCTGCTTCTGCAATCTCCAAATTCGAATTGCATACGCTGGTATTGTCTTATAGGGTATTATTGGTAAGCATGCGCGTGCCTTCCCCCCTCCCTCAGGCAAATGCCATCTTTGAGCATGATGAAGAAAAGCTTAAAGACTCACCTATTTAGATTAGCATATCCTTGATTTTACTTTGTACTACTAGCTCTTGTCTATTTTATATTTATTGTATTTACACACATTTCCTAACTTTTATGGACAATTTTTACATTTACTAGCTTTTATGGTTTTATAACTTCTTCCTGTTAAATTTCCATGTCTATCCCTAGTTTTTTAGGGGTGAGGAATCCATACATGCCATCAGATTTGAGATTAACTCAGTTGGTCATCAATTAAATCCAGTATGGCCACCGTCAACCTAATTTTTTCAAGAAACCAGCTGTATGTAACGGTCTAGTGGAGATATTTTCGTGAAACTGGTGTCAATTTCTTGGTTTTTAGGGGTGGGGAATCTGAATACACTATCAGAATTGCTTCCAGAAAGTCTAAAGCTAAAGCTATGAAAGCAACATGTACCGACATAGACAAAAATTAGTGGGTCATTCTACAGAAATGTTCCTATTTGGGTGGCAATTTTGCTTTTTTCCAAAATTTTTAAAATGCATGATTTAATCAGTGTGGAGGTCAAGATAGGTTCTGAAGAACATCTAGCAATGGTTGCCACGATTTTTTCTTCAATTTTAATTTTGGCTAAAATCAACATGCTTTTCCTATGAGTCATTACCGCAACAGTAGCAAATTGTTGTGGTAATGACGTGTTGCGGTAATGACAAATTCAGCTTTGGTATTTTTTAAGAGGCCCAGCAGCACATAGAACATGGGAGGTAAAAGGAATGTGAACTAGAACAGCATCACTTCATGACAGTTAAAGAAAAATTTTGCTGCATTCCTTTCTTGATTGTTTAATGTCCGTTGCGGTAATGACACATAATAAACCTACTCGCTCAAATTAGGGGTTTTAAATGGACATAAATCTCTTTCGCATGTGTGATTTTCTTCAGCAGACAACCTTGCTATCAAGCTGCTCGAGCAGTTGTATTATGTCATGTGACTAATGACATCACTTGTATAAGAAAATGAATGGTGCCAAAAATAGTACTATGTTCCGGTAATGACAAAAAACTCAGGGACAGACTTTGCAGCTAATTTTCTCAAAATTCAATGGGGAGTAAAAAATTAAAGCAAGCCCATAATTTAAAGGACATTGTTTTGGCTACATTCATATTAAAATTATAGCATATTCAGCCAATTTTACAGATATAGCGAGGGTTGAATTTGCAGAAATGGGTGCAGGGACATGCAAAAAACAGGTACAACTGTGACTTTAGGCAGTTAAATATTGTCAAAAATATATATGAATGACGAAACTAACACTAAACATTTTTGCTTTGGTCCTGCTTGCGACCACTAACTTAAAAAAAAAGTGATAAAGAAGCATTTATTATTGATTTAATGACATTTGAAACCTAGGGACAGGAATAGGAACATTTCTGTAGAATGACCCACGTAGACAATCAGATATTAGTTTAACTTCAGTAGTCATCTACCATACATCATGTAGAAGCATACAACAGCAAAATCTGTATGAAGTCAACTTCAAAGAGAACTCATACTAAGGAATATGACTATTAAGTTATTATGGGCGGTGGCCAAAGGCCATCCCGCCCATATTGTTGTAGTGTGAGGTTTGGTCGTCTCCGTTGTCCTCCCTATTGACGATGATTTCACTTTGCACAGGCTGCCCCAGACTTCCAGTATGAGTCAAATACATCAAATACCTTGACATCTCGCCAGGCATAACTTATGAGTGACCTTGACCTACATCTGTGACCTTGGCGGCCATATTTGTGAAAAGCTTGTGTACAGGATAACTCAATTTCTATTAATCCTGGAATCATGAAACTGGCAGGGATTGTGTATGACAGCAAGACCTCGAATGAGTTCTGACATGAGTGACCTTGACCTACTTCTGTGACCTTGGCGGCCATATTTGTGAATATCTTGTGTGCACGATAACTCCTCTTGTATTTACACTAGGATCACCAAACTATCAGGGATTATGTATCATTGTAAGACCTTGAATTAGTTTTGACATCAGTGACCTTGACCTATATCTGTGACCTTGGCAGCCATATTTGTAAAAAGCTTATATACACGTTTACACGACAACTCCACTATTATTCTCCTTGGGACCACCAAACTCACAGGGATTTTGTATCACAGTAAAACCTTGAATGAGTTGTAACATGGATGACCTTGAACCATTTCTGTGACCTTGGTGGCCATATTTGTTAACACTTTACGTAGGCCCTACATGATGACTCACAACACTCAGAATCTATGGCTGGCCATGGATAGGAGTCGAGGTGGATAGGAGTCGGGGGTGGATAGGAGTCGGGGGTGGATAGGAGTCGGGGGCGGTGGATAGGAGTTGGGGCGGCGGACAGGAGTCGGGGCGGCGGATAGGAGTCGGGGCGGCGGATAGGAGTCTGGGCGGCGGACAGGAGTCGGGGGTGGCGGACAGGAGTCAGGGGCGGCTGATAGGAGTGGGGCCGGCGGACAGTAGTCGGGGCCGGCAGACAGGAGTCGGGGCCGGCGGACAGGAGTCGGGGCCGGCCGGGGCGGCGGACAGGAGTCGGGGTCCGGCGGATATTTTTTTTATAGAAATCCCCCCCCCCCCCCGCCAACCCAACCCAGACTCCGTAGGTGTTTATGCCACTTGCACCGCTAGCACAGGTATGTGTGCGTCTCGTGCACTCATTTCTAGTACACTTTGTGTCACCATCATATCATTTGCATTTATGAATATAATTACGTTTTATCAGTATTACACTTAAACTGAAATATATACCACAATCACCTGTGCTCAGCAAAGCACTCCATGCCATAACTACCGCCCATTGCACACTTGTGTGCCTTCTAGTTTTGTAATTTAAAAAAGAAAAGAAAAGTTAGAGTGTCAAATAATAATCAAAGTTTTCTTTGTTTTTCCAGGTTCCTGTTACTGATTACAAGAAATGCAAATATCCAGAAAGACCAGACTCAAAGCTTACACTGCCCCTGTCTACTAGCATCAAGGACCTCAAGGAGATGAAAATATTTGACAATGGTTCAAGGCAATACCCATCAGACAAGTTTACTCTAGCACACAAAGGGACCATTCTGAGGAACGAGGACACCTTGGCGGCCATCTATACCCCGGGAGAGCCACTTATCATTGACATACGTTCATTCGACATTAGAGTCGGGGACCATGGCGAACAATGGGAGTTTCCACTGACAGTCAGAACTTCTGATTTGTTGAATGTGGACAAAGTAATATTAGGTGCTGTGTTCAGCCAGAAAGGCATCTCACCTGAACATGCAGAATTAAGGTATATATATGCGGGAACACAATATTCTAGTATTGAACTCGATCATCTCTATCCACAACAGAAGTTTCCTGTTACTATTTTTAAAGTTTGAATTTTTCATATCATTTTACACTATTTTGACTCCTGTTAATTTCCTGTAAATCTTCAGATCATTTGAGATAATAAATATTTAAAGAATTTTTTTTTTATCAGTTATATTTTGTTGATCTTTTGTGCTTGGATTTTCATCTGCTGAAAATGATTTATTTCATGGTAACGGCGACGGTAATCCATTTATTTCGTGTTCGTGAAATATTCCTTTCTATATCAAGCAACATCCTGTTAAGAAATACCCCCACCGTAAATTATCTATATCAAGACTGCCCAAAAAGGTTTATTTACACTAAAACAGAGCTAGAAATGAGAAAATTTTAATTATACATTTCTGCGAAAATTCAACATTTATTTCAGCTTCCTTATGTGTTTGCAGTTATTATGCGAATTTTAAGTCCCTTATAACTAGTGCATGCTGCAGCACTGTGCTGGTGAGAACTGAGCAAGGGGTTACTGAGCTATAGGTCTACTTATGTAAGAATTGGGAATATGTTTCAATCCCAGGTTTCAATCAGTCATTTTTTATTAAAAACATATTGAAATATTCAAAATAGCTCAATGCATAGATTCCTATTTTTAATGATTTTTTCGTTTTGCCCTGAGTTGCCCCACAGTCCCACACTGATGCTGATGGGCGTAAAACACAAACTCGCTCACACTCACTCATTTTGCCCTGAGTCTTTAAAGAACAACAGTTGCTGTGCAAACTTCTAAAACCTGTTGGATCATACTTCATTTAAAACAATTCTCTAGAGGGCAGGCACTTCGATTTCAGCCACCAGAGCCATCTGGTGAAATTCAACATTGGTCAAAGTTGGAGTAAACAGAGGAGGGAAACAGTGAACTGAGCTCCTGATTTGCTAAATATCATAACTTAATAAGGTAAGTACTCAATACTACTGAATGACAGTGGGTCTCTGGTGGAGTTCACAGCCAGGGGTTGCTATTATAGACCAGTGTTGCTTGTGCAGCTTGTCATTTTCAATATAATAGACTAATAGTGCACTGGACTGTAGGATTGAACAAACCATGATGCTTTTCCCAGAAGAGCCAATCTTTATAGGGAACAGTGTTGTGTGACTTGTGTCCCAGATACATGAACACTCAACAGTAAAACAAAAGACTTAATAATTTTTTATTTAATTATTTGATTCAGTGACGGACGCAGGGGGGGGGGGATGGGGGGATGCATCCCCCCCCCCACCAGACAAAATTGATATATTTTTACATGTTAATTTTATCGACGCGCAGTCCCAATATGTCACAAATTATGCTTACCGCGACGCAATAGCGCGATAGACCCCCCCACCGGAATTTTCTGGATCCCCCCCTGATTTGATTGGATAGCTATTGACTGAATTGATTCAATGGCATAGCTATATTGGCTGGAGGGGGCGGGGGGGTGTACATGCACAAATGTTACGCTCAGTATCAAATCCAGAGGGAGTTTAGTGGTTCAACTCCCCCCGCCCTTGGCCTATAGATTTAAAAAAAAAAAAAAGAAATTCCTTCGATGTATTTAGTACATTTTCATGGATTTGCAAACCCCCCCCCCCCATCTGGGATTTTCTGGATCCGCCCCTGGTGCTATTACTCCCCTTCCCTCACCAGGTACCCCATTATCACAACTGCCACAATAATTGTAACACAAAAGAAAAAGATGAGTTGGTCACTCGTTCCTATGTAATAAACAGAAAACGTGTTTTGCAGTGCAATGACATAAATCAATACACAGACTGCTAGCCTATGAATATGCTTCAGATTCAAGATGGCGGGAAGTCGTCTTTTTGAACTGAAGAACAGCGACAGATTCACGGATGTGACGTTTGATGTACAAGGATCAGCCATCCGTGCACACCGCCTGGTGGTGATTTCTGCGGGAGGAGGGCTCGGTGATCTCCTGGAAAAGACCCCTGGAGGAAGAGTTGAAATTAAGGAGGAAGTAACCCCGGAGACATTCAAGACAGTTCTCAGGTAAGTTGAGAGCCATTATCCATAATTGAGATAAAGTGGTCAATACTCCAGAGAGTTTGTACTTTGTAAAAGTAACTTTCAATTCAGGGAGCATTTGCTAATTTTCCTATAATTTGACTTCAACTAAGGGGGTGCCCAATAAATATTAGGGGCTTGGAGTTTTCCTTGACGGGAAAATTAGTTTTTAACAGAGACGCTGGATATGGGATATAATTTATTAATTCTCCATTTCGGGCAAGTGATGTCCTAAAACATTCTCTCCGAAAATGTCAGATGGGTTAGGGATACTGAGAAGAAGAAGAAGAGGAAGACTGACCCAAAGAAGGGGGGGTGCTTGGTTTAAACCCCCCCCTTCCCCTCTAGAACAGTTACTTTCCTTAATTAAACAGTAAAATATTTAAAAATTCACACCGTAGTATTTATTTGAAGATTTCCTGGGAAATACTGCACCCCCCACACCTTAATAATATTATTTAATGCCCTCCTTACGATATCACAGGTAGTGTACCTAATTTGAATCTCTTTTGCAGATACATTTATACAGACACTTGCGATGTGAACGACGGCAATCTTTTTCAAATGACCCACGCGGCGAAGGTCTTTGGATTAGACCAATTGGAGAGGTATTGTGCGGATGTAGTGAAGAACAAACTGGCTGCTTCAAATGTTATGGCGTTTGCCTCTCATGCTGTTGAACTGGATGCTAGAGAAAACATCAGAGTCTGCCAAGAATACTTCAGGACTAATACCTTGCAGGTTATCAAGATTAAAGAATTCTTGGATATATCTCATGATGTTTTGCTGACACTTTGCAGCAGTGATGGAATTGCATGTTCAGAACTTGACTTGTTTAAGGCGTGTGTGGAATGGGCCAAGAAAGAATGTGAAAGGAAACAAATGGAAGTGACTCCTGAAAACCAACGAGCTGCTCTTGGCGACGTCCTGGCAAAGATCCGATTCCCTGTCATGAAGAAAGAAGAATTTGAAGATGTGGTTGTGCCCTTAGAAATTCTGACGTACGAAGAGGTCGGGAGGCTGATAGTTGGGTGGAGAAAGAAGGAACAACGGACGGACTTCTCTGATACGTTGAGAACTGAGGTTGTGGAGGTAGGAACCACTTTGATTGTAAACTGTCCATATTATAGATTTTGCCAGCTGAGGACTAGATAAGCAATGCTGTAGCAGCTGTATCGGTGGCAAATGAAAGCAAACACAGCTGCGGTTATATAATGTTTCTTGTAAATTTCACTTTGAAGGTCTTCTTTCAAGAAAGGATGAACAGTCATGAACTTATGTAGGTCCAATTGTGGATCCAGAAATGGTGGTCTAGGGAGCGGGTTACAGCTAGGTGTGTTTCAGCATTCGCGGGCATATGTTGCAGCATCTTTATCTTCAGGATGCAATTTCCATCGCGGTGGTCTAGGGTCCCCTGGATCCACCACTGGTGTCATATTGTGAAACCAGAACATCAAGCGGTGTCAAGACTCGTCTGTTAATGTGAAATCTATCTATGTGTGCTGCATGATTAGCTGCAAAAATGGCCACCATCTTGGATTTCTCGACATGTTCCCGATCCATACCCACCAGCCAATGCCTGTACCAAATTTCATAACTCTAAGGTAAATATCAAAGTCACAGAGGGCAGTTCAAAATTGAAGAAAGATGGCTGCCAAAGTGGCCTCCATCTTGGATATCTCAACATTTCATACCCACAGGCTAATGCTTGTACCAAATTTCATGATTGTAAGGGAAATATTAAGATCACAGTGGCCAGTTCAAAAATTGAGGCCATTTTGTGGCGGCCACTTCGGACGCCATCCTGGATTTCTTGACATGTTCCCGATCCATATTCACAGGCCAATACTTGTACCTAATTTTGTAACTCTGTCTGAAATATTAAGGTAACAAATGGACACTTACACAAACCTTAACTGGGACAACGACTAGGATGCCGAATACAACATTGACGATCGAGTGACAACAATAGCTCTTCGTTTTCAAAGAATACAGACGAGCTAAAAAAAAAGAAGTAGAGTTGTATGCAGCGATGGTTCCAGACATGATAGTCTACGGGGTCATAGACTTGTTTTGGCATTTGCGCGCCAGTGTAATTGCATTTTTCTTCAAAATGCAAAGTGTTCATCTCGTTGGCCCGGGGGGGGGGGGGGGGGGGGGGTGGGCTCCTGGTGTGCTGCCATACTTTCCCCTTAAAAGTAATATTTAATATAGGCCTACCTAACCCAATGTATGGCACTATATTGTAGTACTCAAGGCACTGGGTGCTATTTCTTGTTTCATTTCTTTTCTAGGTTTCTGTTACTGAATACCGGAAATGCAAATATCCAGAAAAACCCGATTCAAAGCTCACGCTGCCCCTGTCAACCAGCATCAAGGATCTCAAGGAGATGAGAATATTTGCCGGTGGTTTCACAAAATATCCAGGGGACAAGTTTACTCTTGCACACAAGGGGACCATTCTGAGAAACGAAGACACCTTGGCATCTATCTATACCCCAGGGGAGCAGCTGGTTGTTGATGTTCATTCACTTGAAATTTGTGTTAAAGACAATGGACATCAATGGGAGTTTCCCTTGACAGTCAACATTTCTAATTTGTTAAATGTGGACAAAATTATTATAGGTGCTGTGTATAGTCAGAAAGGTATCTCCACTGACAAGGCAGGGATAAGCTATTTCTATCAGGGAAAGAAATATTTCAGTGTTGAAGTGGATCGCCTACATCCAGGAAAGAACGTTTTTGTAACTGTTGAAAAAGATTAAATATCTTTTATCATCACGCATTATTTTGACTGCTGTAAATCTCCTGCAATGCTTTGGACTATTTGAGACAATAAGTGTTAACAAAGAAGCACCACATACAGCTGTGAATCATTAAACTGGAAATATTGGATCACCAGGATAATTTTGTTACTGAAAAATGATTAAAATGTCTGCATCATCTAACTTTTTTTTTTTGACAGCTCTTGATTTTGAGTAGTTGACAAGGCTGATTAAGATCATTATAAATATTTCAAGAAACAAAACAACTCTTTTATATTTGTTTGAACTTCAGCGACACTTATGGAGCTGAGATACAAGGGAAGTGGCACTGGAGACTTTAATGCCAGGCATTTTGTAAGTTACTAGAAGCATCAGTTGAATGGACAATTATTATAATCAGTTGAATGGACAATTATTATAATCAGTTGAATGGACAATTATTATAATCAGTTGAATGGACAATTATTATAATCAGTTGAATGGACAATTATTATAATCAGTTGAATGGACAATTATTATAATCAGTTGAATGGACAATTATTATAATCAGTTGAATGGACAATTATTATAATCAGTTGAATGGACAATTATTATAATCAGTTGAATGGACAATTATTATAATCAGTTGAATGGACAATTATTATAATCAGTTGAATGGACAATTATTATAATCAGTTGAATGGACAATTATTATAATCAGTTGAATGGACAATTATTATAATCAGTTGAATGGACAATTATTATAATCAGTTGAATGGACAATTATTATAATCAGTTGAATGGACAATTATGTATGTGTATGTTGCAATTATACAGGCTGGTAAAAATCCTGTGAGCCATTATCTAACTGCTCTGACTGATTTTGTCTCGCAATATTGTCCAGGTCTACTTGATTAACACGCACACACATTTGATTGTACTCATCCCTGTGATATATACTGACCTACAGTGATGCATAGTGACATGAATGAAATTTTCAAAAATTTCACTCAAACGTCATACTATGTGATCACTTGTTCTTCTGCGGACTGTCTAAATAGTCCACACCGGTGCTGATAGGGCGTAAAACACAAACTTCTGCGGACTGTAAAAACATCCTTAGATGGCCTCCATCTCCTGCATCTTTAAAAATAGGAGATGGCAGAGGATGCCTACTGAAAAAATGTGTTCAACATCACCTGTATTACCATATTACTCGATGCATGCTGGAAGAAATTACGTCACATCACTGTTTGTATTCATTTCCATCTTCTGTATTAGCGTCTCAATTTCGACATACCCCAGCGTAAGCGCTTTGCTGTTATCTATTACATTATACAAAAATAATCATTTTGATGTTGCATCTTTTGTGACTCTTCAACAATATATTTGTTAAAAACTTTTCATAGCAGAAGAAGTTTTTTCTTTAAATAATGTAAATATGTGATTATAAATGTTTTAATAATGTAGTTTCTAGAAAATTTGTTGTTAAAATAACTTTTGATTGTTTTGATGACTTGTAAGCCCATATAAGGCTGGGTGTATATTTTTTACACAGGTCACTAAAGAATTTGTCTGTCTGTCTGTCAAATATAACAATTAAACAATAACATGATCTGTGGAGGGCGTTATGGGTGGTTGACAGCCCAAGGGATTGCTTGTCAGCCCTACGATTTTTTCGTAGGGCTGACAAGCAAGCCCGAGGGCTGTCAACCACCCATAATGCCCGATACAGGTCATGATATTACTATTATCATTACCTCTTACTCAAATAATTCACCTGCCACACAAATTCAATGTTCTCAGGTACATGTAGGCCCGTCATCACAATTTTTTCTCAATAAATTAGATGGTATAGATATTCTCCTTAGAAATTATAGTAGGGGAGACCGGGGCTGGTTGTCACAGGGGCAGGTTGTCACACTGTGTAGAACTTAAATATGCTACTATTACTATTTAAGGCATGCAGGAGCACTGTAAATCGATATGAATGTTAAAAGGGGAGTGGCTTAAACCTGTCTGATCAATATATATCTATATCATTCGAAATCTTGACATCTTATGGGACATTCTTTTTTATTCAGCACTCGGGGTAGGTTGTCACGTTTTCGGGGCAGGTTGTCACACACTCGGGGCAGGTTGTCACACTTTTGGTTAAGAGCTCGGACACAGTGAAGTGGGACTCCGTAAGGCAAATTTTGACTAAAACAAGTTATTTTGGACATATGAGGAATCCTCTGCTTGTCCAGTGCAGACCTCAACAAACACGCTACTGTGTACAAGGTTGCTACAAATGAAGGCTTACCAAGCAGCAGAAAAGCATTCGGATCAGGAGGAGGAAAATCAGAATTTTTTAAAGAAAATTTCTTTATAAATTTGAAATCTATTTACTTTGAAACTATGCCATATCTGCATACATCTTTAGTCATAAATAGCATGTATAAATCACCAATTTATATTTGTGATAGTTTTTTTGGTTTAAAAGACTGGTCCTACTGGGTAACAACCAGCTCCAAAAAGTGTAACAACCTGCCCCGTCTTTTTGTGACAACCTGCCCCGACTGATGAAAATGCAAAAAACGGGCGACCAAGGCTGTTCTTATCATATTTTTCACTATTTCTTCCTATCATTATTTAAAGATTTGTTTACATGGTATGTTTATAAACTTTACCTTTTTCAACAACTATTTGTTAATAAGTAGGATGACATGCAAGTTGCAGGTAAAAATTTACTTTTTGTGACCGGAAATTTTTAATAGACCGTGTGCCTACCAAACTCCCTTCCAGGGGTCAAGATTTTTCAAAAATACTCCAGTGGGTTATAAAAGCAATAAAGTATGATTGGATGAGTTGTGTAACTCCCTAGTTCAATGCAATAAAAAGTGTGACAACCTGCCCCTGTGACAACCAGCCCCGGTCTCCCCTACTCGATGCATGCTGGAAGAAATTATGTCACATCGCTGTTTGTATTCATTTCCATCTTCTGTATTAGCGTCTCAATTTCGACATACCCCAGCATATGCGCTTTGCTGTTATCTATTAAATTATACAAAAATAATCATTTTGATGTTGCATCTTTTGTGATTCTTCAACAATATGTATACTTTTAGCTGTCCGAACAATAGATAATATGATCGTTTTTATCCTGAATCTTTTGTGATACCTAAACAATATGTTTTGAATTGACAAGGTCTTGGTCAGCCATTTTCCTTTTTCTCTTTTTATATAGGGTGATCAAACAATAGTGGGTTGTTCAATGTGCTATTCTGTGTGTGTATATTTGAGTGCAATCTGGAACAACATTGTTCTCTGTTGCATAGCAAGCCATATTCACAACCCTGTTAAAGAAGGGATCCACAGAGAGAAATGTGATGGCTTTTGATTTTTTACCAATGATAGAGATCAGATTGTCCCATTATATCTCTGTTAGATGTCTGTATTTCAATATTGCATCAGGCTGGAACACTCCTCCATCACATTTTTTTCTGTTTCTTTGTTTCATTCCGGTATCTTGTGGAAGCGACAATGATATCACATTTTTAATCATATCAAATAATAATCATTTTCATTGTGAATTAATTGAGGGCTGCCTTGAATATATATAGTGAATGATGTTTTTGTATATATTTCTATACATCATTGTTGCTGGTGTGTGTGCATGGAAATATCTGGTTGATTGTTTATATATGTGTGAAATTTTTTTTCAATTCCCCTGCAGTCATAATTCTAGTTCTGCTTTGCCTTTACTTTTTCTCTGCAATCATAGAAATAAATGATAGAGCTCTTCAAAGTTAGTCTTCCTCCATGTTTTAAGTTGGACCAAAATAATTTTGTAGAAATAAAAAGTAAAGAATCAGGTAATAATTATTGTTTTTTTCCCTTTATTTTCCAGGTTTCTGTTTCTGAATATAGGAAATGCAAATATCCAGAAAAACCAGATTCAAAGCTCACACTGCCCCTGTCAACTAGCATCAAGGAACTCAAGGAGATGAGAATATTTGACAATGGTTCAAGGCAATATCCAGCCGACAAGTTCACTCTAGCACACAAAGGGACCATTCTGCCTGGGGGGGGGGGGGTCTCACTATATGTTGGTCTACACCTTTGCTCGGCTGAAAAGGGCTCTTCAAGGGCTAATTTTCCCTAGCTAAGGGTCCTAAAATGAGGTCTGAATATTCCTAGACATGGTCCAACATTTCCAGCACTCCGAATTTTGCGTAAAAATCACCTTCCAAAGGACATTGGTGGAGGCAAAAAAGTAATTATTTGGGACAAATAATTAAAATAATAATACAGCCGACCAGGAAAAAAACCTCTTTGAGTGCGATTTTTTCCTAGTCCAGGGTCTTATATTTTGGTTCACGGCGCCCCGTTACTGGGTCTGGGTGCGAGACGCTCAGCTGAGCACCCCCGTCATATTTCGGGGCGAGAACCCCCCCCAGGCCATTCTGAGGAACGAAGAAACTTTGACATCCTTCCACACCCCGGGAGAGCCACTGATCATTGACATTCATTCATTCGACATTAGTGTTGGGGACCGTGGCGAACAATGGGAGTGTCCACTGACAGTCACGACTTCTGATTTGTTGAATGTGGACAAAGTAATATTAGGTGCTGTGTTCAGCCAGAAAGGCATCTCACCTGAAAAGGCAGAATTAAAGTATGTATATCAGGGAACAAAATATTCTAGTATTGAATTAGATCATCTCTGTCCACAACAGAAGCTTCCTGTTACTATTTGTAAAGTTTGAATTGTTCATGTCTTTGCTTATTATTTTGACTCCTGTTAATTTCCTGTAAATCTTCAGATCATTTGAGATAATAAATATTTAAAGAATTTTTTTTATTTTGTTGATCTTTTGTGCTTGGATTTTCATCTGCTGAAAATGATTTATTTCATGGTAACAGCAACGGTAAATCCATTTATTTCGGGTTCTTGAAATATTCCTTTCTATATCAAGCAACATCCTGTTAAGAAATACCCCCACCGTAAATTATCTATATCACGACTGCCCAAAAAGGTTTATGTACACTAAAACAGAGCTAGAAATGAGAAAATTTTAATTTTACATTTCTGCAAAAATTCAACATTTATTTCAGCTTCCTTATGTGTTTGCAGTTCTTATGCGAATTTTAAGTCCCTTATAACTAGTGCATGCTGCAGCACTGTGCTGGTGAGAACTGAGCAAGGGGTTACTGAGCTATAGGCCTACTTATGTAAGAGTTGGGCATATGTGTTTCAATCCTAGGTATCAATCAGTCATCTTACAATTAAACACTGTGAGCTATTTGTGACATGAGGTGATATCATAAGGCAATCACAACATTCCATCCACCATTTTGAATATAAGATGAATAAGCTTATTTATGGGACATTGTTGAAATTGCTGATACATATTATATGTAGCACATACAACATCTATTTGTATTATTTTGATTTTATGTTTCAGGTTGATGATTGATATGTAGGACCTGGGTCATTCCATGTCAAATCAACCAAATTCCAGAAAGTGCCCCACCTGACCCCCTCCGATTTTTTTCAAATTTCACCCACATGAGTGTTGTTATTTGAAAGGAACATCAGTGAAATTTTAGGTGAATATGATAAAAATTGTGAATTCTATGAGGCGCTGAAGTTGAAGAGGTGGGTTAAGAAACTGCATTTCCAGCCGTTTTAAAGTTATCATATCTCCGAACTGGCATGAAGTATGAGTCTTAAACTCTGGTTATCACTTAATATAGAGTAGAGTTATAGTAATTGACAACTGTAATATTTCTACATGTGCCGATGTGCCCCACATGAAGTGTCAAAATACATAAAAAAATTGCACTAAAGCCCATTTTTCATGCCCTTGTGTGACAACTTTAAAACTTCGGAAAATTATATAACTTTAGAGAAAGCAATTTTGTGGTATAATGGGCCTCCGTGCCAAATATTAGATTTATATCTGCTTTTTCCTTTAAGCAGTAGCCAGGTCAATTTTTCAAGGCCTTATTTGGCCATGTTGGATAGTTGACCCAATTTTTTTAATGCAACCACATGAAAGATCATCAGATTGTCCTTAATTCCATACCAAATTCGTTTTGTGGATATTGATCCTTCAATCTTAGAAAAATAGGGAAAAAAGGTCTTTTTTTGCTAGTCACAATATCACAAGAGTTTGCCATAAATTGTCACAGAAGAACTTCTCTGAAGTGTGATTTGTAAAAAAACAAGAAAAACAAGTTGCCAAATGCGTTAAAAAATCAAATAGATAGATAGAAGGTAGATACGGTAAGTGCAACCCTCTAAACCCAGTTCTGCACTCTGCATTAATATTGGAAAAATGTGTAATATTTCACGTAAAAAAGGCGACTGTAGATAAATGTACCAATAATATGTTTTATGTATGACTATTAAGGAACTGTTTGAACGTGTTTGTAAGGATAGTGAACATAATAATTATTTTGATCGAGCACATATATAGTTCCTTCCAATAGTGCTTGCAAAGTTTGTCACATTCAAAAGGATGTGGTCTATAGGTACCCAGCATTGGTCCTTTCGCCTGGGCAAAGAGAAAGATGGTGCTGGACCCTTGGGTCTCAAAAAGTCAAGAAAAACATCAGCATGTTCCTCAGAAACTTCTACCACATTGCCCGATTAGTAGGCAATTACCAGTTCTTGTCATAAACGGCAATGACAAACTGTCCAGGATTCAGATTCCTGATGTCGCCTACCTCAGTGTCACGATTCCCTGCAGAAGCTGCAACGCCAGTGATGGAAATGGGGGGGAGCTCGGGGGAGCTGAGCTCCCTTGACCAAAAAACAGGGGGAGCTGTACCCTGCTACAGCTCCCCCAATGACTAGTAGAGAAATTAAAATTATCATGTTACTTTTTCAGTCCTGATGGTATTTTTAGTCAAAATGATGCTCTGGTCATAGGCTATTTTGCAGGGGGTCAGGGGGGCTGCAGCCCCCCCCCCCGGCATCAGTACAAATAGCATATCAGGGCAAATCCTGACCAATCAGGGCAGATTCACTGCCCTGCATGGTCACATCCGTGCCATGTTAAAATTTCAGGGCAAAATAGCGACAACCCCCTACGAAACACCTCTCCCGTACGCCTATGGCTCCGGTGGAAGAATTTTTTCCCTTTTTTAAAAAAAATTTGGAGTGGCGAGTCACCACCGCATGAGCCGAGAGCTCCCCCGATGAAAATTTTCCATTTCCATCACTGTGCAACGCTGAAACAATTTTAGATATACTTGGCAATATTGATATAATGATATTGGCCTATAATTTTCAAGAAGGTAGTTTTCATTCTTTTTGTAGGTAGGGGTAATTTTAGCAATTTTCAATTTATCAGTTAAGCAACCATTATTTATCATTTGGTTGACTATCAGAGTCAGAGCATCAGCTATTTCATCTCCTATTAATTTAATCAGCTTGTTTAATAATCCATCTATACCACAACTTGTTTTTGGTTTAAGTCTTTTAATAATTTTCTGAATATCTCTTTTTTAACATGATGAAATTGAAGATTGGTGTCATTGCTAGAAGAATTTTTCATTTAATCTTTATATGATTTGCCTAGAGGCTGTTCACTGTTTTCTGCCAAGGAAGGGCCTATATTTACAAAGTATTTATTAAATTCTTCTGCTATCTTATTTTGATCTAAAACTGGAATATCATTTATTAAAAAATATCTCGGGGGAATTCCTCTTTTTTTAGAATTTTTGTTTAACAATCCCTTTATTGTCACCCAGGTCTTCTTTATAATATCATCTTTATATTTTTCAAAACAGCTGGTAAGCAATGTGTGCTCCTTTATGCTTGAGAGACCACATCTTTAGACAAGTTCCAATGCCTCACTGTCTCTACTTTTCTTCAATACATTTTATTGAAGGATCAATATCCACAAAACAAGTTTGATATGAATTTAAAGATGAACTCAAGAACTGTTAGGAGGAACAAGTTAAAAATTTGGGTGACCTATCCCACATTGTGATTTTTTACTGTGAAAAAGGGTCGTTTTCAATAATTTTCAATTTTACCCATTATTATTAGCACTTTTTTACTTAGCAAGTTCATTGTATTCTACAAAATGGTTGGAAATATGACGAAGACCATTACCCTGAGATATTGTTGCTCTGGATTGGCTGACAAATCTGTAGCAATTAATTGAAATAGGCAATTTGATGCAATTTGGACTAATATTTATTAATTTCCTGTGTCAAAACTATATTATTTAGGACCTTTAAAACTATCGAGATAGGTAAATGGTGTCATTATTGGTATATCAGGTAAATTTTAGCCTTATATCTTTAAGCTTTACATCTGAATCCTATTTTAAAGAAGCCACGAAAATCGCTTTCGAAATTTGCTTTTTCAATTTCAAAGTCGCCTGGAAGCCAGAATTTTAAGGATAGGTAGCTGAAATTTTGCATATGTTCCTTCCAGATAGTGGACACCATTAGTGTAAAATTTCATTAAAATCGAAGGGGGTCAGGTGGGGACCATTGGTTGATTTGACATGGAATGACCCCCCCCCCCCCATCCGGCAATGTGATTTGACAAATAAAATGACTGAACAAACTTGCTATTCTGTATGTGTATTTATCTAACTCTTGAAGAGGTCAATGAGGGTGATTTGAGGTCACAGGTAGTTCACAGTGCAGAGGTCACAGGAAGTTCACCCTGCAGAGTTGACCTCAGAAAAGGCTCACAGAAAGCTCACACAAACATGCCATGGAATAGATCAACCAGAGCTCACAGAGAGCTCACAGAAAGCTCACATGAGGCTCACGTGAATCTCACTATGAGACCTCATATTTGGCTCACAGGGAGCTCACAGTGTGACCTCAACTGTTGAGCTCAAAATTTAATCGCCCTCATTGACTGGCTTCAAAATGAGGTTGATGTGAGGTCTCTTCTGTGAGCTTTCAAGGTATATTTGAAGAGCTCACAGGGATATCACAGTGAGGTCAAATTGTTGACTGGGAAGGAAACTATCACACTTTTTTCGTTTTTCGCATGAAAATTGAAGTTTGTCACATTTGAGATAGGAGCTTTCATAGCATTTAAATTACTTGCTTTACAAGGATGTCATGCCATCATAAGATAATGTGTTATGTGTAGATGGAAACCCACCTCCTTAAAATTGTGTCCCACAACAAGGGTACAGCCAGGCTATATATATAGATATATGGAGGTCGCGGTGAGGCCAATTGAACCAGGGGAGTTTATGGCAGTTTATTAATTTTTATTTTCAATAAAAATTTTTAACAAAATACATTTGCAATGAGAGGTACTATTCAGTAAAACTGTTTTTCTAATAGGCCCATTACAATGGATTAAAAAAAAATATATATATAAATTTAATATTAAAGTTTAACTGTATATCCCACAATAGGCAGTGAAGTTCTGGTAAAAAACCATGTGATTCACACCATGTGGTTCATCGTTGTGAACCACATGCATCTCATTATCTAACGTTGTTATGTAAACAATGGGCAGTGAAGTGATGACGTCACAATGTTTTGACGCTCTCATTGGTCAGTGTTGTTGCTAGGGATCTTTTTGCGGCCATTCAAACAAAATAGTGCCTCTTGAAATTATTAAACATTTTTACTGGAGGGATATTTTTATTGTGGAATATAAATAAAACTTAATGGGAGTGTGGTTCACAGCAATGAACCTCACTCATGTCAGGTCTGCTGCAGAATAAACACTCGTCCTTCGGACTCGTGTTGTATTCTTCCACGACCTGACATTCATGAGGTTCATTGCTGTGAACCACACTCCCATTAAGTTTTATTATACAACTGGTTCAACTGGCCCCAGGCTATTCTTTGAACAGAAAGAAATGTGTGAGACATGTCAAATTTAGCCTAAACATGCTATGGTCCTAGCTGAACTGGTTAGCAAAAGTAAAGGATTGCAGCCCCACACTTTACCCATCATCCTTCCAATGGTTCAACTGGCCCCAATGGATGGTTAAACTGGCGGCAACGGTGGGGCCAGTTGAACTTTCTTTTTTTTTTTAAGGCTCATATGTCAGCCGTGGTAAGATATATGCAAAAACCTTAAGTTGGGATGTTTAGACAACTTTTCAAAATACCTTTTCCATCTTGTTCTCTTTGAAAGCTGTAAAGGTATGCACACAAGAGAGCAATTTCTAAAATTTGGTTCAACTGGCCCCACTCTCCCCTACTTTCACCTGCAATATCTCTTTCAGTTGAGCCTACTCTGTTCTAATATTTACTGATGTTTTCCAAAGGTCTAAAAAAAAGGCAATAATTCGAAAAGAAACGTAGACTATTTTTTTTCTTTTTTCAGCTGTGTGTTGCTGAATTCAGGAAATGCAAATATCCAGAAAAACCAGATTCGAAGCTAACACTGCCCCTGTCAACCAGCATCAAGGAACTGAAGGAGATGAACATATTTGACAATGGTACGAAGCAATTCCAAGCAGACACGTTTACTCTGGCACACAAGGGGACCATTCTGAGCACAGGCATTACAATCATTTTGAGAAAAAAGCTTGTCACTGCACTTATTGAATTTATATACAAGGTTGGCAACTCCTGGTTTGAGAATTCATGCTCTTGTTTGAGACAGCATTACAGCAGGGATTCTCAAACCAGGAATCTTGAGGGAGTTGCCAACCTTGTATGTATTTTATACAGGATACATTTAGCAATGTGAGCTTTTTGTAAGGAATTGTAATGCCTGTGATTCTGAGAAACGAGGATACCTTGGCGGCCATCTATACTCCTGGTTGTCGATGTTCATTCATTTGACATTAATGTTGGAGACAATGACGATCAATGGAAGTTTTCCCTGACGATCAACACTTCTGATTTGTTAAATGTGGATAGAATAATCTTAGGCACTGTCTACACACAAAGAGGCGTTGCACCTGAGAAGGCAGGGATAGCATATAGCCATCAGGGAAATGAATATTTTAGTGTTGAACTGGCTCATCTGTTTCCCTATGATATTTTTTTTATCAGTCTTAAAGAAGATTAAATTTTCTCTATCATCACACATTATTTTGACACACATGTAATGTTCATGGAATTAAATGCTTCAGACTGTTTGAGATAATAAACAGTTTTATAAAGTTTTAATTAATTTATATATATATGCTATATATTGATGATGTCTAGCTATGTCTCAATCTGCCATGTTCCATTGTTGTTGTTTTTTTTTATTCAGGATGATGGATGATACACATTCTTGCATAGTGAATATCTGTGTCTGTATAATTAGCTGCAATCTGGCATGAGTTTTTCTGTGCTTGAACAGCGAACCATATTCGTATCCCTGTCGATATTATATAAATTATAGTATGTGTGTGCAAGAATCAGTATAGAAACTGCCCCAACCTGGGATTTATTGACTTTAGCAAGATATTATAATAAAACCCACTGAGGGTGGTGGATCAGTCCACTGAAACCCATGAGTGGTCTGGCCGGCGGAGGAACTCACGAGTGGCGAAGCCACGAGTGAGTTCCACAGCCAGCCAGACCACGAAGCCAAACTGAGCGCATTTTATATACTTGACTTTGACTCAACCCAATGGAATCTGTCGTCTGTAGTACTCTGTACTATCATCATTGTGCAACTCCTCAAACAAAGTTAAATAGATGACGTTGTCCCAGCATCAATGTCATGAAAATTTCGAATGCAGACAAGACAGACGATACATGCAAAATATCTCCCTCCATATCATTGAAATATCACATTAATGAAAAAATGTTTTTAGAACAAAATTTATTTCGCACAGTTTTACAAATAATAATATATTATAGGCCTATTAACTTCTTTAATATTAATTTCATTAAAGGCATTGCCTCATCTTTGATCAAATTATTTTATAGAAAAATTCTTAGTGTCACAGCTAGACACAAAACAATTAAAGTTATTTTGGTGGTAAAAAAAATTGCCTCATTTAATTTTTGTGTGTACTGAAAATCACCAAAAAATGAATTAGGCCAATTTTGCTTTGGGCTGACTATTTGTAGTGTTTAAAGTGATGTCAAGGGCTGCATGATGGTCTCCTCTCAGCTGCTCATTGCACTGCAGAACTAACTGTAATTGTACACTGGTAGTAGCATACTCGCCCTCCGTTGGTAAAAACGCAAATAATTCTAATAGTGCAAGTTACTATTGGGCCCCGAAGAGCGTCATAGTTTTCCTCAGGAAGCTTGTCGCCATCCTTGTAGCCATCAGGAAGGACCTTCACATCAGCAGGAAGCTGGCTTTCGTCAACAATTTGGAATTTGAATTTGTCCTTGTGGTCGCCTTCATTATCAACAGGGGGAGCTTCTGGGTTGTCTGCACTCAGTTCCTTGTCAACAGGAGGAGCTTCTGTGGTGTCTGCACTGTCCTCTGCTCGATCGAATGGTGAACCAGCAGTCTGTCAAGTGAAAATACTTGAAGTTAGTACAAAGCAGCACTTTTACACCACAACTAGTCCTTTTCACAGTCTGATTGGACAATTGGCCAAGTGACAAAGTGTGAAATTTATGTTCTTGGTTTTAAAAAAGGCACAAAAACTGAAATGTGCAATATGAGGGGAAAATGGGAACAAAAACGGGAAATCAAAAGGGAAAATGAGGATGGTAAGAAAGATGCTAGAGAAAAGGAGGGAAAAGGAGGGAAAAGGAAGGAAAGGGAGAGAAAAGGAGAGAAAATGAGAGAAAAGGAGAGGAAAGGAGAGGAAAGGAGAGGAAAGGAGAAGAAAGGAGAAGAAAGGAGAGAAAGGGAGAGAAAAGGAGAGGAGAGAAGAGGAGAGGAAAGGAGAGGAAAGGAGAGGAAAGGAGAGGAAAGGAGAGGAAAGGAGAGGAAAGGAGAGGAAAGGAGAGGAGAGAAAAGGAGAGGAAAGGAGAGGAAAGGAGAGGAAAGGAGAGAAAAGGAGAGGAGAGAAGAGGAGAGAAGAGGAGAGAAGAGAGAGAAAAGAGGAGAGAGGAAAGGAGAGAAAAGGAGAGAAAAGGAGAGAAAAGGAGAGAAAAGGAGAGAAAAGGAGAGAAAAGGAGAGAAAAGGAGAGAAAAGGAGAGGAAAGGAGAGGAGAGGAGAGAAAAGGAGAGGAGAGAAAAGGAGAGGAGAGAAGAGGAGAGGAGAAAAGAGGAAAGGAGAGAAAAGGAGAGGAGAGAAGAGGAGAGAAGAGGAGAGAAGAGGAGAGAAGAGGAGAGAAGAGGAGAGAAGAGGAGAGAAAAGGAGAGGAGAGGAGAGGAGAGGAGAGGAGAGGAGAGGAGAGGAGAGGAGAGGAGAGGAGAGGAGAGGAGAGGAGAGGAAAGGAGAGGAAAGGAGAGAAAAGGAGAGGAGAGAAGAGGAGAGGAGAGGAAAGGAGAGGAAAGGGGAGGAAAGGAGAGGAAATGAGAGGAGAGAAGAGGAGAGGAGAAAAAAGGAAAGGAGACATAGGAAGAGGAGAGAAGAGGAGAGAAGAGGAGAGAAGAGGTGAGAAAAGGAGAGGAAAGGAGAGGAAAGGAGAGAAAATGAGAGAAAAGGAGAGAAAAGGAGAGGAAAGGAGAGGAAAGGAGAGGAGAGAAGAGGAGAGAAGAGGAGAGAAGAAGAGAGAGAAGAGGAGAGAAGAGGACAGTAGAGGAGAGTAAAGGGCGAGTAAAGGGCGAGTAAAGGGAGAGTAAATGGAGAGTAAAGGGAGAGTAAATGGAGAGTAAAGGTAAAGCAATGGTAGAGTAAAGGTAGAGAAAAGGGAGAGTAAAGGTAGAGAAAAGGAGAGAAAAGGGAGAGAAAAGGGAGAGAAAAGGGAGAGAAAAGGGAGAGAAAAGGGAGAGAAAAGGGAATCCTGACTTCCTACCCGCCGCCCCCCCCCCCCCTGCGGGTTGGCAAAAAGGCAACCAAAAACTCTTTTGAATAAGTATGACATAGACCTGCCTTTTTAAAACTAAATTATGCCTTTTACTGCCTTTTAAAAATGTTTTTGGCCCCAAATTGGCCCAAGATTTTTCTCTGTGGGGAGGGGGGATACATTTACATCTGGCACATTTATGAATCTGAAACTTGGTCCACATGTGGTACGACTATGTTCAAAGCCCCAGAGACCGAACACTCTTAACGCAAAAGGTTCTTCATAGCCGTAAAAAGGTTCTACATTTTTTAAAGGGTTCAACTGAATTGAAAAGGTTCAGTACTTGGTGGGAAAGCCCTATGATAGGACCCTATGCTCCCAACTTGAGATAAAGGGGCTCCATTGTGGGAGTTCAGTGCAGCTGGATTATCTAAATGCTGTTTTTGTTTGCTGTTCGAACCTGTTTAAAAGTTAAGTAATGAACCTTTTAGGGTTCCTTATCTATACCACCTTATAAAACCCTTAAAGGTTCCATATAAAACCTTTTTGTTAAGAGTGAATGATCTGGTTCTGCTTTGAATAGGTTGGCCAATACTCAGCCCAATAGCGCACGACCTGCAGAGAATGGTTTTAACATTTTAAGTGTTTAAAATTTGTGTATTAGAGTCTATCACTTTGATATAGACAAAATGAGTTCAGTTTCCTGTTGAATTTTTGCATTCTGTGAGTCATAATCACCCATGATTTGTCATGATCATTACATTAGTACAGGAAACATATATGCTGTTAATGATTCATGATCATGATACCTGTGAGACTGTAAGATCCAAAGCAATGTGTTAAATATTTTGATATGGGATAATGAGTCATCATGGGCATGATTTTTCATAACCAATCTGTGCAGCCTCTGGCAGTGATTGGTATACATGTAGGGGAGACCGGGGCTGGTTGTCACAGGGGCAGGTTGTCACACTTTTTATTGCACTGAACTAGAGAGTTACACAGCTCAACCAATCATTGTTTATTGCTTTTATAACCCACTGGAGTCTTTTTGAAAAATCTTGACCCGTGGAAGAGAGTTTGGTAGGCACACGGTCTATTAAAAATTTCCGGTCACAAAAAGTAAATTTTTACCTTCAACTTGCATGTTATCGTACTCTTTAACAAATAGTTTTTGAAAAAGGTACACTTAATACACTTACCATGTAGACATTTCTTTAAATAATGATAACAACAAATAGTGAAAATTTTGATAACAACGGCCTTGGTCACCCGTTTTTGGAATTTTCATCAATCGGGGCAGGTTGTCACAAAAAGGCGGGGCAGGTTGTCACACTTTTTGGAGCTGGCTGTTACCTATCAGGACCAGGCTTTAAAAACCAAAAAACTAACACAAATATAAATTTTTGCTTTATACATGCTATTGATGACTGAAGATATATGTTGATATACATTGTGTTTAAATAAATCGATTTCAAATTTATGTGTAAAATTTGTAAAAAAAAATCGTAAAAATCCTTCTCCTTATCAGAATGCTTCCCTGCTGATTGGTAAGCCTTCATTTGTAGCACCCTTGTACACAGTAGAATGTTTGTTAAGGTCTTCACTGGGCAAGTAAAGGATTCTTAATATGTCCAAAATAACTTTTTTTGGTTAAGATCTGCCCTACAGAGTTTCACTTCCTGCATCCGAGCTCTTACCCAAAAGTGTGACAACCTGCCCCAAGAGTGTGACAACCTGCCCCGAAAATGTGACAACCTGCCCCGAATTCTGAATTTTAAAAAATGTCAAATAGGACATCAAGATTTCGAATGATATAGGTATATATTCACCAGATAGGTTTAAGTCACTCCCCTTTTTGCCATTCATATAGAATGGCAGTGCTCCTGCATGCTTTAAATAGAAATAGTAGCATGTTTAAGTTTTACACACTGTGACAACCTGCCCCTGTGACAACACAGGGCTCAGTAACTGGCCCACTCCTGTTCAACATATTTATCAATGATTTCATTTTAAAACTTCGAAGTCTATGTAATGTTTATAACTATGCAGATGATAACACTCTTTCTTTCTCACATGCTAATCCCATCATCATAAAAAACACACTTGAATCTGCCTCACATGCAGCTACTACATGGTTCACTGATAACTTCATGAAAGCTAATCCCTCTAAATTTCAAGCAATTTGCTTCAGTAAAGAGGACCTTTCAATAGAATACAATATCAATGGTAACACAGTTGAATCTGAAAAGGTAGTTAAGCTTTTAGGTGTCCAACTTGATAACAAACTTACGTTTAACCAACACGTATCAACAATATGTAAAAAAGCAGCCAGACAAATAAACGTCCTATTTCGCTTAAACAAAAATTTAAACTATCAATGTAAGTTAAAAATTTATGACTCTTTAATTATGTCTAATTTTGTTTACTGTTCTGTAGTATATGATGCCTTTGCAATGAGAAACGATAAGAAAATTGAAAAACTGAATAAAAGGGCACTCAGACTTGTCTGCAACGACTACGTGTCAAACTACAGTGAACTTCTAAAAACCACCAAGAAGCAGATGGTCCATGTTTACAGGAAATTTTATTTAGTTGAACATGTGTATAAAATTCTTAATAACCTAGCTTTGCCTGTACAGCCCGATTTTTATGAAAGACAAAGTGCCCCATATTCCTTTCGTGATGATTTTAAATTAGTGCTACCAAAGTTCAATTCCATTACATATGGACTCAGATCAATAGCTTATCAGGGTGTTGTTTTATGGAATGATATCCCTTGTCATGTGAAACATTGTAAATCTTTGAAATTATTCAAGCAAATTGTTCGTAAGAATTTAAACCTTATGGAATGCCAATGTGGATCCTGTATTATATGCCTGAAAAATAACCTGTAAGTTTACAATCAAATGTGATACGCAAAATGTCATCTTTCATCTGTACATAATCATCATTCAATTGTTTTATCATTGTCGGCTAAAAGCCCTGGTGGCTTATGTTGGTGTTTTATATTATCACCTCCGACTTTAAATAAAGTTTTACTTACTTACTTACTACTTATACTTACAACCTGCCCCTGTGACAACCAGCCCCGGTCTCCCCTACTTGCAATGATGACAGCTCATCCACCTGAGTTGAGATAGAGAGTTTTTTGTATCTGCGAGTTTAGCTTGCTTGAGACATGCTTTGACTGACCAATGAATGTTTCTATCTGACATAATTATACCCTAAATTCATTGAGCCAGAATACTGTCACAAAAAAACCATTATTTGGTTGACATTGATCTCTAAGTTTTACAGATTGTTGAAACAAGCCCCCCATATTGGACCTTTGCCCCCCCAGGTGCCCCCCCATATGAACTTTTCAACCTTGGCTAAAATATACAATTAGTATTATGGGTGCCCCCCCCAGAGAATCGTGTGCCCCCCCCCAGGTGCCCCCCATTTGCGACCCCCTAGTTACGCCACTGTATTTGCCACATACACGCCTGCTTCACGAGCACATACACGACTTTCACGAGCGTGTATGAGAAAAATGTTCACACATAGTATTACACGCACGTGGATGTGCAAACACTCGTATGCGCAAATAATAATAGGTCGCAGCAGGTGAGTCATCAGACGCACATACACGCCTATAGAATATACATTTGCTATTTGGCACATACACAACCATGCACTAAATGAATTAGTCTGGCGCCTGCAAGGTGGACATGAAATCCAGCGCATATATGTGGGTGTGAAATCCAGCGCATAAATGCTACATGGTAGATTGTGTCACCGCTTTAGTGCCTACAATGTGGTTGTGAGTTCCAGCGCATTTGAGGAATATTTTTGCATTGGAAAAGAGTTGGAATAGCTATCAGTAGCTATTTGCTACTTTGGATGACTGATGGAACTTCCAAATAGGGAGTTTTGTTTACCTTCGAGAGGTCTCCCAGCTCCATTACAGTTTCTGTTTAGAATCCTTTCTATTGTAATTTAATATCAGGAGCCTATAAATGATTTTGAAATTGAAAAAAAAAATTGAAAAATTGCCTTATTGTTGCTTATGTTAACAGTAATTGAATAGATAGATAGATAGATAGATAGATAGATAGATAGATAGATAGATAGATAGATAGATAGATAGATAGATAGATAGATAGATAGATAGATAGATAGATAGATATACACGAATGTGCTGTATTACATGCAAACGACTGTATTATATAACTACTGTGTTTCAGTTACAAGTGTGCTAGATGACACACTCACGAGCACACATCCACGCTTGCAATATTTGGCATATATAGGTGCTCTCCCAAAGTGAATATATATGGCTCATGGCCATGGTCTGATGGTCCTCTCACCAAACAGCAACACTGCAACATCCAGAAATTAAATATAGATGGAATCACTTGTGTCATGGCTTATGTGTTGATGCAAATGAGTGAAGGACGAGAAGTGAATGCCTCCTCCGCTTTTGTGCAGGGGACAGTGGTTGGACAAATCATGCTGGTGAAGATTCATAATCTCATTTCCAAATACTTCACATACAGCTTTGGATCTTACAAGCCAACAGTTATCATGATCATGAATCATCAACAGCATATATGTTTCCTATACTAATACAATGATCATGACAAGTCATGGGTGATTATGACTCACAGAATGCAAAAAATCAACAGGAACCTGAATGCATTTTGTCTATATCAAAGCACAGGCGGAATGATCACATGCTTTGCCTTTACTCTGTTCTATTATACTAAGTAAGTTGTATGTATAAAACGCCCCCTATGGGAAAATGGCGGCCCCTGTGTGTGGTTATATTCGCGGAAGTATCTATAAATAGTATTCTTGGGATATCCCATGGCCACTGGGCCTGTTTTGTAGTGCTTGGGAAACAGGCTAAAGTGCAGGAGCCACTGTAATCGATTTAGGTTGCAGTTTATTCAACAGATGGCTCTGTGATCTCCTGAATTTTGATTGGCTGTCAGGGGAAATAACCTGATGATGTACGTTGATGTTCGTGCACACATAGGAAAATTTGGCAAAGAAGATTTTATTTGAGCCTGAAAGCATTGTGATGGGTGCAAATCACCTCCAAGTGCAGCTGGCACACTTTATTTGAAACAACCTGAACAAGTGTTCTCAAAAAGTGCTCCTTGAGCAATTTTAATCAATTTTCTCTATTTGCACTCCTCCAGGTGGCACTTGAACCATACACCTTCCTCTCTATCTCAAGAACTGCTAAGATCATTCCGCCTGTGATCAAAGTGGCAGACTGTAATTGAGAGAAGTTTCAGTTAAGTCTGTCAAAAATTATTTAATCAATTCGTCAGTTAACTGGATCGTATCACTCATTGGGGAAATTCAGGATTATTTTTCTTTGTCCCTCCTCTGACAAAAATCCTAACTATACCACTCTGCTAGTGCGGCAAAAAATGTATACTCACCAGGTGGTTAATGGACACAGCCAAGAAGGCGAAAATTACCAGGGGTAGAACAACCTTCATGATGTCACTGCAAGAAAGACAAAAAGAGCATTAGAACCATAGAAATACATAGAACGGACATGAGGCTGTATGATGCCACCTCAAGATGAGGTCACCAAATCCGCCATATTGGAACTGCCCTGAGACATGATGTCACAATAGAATAATTATGATGTGACGTCATGCCATTGTTATAAGTGACATCACAGTTATTGGTGACGTCACAGTCCATTGTGCCAGTATTCAGGGCAGTTCCAAGATGGTGGATTTGGTTGCTTCATCTGCCAGAGCCTCATGTCCCTTCTATGTATTTCTATGATTAGAACAATCAGAAATTATTCTATAACACAAGATTGCTCTTCTAAAGATCAAACTTAATGACCCGGAGAAGTATTTGTGTCCTGGAACGAAATTCAACAATAAGATAAGATAAGATAAGTGCCAGTTATATCCCGCGTTTGAGTGAATATGTGATATATCTGAGGCGTAGTCGAGGATTATCACATATTCACGAAAACAAGGGATATAACTAACTTATACCTTAAACAAAACAAAATAAAACAAAACAAAGAGATTTTAAAAAGAAAATAAAACAATAAGGATTTACGGAAAGAGGAAGAAAACTGCTACAAACAATTTGCCAAGTGGGATTAATCTAATCAGTATCAAGTATCAGTTGAAGAAAAAAAATCCAAATGGAATCACAGTTGACAATTATGTGATATGAAATTTTTACATATTCTGATCATTTTCTTGGATATACAAGGCTAATGCATCTGAAAGGTATTTGAAATTTTCAATCACGCACTAAAAAAGCTACAGAGACATCCCTTACATTTTTAGAATTTGGTTATTAATTTAGAAAACAACTGATTTTAATACTGTGGACCTTGACATTGTGTTAGTTACTTGAAATACAGGGATATCTCCCAATTACTACCTTTAATATATCAAATAACATACATGTGTAAACACCAAAGCTTGAAGACCGTGCTGCCTGGATCCAAAAGATTGATTTTAAAGACAATAGTTTGTAATAAGCTAATTAGTTGCAAAATTATAACGAAAAATGTTTGGATTGGAAATTTAAAAAGAAACAGTTTGAATTTTTAAAAGTGGAAAAAAAAATCCCCCCCCCTCGGAAAATGTGGGGGGGGGATGTTTAGAAAGAAAATTAATTTGACCAAAAAAAAAACAGTGGTACAAAAAAATTCTAAAAAAAAAATTGGGTTATACAATTTGCAATTGGGGGGGGGGGGGATTTTTGAGAAAAAATCAGAAAACAAAATTTGGAAGGGGGGGAGAGGGAGTTGTAAAAAAAAGTTTGGAACAAAAGATTTTCTTGAAAATTTAGGGGGAGGAAGAATTTAAAAAACATATTTTTAGTGAATGATGTCCTAAAATATTTCTTTTTGAATTAAACAAAACCATGTTAAGAAATACCTCCACCACCAGCAATTATTTTATATATTCAAGACGACTCTATAGGAATTATTTATTTCACCTAAACTGGACAAGAAATTAACTATAAAAAAAATCAAAGCCTCCTCCTCCTCCTAGAGATCCAATATGGTTGACCCCTTATCCTTATTAGTTGTGTTCTTGACATTAAAATCTGAAGGGGGTCAAATTTAAGGATTTACGGATTTGTCTCAGGCGTTTTGTTTTATAATACTTTTGTTTAATTTTTGTTAGTAATTCACTGTTTGGTACAGTTTTGCTGTTTGTGTTTTGAGCTTTGTTAAACAATGAGGCTTATATATTCTATATACTCCCATGGGCGTATAAGTGAACAACAAAGAATATATGAAATATACCAGCCAAATACAGGCTTCTGATTGGCTGCTGGCTCATAGACGTGGTATAAGTTTTATTTAAAGTTGGGTTATAATGAACAATATAAAATAAGCATTTCTGTCTCCAACAATATGAGGCCATATACACAGATGAAGTGAAAACAAATGATAATGTACAATGATATGCACAATTTGTAAAAACAAAAATCATTCATAAAATTGTAAAAACATATCGATGGTGAAAGTGCAAAACCTCGTATGTCAAAAAAAGCCATTTTTCAGAAATTGGAAAAAACTATCACCGATATTTTTTTATGGTAATGTTTATCAATATGTGAATTAGGCTCAACTGGATTTATAGAAAGTGACAGTCTGTTTTAGCATAATTTTTTGTCAGAGGTCGTTGACCCCTTGCATCGATGTTACCATCAGATATGATTGAAAATGTTGAGTTACAAGGTTTTGCACTTTCACTTTCTTACAAGTTAGTAAAGTGCAAAACCTTGTAACTCAACCATTTATCACATTTTAAAGCAACTTGCAGCATTGAATGTACTTCCAATCTGTAGGTAAACAGTAAAAAATATAATTTAACCATGATAAATAACGACAGCAAATTTTAATTAGTGGCTACAATAGCAAGAATGAGGAAAATGACACTTTTTTCAAATTTTTGTGCACACTCTTTTTTAATAGCCCATATCGCCAAAACAAATATAGGGAGGTAAAAAAATTTTACAAAGGAAATTTCCTGTGAGCCATAAAAAAAGTACCACAATCATAATTTTACAAAAAAGGTTGAAATGTCCTAAATATGTGCTTCAAAGTTCTGATTTGAGTTACAAGGTTTTGCACTTTCACTTTTTGGAACAAATCGATATACAAGGTTTGGTGAAATCACTCTGTTACAGCTTCGAAAAATAGCAAAGAGGCAAGGTGACCAATTGACAACATGTATTGGATATTGAAGTAGTCATTCCACCAAAAATCTAAAAATAGCAAAATTTTGACATACAAGGTTTTGCACTTTCACCATCGATATGGCAACTTAGAGATTAAGACAACATAGTTAACAATCATTGCAATTACATTAGGGCTTCCATAAATTAATAGCTTTATTTCAAACAAGTACATTTATTTTGTTGAGATTATTAGGTAATTTGTTATAAAGAGTAGCACCTGTATTATCTAAACGACTTCAGCCCATATGAAACCATATTGCATATTGGTTGTACTACGTTTGTACCAAAAACGTATGTTTATATGGTCGCCATTACAATTTAGTTTCGGGTAGATGTATTGGCAGCTATTTTGGATTCTCCAAATGTTCAGCTCCAGATAATTTGACATTTTTAAGAAGATAAATCAAAATTATATTTAAAAGTGGTGCTTACCTTTGATTTTGAAAGTCATATTTTTTTAAATCAGTAATTTTGACGTCCACGGCAATTACGAAAAAGGCTATACAGAAAAAATGCGCACCGACCTGAAGTGTTACCCAAACTTAATTTGAAGGTCTAACCATATAGAACATGATTGTGAGAAGTTTTGCCCTAAAAGAGAGATGTACACTCTGACCCCCCAGAGCCAGGAGTATAGGTCAATATGTGCCATTTGGTTCATGGTGTTGTGTTTCATTAGCTTTTGAAAACTTTACACAAAACTTGGCTTCTTCGGGTGACTCCAAAATCAATCTCAAAGACTGAGACATAATCAAGGGAGTTACAGCTCCAGATAATTTGACATTTTTAAGAAGCTAAATCAAAATTGTATTTAAAACTAGTGCTTACCTTTGATTTTGGGAGTCAACAGGCAACAGTCAACTTCTAGATTTCTTCTACAATTTCGTCAGCATTCAAGAAATGTATGCCAATGATGGACCGCACTCTCCTTATAAGGCAGAGGGTCTCATCTGGGTAACAACATGTGACTATTTCTTAACCAATCAGATGCTTAGTTTCCACATTCCTCAATCCTGAACGCCTTCTTAAAGGCGAAGAAAAGCAATAAATCAGAGAGGAGCAGCAAATATTACCCTTCTGAAAAGGGTTATAAAAAAATGTTTTTTTATGGTCTGTTGAAATTCAATCTTGCATGAATATTCAACTTCTGGTAAATTTCCTACATATATTCCAACTTCACCTTCACCTCAACAAAAAAACATTGAAAAAGTGACTCCAATAAATTAAAAAAAAAAAATTAAACCAGTTAGGAATGATGTTGAGTGACACTAAGGACTGGTATTCATGAATTCCACGTCAAAGTGGAAAATTTGAAGAACATCACCTTTCTTTATAGAAAGTGACTTAGCAAACACAATTTTCAATATATTTACATGAAATAAAATTGTTTTTTATCTTGATAAGTTTGGTCATTTGTTACTTTTATTCATTTTTAGAGTTTAATGCTGGTTAGATTGTTATCTTTAAGATATTGATGGAAATTGCGTTTTTTTAGTTGTAATTGCTGAAAAATGCAAAACATTGACAAAAATGGCCTTTTTTGGAGGTCTTCTTATAAATGAAACACTGTATCTGCACCAGGGATGTTGACTCAATCAGACATTATAACTTTTCAAATTTATAATTTTTCAAAAATTTTTGACAACTTTTCAGGTTTCATGCCCCACTGCCAATATAATTATATGCAACTAGCTGTTCACCCGTCAAGAGTTTTGTAACTTTAGAAATATTGAAGTTCTAAGTGAAGTGTTGCTGAAAGTTGAAATTAAGAATGTAAGTGATCACTTACGTGTGGTGGAGTTGTAGTGTGCAAATGTGGCGGTGGTATCTATGTATTGAGGCAATGAGGCATGTACTTATGTATGTTTGCATGATCTATGTATCTATGTATCTATGTATCTATGTATCTATGTATCTATGTATCTATGTATCAATGTATCTATGTATCTGTCTATCTGTCTATCTATCTATCATTTCTATCTATCTATCTATCTATGTAACTATGTAACCATCTAGCCATCTATGCACAGTGCAGGTATCTCGCAATGTATGAATTAGGGACCGTTCAGAATTTATGACTGGGGGGAGGGGGGGTGGGAGTTTTGGCCGAGGGGGTACTAACTTTTCACACGTGTTTCAAGGGGGGGTATTAATTTTTGACAACACTTCCAAGGGGGGGTAAGAAATTTTAACAAAGAAAATTTTTTAAAAACACGTATAAACTCATTTTATTTGGACTTTTTTACGCGCAAAATGACGCGAATCTGTACTCGTGGCTGGGAATAACAGTACACATGTATATGTGTGTATTGCTTTGTATGTCGAAGGGGGGGGGGGTACTAAAAAAATGCATGAAACCTAAGGGTGGGGTACTAAAAATCCGCATGAAACTCAAGGGGGGATGTATAAATTTTTGACTGGAAGTTCCAGCAAAACTCCCACCCCCCCCCAGTCATAAATTCTGAACGGTCCCTTAGAAAAGGTGAGCAGTACCATGAGGCAGGGCCCATAGGAATTGCCCACAAAATTCATTAACTCTGGACTTAAGGCTAGGAAGTGAATAAATGTGTCATGTAGATGCCAATTGCAAATCCTCGGGTAAAGTGGCATGTTTTGGGGTGAAATGTAAGGTTCTATGGGTTGAAATGAGAAAGCCTTAGTGGTGAGATCATACAGGCTCTACCACAATTATAATGATAGATGCCTGGTGGAAGTCAAGTGATTCTGTCACGTGATTCCATCACAGTACTTATGCTGCCACCTAGGGTATATCATACTAATAATATTAATAATAATATTTATTGATTTCAAGTGCATTCCATAAAATGATCTCAACACACTGTACATACAGGTTTACCATTAAAAACATTGAAAAGTTTAAAAACAATTTACGTATAAAATCAAACAAATGTTCTAAAAATTAAATAAAATATGAAGTGAAAAAATGAGTTTTAAGATTTGATTTAAACTGGCTGTAAGAAGATGCTGATCTAATATGAACAGGCAGTCCATTCCATAATGCTGGTCCCTCGATCGAGAACGCACGATTACCAAATGTCTTTGTGCGAGGCGGAGGGGGTCGCCTCAAAGTATCATGCGCTTTGATTGCCAATATTTCTATGAATTTAAACATCGGCAGGTAGAAATTTTACAGAAAAAGGCAGTATGCGTCCTCAGCAAGAGCAGATATAATGCCCACACTAGCGTAATTTTCAAGAATTTGGGAATACTTCATTTTAGAGACTTATGCACACTACATGACTATAAGCTATGTTACAAATTCTTTAATGCCTCACTTCCTGAATCATTGCTGGACTGTGTTGTCCTGAACGAGGGACCTGGACCCAGGTATGTAACCAGATCATATGATATTCACTCCTTACCTTTACCTCGAGTAAAGCATGAATTTGCAAAACAGAGTATAAAATATAGATTGAAATTAAGATATAATGACATGACAGAACTTATTAGGCAAAAGATTTTCACTCACAGTTTCATTGGATTTAAATTGTATGTTAAAAATAGTCTGATAAAAAACTACGAAACATATTGTAATAATGATAATTGTTATATTTGTTCTCAAAATCCTATATAATCAATCTGCTTCAAAATTGTAATTGTTTTAAACATCATCTTCTTGTAGAAAGTAACCTCCAACGTCTGCATCAGCCTCTCCGATCACTGTGTGTAAACGCCAGTCCGTATGCGAATACTTCTAGTTCCTGTCTATTAATCTTAATATATACAGTGGCGTAGCCAGGGGGGGGCAAGGTGGGGCAATTGCCCCCCTGTGGCTGCTCTTGCCCCCCCTCTTGCCCCCCTCTGGCTTTGGAGTAAAATAAAATAAAATTAGCCTGAAATGTCCAGTGCATGACCTTGTTTTACTATTCTGCTTAGGTTGGCCTCTACCAAATAGTGTTTCAAACACTGAGCTAATTATTTAGCGGGCCGAGCGACTGGCGGAGCCGAAAAATGCAGGGCCTCGAAACACCCATTGAACTCTCCCGAATTTGTCAAATTTATTCAACCATGCAGTGAGGCTCTGTAAAATTGCAATGACAATCCCGGTGTCCAGTGCTTCTTGTGAGTGAAGTTTCTCTGTCATGAAGAGGACAAAAACCTTTGTGAAAATTCAATGGCAGATGAGAGGCTCTCAAACCTTGGATGACTTTGTAGAGATATTTTCAAACAGGATCATGCTTCTTAACTCATATCAGAGACTGATGTTGCTACATTGAAATTTATTGTCTCTATTGCAGGCCTCCTAGAACTCTTACTTTTCCTACCTTATTTAGAAATCATCCTACTTTTCCTTTTTGGCCAGTCCTACTTTTTAAAAATTCAGAAATGGTAAATTTAGTGAAGTGTCAAATCTTGTCTCTTCATAGGACAAAGTTCAAGCTTTGAGTCAGAAATGTAAGATATTTGACTGAAAAAAATCTTAAGGCTCATTGTATATTCTTTCGACAAGGTTTGGGACTTATCTTGAGGGAAAAAATTGTGTACTTTCAATGAAGGCGTCAAAAATGAAGACAATATCTTGTCCCTTTGTCTTGCTTTTTGGCAAAATGTGATTAAAACAGGCTCCTACATGACCACAATTAATGATCCTAATGTTTTTGGCCAAACTCTGCAGGGCTGCTAGGAGCCCTGCTATTGTTATTACACTGCTCTGTTATAATTAAGTATCGAGATAATTTTTCATTATTCTCTATGATACTCATTACATTCCTATAATATATTTATGAATAGTTTATAGGCCTAGTCTGATGAAAAATCATGCACTTTTTCTGTTCTAGTGTGATGACATTGCTAAGATGATGAGTGCTATGGGATGAGCATTATATCTTTTCTGTTTCTTGTTCAAGACTGAAAGAATAATTTCATTGATGCCAGAATTCTTGTTTTGATAAAAATGTCACTTTTCTGATGTTTTTCTATGATGTTTTCTTCATCTATGGATCCAGTCATCTAGATTCAATATTTAGTGACATTCAGTCAAGCAAATTTATGCAAGATATAATAATAACTTTACATTTAGCAGCAAAATATCTAAATACATCATATAAAATTTCTTGCACTTCATGGTCAATTTAACTTGCTTAATGATGATGATAATGACCATTGTGAGAGTTTTATCCGAAAAATGTCGATAAATGTCGATAAAGGTCTTGCCCCCCCTCAAGAAGTCCTGCCCCACCCGCTGCCCCACCTGTGGCAGATGTCTGGCTACACCACTGAATATATATATATTATTAAGACTCATATAATGGTCTTGTTTATGTGAAATTTGAAATATTTTGACTGGTGGCCCCTTGGTAGCGGCTTTTGGGAGCCTTAGAGGGGTCTCCAATGTGCTTATTTTGTATGATGAGACAAATTATCTGAATCTATGCTTTGAAAATAAAATGTTTCAAGTACCTTTTGAGGAATTTGCTTGCAATGAGCTTGACAAAATTTAGTGCAAAAAGGTAACTTCCAATTCGATTGTGATTCCGTCACGCTGAATGCAGGGCAATGGCAGCGAGTGTAAAAGTATCTCTATGGTGTAGAACATCCCAGACCCTGGCCAAACATTCTCTCTCCACATCTAAACATTTTAATTCCCTGATATATGCTACATGTGGCCTTGACAGTGGAAATAAATACTATAAACATGATGGAATCACATGGAATTCATGTATTGTTATTTGGCTGGAAACATAATATATATATTTCTAGTGCCGACTAGAATTATTATATGGAAATTTCTACATTCTTCTTTCAAAGAAACAATGAAAAATGACGTGAAAGTACCTTAAGAGTTGCTTGCAGATAGAATATCAATCTATCTATCAGGCTATCTATCTATCTATTATTGTGTGTTCAGCTAATGCCCAGCACCTTAGACGGTTCAGCCAAAGGTATACCAGTGGCCAAGGGCCAAGGTGTTGGGGTAGCTTCACACAGCCTGATTTCAGAGCTGGGGTTGTAGGATGTGCTATTTATAGACACAGCATAGCAGACTTGCTCACCAAGCCCCTGGTGAGAGAACTCTACATGATATGCTCCCTGTTAAGTTAGATTCACTTGCAGCCATGTGTTAGACTTAGGACTGATACATATGTAAGTGAATCTAGGGTGTGGGCTGCCCCTTGCGGGACTCGAACCCACGAACTCCGGATTCGTCCACCATATTGTGTGTTCAGCTAATGCCCAGCACCTTAGACGGTTCAGCCAAAGGTATACCAGTGGCCAAGGGCCAAGGTGTTGGGGTAGCTTCACACAGCCTGATTTCAGAGCTGGGGTTGTAGGATGTGCTATTTATAGACACAGCATAGCAGACTTGCTCACCAAGCCCCTGGTGAGAGAACTCTACATGATATGCTCCCTGTTAAGTTAGATTCACTTGCAGCCATGTGTTAGACTTAGGACTGATACATATGTAAGTGAATCTAGGGTGTGGGCTGCCCCTTGCGGGACTCGAACCCACGAACTCCGGATTCGTCCACCATATTGTGTGTTCAGCTAATGCCCAGCACCTTAGACGGTTCAGCCAAAGGTATACCAGTGGCCAAGGGCCAAGGTGTTGGGGTAGCTTCACACAGCCTGATTTCAGAGCTGGGGTTGTAGGATGTGCTATTTATAGACACAGCATAGCAGACTTGCTCACCAAGCCCCTGGTGAGAGAACTCTACATGATATGCTCCCTGTTAAGTTAGATTCACTTGCAGCCATGTGTTAGACTTAGGACTGATACATATGTAAGTGAATCTAGGGTGTGGGCTGCCCCTTGCGGGACTCGAACCCACGAACTCCGGATTCGTCCACCATATTGTGTGTTCAGCTAATGCCCAGCACCTTAGACGGTTCAGCCAAAGGTATACCAGTGGCCAAGGGCCAAGGTGTTGGGGTAGCTTCACACAGCCTGATTTCAGAGCTGGGGTTGTAGGATGTGCTATTTATAGACACAGCATAGCAGACTTGCTCACCAAGCCCCTGGTGAGAGAACTCTACATGATACTATCTATCTATCTGTCTATCTATCTATCTGTCTAGCTGTCTACCTATCTGTCTTATCTCGAGGCCTTCCTTTCTTCACCCACTTCATTCCTCCGAGAATCTTCTCTTCATTCCTTCTTTCATTCCTTCTTTCATTCCTCCCTTCATTCCTTCATTCCTTCATTCCTTCATTCCTTCATTCCTTCCTTCCTTCCTTCCTTCCTTCCTTCCTTCCTTCCTTCCTTCATTCATTGCTTCCTTCATTCCTTCCATCATTCCTTCCTTCATTCCTTCCTTCCTTCCTTCCTTTCTTCATTCCTTTCATCATTCCTTCCTTCATTCCTTCCATCATTCCTTCCTTCCTGGCAGGTTACTGCATCCTTTAGAACTACCGAATTTTAAACACTGGATCTGACTGGCAATAGGCTGCTGCTGTTGCTACTATCACTGCAGCGAGACATTTGAAATTCGCGCCAAAAACGGACATTTTAGTTGAGTAAATAATACATTAATGTATTGTCATGGAAATGTTCCAAAAGTTTTTCGAAGCAAGATAAAATTATGTTGGGACTGTATGCTAAGTTTCAATGTAATAGGTGAAACAGTGAGGCCTCCAAAGTGTTGACAAGCCTTCCAATCCTTCCTCCCACAATACAGGGGCACCTCACGACAGTGTGTTATTATAATGCCCATATCAGTGTAAACTCCTGGTTGCACATCTTTTGTTCGACTTAGATTAATTTTTTTATGCAACTGGGAGAAAATATCTGTTATGCTGCCAGCTGGGTTACCAGCCAGCCCAAGCATCATTCAGCACCTCCCAGCCAGCTGATATGAATATTTTTTTTCCCAGCCAGCCACCTCAACTGCTTTCTCATTACCTGACTGCAAATTTCATTGGTTGGACGCCAAAATTGGATCCCAGCTGACAACTTTGCCAGCTGGCAGCCCTGGGCGGACTGGCCCTATGGGCCAGAGGGCAGTGCCCTGGGGCCCACCACCTGAGGGGGCCCATCAACAAGCTAAAAAAAATCTAAATTATCAAAAATGGAGAAAAAGGGTCAATATAGAATTCTGGGACTCAAAAGATATAAAAATCATTCAATTGAATCTTGACAAGCATAATAAACATTAAAGTAAGGGGCCCCTCTCTCAGTTTCGGATCCAGATGTGGTCCACTGCATGGGAGGGTTCTGATATTACGCCAGGACATCCAGACTTAGGAAGCCCTTCGCATGTGTAATGATGTGTTCCTCTGATTTCTACATTTTTTATATGATGATCATTTTCGAATTAATGATATCACACAAGCAAGGGCCCACTCTCTGTTATTGTGCAGAAGTGTTTTGCTTAATTTCATGCTACATGTAAATATAATTCATTATTTCATATCTTATCATCCATGTAGGAACCATGTATGTTCTGCAATTGCAATGGATTTTGATGAAGGTCTCAGTAGGTTTAGAACGTCAGCTTGAAAAAGCTGCTTTTGCAATAATAGAGGCCCATCAATGATTTTGCCCAGGGGCCCACTGTGGAGCCAGTCCGCCCCTGCCAGCTGGGAACATCCTAGCTGACAGTCTGCCAGCCAGCTGGGCGCCTGCTGCATAACAGATAATTGGTATTGTTGTTGTTTGTTTGTGTTTTACGCCTCTGCAGCACCTTAGTGGGCTATATCAAGGCAGGCGATCGCCGTATGATGATGAGATGAGAAGACTGGGAGTCTGGAACATACCCTATTAATTCAGGGATGCCCAGGGTCTTTCAGTTGCCCCAGAATAGAATACTGGATACAACCCACCTCCATTTAATGTCCCATGGGCTCGGACTAAAGTGAGTTCCCGGGGTGAGATTCGAACCCACACCCTCAGAGCCAGTGGATAAGCATGCTTAACCATTAGGCCACGGGGGAACTCTCAGATAATTGCTATAAAAGATCATGGGGTGCCCCTGACAATACACTCTGAATTTATCTGAAATGTTTATTTTCTAAACAAATTTTGAATAAATGTGGATGACCTTTTTTAAACAAATTTCAGCGTTTAGCTTTGTATGAGCTACGCATCAAGTTTAGCTTCTTAAATTATGTTGTCTAAAACCTAAGGAAAAGGAAACAAAATGTTTAGCTGGTAACAATTTATTTATTTAACTAACTTTGCATCAACTAGACAGGACATTTAGATTTTAAACAAATAAAATTCTAGTTGTTAAATGATCAAATGTTTAAGTTGTAAACAAAAGATCCACAAATGAAACGTTTACAGCAATGACCTTTTTTAAACAAATATAAGCATTTACAAAATTCAATTGTTTAGCTTCTAAACATAATGTTGATCAAAGTAAACATTGATTGAAAGCTTTCAATGTTCAACACTTAAATGTGTTGGTTGTAAACAAAAGTTCCACAAATAAATTAATACTTTTTCAACGAACAAATATATAATTGCAAAAAAAATATATAAGTTTAACTGCCTATGCGATAGATTATTGATAGTACCATAATAATATATTAAGTTTATGTCCATATTTCCACACTTGAAGGACTGATGTATGATATATAGTTTTACTGGGAATGAAAAATTATCATGAAGTACCATATATGTCCAATGCAAAACAAAAGACCGTATTTTTGGCATTTTTATCCACATCCTACAAATACAGAGCCATAGGCATGCCTTGATAAAGTCACAACGAGTCCCATGAGGCTAGCCTATACCACCTGCTTTGTTTAGAAAGTAGCTGTTTTCTATCTGTAAAATCGAACATATTATTAAATGCATTGCTTCTTCACCAGCTGATTGTTTGTTTGTTTGTTTGTTTGTGTTTTACGCCTCCGCAGCACCTTAGTGGGCTATATCGAGGCAGGCGATCGCCGTATGATGATGAGATGAGAAGACTGTGAGTCTGGCACATACCCTATTAATTCAGGGATGCCCAGGGTCTTTCAGTTGCCCCAGCATAGAATACTGGATACAACCCGCCTCCATTTAATGTCCCATGGGCTCGGACCAAATTGAGTTCCAGGAGTGGGAGTCGAACCCACGACCTCAGAGCCAGATTGGTAGCGCAAACAAGCACCTTAAACCATTAGGCCACGGAGAACTCTCTCTTCACCAGCTGAATATATTTTGATTATATTCACCTTGGGTGAGGCAATAATATCTTTTAAAATATCATCATTAAGAGAGTGTCCCATGAGTCTCAATAATTAAACGCTTGAGTCAAAAAATCCAGATTTCCAAAGAACAATAGATACGACAAAAATGTTGATCAGATATAAAAGTCACCCTCTGCAGAAATTTAAGGCAACTTGATGAAATAGACATAAAATCCACTTGGACACAATATCGTACACAGTCAAATCACAGGTGTTAGCCTTCACAGTTATTGTTTGGGTTTGCAACAGGAGATTAAACCTAAACATACCTAAATATATGACAAGGTGTAGCAGTAGCCAAAAATAACGTGCAAGCACTTTAACAGCTGCTTGTAGATAGACTATCTATCTGGCCATCTATATATCTATCTATATATCTATCTAACTATCTAACTATCTATATTTGTCTATATATCTCCCTTCCTTTCATGCTTCCTTCTTTCCTTCATTCCTTCCTTCTTTCCTTCCTTTTTTCTTTCATTCCTTTCTCCTTCTCTTCTTTTATTGGTTTAAGCTTTTTAATGAATTTGTAAACAATCCCCCTGGCTGGCACTTGGCAGCTGCCATCACTGCAGCAGAACATTTAAAATTCGCGGGAAAAATGTACATTTTAGTTTAGAAAATAAAAATTTATTGTCACAGAAGTTGACCAAAAGTTGATGGAAGCAAGATAATATTCTATTCAGACTGCATGCCAAGTTTTAATGACATAGGTGAAACAGCACGACCAGGGCAGTTGTCATAAGTTTTCCTGAAACTCCTCTCGTAATACAGGCTGCAAGCAGCTGTAAAAACTAATGGTTCTCTGTGATATTATCAGAAGCCCAAGGTCACCTTTGACCCTGAAAGCCCTGAAGGGATTTTCTTGGATTTAATTATAAGAGCATGTTGTTTTCTGTTTCAAGTTTTGTTGGCTCCAGTTTGTTGTAATCTTTTTGTGTGTAATAGCAATTGCTTAATCCTGTGTTTTTTTTATTACCACAGTTGTGTGAGTGACCACAGTGTGTAAATTGGCAACCTCAAATTCTAAGATTTGCTGGAGCTTGTTTTTGGATGAATGCATACTAATCCCCTTAACTGCAAACATAAACACCAAAACAGTCCCTTAATCATGTTAATACAAAAACATTGTCATTATGGTGCAACCCTTTGAGGCCATTATCTCAACCTTCTCAGCGAATCACAGACGCTCAGAGAATTGGGTCAGGTCAGTTTGAGGTTATGCTGGGCTCCTGGAAAACTCAGCCAAGTGAGGAGTGAGCAACCTAGTTTCATTTTACTATCAAAGGTATATAGCGGCTACGGCCTATGGTCAAATCCAGCATATAAAAAAAAAAATTTCCAAAAATGTCTAATGTGTCATGGAGTATATTTTCTTCATGTCAGAGACAGAAATCGGTCTTCAGAGTTGTTTTGATTAATTAAAAAATCTTTTAGTCACTTAGAATAACTTGAGCATGCATCCTTAACATGCACAACATCCTCTTCTGAAGGTTTTTGTCTGTGATACGAAGTTTTCTGATAATTTTTGTCTGTGATACTGTAGGAAATGTATTTTTACATTGCTTTAATACATAACAAATAATCTAAAATTGTCTTTAAATGTCTCTTGGGATTGAAACAAACACAATGACATTATGTTAACCAATATTCAGTGCAGTTCAATCTAGTACCAAAGGTAAGTGAATTCTGTGATCGGATTGGCTGAGGAAACAATAGTATTGTGACATCACAATGTCCGTGTTAGTCCACTGAATGTTTGTAAGAACTGCTTGTTTACAAGTCAGCTGCTGTGTGCTGAATGCAAACAAATTATGCAGATGGCACTATAGTGCTCCTACACCAGGAGAAGCCACTGTCCTTAGACATTATGTTTAAATCACTGAATTAATGTTAAGCTGGCCACACAATAAGTCTGACCATCCAACAGCAAATTCAACTGACTGTGCATAATGTTTTACAAATTAGACAAAATGTTTAGCCTTGCTATACAATATGTCTAACCATTCAACAATGAGTTCAACCTCTATGTGCAATGTTTTACAAATTAGGCAAATTGTTGACAATGACACCACAATGTGTTTACCTGACAGTGGCGGCTCCAAGAGGGGGGGGGGGGGGGGGCTGAAGCCTCCCCAAAAATGTCTGAAGCCCCCTTTAGCCCCCCCCCCCAACTTTTGATAAAAAAAATTAAGTTCTGATACAGAAAAAATCTCCAAATGAGATCATGGAGTAAGCCACATGTTCAGAAAAACGTATTGATCAGTAAATACAGACTGTGTGGTGAAGTGTATTATCTGAAGATAATGACAGATATTATCAGTCCTGAATATCCGATCACAAATCAACCCATCACTCGTTTCTAAAAAGTAAAGCTTTGGCAACACGGTGTCTGATTGCAGGGTCGGGCCGGAAATTCTAACTGAGGAACTACAATAGCACAAGACAGCTGGAATGGGTGCCATGCAGAGCTAGTTGAAGTACTGGTCCACAACTTAATTATCACAACATTTATTCTCAGATTTTTACGAAAATTCGGAACTCAATTGGCCTGCATACGGATTCTATGCATAATTATATTCATAGCCTACCTAATCACATTTTTCCTGCCCGAGCCAACTGTTTTCAAGTGAGCCTGCCCATTTTTTTCCAACTCAGGAGCTTTTAAATAAGCAAACTCCCTTCCAGGGGTCAAGATTTCTAAAAAAGACTCCAGTGGGTTATAAAAGCAGTAAACAATGATTGGTTGAGCTGTGTAACTCAAGTTCAGTGCAACAAAAAATGTGGCAACCTGCCCCTGTGACAACCAGCCCCGGTCTCCCCTACCGCTGTACTGATTTGATGATGTTGGCCGGAGTGCGACCCTGCTTTCAATTACAATTAAAAAGATTAGTTGTTACAAAGGAAGTTTCCAATTGTCTACTTAATACGAGTACAAAACAAATATTCACCAGCCATCCCTCATGCAGAACGGGATGCAATCGGTGGTTCAAAGTTCAACATAGATTTTGCATCAGTTTTTTTTAAATCCAGGAACCATGTACCTCTTAACATGTGTATGAATATTATTAATGACATTTTATCATGTTTCACATCATCATTTTTCATCTGAAAATTTTCAACTTCTCATTCTGATGTTGTTGTTTTAATTTGTCGGCAAAAAGCTAAACATAGCTTATGTTACTGTTTTATAGTTTATCACCTCCGACTTAAAATAAAAAATTTATCTTCTTCTTCTTCTTCTCTTCAACAAGGCACACGGTCTATAAAAAATTTCCGGTCACAAGAAGTAAATTTTTACCTGCAGTTGCATGTTATTCTACTCTTTAACAAAGAGTTGTTGAAAAAGTTACAGTTACTTACCATGTAAACATTTCTTTAAATAATGATAGGAAGAAATATTGAAAAATATGATAAGAACAGCCTTGGTCATCCCTTTTTTGCATTTTCATTAGTCGGGGCAGGTTGTCACAAAAAGACGGGGCAGGTTGTCACACTTTTTGGAGCTGGTTGTTACCCATTAGGACCAGGTTTTTAAACCAAAAAAATTAACACAAATATGAATTGGTGATTTATACATGCTATTGATGACTAAAGATGTATGCAGATATGACATAGTGTCCTAGCAAATTTATTTCAAATTAAAAAAATTATAATCTTCCTCCTCCTCATCAGAATGCTTTCCTGCTACTTAGATAAATCTTCATTTGTAGCACCCTTGTACACTGTAGCATGTTTGTTAAGGTCTGTGCTGGGCAAGTATAGGTTTCCTCATTTGTCCATGTGAAATAACTTGCCTTAGTCAAGATCTGCCTAACAGAGTCCCACTTATTGCATCCAAGCTCTTACAGTAGACGAATCTCAAGTGCTTACAAATGCCTAACATTCAGCTGTTTTCAGAGCGTCAATGATGTCATTGGAGGTGTTGCTGCTATCTCCAACATTGAAATAAGCTGTGTTTTCATTGACTCATAGAGCACTCAGTGATGTGTATAAAAACCAAGTGACGTGTATCACTGCTATGCTAAAAGATAGAGCAGATGGGATGTGAGTCAGAAGCAGTGCAGTAGATGTGTCATAATTCTGAGACATTGCTCTGTTGATGAAGTGTTGAGATATTCTGCGCAATAAAAGCTTGTCCACAAGAACTTGGGGGACTGGTTCAGATTTCGTTTGTGTGTTCTTAATATATTTTGTGGGTTGAGAAAAGTCTGTTTTCTTAGGGTAGTGTTGGCACCTGGGGGGTTGAAAGTGTGTGTTTGTTTTTTTAGGGGGGGGATCTGTTTTGAGGAGGTTGTGTCTTTACAGGGGCGACTGGCTCTGGAAATTGTGATTTTTTTTGGGGGGGAGGGGGTTGCATGGGGTCGGGACTGAAAATTAAAATTATTTGCAAGGTTGGACATATCGGGATTAAATTAGGCATTTTTGTTGAAGATCTCAGATGTCCAATTGCTACTTCAAGCCACCTCACAACAATTCTCATTTCTGCATGTGTGATTCCATTATGGCATCATGTCAATTTCAAGCGCATATATATATAATATGTTTGTTTTTTTTTCTGTTAGCAGTTTTGTAAACTGTCCAATTCATCTTGCTGATGATTCTTTTGTGTAAAACCGAAACAATAATTATAATCCTACATGATTTACTGATTATTACAGTTTGGTAAAACTGTGAAATGTTTGGGATTTTGTTTGCTCCCATGCCCTGACATTCATTGAGAAGCTTGTGAGGTCATTGTGAGACAAATTACTCGTATGCTTTTGCATGGTATGTATAGGCTATGAGTCAGTCACACATTTATGAGTAATGACAAGCATTGGCATTTAGCATGCCGAGTATATGGACTGACATCATAGGCAGCATGTAAGATCTTTTCTTGTAAGCACTCGAAGTTCGTCTACTGTAAAGTAACGCAGCAGGTTTTACAGTGCAGTTTGCATGTTGTCACATTGTTGTGGATCAAACTATAGCACAAATCAATTACCTCTTATACTTCTTATAGTCTTAGCATACATGGACAAGATGCCCTGGCAACAATATGTAGAAAAATACCTGCTTACGCAAGTGCTACCCTCGGCCAAGATTTAGATATGGAGGTAAATGTCACTCGTGTTATGCGAGAACTCATTTTAAGCCCTTACCATCTTACAATGTTCTTATCCCTGTGAATTTGGTGATCATATGATCAATATAAATGAAGTTATTTATGCACCCAAGTGGGACACAAATATGGCCGCCAAGGTCATAGAAGTATGTGAAGGTCATTTGTGTCAGAGCTCATCCAAGGCTTTATGGTGATACATAATCCCTGTGAGTTTGACGATTAGAGGGTCAATGTTAGTGGAGTTATCATGTTCAAATGTACACTAGCTTTTTACAAATATGGTCGCCAAGGTCACAGAAGTATGTCAAGGTCACTTATGTCTGAACTCATCCAAGGTGTTATGGTGATACATAATCCCTGTGAGTTTTATGATTCCAGGTTCAATATTAGTGGAGTCATCATGTACACTACCTTTTCACAAATATGCTGCCAAGGTCACAGAAGTAGGTCAAGGTCAAACAAATCAGAACTCATCCAAGGTGTTATGGTGATACATAATCCCTCTGAGTTTGATTATCCCAGGCTCAATATTAGCAGAGTTATCATGTACACTAGCTTTTTTGACAAATATGGCTGCCAAGGTCACAGAAGTAGGTCAAGGTCAAACAAATCAGAACTCATCCAAGGTCTTATGGTGATACATAATCCCTCTGAATTTGATTATCCCAGGATCAATATTAGCGGAGTTATCATGTACACTAGGTTTTTCACAAATATGGCCGCCAAGGTCACAGAAGTAGGTCAAGGTCACACATGTCAGAACTCATCCAAGATTTTACAGTCACACACAATCCCTGTTAGTTTCATGATCCTAGGATCAATAGTAATAGAGTTATCCTGTACACAAGGATGGTGGACAGCAAGACAGACGGACAGCTAGACAGCTAGCCGGACAGACGGACGGACGCCGCTACCCTCTGCAATACCCAGGCCATGTGAACATGGCCGAGGGTAAAAACTAATGCAAAAATATGATGCAGACCAACAGGAGTTGCTAGTTAATCTTGTTATATGACACCGAGCAAAAAAAAAGTACATACAATTTTGATGTTTGAAAAACTAACTAGGAATATTTAGAAAAAAAAAGTTTCAGAAACTCATTCAGAAAAAGGGAACAGAAAAGCAAAATTAAACATGAAATAGACTGATTTATAGGAACTAAAAAGTCAACTGCATAAAAAACATGACGCAAGAAAAAAGCAGAGCTCTTCAAAAAAAAGAAAAAATAGGCTGCATAGCAGCAAACCTTCAGTGACCTTTAAAAGACGAAAGTACACCATAAAAATTACACATATGTATACTAAATTGGATACAAGTACCAAATTGGATGTAAGTAAACCAATTGGCCTATAATGGCCGAGTCCTGGCCTGAAATTATCTCAATGTGCCAATTGCCATGCCATCTGCCCGTCTGCCAGCCGGGGTATATGAAAAACCTTGAAAAGGCCTAACTAGGCTAATTTACACGTATCATGATGCAGTTTTCAGCATGTACAAATCAAACAAACCATTGAAAGGCACTAAAACATTTGTGTGGATTCAGATTAAATGTAAATGGAAAAATTCAGATTAAATGTAAATGGAAAAAAATTCAGATTAAATGTAAATGGAAAAATGTTCTCCTATGCTCTATGTATAGGCCACCTAGTGCTAATGTTAGTTATTACAACAATATACTTGATGTCTTAGAAAAGGCTTGTAATGATGAATGTGTTACAATATTAGTTGGTGATTTAAATATTAATTATCAATTTAATGAATCTGTAAGTCAAAATCCTTTACGTTATATTGAAAGTTTAAATGACATGACTCAATTAGTTAATGATTATACTCGTGTTACTGAGCACTCTGCTTCAATAATTGATGTCATTTTGAGTACTAATCCTGCTCTCCATCATTTTACAAAGATTTTTCAATGTACCTTGAGTGATCATTATTTAGTTTATACATCTGTTGATATTACAAAATGTCCAGCTCAGAATAGACATAATGAAATAAGGTTTCGTTGCTTCAAAAATTTTGATCTTAACTTATTTCGATCTGATATTATCAACTCTGTAGTCTTCAAAAATATTTTAAGTATTTCTAATATTAATGAAGCATGGGATTCTTGGAAAGCTGAGTTTCTATAAATATGTAATAAACATGCTCCTATTCGAGTTTGTAGATTAAAAGATCGATTCAATCCTTGGATAACTAAAGAAATTGTACAATTGATTTATAAAAGAGATTATTTACATAAACATGCTGTTAAGTATTCTGATAATGATTTGATGAATGAGTATCGTGCTGTTAAATCACAAATAGACTGGTTGGTTAAACAAGGTAAAAAGAAATACTATGATAACCTTTATATTGAAGCTAAAAACAAGCCTAAGGTCTTATGGAATGAATTGAAATTATTATCTGGTAAAAGCAAATGTAATACTGTAAATGATGATAACCATGATGCCTGTAAATTCAATGAATTTTTCTCAAATATTGGTAGAAGTACAACTGAACATTTACCTGAACCTGATGATGTAAATTGGGTAGGCTCTAGTAGTATTTATGAATTTAAGTTTGTCAATGTTGCTGAAAGTTCTGTCATGAAACTTCTAAAGAGTCTCAGTATAAATAGTTCTTTGGATATTCTCGATATAGATTGTAAACTATTGAAATTATCTGCCGATTGTGTAGTTCCATCTTTAACATGTTTGTTCAATTGTTCGCTAAGAAATGGTTATGTACCTAATGACTGGAAGTATTCACGTGTTACGCCTGTTTATAAAGGAGCTGGTGATGTCTCAAATTATTCTAATTATCGACCAATTTCTGTAATAGCTCATATTGCTAAAATGTTTGAAAAGGAAGTTCAATATCAATTGATGTCATACCTTATAGATCATGACTTTATATCACTCGATCAATATGCTTATAGAAAATATCATTCAACTTCTACATAATTACACACCACTATTGATGAGTGGCTGCAAAGTATTGATGAAAGTTTAAAAGTAGGTGTTGCATTTTTGGATATTTCTAAATGTTTTGACACCATAAATCATAAATTGTTGTTAGAAAAACTTAAAAAATATGGTGTTAATAACAGTGAACTTGATTGGTTTAAGTCTTATCTTAGTGACAGGTGTCAAAGTGTCATTTATAAAAATAAGTTGTCAAATCCTTTGGGTTGCTCAATAGGAGTGCCTCAAGGATCAAATTTAGGTCCACTATTATTTACACTATTTGTTAATGACTTCTCAACTTCTATTAAAAATGGTAGAGTTTCAATGTATGCGGATGACACAATCTTATATTGTGATGGAGATAATGTTAATGAAATTGCTAGAAATTTAAATAAGTGTCTAGAGGATGCAGCTGAATGGTATTCTAGAAATTGTTTAGTGCTTAATGCTAAAAAAACTGTTGGTATGTTAATAGGTTCTAATGTAACTAGTGTAGACCAGGATGAATTTTGTCTCGAACTCTATGGTGAATCTGTTAATAATGTCTCTGTTTCAAAATATCTTGGAGTACATGTCGATATTAATCTTAAATTTGATAAACACATTAATGAAGTTGTCAAAAGTATTTCAAAAAAGCTCTCTTGGCTTGGTCGTTTAAGACATATTGTACCTAGAAATATTCTTGAATTAGTATATAAAACATATGTTGTACCTATTTTTGATTATGCCTGTACAATTTGGGGTTACTGTAATTCAAATGTTAATAGTATACAAAGACTGCAAAATAGAGCAGCTAGAATTATTACGGGTTGTTTTGATATTGTCAACGTCAGAGGAATCGAAATTGTTAAACAGCTTAAATGGCCAAATATGCAACAACGTATTAATTACTTTTTAAGTATACATATGTATAATTGTATCCATGGTAATGCACCTCAACATCTAGTCAATTCTGTGATAATGGCATGTGATGCCCATGATATTAATACTCGCCTAGCTAATACTTTAAATGTTGTTATTCCAGAGTGTCAATCACAAATGTATAAGAAATCTTTTATTTATAGGGCATCAGTAATTTGGAACACACTGCCAGAGAGTATTAAAGAATGTGATAACATTGTTGATTTTAAATGTAAAGTCAAACTGTATTTTACTTGATTTTACCTTTTTAATTGATGCTTGTTGATTTTATTTTTCACTTTGTAAATGGGCCACTTGAAAAACAGTTTTTTTGACTGACAGTGTTACCCATATAAAATATGTTCTAAATAAAAAAAATAAAAATAAAAAATGTACAGTGCCGCCTGTAAGTAAGTGAAGCGCATGACATTGTGCCATTGCATCAATGCTAAACATCCTCAGCCAAATTACTTGTGGAAGCTGGAATTCTCATCCGATGAGAGGAAAACATATTGGGTCATAAAGGCCTATATGTGAGGCATGTAGGATAACAATGGCAGCGCATTTTCTTATGGGTCAAAGTCTTTGATAAGTAAGTGAAACTGAACCACCCTTCCCTATGATTTAACATTGGGCCTATGTTTCACTTACTTATCAAAGACTCCGACTACGGAAAAGAAAATTGGCTGCCATTGTTATCCCACATGCCTCACATATCGGCCTTTATGACCCAATATGTTTTCCTATCATCGGATGAGAATGCATGCTTGCAGAAGCAGTTTGGTCCAGGATGTTTAGCATTGATACAATGGCACAATATCATGCGTTTCACTTATTTACAGGCGACACTGTAGGTAACAGTGCACACGAAAATTGTTAGACACATCAGACGTTACTGGCAAATTTTGCAAATGTCTGATCCGCCCCAAGTTCAGGTCAGACAAATTTGCTGGCAGAATTTTTCCACATGAAATCGCCTAATTCTCTCTTAACGTGAATTGCATTGTAAGACTAGGAATTTAATTGAAAGCAGTTCAAACCACAGGGGCTCCTAAACCAATTTACATGACGTTAACTTATTATATAATGTAAAGGGAAATCACAAGAAAGCAACATGCCCTCAATCAAACGCCTGCTGATTAAAAAGTTCTGCAGATAAGAACTTCATATTCCAAGAGAATAACAAACCGAGCCTACAAAACGATCGTGTGAAATTTGATCGATGTCTGATCACTAGCTCACAAGTTCTGTGAGTTCGAAGTTCAAGAAGGTGGTCATGAACTTGACTACGATTATGCTTGGGTTTTGACAGTTGTCTAGATGAGAAATGTTTTGTCATAATTTCTCAATAATTTCGGAGTTTAAACAAACAAAAATATACCACAGTCTTAGAATGCAATTGATGCCGTAATTTACCTCAACGTGTGTCTTCTGAAGCTGTTTAGAGTCATTTCTGAGCTGCTTTATTTGTTTCTGATGCGAGCTGACTGTTCTCCCCGCCGCCATGACACTAGCTATGACATCATCAATACTGATGCAAGTTTCCACAGTACAGGTATGAAATTCACACTGTAGATGCACCCTGATGGTTTATACTGTAAAGCATGGGCTTTCAATTCTTGCCAGAATTGCCGCTACTGCAGCTTCTTCTGAGTGGTGTCAGAAATCCATGACTTCCCTTTATAAATAGTATATTCTACAATGAATGTGCATGTACTTGGTTCAGGAGCCCCTGTGGTTCTAACCATATAATATTATGTCAATTTAATGAAAGAACACTCTGTTGCAAAATTTGGGCAAGGAAAAAAGAAAAACTCAACGACCTCTATGAAACACAACGAAGCCTCAGCAACCATAGAGAAGGAAGAAACACTGAACATTCTGCAAAGGAGGAGATAACAGCAACACCTTCTGGAAAATAAGGAAAAAACTCATGAAACCCACCAACATAATGGCCAGATGTCACGCCATGTGATCCTATAATAAAACTTAATGGGAGTGTGGTTCACAGCAATGAACCTCATGAATGTCATGTTGCAGAAGAATGCAACACGAGTCCGAGGGACAGATTCCCACATTTTTATTCTACAAAGGGCAGTTCTGCAGCAGACCTGACATGAGTGAGGTTCATTGCTGTGAACCACACTCCCATTAAATTTTATTTATTTTATTTATACCCCACAAAAAATATAGACCTCCAGTCAAAAAAATTAATAATTTCAAGAGGCACTATTTTGTTTGAATGGCCACAAAAAGATCCTCAGCAGCCACACCGACCAATCAGAGCATCAAAACATTGTGACATCATCACTTCACTGCCCATTGTTTACATAACAACGTCAGATAATGATATCTATGTGGTTCACAACGATGAACCACATGGTGTGAATCACATGGTTTTTTGCCAGAATTTCACTGCCTATTGTGGGATATTCAAAGCTGCCCATCAAGCATGGAGAGAAGACCCAACCCAGAAAGGCTAAGAAAAATCGAAGGTAAAATTCCTGATTGAAAACGAAAACAAATGCAGAGATAAGACAATGCTACGTGAACCACCTCAACAGGATGCAAGTAAGCTCCATCTTCAAAGCAAGAACAAGAATGTTCCTGGTTAAAAATAACTACAACAACAACAAATGCCCAAACACAAACTGCAGATTCTGTAACAACCATGGACTAATCTTCTCAAACAAAAATATATATATACTATCTATCTGCCCGCCGCCCAGACGTCCGCCCGGCAGATGGACAACAGTTTACCCAAGAAATTACAATACCCTCTACTAACTTCATTCCTTGAAAGTAAAAAGCAATATCCATTTCATTTTTTTTATAAATCGGAATTACCTTTGCAACTTTCAGCCTATTTGGAAAGACACCAGTTTGTAAACTTTGATTAATTATTTTGGAGAGCGGGTTGGCTAATTCTTCTAATGCATAGACCACATCTTAGATCCCTCCCATATTATTTGCCTGCAATTTTAAATTATCTCCGACAGTTTACCCAAGAAATTACAATACCCTCTACTAACTTCATTCCTTGAAAGTAAAAAGCAATATGCTGTTCGGAGATAAAAAATGAAATGGATAATATAGAAAACTACCGCCCAGTGTCTTTGTTACCCAGCGTTTCAAAGGTTTTTGAGAAAATTATTTACTGTCAAATCTATCAATATTTTACTGAAATGAAACTATTTTACAGAAGCCAATATGGTTTCAGGCAAAATTACAGTACCGAATATGCTGCTATTGAATTGGTAGGACGTATAACATCTGAAATGGACAATAATGAAATTCCCTTAAATGTCTATTTAGACCTCTCAAAAGCCTTTGATACGCTGGACCACCAAATTCTTTTGGAAAAACTGCAATTTTATGGAATTAAAGATGTTTCATTTGCATTACTTAAAAGTTATCTTTCAAATAGATATCAGTATGTTGAGTTTAATGGCAAGAAATCAGAATTATTACCAATTACCACTGGCGTACCACAAGGGTCTATCTTAGGCCCCCTTTTATTTATTATATATGTGAACGACATGGCCAATGCTTCTGATATTCTGTATCCTATAACTTATGCAGATGATTCCACACTTATGACAACGATGAAATTGATTAAGCTTAGTAATCCAAGTGAAAATCCAAATAAGGTCATTAGTGATGAATTGAAAAAGATAAGTAAATGGTTAGAGATTAACAAATTATCATTAAATTGTAAGAAGACTAAAGCAATGTTATTCCGCACTCATCAAAGAAAAATTGATATCCCGAAGATATATATTAATGAACAAGAAGTCGAATTTGTAAAGACTTTTAACTATTTAGGAATTATATTAGATGAGAACTTGAGCTGGAAAGCTCATTCCGACTATGTGTCCAAAAAGATATCACGAACAATTGGTATCTTAAATAAATTGAAAAACATTTTACCCATTGAAGCTCTGCTAAATATTTATTACTCTTTGATTGTTCCTCATCTTAACTATGGTGTTTTTCTTTGGGGCATGAGACATCGACAGATAGAAATTTTACAGAAAAAGGCAATGCGAATACTAAGCAGAAGTCGATATAATGCGCATACCAGTGCCATTTTTAAAAATTTGAAAATACTGAAGTTCAAAGATATATGCACTCTACATGACTATAAGCTATGCTATAAGTTTTTCAACTCTCTACTTCCTGAACCATTGCTGAGCTCTGTTGTCTTGGATGAGCAGTTACACCGCAGGTATGTGACCAGGTTTAACGAAAGTCAATTTCTGCATGTACCCCGTGTAAGGCATGAATTTGCAAAGCAAAGTTTAAAATACAGAATTCCATTAAGATACAATGACATGGCTGAACAAATAAGACAAAAAATATTTAGCCACAGTTTTATTGGTTTTAAATTGTATGTCAAAAATTGTCTTATCAACGACTATGAAACTGATTGTAATATCATTGACTGTTATATTTGTTCTCAAAATTAGAATCTATTTTTTTAAATATTTTTTATTAATTGTATTTACTTTAAAAATTTTATAGACTTTTTGCTATGCTTGCATCACCCTCCAGTCGCACTGTGAAGTCACCAGTCAGCCTTGGTAAAAAAATTTTGATATATATATATTTTTTTTTCTCTAATCTTATTTTCACATTTCAACTTGCATTATAAAATTTGTCTATGTAAACTTTTTGACTGGTGGCCCCTCGGCAGCGGCAATTGATAGCCTTAGAGGGGTCTCCAATGATCTTGTAACTTTTTGAAACAAGGCAAATAAATATATCTGAATCTGAATCTGAATCATTATGCAAGCAACAGTCCAAAGGAAACAAAAAACACATACAGTACAACTCAAAATAAAGTACAACTACCCTAGAAAGAAGGAAGAATCCACCACTACTCTCCCTTTCACACCGTTTTACTCCTTCCAAATCACTTCCTACTTTTACCTACTTTAAACTGCCTTTTAAACCCCATTGTGTTTGATTTCCTTGATATATTGGGCCCCTTTGCTAATTGCAATTTCATTTGTAGCTGTCTTAATAGAGTTTTTAATATAGGATAAGGTTGTTGTAAAGAGTCAAAGGTAGTTGTAAGGATATTTCGGGTGGAGAGGAGAAGGGAGGGAAAATAGGTAAACAAAGGACATCTAAGAAAAAATTTTCTTACTTTATTTGGGGTTGTACTCTCAGACAGTGAAGTGACGCAGAAGATAAATGATCTGCACATTGAAAAGACCTATGTATTGTTTGCAAAAAGCAGTTAAAAACAGGAAGAAAAAATAAACTTTATATAATACAAAAGCACTGGGGAAAAAAATCGTGAACAACATAAGAACAGCGTAAAAAGATATCATAATAACAACCTAATGAAAAAGATGGAAGAACAGACCCGTGAAGTTGGCTACATGTACTTGGCGATGGCTACTTTTTGCTTTAACTTCCAAAACAGAAAAAATGGGACACTTGGCTACCATAATTTTAAAGTAGCTTATTTTCTTCAGGCTACACTCTAAGACCAAGAGTTCTACTTTGAACACCATTGAGAACACATATCTGTAACAGTTTGAGAACGTGTCATATGCGTTTTGGGATCACTGGGAATACTCATGTTCTGTTTGTAGATCACCAGGGTTCTTCTTGTAGAACACTCATTCAGAACACTGACAGTCTTATTTTAGAACACAGGCAGCCTTATTTAAGAACTGCACCAATCTCAATGCAGAACAGTAACAATCTCAAAGTAGAATGCTGGTAGTCTCATTGCAGAACATAGGCAGTCTTGTCATAGAACACTGACATTCTTTTCATAGACCACTGGTGTTCTTGTCACAGAACTCTGATATTCTTGCCGCAGAACAGTGACATTCTTAACCTTAGAACATGTCCAGTCTCAAACTAGAATATCCGGTGATCATGGCAGAATGTTAAATGTTCAATGTCGAGATCATCAGGAATGCGTTCTGTTTCAAACACTATGACATGTTCTGGCACTTGTAACAGTTTGAGAACACTGAAAGGGTGTTCTTGTTCTAGGCATCCAGTGTGAATGCCAGTGTTCTGGAATGTAGCAGATAGAACAAAATATAACATGCAATTCACTGAGATAATCAAAGATTTAATCTATTCAAACAATAAATTCCACTACAATTAAATTGATATTAAACAAAATCAACATTATATTCATAGTCTGACACATTTATTTTAAAATGACAAAAACTTTATGAAGCCTTACAATTTTTACCCATGTTGGTTTCAATTCATTAGTTTATAAATCCGTCAAAAACATGTTGCATTGGTCAATGTTATACTGACTTAAACGGGAACTAAATTATATTTTTTGCTCTTCTGGCCTATTGAAACATTCAACTGCCCAATTCACTTTACCAGATTAGGCAAAGATAATGTAAAATGGAATATTTGCTGGTTTTCTTTCCAATACATTTCAGAATTGTTAATTATCTTAGTTTTATTGAATGATCTGCATGTAAAATTATTCGGCCCTCTTCCAGACAGTCCTTTGCAAGCTTCAAGTTTTTGCTTTCACATAAATTGTCATCAAGTCCATTTTGATAGAAATGTCATTGTACATGTAAACACAACTATTTTTTTAATTGCAATATTTTGAATAGCTTTATCTGGTGGGATGAAATAATTAATTGTTTTCAATAATCCGTTTGATCCTTACAAGGCTCTTTTATCATCACTTTGTACTCATTTGGAGTAGTCAGTCTATAGGGTTTATCCAAAGCCAAAACAGTGGTTTGCAACATGCCATTTCATCCATGGAATATTATAAATCGAAAACATAGTGTAGTCCCATCAGATATGGCATCAGATGTCTTCCTGTACAACGTTATGCCATCCACAAAAAGGAACATGCCTGTGATGATGTCAAGAAGTCACCTTGGTGAAAACGCGGAATTTGTGGTGGGATCAACGGTGTTGCACTCAGGTTTGCTTCACTTCCTTGGTTGGGGTTGTCCTGCAATTATAAAAATAAATCTTCTTTAAATGAAGCCCAATTTAAATATCCATATTTGCAATTATTTGAAGACAACTTCTTTGAAAAAAAACTTTTCTTCGTACACATTACACAACATTTTTTAAATTATGAATACAAGAAGTTTTCACTGTATAATTCAGGCCTCTCAGGGGTCATGGCAAAAAATGCCCAGCAAATACATTAACATTAAAACAAACATTTAAAATATTCAATTAATTTTCTTTGTTTTTAGCGTTTTATAAAATCGATTTTTTAAAATAACCATTCCATGCCTGCTGGCTGGAGATTTTATAGGAATTTTTCAAACAAAATTTATAGTGCTTTATATATGGCATCAGGAATCAAAATATAAGGAAAATGAAGTGCTTACTGGCTTCAAATGTATGATAATTTATACAGTAATGACTTTTAAAGTTGTCGACATAATGTATCTGGTCGCATGTCACAAGGTCGTACAATTTGCGTTACATGGCTGTTTTGGACCAAAAATTGTTTTCTTCAAAAATTTCTAAAATAGACTCAGGACAACCAATTAAAACCAAAATCAACCACGATTATGCAATAATTAGGTCTATATATGGCATTAACACATTTTTTCACCATACAAATCAATGTAAAATCCAGATTTCAAATGCGTTTTTCTTGAAAACTACTTCATTCCACTAAAGCTGCTGTAAAATACAAAGTACTCCATGTATCACCATGAAATTGTCACTGAAGTTGGCCAAGACAATGATCTTACTGATTTAAGCAGTGAAAAGAAGTATCTCTTCTCGAAAACCAATACACAGATCCACAAAGTTATGATAGAGCAACCCACTAAAAACGTTTTCAAGCATCATGTGTTTAACTAAGCTAGAAGCCTGAGTTCATCTCAAAATCTCAAGTAAAAGGTTTCAAAACATTACCAACATATGTAAGAACTAATTCAAACATCTTGCTTCAATAATTATTGAAAATTTACATGACATCTCACATGTATCTCCGGTGTCAATTTTTGTGCGGTGATAGGAAATCAATATCTCAAGTGAGTATGTATTTTCAGAGCAATCCTTATATTCTAATAGAAATTCCTGCCCTTTTTCATGATATGAGGGTATAAAAGTTCATTATGACTTGTTATTTATTAGTTTGATCACTTTTTGGTCATTTTTGAAGTCCAGTACACTGCTATTGAGCCAGCATAAACGTCTGTACCAGACATACGTGCATGTGTTACATTTTTTTCAGGGTTTTTCAGAGCATCACAGAAGTCAGAAAATCATTGCAAACCTAACCATATTTTATACCGCAGTAAACCCTGATTTATGAGCATTTGGACAATAGCACTTTCCACATTGCATGATTTTACTGGTTCGAGTTCTGATGGTTTGAAACTTATAACCCCTCTCCAACTTGACTGTTTTTTGCAGGTGTTACAAAAGTTTCAGGGTAAACTAGACAAGCTGTACAACAAGTGGTTTACTTGCACTGAAAATCTGAGATGTGCAATTGAAAGTATAACTCATGAGCATTTATTTGATGTATGTTTGCAGTTCCTAGCTTCAATATTAACAGTTTCAGACTAAATTTTAAAAAACATGTTGATTTTTTTTGGCAAAGGGGACAGGTTGACGTTGCGTCGCATTAAAGGCTCTACAAAAGACACAATAATACTTAGATAGATGATGTAAGCTCCCACTGCTTTACAAGGAATTGGGTATTACAGCAGAGAAAACCAGAACAAGATATCTCTTGTCATTGGCATGCAATCTCACTTTTAAGATGATTTTTTCAAATCTGATGTAACGCGGGACACAAAAAAATCACCTGTTTTTTCAAAGTTTTTGGATGCGAACAGCCTTATTCTGTAAGGAAGATCAATTTTTTGAAGTTGATATGAAACAATAGAAGCTAAGCATTCCAGTGATGTATAATACGTGATGGTACATACAAGATATCTACATGTTATCATCACATAAATGTAAAATTTCTCAAATTGTACGACGTCACGACACACGACCATATATAAATGTTTATTTGGCCTGGCCCTACTTTTGCACGCATTGCCTTAAGAAGTTTAAAGAACATTGATGTTGTTGAGCGAACTTCTGAATAAACCTGTTGGACCACACTTCTCAACAAAAATCCTCTAGAGGGCAGGCAGTTCGATTTCAGCCACCAGAGCCATCTGGTGAAATTCAACATTGGTCAAAGTTAGAGTAAACAGAGGAGGGAACTTCTGGACTGAGCTCCTGATTTGCTGAATATCATAACTTAATAAGGTAAGTACTCGATACTGCTCAGTGACAGTGGGTCTCTCGTGAAGTTCACAGCCAGGGGCTATTATAGACCAGTGTTACTTATACTGTAGTTGTACAGCTTGTTATTTTCAATGTAATAGTGCACTGGATTGAACAAACATGCCTTTCCCAGAAGTGCCTATCTTTATAGGGAACAAGTGTTGTGTGACTTGTGTCCCAGATACATGAACACTCAACAGTAAAACAAAAGACTTGATAATTCTTTATTCAATTATTTGATTGGATAGCTATTGACGGAATTGATTCAATGGCATAGCTATATTGGCTGGAGGGGCCGGGGGGGTGTACATGCGCAAATGTTACGCTCAGTATCAAATCCAGAGGGAGTTTAGTGGTTCAACTCCCCCCGCCCTGGCCTTGGCAAATAGATTTTAAAGAAAAAAAAAAGAAATCCCCTCGATTTATTTAGTACATTTTAGTAGATTTGCAAACCCCCCCCCCCCATCTGGGATATTTTCTGCATCCGCCCCTGGTGCTGTTACTCCCCTTCCCTCACCAGGTGCCCCATTATCACAACTGCCACAATAATTGTAACACAAAAGAAAAAGATGAGTTGGTCACTCGTTCCTATGTAATAAACAGAAAACGTGTTTTGCAGTGCAATGACATAAATCAATACATTGACTGGTAGCCTATGAATATGCTTCAGATTCAAGATGGCGGGAAGTCGTCTTTTTGAACTGAAGAACAGCGACAGATTCACGGATGTGACGTTTGATGTACAAGGATCAGCCATCCGTGCACACCGCCTGGTGGTGATTTCTGCAGGAGGAGGGCTCGGTGATCTCCTGGAAAAAACCCCAGGAGGAAGAGTTGAAATTAAGGAGGAAGTCACCCCGGAGACATTCAAGACAGTTCTCAGGTAAGTTGAGAGCCATTATCCATAATTGAGATAAAGGGGTCGATGCTCCGGAGAGTTTGTACTTTGCGAAAGTAACTTTCAATTCAGGGGGCATTTCCTAATTTTCCTATAATTTGAGTTCAACTAAGAGGGGCGCCCAATAAATATTAGGGGCTTGGAGTTTTCCTTGACGGGAAAATTAGTTTTTAACAGAGACGCTGGATATGGGATATAATTTATTAATTCTCCATTTCGGGCAAGTGATGTCCTAAAACATTCTCTCTGAAAATGTCATATGGGTTAGGGGATACTGGGAAGAAGAAGAAGAAGAAGACTGACCCAAGGAAGGGGGGGGGGTGCTTGGTTTAAACCCCCCCCCCCTTCCCCTCTAGAACAGTTACTTTCCTTAATTAAACAGTAAAATATTTAAAAATTCACACCATAGTATTTATTTGAAGATTTCCTGGGAAATACTGCACCCCCCACACCTTAATAATATTTATTATCCCATGTCTAACTACATTTCTTCCCTGATACTGTTCAATTTCCCAGGGAAATATTGTTGAAGCCAGGGAAATATGGGGAGGATATGGGCAAAATGCGGGAGGATACGACATTTAGCGGGAGATACGGCATTTAGCGGGAGATACGGCATTTAGCGGGAGATACGGCATTTAGCGGGAGATACGGCATTTAGCGGGAGATACGGCATTTAGAGGGGGGAAAATCAATAACCATAAAGCACTGGAGCTCTGTGGATGTGAAGCAATTTGACCAGAGGGCCTAATCTTTTTTTGCAATCACCCTTGGTTCGATTGTGATTGTTGATTTTTCAATTGGATTGATAATTGATTTGTGTGAATTGTTAACAAGTTTGGTTTGATTTGACACTTGAAGTCCAATTAAGTAAGTCACACCTTGTTTAAATGGCAATTAGCACTTCGATAAATTTGGTGATAGCATATATGTATACTATGTTTTAAGTATCAATTCATCATCTCAAATTTCTAATTTAGCCTTAAGGGAGGTTAATTTACTTTATTAAGTACTTTTAAATAAGGAGCGTCATACAAAGCTTGCTTTGTTTATATAAAAAAACTGGTTTCTGTCATGTCAGCATTAAAAAAATACTCTATTTTTTGGAATAGATATAATGTTTCTTAAATAGTTAATTGCATTACAAATAGTGATTAGTTCATTTTCCAGTACAGAGATATAGCATGTTATAAATATGAATTAAATCTATCAATACGCCTTTTTAAGAATTGGCCGACCTTCAAATCATCCAGCTCATCCAGCTTTAGGCCTACACTCTACAGCTAAATTGCATTGATTAGCCTAATAAATGTCCAATGTAGCTGGATTCATTAAAGTGCTTTGTAGCAAATACCTTTCGTTTTTTGTTGGTTTAAGTCATATTTAGTGTTTGTCATATGTAATTTGCATTTCTCAAATCTGTTTTATTGAACAGAAATTTGTTAAGTTCTCATAAAAAAGAAAAACATGGGATAAATAGGTTATTCCATGGCTTGGCCAGTATTTCCCTGATATTTTCACCCTCGACCTGTATTTTCCCTCGACCCTTCGGGTCTCGGGAAAATACTTGGTCTCTGGTGAAAATATCAGGGAAATACTGGCCCAGCCATGGGATAACCTATAAATACCCTCCTTACGATATCACAGGTAGTGTACCTAATTTGAATCTCTTTTGCAGATACATTTATACAGACTCTTGCGATGTGAACGACAGCAATCTTTTTCAAATGACCCACGCGGCGAAGGTCTTTGGATTAGACCAATTGGAGAGGTATTGTGCGGATGTAGTGAAGAACAAACTGGCCGCTTCAAATGTCATGGCATTTGCCTCTCATGCTGTTGAACTGGATGCTAGAGAAAACATCAGAGTCTGCCAAGAATACTTCAGGACTAATACCTTGCAGGTTATCAAGATGAAAGAGTTCTTGGAAATATCTCATGACGTTTTGCTGACACTTTGCAGCAGTAATGGAATTGCATGTTCAGAACTTGACTTGTTTAAGGCGTGTGTGGAATGGGCCAAGAAAGAATGTGAAAGGAAACAAATGGAAGTGACTCCTGAAAACCAACGAGCTGCTCTTGGCGACGTCCTGGCAAAGATCCGATTCCCTGTCATGAAGAAAGAAGAATTTGAAGATGTGGTTGTGCCCTTAGAAATTCTGACGTACGAAGAGGTTGGGAGGCTGATTGTAGGATGGAGAAAGAAGGAGCAAAGGACAGACTTCCCTGATACGTCGAGAACTGAGGTTGTGGAGGTAGGAATATATGTATATTATATACTAGCAATGACTATTGAGGCACATTTTTATGGGGGTGAAGATAGATGGATAGATAGATAGATAGGTAGATAGATAGATAGATAGAGAGATAGATAGATAGATAGATGGATAGATAGATAGATAGATAGATAGATATAGTAAGTGCAGCCCTCTTAGCCCAGTTCTGGGTGCTCACGAGGTTTAATTGATGAGATGGGGCTGGAGTCCTCAATCTGTTACACATTTAACCCATGCGAGGGATCTTTTACTTTCCCAGCACAGACACTGATACAAGAAGTCACCAATCTATCACATCTCAACTGAATGACATCCGCATCGCATTTTGCTCATGTCAGAGACGGTCTACTGAAAACACAGAGTTCCCCATATTGGGTTCGAACCCATGCAGATTCAGACCTTCAGCAGGGCGAGGGAAACTTTAATTAATCCCCCCCCTCCCGCGGTGTCCTTGAACACAAACATTTATGCCCTCAGGTATGCCTATCAGTCATTGTTGGTGCTGGCACAATGAAGCAGACGAGGCCTTTTCATCCGATTTCCTTACCTTCTATTCTCTTCTAATATGTAGATATATAATAGGTCATAGTGGACGCCGAGGTAAGTTGTTAAGTTGATCCTCTTTTAACGTTTTACTCTTCGATATTTTGTAAATTTTACTTTCTCTTACAATATTTACTTTTCCCTTCAAAGTCCTATTACACTAACACACTGTATTATAATAAGATCAAATGGGTATGGTGGTACTTTGAGATGCACTCCACGAGTTGAAGATATCCTGAGTCCTCTGTACCCACGAGCGCGTCAGCACGAGTGGGTACAGAGGACTCAGGATATCTTCACGAGTGGGAGTACATCTCAAAATACCACCATACAGCCATTTGGTCTTATTTATACCCCATTATGCAATCCCAAAGAGAGCTAAACTTCACTCAGATGATCAATACTCAACAGTCGCCTCAGCCAATCAGAGCACAGATAGCAGCTCAACTGATGATGTCACAATGTTGTGACGTCACCATGGATATGACGTCACAATGGTAAACAATGTAATGACATCATCGACAATGATCAAACCATGTGGTATACAACAAACCATTGAGTATACAACACAATACCACATGGGATATATCCACTGCTTTTTCATGTGGTATTGTAAACATTATGGGGTATTGTAGTATTCCCTGCATGAGGCTATTTTGGCTTCTCTTTCCTTTTCCAGGTGTTGGTTCCTGATTACAGGAAATGCAAATATCCAGAAAAACCAGATTCGAAGCTAACACTGCCCCTGTCAACCAGCATCAAGGAACTGAAGGAGATGAAGATATTTTTCGACTGTTCAGAGGAATTTCCAGCTGACAAGTTTACTCTAGCAAACAAAGACACCATTCTGAGGAACGAGGACACTTTGGCGTCCATCTATACCCCTGGGGAGCAGCTGGTTATTGATGTTCATTCTCTTGAAATAATGGTCGAACGTTCAGGAAGAATTTGGAAGTTTCCCCTGAGAGTTATGACTTCTGACTTGTTAAATGTGGATAAAATTATATTAAGTGCAGTGTATAGCCAAAAAGGTATCACACCCAATAAGGCAGGGATAAACTATACATATCTAGGAAAGATATATGTGAGTGTTGAACTGGATCACCTATTTCCAGGAGACAGTATTTTTGTTGCTGTTGAAAATGATTAAATTTTCCATAATATCCCGCAATAGCGAGTGAACACCATGAAAAAACCATTGAGTTCACACCATTGAGTTCATCCTTGTGAACTCAATGAAATAAATTATCTGACGTTGTTATGCAAACAATGGGCAGCGATTGTTTATGTCATGACGTCACAATGGGCAGCTGGTGACGTCACAACAAATTGCTGCTCCCAACTTGGGAGAATTTGAAGTTATCAGACTAAAATTTAACAAAAACCACTCATTAAGTCATTGCGGGATATAAATAAAACCCCATAACAGTGTAGTTCACAGCTATGAACATCATTCGTGTCAGGTCTGCTTTCTGAATAACACTCGTCCTTCGGACTCGTGTTAATTCAGAGCAGACCTGACACTCATGATGTTCATAGCTGTGAACTACACTGTCATGGGGTTTTATTATATCATCACATGTTGTTTTGACACCTGTTAATTTCCTGTTATGCTACAGACTCCTGAAGATAATAAACATTCAAAGAAAAAAACTTCTTTTGAAATTAATTGCCAGTGGCAGTGCTTTTAGAAACAGGAGTCGCAGATGTGAGGGAGGAAAGGTTGGTCTAGGGATCATGTTAACAACTAGAAATGTCATAACCGGAAACCGGTGATTGATGCGCTGCCCGGACTGAGTCCTAAGGGTGAATCACACATGTATTCGTAGTTAGTGTATATCCCTCTGTGTAATATTTCAGTCAAATCTTGGCTCACAGGATCACTGCTGTCTTGGCTAAATACACATTTCCTGGCCATCCCACTGACCCAAACTATCCACCTGTCTTTGATTTTACTCTCCTGTCTTTCTGCCCAGGAGTAATTTACCAGTTTGTTATTGCTCTCTTATTTACGATTGGCAACACTGCTCTTGCATCTATCTATCTATCTATCTATCTATCTATCTATGTGTTTAGCTGGCTATCTATCTGTCTATCTATCTCGAGGCCTTCCCTTCCTTCCCCCACTACATTCGGCATAATCACGAAATAGCCCCCGCCCTCCGATAACGGAATGAGCGAGGCCATTGAAAAGCATAGGCTGCCACTCATTCCGTCAGAGGTGCGGGGCTTATTTCGTGATTATGCCCTACATTCCTCCCTTCATGCCTTTTTTCATTCCTTTGTTCATTCCTTCCTTCATTCCTTCTTTTCTTCCTTCCTTCCTGCATTCTTTGTACCGAATTTGTAAACACAGGATCTAGCTGGCACTAGGATGCTTTTAGGACAAATTTAGTATAAACAAGTTGTTGATAACAGCTAACTTTTACAGTTAACATGAAACAGGACTGCTACAAGGTGTTTTATGTTTCTCAAACCTAGTTCCGTGTGATAAATGGACATTCTTGAAGTATAACACCGGGTGCTACATCACAATGTCGTTACCTATTGTTTTACAAATAGGTCATGTTTACGTCAACACATTGTGACTATGGATTTGACCCAGAAATGGTAGTACAGGTAAGAAAATCTTGTTTTATGACAATTTAAACAAATGTATTTGTACAAAAAGGTTGACAATGACTAAAACAAAGTCTCAAGTCATGAATTATACTTCATTTATAATTATTAAACTAACATCTTTGGAGGAGATAGCTCTATAAGTTGAGCAAGGCCACGAGATTTTTTATGAGGATCCTTTTAAATGCTGTTAAATCTCCTTGGAAGTACATTTAAATGCAAACTATTTATTATTTACAGACTATAGACTAATAAAAAGACATTTTGACTCATAAAAGAGTATTTGATAATGTAATAAGCTCTCAACATGCGTAACAAGTTTTTGTAGCAACATTGTGCTACATGTCAACACATTGTGTGATACCTCATACTCTTATAAAATATTGGTTATCACTTGCATTTCCCAGGCTACAACCACTCATATAAATTTCACATTTTGAACAGGACTTTTGCAATGCCATACAGCAAGAAAGCTGTCTATCAACCACAAGAGGGTGCATCACAGATTAGCCCTGGACCCCTGTTGGACAGGGGTCATGAATCGTCCCATTGGAAAATCATGAGATTTGAAGGACATGGTCTGGGAGAATGAAATTTTAACCTTTTATCCCATAGTTTTGTATTAAATTGTTGGTATACTCGAAAAATTTACATTTTTTGCTGCTGACTGCATCTTATTTGATCTTCTTTAGTCAATGGGATAATTGTACAATATTCCATTGAAACTGAAGTAGTCCTTATACATTGGGAAAATGGCCACTTCTGATTGGTCAAAAGATAGTGATGTCACAACAAACGTCTATGACATCATAAATGACCTTGATGACGTCCCAATGGTGACATCACACTCTAATGTGAGGCTGATGGCTGACTCTTGCAATTTTTTGGCATACCACTCATTTAAAAGTGATTTTTTCAGTATTCAGCTTCGTGGAATAGCTTTCAAAAGTATGTCCATCATCAGGGAAATATGTGGACTACCAAAAGCCAAACTTTCATCAAATTTGGATTAAAATTGACTGATTCAGAGCAAATCTGATTCCATGTCAAAATCTCAAGATTTTCAATGGAACGACCCATGACCCAAATTGACCCATGCTCCGCATGGGTCCCAGGGCTAATCACAGATACATGGAGAACAGCCTGTTGTGACTCTGTCTCTACGGAAGCCATTAGTGGTCCCTTCTCTCCTTTTACCTGGGTATACCATATTCATTATTTACAAAATATTCCTAATATACTTCTTTAAAAAAAAACAAATAATTATCATCATGGATTTATTGTTTTTCCGGGATCACTCTTTTGACCGTCTGAGTATATGTAAAACTGTGACCAAGAAAAGCTTGGATCTCTTACAAGAATCCACAGCATTTAAAGGAAAGCGATGGGTAAGAGATTCAGGGAATTACAAGAACGACTTGTCAAAAATGCTCCCTACCTCAAGGCATGCCATTTCCGAAAGTCAGCTGACAAAGATATGAAATAGTCAATAACCATGTTTTCTGTAACTCAATATTTTTATTAACAAGGATTACTGTAAAAAAATTTCACCATATGAGCAACTTTTAATTTATGAAATGTCACAATGACTGTTAATTTCAACAATAAAGTGACTAGAAGCAACCTATGTGCATCTTTCTTTCTGCTAATGGTGGGAAATATCTTACAAATAAATCAACATTTCTCATCACAGCTACATGGATACGAATCACTTAAGTCTGAATGGAATAACCAAGAAAAGAACAATGCTAGTGAAGAGGAAATTAAATATTCCAACAAAATACTGGCAACAAATAACAACAAAATGAGTATCATTAACAATACTGACAGTAAAGAAAAAGAACAAATAACAAACAAATTGTAAAAATAATGTATAAACAACTTGTGTAAAAGGTTAATAACAATTGACAATTAAGCAAATAATTTCTTATTAGCAACACAGGTCTTCTCATGCCTTAATAATATCTGGGATGACAGGGCAGAGAGAGTTTTGCCACAGAAACTGCACGAAAATGATCTTCCCCATGAATGATTTGGAAATGGGTCAAAATTTGGTAAGTCTGAAATTCTTGTCTCCGGTGTTTAACAATAATTCATGATGACAGAAAGGCACGTGCAGGACCTCTTGATGTCATTTGTTATAGACAAGGATATTAGCAAAACTTCTGACACAAAAAATATGTTGAAGGTTATTTTTATCCCATCCAAAAATAGCATTGAAGTGGCCAACCCCCCTGGAAATGGCCTGTCTCCACCAACATTTTCTTTGAAAGATTGCATCACAAAAACTAGTACAGGATCCTGATTCAATTAAACTCTTCCATAGATGGAGACTTGACTATCACTCTTCTAAAATATAGTTTCCAATTTCAGAAATAATATCCTGTATAAGAACAGGAGGTTGTTGCGTCAGTGTCTCCAATATTGCGTCATTAGCATCACACCAGTTTGGTTTCTTAATAAAAATGAAAGAGACGCACATTTTGTGAGAAAACCTTGTGTCTGACATTGTCTGAGAACCCAAGAAAATAACTGCGCTACCTGTAGCTCTGTATCATTTATGTAAACCAAAATGTTTGAGTATTTCTGTTGGCATGTCGGTTGTCCTATCTTAATTTGTCATTAGCAAACGCCTTGCTGCTCTATTATGACTGCATATTTCTGGACCAGAATCAATGTGAACATGCTTCTGGTGTTCATAAGATCATTGCATGCACAAATTGCCAGATTGCCATTTTTGCACTGGTCCCTACAAAGATTTTTATCTTAATTATCATTAGCATCACGCTGTCATTAGCATCACAACAAAAAATGGCTTCTTCCCTTTACCTCACTAAAATTCTGTTGCAGGTGACAGGAGTTGAAATTGTGTTCAATATATATTATCAATTAACGTTTTAACAAAATATTACACAGAATTTTTGCATTTTTCTTGCATCTGACATACTTAGTGTGAATTTTGAAGCTTCTCTGAGATTACTAATCAAATATGGGGTGTCAGTGACATTTTACCATTGTCTAGCACCTGAAATATGGTTCAGCAAAGACATTGGGCACTGGAGGGGTAGTTGAGATCATCTTTGTTATTCAGAATCCAAACTATTGGTGAAAAGAGTATTTTTGTTTCCGTTTGTAAATTTCTAGTTCAAGAAAATGTTCTATCTTAATAAGTATTGGTCGTAGAGACCTGAAATATAGCTCAATGTTTGCAGAAAAGCCACTTTCCCATACGTTGGTAATACATTCTTCAGCTCTAAGTGGTGCGGATTTCAAGTTATAGGCATGATGCTAATGACACAAATATTCGGTATTTAATTGACCAAAATGCATTATCTCAAAAATAATTGGCACTAGAGACCTGGAACTTGGCCTAAAATGTGCAAGCTACCTGCCTAATCATTGATAATTGATTATTTAGCCCTAAGTGGTCAGGATTTTTCATTTATAAGTGTGATTTTAATGACGGTCAAAAAACATCACAGCTGTATTTATCACCTCATTACAGATCAGCAGAGCATTTGGGACCCTTGGACATGATAGTGCAGTGATAGCTGATTGTTTGACCTACCCAATGCCATCTTAAAAATGCATTTCTGGACCAAAAAAATTTTCAAATTTTTTTCAGCTGAAATTTCAAGGTTTTCAAATTTTGACCCAAATGATTACTGAGCCCTCTTTTGTTTAGGAACGTGGCAGCTAATAACTTCTCACAGGTAAATCTTTCCTCCGTGTGGTGCCCCTTGATATGGTCCCTCAAACTTGACCGTCGAATACCCTTTCACACCCTCTCCTACAGGGAAGCATCTTTTTGGCCAGGGAGGACATCTGTAACAGGATATAATATTTTATGGCATAACTACAAAACAAAAACATGAATAACACATATTATTTGGCTTCAGTGGGTAGATATTATTTATTGTCAATCAGCTCAGACTGTGACACAATGTTGCTACAGTTCTCACAATGTTGTTACAGATACTGTTTTGAACTCTGGACAAATTACTTCTACATTTGTGCACATAACATGTTAGGAGCATTGTTATTGTGTTACTGAGAAGGCATCTGAGTGACCATTGCTGTTTAATTGCGATTGTAGATCATATTTTAAAGCATGATAACAATACACACATGTCAGGTTGAATTGAGGTCACCACTTATAATGCTATCTTCTCCAAGCACAGAATTTTTACAAGATAAAACACATTGTATTGTATTGCTATATTACCAGTCATTAGTCATGTTGTACAATGTCTTCAATGAAAGGCATGACGTTAAAATAAGTAAACTCACCTTCACTCTTCAAGAAAACAGCAAACTGTGTCAAGTTGTGCAGCACAATGTGTTGACGTAAACATGACCTATTTCTAAAACAATAGGTAACGACATTGTGATGTAGCACCCGGTGATAAAGTATATGCTGACCTGCTTTTTTCACTTCTAAGGGAATACTTGATATGTGAACAGGAATTAAGGTATGTTTTTCTTTAGGCTTTCTTATCATTGTCAGCTAATAGTAAATAACATGTCACATGAAATGTTGTCCATTAGATTTGTAATATGATTGCACCACTTTCAATAAACTTCCTGTTGAGATTAATTGAGTACAAGGAAGCACTGACATAGACCAACTGCACAAATCAAGTTAAAAAAAACAACATTGTACTTATATTTGAAAATTAAAGATTAGATCTGCCAATTCTATGTAGAATTCAACTTGCATTAAAATAACACAAACTGGTAAATTCACAACATTGGGGTGATATGAAACAATACCAATCAACACAATTGCATGTTTGTCTGAATTAAGTGAGTTCAATTCATTTTATTAGTCCAGTAGAGCCCCACTATGTCATAGGAACCCAAAAAGCTGTAAAACAAATCTCACTGAATTGAAAGCAAGTGCCCCCCTCAATGATGACTGTGATGCAGCCATAGTCCTGTGCCCTGCTATGTGAATGCATACAGGTCGGGAGACCAGGCTAATGCAGCCATAGCCACACTGGGGGAGTGTGTGTGTAGAACTGGGCAAGAAATACTTTCAAAATGTCACAATAAAGGCACTAAATGTTAGTTTAAAGATTCGGGGACAAACTTTATGACAGTAACGTAACATACAGTGAAGAAGGGCTCTGAAAGTAGTGGCAGGTGCCCAGTAGCTTTTACAGAAAATTGGGGCAAGAATGTTAACATTTCAGTGTGTGCAAAAAAGCTTGCTTACGAAAACAAGGACTTGCCCAAGGGGGGGCACCCCAAGGGCAGCGCAATAACAGTCACTTAATGACTTCTGTGATGGCACTGTTTGCAGTGACACACACATTGAACCACTCTGTGGGCCATGGAAATGCAGAAGGTTACAGCAATGATAGCGATCGACCTAAGCGCGGCATTCGACACCGTTGACCATGGTGTGCTATTGACGGTGCTAAACAAGAGATTCGTGATGGACAACCATGCTCTTGATTGGTTTGACTCTTATCTGAGACCACGTAGCTGCAGAGTGAATGTGGGTCAAGCATATTCAACTGCCAGGGACCTTGACTTTTCAGTACCGCAGGGTTCATGTGCCGGCCCTGTGCTCTTCTCTGTGTATGCCAGCACATTAGCAAGCATAATACCACCTGGGATAGATATTCACGGCTATGCCAATGACCACGCCCTCAAAACAGCTTTTCAAACATCAAAGCCAGAGAATGAAATTCAAACTATCTCAACACTGTCTGACTGTACAGTAGAAATTAAAGATTGGATGGATAGAAATCGACTCAAAATGAACGAGCAAAAGACAGAATTTATATTGTTTGGTGCTAGGCGGCAGCTTGAGAAGTGTAAAACTACAGGAATCAGTGTCAATGGTCATGACGCGAACAGGACTGAAAGGATAAAATACCTTGGTGCCCACCTTGATGAGAATCTCAGTCTCAAGCACCATATTTCTAAATGCAGAACAGCAATGTGGCATATTCACCAAATTAGAAATGTGCGTCGTTATCTCACACAGGAAGCTTGCGGAACGCTAGCACTTGGAATGGTCATGTCCCATCTCGATTACTGTAAGGCTACTTTTTTAGGATTGCCCAACTGTGACGTTTGGAAGTTACAGAGATTGCAAAACATCTCAGTCAAACTGGTATTAAATCATACAGATCTAAGCTCTCTATCAACAACTGAAAGTCCCTTTCTTTAAACACAAGACATTTGCCGCAGATCCTTCAGTGGAGCTGCACCAGGGTGGTGGAATACTCTTCCCAGTCAAATCAAACAGGCCAAAGATACAGACAGTTCTAAATCTAAATTGAAGACTTTTTTATATGCCAAGTTTTAACGTTTATACCTGATTTTATATCATATTTATCTATTTTATCTACTTTACATTTTCCTTATATTTCATTATTTTATGTAATTACTGTGAAGCGCATTTGAAGGTCTTTTCCATAGACTGCGCTATATCAAAATAAAATTTTTTCTATTTACTATTTACGTTGGACCTTCCCCAATTTCGTTTTTATGAAACATCTGGAGTTAACCACATCCCCAATGAAGAGACGTTTCATGGTGTGCCTTTTAGCCAAAAGTTACATGAGCGTCAAAGGAAAAGTGTGAGTTTCATTTCAGGTCTTCTGATTTTCAGCACAGAAAGTGACTTTTTGCAAGTCTTTATTTCTATGTCATCCCTCCTATGTATGTGGGGTCTAGTCGTAGAAGTCTCATCAATTAAAACTACCACCACTTAAGTAAGGTTTGAAGCGTTGCCTGAGCTAATATTCCACATTGCAATTGAGGCATGTGCTTTGCCATAAGAGGTTAAGTTAAGATGGGGCAGGTTGGACCAGCATGGCTGGGGCACATTGGACCATTGTTAACTAGATTGACTGAAAATGAATAATCCGCAAAATGCCAACTATGTAATTTTTGACATTAATAGAGCATAGGTTTTATCCTGTACAATGTATGATTCCGACTCCGGACTGTCAAAAAACATATTTTTAATCTCATTTTTGTCTGCCCTATACTATGTAGATAGATTTGGGTATAGTAATGTTGACAGATCAATCACTTAATCTATTTTTCATATATTTAGAGAAGTTTTCGATTTAGCAAAAATATATAAAAGAAGTGGATCAACAAAAAAAAACTTTTCTTCTGCTACCCGAGGGAAAATACCTCTATAGACCTAATTCAAGCATGCTGATTCTTAATCTGAAATTAGAATTTTTCCAGGACATCACGATTTTGAGTTTTGCAGATGTCAACATTTGACAAAAATCAGCCGCATGATTATAGCAAGAGCAGTTTTCGAGTAAGGGAACCGTGTTCTAAGCTATTAAAATTTAGATTAAAAAAATAATCTAAGCATTTGCACAGGTAATTTTGATATTGTTTTATGGCTTGAATTAGTGATTATTGTTTTCTTTTTTTTCCAGCTGTCTGTTACTGATTACAAAAAATGCAAATATCCAGAAAAAGCAGATTCCAAGCTGACACTGCCCCTTTCAACTAGCATCGGTGATCTCAAGGAGATGAAAATATTTGAAAATGGTTCAAAAAAATATCCAGCGGACAAGTTTACCCTGGCGAACAAGGGAACCACTCTTAGGAACAGGGACACTTTAGCATCGTTCTTTATCCCGGGAGAGCCACTGGTTATTGACATTCATTCATTTGACATTAATGTTGGAGACAATGACGATCAATGGAAGTTTTCCCTGACGATCAACACTTCTGATTTGTTAAATGTGGATAAAATAATATTAGGTGCTGTGTTCAGCCAGAAAGGTATCTCAACTGATAAGGCACGGATTGAATATCAATTTCAGGGAAAGACATATTCCAGTTTTGAAGTGAACCTTCTATTTCCAGAACAGAAAGTTCCTGTTACTGTTAAAAAAGACTGAATTGTTCACATTGACTCACATTATTTTGACTGCTGTAAATTTTCTGTCAAGCTTCATACTGTTGTAATAAATATTTTTAAAGGAACATTGCAGTTATATAATTAATTGAATTCGGGTAGCAATCTTAGTTAGTCTGGTTTCTTTGAAAAATGAAGAGCTATAATTTTCGTCACTCAATCTGCTTCGTTATTGTTGTAACTGTCCATTCGAGAGCTTAGTATTTCACATAAAATTACGAAATTTAGTACAGACATTGGCCTTCAGTCGTCGATCAAGAACATACATGTTTTGAGAAATATAAAATGGCTTGAATTGTTCACAGTGGCCTTAGTATTTCTCTTTGAGGTATGAAATTTGGTTCAGGTATTGGCCTGTGCTCATGGATCAGGAACATGCAAAGGGGTACGGGATGACCATTTCGCAGGGGAGCTGTTACTATTTTGCCCTGAAATTTTAGCCTGTTACAGATGTGACAAGGGCAGTGGATCTGTTCTGATATTGGACAGGATTTGTGTTGGTTATTCACCATGGGAGAGGGAACATGTGATTTATCAGCCGCGGGCTAAAGCCCGAGGTGTGGTTAACACATATTCCTGATCCCAGTGTGAATAACCGGTTTATACCATGAGAAAAACACTCAAACAGACAAACATGAGACGATAAGTGAACAACAAAGAATATAGGAATTATTGCAATGAAATACTTGCATGTGATTGACTGATAGAGGTGTCGAATGGTATTAGCCCAGATATCTGCATCGGCTCACAATATCTATAGTTCTGGACGGATGTTGGTGTTCTTGTTTGCTGTTAAAACTTGATTTTTACTCCACAAACGTAGGAAAAATAAAATGAAGCTCTATAAAGGTTATATTTTTTCATGATTTTTAACTTTTTTTTTAGATATAAAACATTACGTGGAGCACCAACTTGCCATCAAGTAATAATCATGGTTGTTTTCTTTTTCTTTTTCCAGGTTTCCGTAACTGACCACAGGAAATGCAAATATCCAGAAAAACCAGATTCAAAGCTCACACTGCCCCTGTCAACTAGCATCAAGGAACTCAAGGAGATGAAAATATTTGACAATGGTTCAAGGCAATTTCAAGCTGACAAGTTCACTCTAGCACACCAAGGGACCATTCTGAGGAACGAGGACACATTGGCGTCCATCTATACCCCTGGGAGGCAGCTGGTTGTTGATGTCCATTCTTTTGACATTTATGTTAAAAACGCCAAAGATCAATGGGAGTTTTCCCTGACAGTCAACACTTCTGATTTGTTGAATGTGGACAAAATTATATTAGGTGCTGTGTATAGTCAGAAAGGTATTTCAACTGATAAGGTAGGCGTTAACTATAGCTATCAAGGAACAAGATATTTCAGTGTTGAAGTAGATCGCCTATATCCACAACAGTACGTTTTTGTTTCAGTTGAAAAAGATTAGATTTTCTACATCAACACATGTCATTTTGACCCCAGTACATTTCCTGCTATGCTTCAGACTGAGGAAAATAAATATTCAGGGAAAAGAAAACTGCTGTTGAAATTAATTGCCAGTGTTTTTAAAAACAGGAGTCATAGATGAGATGCAGGAAGAGATAGTCTGGAGATGATATCAGTGACCCAGTGGATTCTTTGTTTAATTCCTGTAGTTTGTCACATAATCGTATATTTTTATTACTATTTTAAGTACATAACATCCATACTGAAATTCTAGTTCTACTTGGAAAGTTATAACTTGTATTGTATTCCAAGACCATGAGAAAAATACAATGTAGGGGAGACCGGGCTATTTGAAGCGTGGAGGTTATTTGAATTTTCACCCTCATTCCCTGGGGTTACACTTGTTTACTCAGATTTGATTTCTGGTAGATTATTCATTCGTAAAGACACAATATCACTTCCGATATCAGCCAAATTTCAAACGCTGTACTTCACTAGGCATTAAAGTTCATTTTTATGCTCCAAAAGTAAATTTTTTTCGGTGAAATAATTTTGACCTGTAAGCTTTTTGAAATACATAATACAAGTTATTTGACAACAAGTTGGAAGCCTTTGGTATTATAAATCAACAGGCAAAGACATTTTTTGGTAAGCCTTTGGTTAAGGTGATATTATGGTTGCAGTTAACCACATGGTGGGTTGGTGCTATTTGAAGCGTTTTCTGCGGGGCTCTTTGAAACACTGAAGCAATGCCATGCATAGTCTCATTATCAACAGCAAAGTAGATAATCGCTATTACATTGTATAGTTTGATCCTATTGATGTATTTATTTTTGCTGAAATAACTTATATCAGAAAAAGAGATTGGAATGACTCAGAATGAGGGCCTGCTAAAAATCCCAAGCTGCCCTTGAAGAAGTCAACTGCTTATGACAATGTTGAACAGTAGCCCATGAGTGTCATATTCTTCATGCAACTCTGAATTATTATTGTCTTAAATAGAAAAAGGGGAGAATCTTTGCACTGGTCATTTCGATAACAAAGTTATTTTGGAAGCCATTTGCTGACATGGCAATAAAGCTGTCACAAATTCATAAAGCACAGGAAAGGGACAGCATCCACAAAGCCATTTCCCCGTTGATGTGTCTCCTTACAAAAGCTCTTTCTTCTCAGTTAGCATCACTGTTTGAATAATTTTATTATGTTTCATACTGTACAACTATACTATTATTATTTCCAAATTTTCTTTCAAGTTTGAAGTGCTGCTTTTCAGAGCTTCTTGAACACATCATTCCTAATGTGAAACCTAATTGCTTTCAAGGAACCAGTTGATGTATTATAAATGCTTATTAAACAAAGTTTGATCATTAAATCTGATTTTTGCAAGTTTATTCTCGATGATTCAAATAACCTCATATGGCGTTTCAATAAACCCAGGCCCCGGGGTTATTTGAAACACTTGGTCTCGTGGTACTTTCCAGCTCATGGTGAGACCTTGTCAGTATTTTAGACAAAGTTGTTCCATGGAATGTTGAGGTGAATACTGTAGCTAGAACTTGCCAAAATTTCGTACCTGTATCTACTACTATAAGCTCAGCAGAACACGACAAAAAATTGGCGCTTCAAATAGCCCCGGTCTCCCCTACCGTTTTGAGTTCAAAACATGATTGCAAAATGGAGTATGCACTTGAGCTGAACGCTCATATATATGTATGTGTTTGTATGTATGTATGTATGTATGTATGTATAATTGTATATATGTATCTTTATTTGCAGTTAGTATATGTACAGTAGAATTTGTACAGGTCAAACCCAGCCCACTCGGACATTAGCAATATAAACAGCGCAGTCTGATTTTATAAGTAATATATATATACATAATTATAGAAGGCATTGACAAGAGACTTTGACATACAATATTGAATTTTCCTACTATCATTTACATCATTAAAATTTGGTGTAATATTTTCAGCTATTTCAAAGAAATCATTACGTTGAGAAATATAAAAAATCACAATAAAAACAAAATGTATTTCATCTTCTATTTCGTCACTATTACATATTTTGCAATACCTATTTTCATAAGCTGTTCCTGACCACCTCCCAGTCTCTACTGCTAGAGGCAGTATACCACATCTAAGGGGAGCTATACATGATCTTACATTCCTGTTCATAAAATATATTACAAAAGGCTCTACTTCATATTTATCCTTATAGGTTCTATAAGTCCTTAATTTGGGTTTGTTATCCATTTCATCTTTCCATTTTAAACAATACTTTTCATGTAGAAGTGACCATGCCATTACCATAGTAGTCAGGCAAATATCAACCAAGTGCACTTCAACAAATTTAACAGTCACAAAAATTGAAAATTAAAAAGATGATGTAGCTAGGTATGCACTTGATAGTGAAGAATGGTTCTGACCAGGAGAGAACAATTTGAGGGCTTAAAATACATCAAAAAACTTCAAATTTAGACTGCCAAATATTCCAAATATGCAAATAACCACATCTTGGTACAATTAATGGGAGTCCAGTAGCGGATCCAGGGGGGTTTAGGGGGTTCAACCCTCGCCGCCCCCCCTCCTTGGGCCCAAGCCAAAAAGCCACATAGACAACTTATACTTGCACGCTTGGCATAAAAGTAGAAGTAACATGCGTGTTTGACACTTTAACGGGGAATAGGAATACATATTTTGCACTCATATAAACATTGGGGTTCTACTCACGATGTACTTTCAATGTTCTCTTTGGTTTCTAAATTGAAGAAGATAGTTGGTGATGCTAAAGTGCACCAGAATTTAAAGGCACACACTGGTGCTGTTGATGAAATAAGTAAAGTGACACATTACAGTTATTGCTGACAATCGTTGCCTTGTTCACTGTGCTACAGATATTTGGCTGGCCTGTCTACAACATTTCTACCAGTCCACTTTATTTGACTGATTTAGCTTTTTTTGACAATTTTATATTAATCCTGTTAATCTGGACTGTAAATTCCACACTGTCCCATTACTTACCAATATTAGCTCATCCATGTTTTTAAGCAATATGACTTCTCATAAAAGTTTGTGGTTTCACACTAGTTTGTAGCTGAACATTAATACAGGGTGGTCAAAAAAAAACTTTACACTTATGAATATTTTTTTGGATGACGCTCATTGTAACAAATGCTTATTTTTCAATGCAAAAACAACTTGTATAGCAAAGAATAACTCTTCTAGAGACAATTTATTCATTCGGAGGTCCTTTTGGACTGACGACTTTTCTGCAGTGGGCCTAAATGATGCAGAGGTGTCAAAAATGTAACTTTGTGTCCGTTTTTCTCATACAAACGTAACGGATGCCTTTATTGGGCGACTAAGGTCAGTGGTGTCTTGCAGGGATCTGCCTCTAAGTTTGCCAGTCCGGAATAAACACATTGATTGAGGTCTTGTGATAACAGGGGCCATATTGTCCCGCTGAGAAACTTGACAGAGCGAACCTTGATCCAGTTCTGGGCTTTCCAAGGGAGTGTGGCTGAAGATCAAATTATCTGTGGCACTGTATTTCTTATCTATCCAGGGCTTTAGATGCTCTTTCAAGATGTTAATTTGTACTTTTCATGTGATTTCAACACCCTGATCATCCACCTTCAGACAGCTTTGTTTTAAAATCTTATAATGGCCATAGTGAAGTCTAAATTTGCTCTAGCACCTTCTGGTTTGTGCTGAATTGTGCCTCTGTCTTCTCAATTTCATTTTTATATTGTATTTATTTTGTCATGTGAAGCTCAGTTGCTTCAAAATTGCTGATGGGCCATGAACAACCCAGAGTAGTAAAAACGCAGGAGCACTCCTGGCTTCCATTTTATCTGCTATCAAAAAAGTAATGAACCCCTTTGATTATTGACCAATTTTCCAAAGATCTAACATACTTGGCTTGTAATAGTTGTATACACAATAAGTAATCAGGCACTGACTCAATCATGGCAGCCTGGAAAATGAAATATCAACTGTAAAGTTTTTTTTTGACCACCCTGTAGAGAGGCTTTGCTGAACATTTCTGTGTGACGTGTACTTGTAGAAGTGCTAACTTATTACATTGTTGTTATGACAGCCTACACATTCATGGGATCTGAAAATGTGTTGCAAAACCTCTCTAATTTCTGTTGAAAACAGCATTGAGGCTGCTCAAAATTCACCTCAGAAGTCAGAACACGTATAACCGCATAAGCTTCAGTCCTTCGGGCTTCGCATCCTGTGGTACTCCCATCACTGAACCTGAATCCCCCCCCCTTCCCAAATTCCTGTATCCGCCCCTGGAGTCCCTTGAAAAAATTGGTTTCCCTGTGTAACCAATTTGGCGATAACTGCATGGGAGACTAAATTTATCTGTCCACTGAGAGACCATTTTGTCTCACAGATCTATACTGTATTGAAAAGGCACTGCTCAAAAGTGTCCGTGTTTCTCAGAATGGTCCCTTTGTGTGTAAGGGTAAAATTATTCTTTGATACTAGTTGACTGGGGCAGTGTGAGCTTGGATATTTCACTTTCCGACACAATAGTACAAATATCCATAACATAACCTCACATCTGCGAAGCTTTTAGCTGACAGTTAAAATAGCAACAATAAGATGAGGCGAAATTATATACATAATGAAATATGAACTTAATTACTTCAATCCTGTATTTTAACGTGCAGTATCTCCTTTATAGTTGAAGCCACTTTGTTCTGATATTTACAGATGTTATTCGTACTGTGATATTTTGAATTCCTGGGTTAATATTGAAGATATATACTGTGTGAAAAGATGATAAACTCAGAGATGCAGTAGATCAATTTATTCCTTGTTCAAAGACCAACAAGTAACTGCCCAGAGAGAGCTAGGCTCCCTCCAGATCATTGGGGCTGCAACCAATCAGAGGCCGTTGCCTCTTGGATCCTGCCCAACCAATAGCATTCCATTCCCTAATATGAGGATGGAGTTGGTAGCTAGCTGCCAAGATATTTATAAATAGGTGCTCTGACTGGTTGCTACATACAGTAAAACCAAATAAAAAATATTACAGTACAGCCCTGAACTCTCAAAAAAAATAAAAAATAATAACCTAGATTATTGTCTTTCTTTTTCCAGCTGTATGTTACTGAATACAGGAAATGCAAATATCCAGAAAAACCAGATTCAAAGCTCACACTGCCCCTGTCAACCAGCATCAAGGATCTCAAGGAGATGAGAATATTTGAAAATGGTTCACGGAAATACCCAGCTGACAAGTTTACTCTAGCAAACAAAGGAACCATTCTGAGGAACGAGGACACTTTGGCGTCCATCTATACCCCTGGGGAGCAGCTGGTTATTGACATTCATTCATTTGATTTTTATGTTAAAGACAATGGCAATAAATGGGAGGTTCCTTTGACAGTCACAATCAACACTTCTGATTTGTTAAATGTGGATAAAATTGTATTAGGTGCTGTGTATAGTCAGAAAGGCATCACTCCTGATAAGGCTGAAATACGGTATACAATTCGGGAGAAGCTATATATGAGTGTTAGGGTGCATCAAAAAAAGTGAAAGTCAAAAGCGTGATCCGCAACAGCAATAATGTTGTTCCACTGGTAGAATAATGTCTTCCTGCAAAATTTTGGATTTTTCAGAGGTGATTTAGAGGTCCCACACAGGCCCCGAAGATTTTTATTAGTTTTTCGCCAAAAAATTCCGAAAATGTGCTGTATCTCGAAAACTATTGCAGCTACATTCATGGGAATGGTGTCAAAATGTCCGCAGACCCCAATTTCCTATTCAACTTCTGTAGTAACTATGTGTCTAAAATGCATTGTTTGTGAATTATTGACCAAAAACCTTATTTTTTGCCATATTTCGTGGAAATACAGTGGTTTATATCATGCAACAGGCTCAGTTCTATTGACAGTTATATTTTGTAAGTATTATTGAACATTATTTTCTTGGCAGGCTGTGCAAAGATTAGTGTCTGTAATATTTCCCATCTTGCCCTGTGTTTCAAAGCTTTAACCTTGTCATTTCTGTAATTTCAATAGGCTGCTTCAACTAATCTCATATAACAATATGAAAACGTTAGAAGTGGTACTGGGAAGTCGAAAAGACAGTATATGACATCACGATATATCTTATTTTAGATAACCCGTGACATAACAATACATAATTTAGGTCATAATCAATTTTTCTGGGCACTAATGGGAACTTAAACAAAACACAGGGTTCCCACTCAACCTGGAAAACCCTGAAAACCTGGATTTTTGGGTTTTGCTTCTCCAGGTTTGGAAAAACGCAGAAAATGTGATATTTCCACCAAAAACTGAAAAAAAGTCTTGAATTTGGGATTCTCTTTGCAAAATTGAGAATGTTCAACAAATTGTGGACTTCGACGACTGTCAGAGGCGCAAAATCAGTTTGAAAGAATTGCAGGTGCTCATTGGCACTCACCATTCGGAATGTCTATCATACCAGTCGTTATAGTGATAACCTCTGGACTTGGCCGGAGAAGGGTTGGAACTTGCATCCACAGCGTACAAGGCAGACATGTTAACCAGTGTGCAACGAAGCCACATTGACATAAATACGCAAGATGCTAATCATTCTTATGACACAGGGGAATACATGTTCAATAATTGATCCTTCAAAAATATTATTGCCATCGACATCAATCTGTTGGCCTGCCTTGAATACCTCACCAGATGATTTGGTGTTTCAAGCTTTCTTCTTTCTCAAGTTTAGTTGTGCAGTCATGTTCAACAACCTGTAGAATAATGAGAAAAGGTCCATTGGAATGCACAGGCAAAGTCTGTTTCACTTCCGCGGCAGGCACCAGTTCCTGACAAAAGTAGGTTGGCCAACACAGTTGAGTGATCTTGCTTGGGTTGATTTGAGGTTTATGATGCAGCAGTTGCAAATTCACAGCTGTTTTCTTCACCTGCCCATCAATGAATGGAGGTGCGGTGTCACCTATACAAGCAGTGATGCAAATATCACAGCTGTCATTGATATTGCGAATGATGGTGATTGGTGAAGAAAATAGCAAAAATCATGCAACAGACTTTGCCAGAGCTGTGCATTCCAATAGACCTTTTCACAAAATTCTACAGGTTGTTGAACATGACTACATAACTAAACTTGAGGTTGAAGAAAGCCTGAAACACCAAATGATCTGGATTGCATGTAGGCCGATGTACATAAGCAAATTCAAATTTACCTTGAGGTATTCAAGGCTCAGGCCAACAGAATGATGTCGATGGCAATAATATTTTTGAAGGATCAATTATTGAACATGTATTTGCCTGTGTCATAAGTATGATTAGCATCTTGCATATTTATGTCAATATGGCTTCGTTGGTTAACATGTCTGCCTTGCCCGCTGTGGATGCAAGTTCCAACCCTTCTCCGGCCATGTCCAGACAATATCACTATACTGATTGGTATGATAGACATTCCGGATGGTGAGTGCATGCCTATGAGCAGATTTATCTGAAATGGTCACAACATTAAATCATAGGCCTACTACATTCTATATTATTTTTATTATTTATTTCATTTAATGTCCTGTTTCATAACTTTTCGCTTGTCGTTTCTGCAGTCTCAGTGGTATCAATTTTTTTTGAAATACTGTGGTTTATGTCAACAGGTTCAGTTCTATTGACAATTACATTTTGTAGGTATTTTCGAGCATTATTTTCTTGACAGGTTGTGTAAAGACAAAAATTAGTGTCTGTAATATTTCACATCTTGCCCTGGGTTTCATGATTTTAACCTTGTCATTTCTGTAATTCAATAGGCTGCTTCCACTAATCTCATATAACAATTTGAAAACGGTAGAAATGGTTCCGATAAGTCGAAAAGACAATAGATGACATCACTATCTCATGTTTAGATAACCTGTTACATGTAACAATACATAATTTAGGACATCATCAATGGTACTGGGTGCTGATAGGAACCTAAACAAAACACAAACAAGACATAAACAATACTTACAGAGTATATGGCACCAACAAATTTAATAACAGCATGAAATATGGCAAAAAATAAGGTTTTTGGTCAATAATTCACAAACAATGCATTTTAGACACATAGTTACTATAGAAGTTGAATAGGAAATTGGGGTCTGCGGACATTTTGACACCATTCCCATGAATGTAGCTGCAATAGTTTTCAAGATACAGCACATTTTCGGATTTTTTTTGGCGAAAAACTAATAAAAATCTTCGGGGCCTGTGTGGGACCTCTAAATCACCTCTGAAAAATCCAAAATTTTGCAGGAAGACATTATTCTACCAGTGGAACAACATTATTGCTGTTGCGGATCACACTTTTGACTTTCACTTTTTTTGATGCACCCTAATGAGTGTTGATTTGGATCGCCTTTATCCAGAACAGAAAATTTGGGTAACTGTTAAAAATTAACTTTTCTGTATCATCCACATTATTTTGACTGCTGTATGTTTCCTGTAATGCTTTGGACATTTTAGATAATAAATGTTTGAAACAAAAGACTGCACTTTTAATTATTAATTGAAATTGGTCAACATTTTTAGGAACTCACAGCCAGCTTGAAGTATGTAGAATGAATCTTTTTTCATACTCATGGTTGAAGTCACATGTCTGTCAGTGACAAAATGAGTCCATTGACAAATCTTTCAATATAAGGATGCCCAGCAGGGGCGTAGATTTTTCATATTGGTAGGGGGGGTTGATTTCGGCGAACGAATATTTTGCGCGAGGTCTAACGAGCTGAAAGTTGCGCTGTGGTGGATTTCGGCAACCACTTTAGGGCCAAAAATTCAATATATTTTAGATTACCCAAGATTACTTCTGAGATTTGTATTTTCCACGTAAGAGGAAACTGGTATCATGGAAAAAATTGCTAAATACGACTGATAATTGTCAACACCTTGTGGTAATAATTTGAAATTCTAGGGGGGGGGATAATCACATGATCATTGTCCCCTGGTTCATCCTAAGGGGGATCCATCCCCCCCTCCTTCCCCCAGGATCTACGCCCCTGATGCACAGTAGCGGACGAAAGTTTGGCCTCATCAAAATTTTGTTAATACAAGGGAAAATAGTTGCACAGTTGAACAATTTCTGCATGGATTTTCTTGCCTATGTATTACATAGTATGTAACAGGGAAGTTCTACAATTGAGAAAACTTCAGCTATTTTTATCAATTACTTTAATATGTGTGATAAACAAAAATTTCAGGTGGTCTAAACTTATGGTTTGATGCTTACATCCACTAAGGCCTTCAATGGCGTTTTACATTTGAGGATATTCAAGTGTGTGATAAAAATAGCTGAAGTTTTCATTATTGTAGAACTGCCCTGATACATTGGCAAGAAAATCCATGCAGACATTTTTCAGCTGAGCACCTATTTTCCCTTATATTGACAAAATATTGACACTACTGTGGCGACATACTGACATTTTCAAAAATTTCATTCAAATTTCATTTAGATGTGATCACTTGTTCTTTCTCAGACTGCAGAAACATCAATTGATGAGGTCACCAATACTACATGTGTAGTTGACAGGGGCAGTGAGCTTTGAATCTGGTTTTTCTGGATATTTATTTCCCGTATTCGGAAACGCACAGAGTTGGAAAAATAGGAAATGGCAGAGGATGCCTTCTAAATTGGTGAACATCCCTGCCGGGTATAAGATGCAAAAATCATGGGTGACATGCTCACACCTGCAACAGCTAAAAACTCCTCCCTCAGCAATGCCACTCATCTAAACTGTCCACCTATCCTTCTTGATCTATCCTGTCCTTCTGATAACAGCAAATAACAGTGAAACAGCTCCCTTATTTAAGTTTTCTGCCTCTACCGTTTTTCCCCACCAGGGGCGCATGCATCTCCATCATAGTTCCGCTATTGCTCACGTTTAGGACCTGCGCCACCGTCTGCCTTCCCGCCAAAAAGTTCCACACACTTACCTCTCACCTACTGCTCTTCACTTCTACCTGGCTCAATCACTTCCACTCATCATATCCTCCTCATCTTACCCTCCTTTTAAAGCTCTCCTCAAGCCCATTCCATCTGTCAATGTCTCAATGCCCATACACTTTTACCTATTTGCCTATGCCCTCAATTACAAGCTCAGGTGTAAGTACACTTGACTGTACCTTACACCAATACATATGGCAGTGCATTTGTAACTTCACTTCCTCTACCACCAATCTTTACTGATATTACAATTATAACTCAAATGCTATTTCAAATGCTCAGCATGCAACACGGGGCCAGATGCCCATGCAGGTAGAGGGGGATGGGGTTAATTATTCCCCATTATAGTCCTGCCCCAAATCATGGGTAAATCTAGTTTACTATATTATTACATTACTCAATGCATGCTGGGATAACTGATGTCACGTCACTTTTTTAATTTATTTCCATCTTCTGTCTTAAAGTCTCCAATTTTGACATAGCTGTGCATGTATACAGTGTATTGTAGTGTATACTATACACTACACTGCCACTACAGGAGGTGCTGTTATTTATCATGAAATAAAAACATCATTGTCATCTTGCATCATTTACGATACCTAAGCAATGTTATGTAAATATTGGAAAGTCTTGGCAGGTCTTGGTCAACCATATTCCTTTTGGTGAGATCCTGGATGATCAAACATTCATTGGTTATGCATTGTGATTTTCTGTGTCTGTATATATAAATGCAATCTCGCTTGACATTTTTCTTTGCTATCACGGGTACTATGCTACAAAGTTAGTATTCTTCTATGTTTTGAACTGGAAAATTATTTCGTAGACAAAAAAGGTAGAGCATCAGGAAGTGATCATTGTTGTATTTCTTTCTTCATTTTCCAGGTTTCTGTCACTGAATACAGGAAATGCAAATATCCAGAAAAATCAGATTCAAAGCTCACACTGCCCCTGTCCACCAACATCTGTGATCTCAAGGAGATGAAAATATTTGCTAATGGTTCAAAGAAATATCCAGCTCACAAATTTACCCTAACGCACAAAGACACCATTCTGAGGAACGAGGACACTTTGGCGTCCATCTATACCCCTGGGGAGCAGCTGGTTATTGACATTCATTCATTTGACATTAATGTTGGAGACAATGACGATCAATGGGAGGCTCCTTTGACAGTCACAGTGAACACTTCTGATTTGTTGAATGCCGATAAAATGGTATTAGGTGCCGTGTATAGTCAGAAAGGCATCAATCCTGATAAGGCAAAAATAGGGTATATACTTGCAGGAAAGACATATTTGAGTGTTGATTTGGATCGCCTATATCCAGAACAGAAAATTTGGGTAACTGTTAAAAATAATTAAGTTATCTGTATCACCCCACATTATTTTGACTGCTGTATGTTTCCTGTGATGCTTTGGAATATGAGATAATAAATGTTTTCAAAGAAACACCAGAGTTATTATTAAATTAATTGGAAATGTGAAGCAGCTGATCCAGGCCACTATGATGAGAGCTACTTCCTCCAAAGTGAGGAATTGTTCAATCCTTTGTCAGAGGTAATCTAAATTCTAAAGAAACTTTTCTGTCAGTCCAAATTATTAGACTGATTCGTTTATTTTTTGTTTTTTGGGGTTTTTTTTTATTTTTTTACAAAAATCATAATGATAAAGATCAGCTTATTATAGACTAATTAATGGGTAAATTCAGATGGATTGTAAATACCATGATGCTGTCCCATCACTTGACAATTCTATCTCATCAATATTTTGACCAATCTGCCTCCTCAAATAATAAATTTATGTACGTCCAAACTTTTGGTGTAAATCAGACAAAATATATTCTAAACTTTCTGTTATCATATATATTGCACAAGAGTTTGTTCAGAAGGGACGACTTCCTTGACTGTTTGACATGAAGTGTTGATGGATGAACAAAACATTTCGAATTAGCTCATTAATGTTGTCTACTTAAAACAAACCTTTTTTAGAGTTTAAGGGAGTCATAGCTAAGGGACCATTCAGAATTTATGACTGGGGGGGTGGGAGTTTTGCTGGAACTTCCCGTCAAAAATTGATAACCCCCCCCCCTTGAGTTTCATGTGGATTTTTAGTACCCCACCCTTAGGTTTCACGAATATTTTTAGTTACCCCCCTCACCATACAAAGCAATACACACATATATATATATATATAGAATTTTATTGACATGTAAAAGCATCAAACAGATACAAATGTCATAAAATAATAAAAATATAAATAAAATATGGATATACGGCATAAAAATAAGCAACTACAATCTAATGGGATTAGGCTATACATTCATTAACATAAATGTATATACACAATTCAATTACATTAATACTGAACATTTGTTATAAAATATAGAGTGTAAGGATTATTGTTGTGAGCAATTATAAGTTAGAACAGCTTAATTTAAGTTGGTGTGAGAGCTCCGAGGCACCGAGCCAGCGGTAACCGCTATAAGGCCGGACCAAGGAACTCTCACATTCTACTTTCATTGTCCATAAATGTCCATACATAAGCACATAAAAATATATACACAGAATGTCAATTTGAGCACCATAGACCAATAAAGTATATACAGCCTGGAAAGTAAGTTAATAGCAGAGTATACAATAACAGTAAAATTTACAACATGTACATACGGAAGATTAAAACAGCAAATTTTCAGTAGCACCACACCCTGAGGCCAAATAACGAATATAAAATCAATATGATACATGCATTGATAAAAACAGTACCTACAATTTGCCAATTGTCACCAAGAAGAGCGAAGGTCATGTCAAATGAGGAGGTCTATGCACTATCATCATTAAGTGAATAATACATGAATTGTCCCAGGGCTATATTTATTTCAGAAATTTTACTTTTTGCAATCGCTAAGAGCTGCTGATACCTTCCTACTAGAAACGAAAAAGCCTGAAATATGTTTCACCACAATTTTCACTAATTTGAGACGTTGGCATGTCCATTTTGGACATACCATTAGGAAATGCTCTTCATCTTCTACTACATTCATATCACATCTTTTGCACTTTCGGTCTTCTGGTTGCACATACGGTCTCTTGTGTCTTCCCAGTTCTATTTGTAAATTATGGGAACTAAGTCTGAAACGAGCTATACTGCTATAGAGATGTTTAGGCAGGTCACAATTTAAATACGGTGCAATACGTATTTCTGTTTTGAAGTTTTTATAAGTTCTTAGCTTCGGATTGATATTTGAGTCAGAAATTTCACTAAGTAACCTATTGTGAGTATGCTTGTACATTTCATTTGGTATGACAGGAAGATTACCATCTATAGTGATATCATATTTTCCTAGTGCATTGCATAGTTTAGTGTACCAACATTCCTTATTGGAATTATGCATTTGAATTTGAATATCATAACAAGTTTTAAGTATACTAGGGCAATCGGGTGCAATCAACCGTTGCAGATATTTGACAGCTGAAACTTGTTGTCGGACGACAAGTGGAAATCTACCACAGTCCGCCAGAATACCTATAGTTGGTGTTTGCCTTCTAACACCAAGTATCTTTTTCAAATACTGCATCTGAATTTTTTCTATTGCATCAATTTTCTTGTCACTGAACCACACTTTGCTGTTATATTCTACGATAGGCAGGACATGAGTGTCGAACATTTTAAGGCTAAGCGTAGGAGACAGTTGCCCGACAGTCTTTCTAATGTTATCATAGAGTAAGTGAAGAGCTCTTTGAGCTTGAGTAGCAACATGGCCATGCATTGATGCATGGATGTTCTTACACGATGTTAGGACATGTCCCAAGTACTTGAAAGAATTAACAATTTCTAATTCCATGTTATCTATTACAAATTTATGATTCGTAATACCTTTTTTGGAAGTATTGTAAATCATAACTTTACTTTTACTGCAGTTAACAATCAAGTGCCATTTTCTACAATATGCGGCTATGTTGTTTAACAAAGTTTGGAGTCCTTTTTCACTCTCCAATATTAGTACTAAATCATCAGCATACACCAAGTGAGTGAAAGTGGTGTCATTCACTGTAATCCCTTGACTGGTATCTAGATACTCATGCAAATCTGCTAGGAATAGATTGAATCATTTTGGACTAATAATACCACCCTGCAACACCCCATGAGTACTGTCTATTTTCTCACCAATTTCACCATTCCAACGGACTCTAGCATTTGCTTTAGAAAACATACTGACTACTATCTTAACCAGTTTGCCACCAAAGCCTATATATACTGTTATACACAGCCACGCGTACAGATTCGCGTCATTTTGCGCATAAAAAAGTCCAAATAAAATGAGTTTAAGCGTGTTTTTAACATGTTTTTTAACGTATTTTCTTTGTTAAAATTTCTTACCCCCCCTTGGAAGTGTTATCAAAAATTGATACCCCCCCCCTTGAAACACATGTGAAAAGTTAGTACCCCCTCGGCCAAAACTCCTACCCCCCCCCAGTCATAAATTCTGAACGGTCCCTAATAAACTATGTTATCATGAAAAGTTCATCAGAACAGTTTAAATAAATGCATGCCAAGTTTCTTTGATCTAGCTTTACCCCTTCATAGTTAGGCTCAGAACTTTTCAAACAACCCTTGTCAATTATCTGTGGTAAAGCAGGTGTCCAGCTGGCTGGCAAACTGTCAGCTGTGATCCACCAAGCTGGCATAGTTGTCAGCTGGCAGTCTTTTTTTGCCAGCTAACAAAGTGCGGTCAGCTGGCAGGTTCAACCAATGAATCTAATCTTTTTACAGCGTAGTACCAAGGGTATTTTCATGTCATTGAGTAGATTTTTGTTCAGTGGTTATTGCCAGCTGGGAAGCTGTAATTATACATTGGTGAGGCAGTTGGCTGGGAAAATAATGAGTCCATTCCAGCTGGGAGGTGCTGAATGATGCTTGGGCTGGCTGGCAACCAGCTGACAACATAACAGATATTTTCGCCCAGTTACATAAAACTGTGGATGTAAGTGTCATAAAAGTATGCAACCAGGTGCTTGCGCAAATTTTGGCATTATAATAAGAAAATGCCATGAAGTGCCCATTTTGCTTCTATCATACCATTAATGCAGCCAAACTATTTATTGCCCAGCTTGAAAAGTTGCAGGCAGCTGTTTTACTCTCTTGAGATCTACAATGTCTTTAGCCAAGTTTGGTGTTGCAACTTTAATGTGACAACTGATAACTTTTAATTCTTTTAAGATGGACACACCATCATCCAATATTGTCAACAAAATGAGCATCAAGTAATAAACTTTATTTTTCTTCCATTTTCCAGGTTTCCGTTTCTGAATACAGGAAATGCAAATATCCAGAAAAACCAGATTCCGAGCTCACACTGCCCCTGTCAACTAGTATCAAAGAACTCAAGGAGATGAGAATATTTGCCAATGGTTCAAAGAAATATCCAGCTGACAAGTTTACACTGGCACACAAGGGGACCGTTCTGAGAAACGATGATGCCTTAGCATCCATGTACACGTCTGGGGAGCAGCTGGTTATTGATGTTCATTCACTTGAAATTTGTGTTGTAGACAATGATGAACAATGGAAGTTTCCTTTGACTGTCAACACTTGCGATTTGTTGAATGTGGACGGAATTATATTAGGTGCTGTGTATAGTCAGAAAGGTGTCGCACCAGACAAGGCATCAATAGATTATTTCGATGACGAGATGGAGAAGGCGTATAACTATGTTGAAGTTGATCTCCTAGTTCCGGGAGAGAGTATTTTTGTTACTGTTGAAAATGATTAAATTTGCTGCCGATGGTCTCATGTTGTTTAGAGCCCTGTAAATTTGCAGTAATGCTTCAGACTGTTTGAAATAAAAAATGTTTTGAGGATATACACATCTTAGTTGCAATTTGTTGTATTTATATTTATCCGTATCTTCAGTAGCAGGCCTGCAGATTTTAATGTACATAAAGTTAAAATCCGACACTTGTACTTTTTAATTTGTAAACCCTCGCGTCTGACAATTTATGGTTCTGGGCCTGTCTAAAGAAATCAAATCTGCAGAGTTGCTGGAGACAAAAATGCAGGTGGCCACAGAGACTTTACTGTCAGGCTGAGTGTCAGCTGTCTGACAAGTTTGTTTGGACTCCATGGTGTGGATAATTTGTGAGCATCCATTTTTACATTGCAACAATTCAAGCTGGGTAAATTTCCGAGAAAATCTCGTTCTGAGTGTCTGACTGACCACAGGGCAATTCCGTAAAGTCAGATTTGAGATTTACAGATTTGACACTTTAACAGGTTGTGTAGCACTACCGTTATACCTAAGCTATTCAGGGGCGGACTGGCCTATGTGGCAAAGTGGCAACTGCCACGGGCCCATCCACTCAGGGGGGCCCACAAGATGTCAAAAAATAAAAATTTAAAGAAAAGAGCAACATTTTGCTATCAAGTTCATTATTATGTGTTGAAAATACACAAACTGAAAAGGACAGCCTCCTCTCATATGGAGGCCCCCTGAACAATTTGACAAATTAGACCTGTGAAATTTTATTTTCCTTTTTTAAATGGAAATACTGCAGACGGTAGAGACGTAGGGGCCCGTTGATTTATTTTGCCACGGGGCCCAAAATGCCGCCAGTCCGCCCCTGAAGCTATTTCATTGTTATCCAGGCATAAGTGCAACAGGAGTTGAGTTACATCAAAATATCATGGTGTCTGACGTACACAGGGGGGTATCTAGAAATGGCCTGAGGGGGGGGCCATTACATGGGGTGAATACGGGGCGCTCCGCGGGGTTTCCTACTGGGGCGGACTGGCCTATGTGGCAAAGTGGCAACTGCCACGGGCCCATCCACTCAGGGGGGCCCACAAGATGTCAAAAAATAAAAATTTAAAGAAAAGAGCAACATTTTACTATCAAGTTCATTATTATGTGTTGAAAATACACAAACTGAAAAGGACAGCCTCTTCTCATATGGATGTCCCCTGAACAATTTGACAAATTAGACCTGTGAAATTTTCCTTTTTTAAATGGAAATACTGCTGACGGTAGAGACGTAGGGGCCCGTTGATTTATTTTGCCACGGGGCCCAAAATGCCGCCAGTCCGCCCCTGGTTTCCTAGCTCTTCCATGTTAATTTTTGGCCTGAGGGGGGGGGCCATGGCACCATGGCCCCCCCCTAAATACGCCACTGGACGTACACTGCGCGAGTACATAAGACGCCATGACACTTTACTGCCTTGTAGCTCAGCTCCTGTTGCACTTGGAGCTTTGGTTGATGGCTTGTCTGATACCCCTATTACTTGGCCTCATTTCCGTTTAACAATGAAATAGCTGAGGTGTAATGGTAGGGCTATACAAGCTGCTAAAATTTCAAATCTGCAAAATTGGACTTTACGGAATTGCCCCACATAGAAAACAATGGGTGAAAATAAGATCAGATTGTGTGAAAGGTCGCGATTTTCGCTTACACGTAAAAATACTGGAAAAAAACATTAGACAATTTCCTAAAAGTTTCATGACATTATGTCTCATAGATATTGAGATTGAATTACTTCGAAAAACAAGTCAAAGTCCAGTCAAGTCAAAATACTTTTAAAATGAGAAAAGCTGCTCATGGTGTCCCGCGCTTCCCCACATAAAGTAGAGGATCAAGTAATAATCTTTATTTTTCTTCCATTTTCCAGGTTTCTGTTTCTGATTACAAGAAATGTAAATATCCAGAGAACCCAGATTCAAAGCTCACGCTGCCCCTGTCAACTAGCATCAAAGAACTCAAGGAGATGAAAATATTTGCCGGTGGTTTCAAGAAATATCCAGCTGACAAATTTACTCTTGCACATGAAGGAACTATTCTGAGGAACGAGGACACCTTGGCATGCATCTATAAGTGCAACCCAGGAAAGAAACTTGTCATTGATGTTCATTCTTTTGACATCCGCATTAAAGCCCGCAGCAATAAATGGGAGTTTCCATTGACAATCAAAACTTCTGATTTGTTGAATATGGACAAAATTATATTAGGTGCTGTGTATAGTCAGAAAGGCATCACTCCTGACAAGGCATATATCGACTATGTGCTTGCGGAAAAGTCACGCTCAAGTGTTGAGTTGAATCACCTATATCCACAACAGAGTATTTTTGTTACTGTTAAAAATGATTAAATGTTCTGCATCATTACAGCTCCAGATTTTGTGTAATTATCAAGGCTAATCAAGATAATAAATATTTCAAGAAAAGAAAAGACTGAGGTTTTACTTATTTGCACTTGGGAGGCACTTATACATAGAGCTGAGGTAAAGCAGGAAAGTGGCACTGGAGACTTCCATGTCTGTCATCCTGTAAGTTGATACATGGTGCAACAACGTGGCAGCACTGTATGCAATGTGTATGCTGTACATGGCTTCCTGTTTGATCAAAACATGGGCTTGGAGAAAGCACATGTTTCAGAAAAAGTCAATTCATATAGAATCAAATTGCTGTCAGCTATAGAAAATCACTTAGAACAGTGTATATAGTTGACGTTAAAAAAATTTTACTTACTTTACTTACTCACTGTGGACTGAACCTATGCAAAGTTTAACCTTGAAACATCTTTGATATTTGACAGCCTCCAAAGTTTCAATGTGAGTTGAGAATAATTTCTGTGTTGACATGGACTTAGGAGAGTTTGACTTACCTATTAAAATGTAAATTAGTATCCTATGATTTGTCCTGTTAGCCATTCCAAATAATATATAATATCTTTATTCAGATTGAACATTCACAATATTTACTTACCTTTGTAAGATTCGTTAAGAGTAAACATGGCCAACAACATCCTCCTTCTTCGTCGAGGTTCCCGCCGTATCTTCGACGTCATTTTGTTAATTATCCAATTCGCAGGTCCAGCCGATCGGAGCCACTCAACTGTTGTCAACCAAATAAGTATTGAAGGGCTCCTTTCTCGCGCCACTCGCCTTTTTCATCTCTTGGCCTCCTAATATCAGTGCCTTAATTGTATGTTTTATGTTATATGTTTCATGTGTGTCTCGCCGACCTGTGCCTGTCTCGTCTGTCTACGTCCATGTCCTTGTTTTCGTGAGATTCTTGTGTGAATGTATTTGTGATGTCATGTGTGTAGCCAATAAATGGCAAAATGTCCAAACGTTACCTGAGTAGGAGTTGTAATTTATGGTCTTAATCTACAGTTTTTAAAAACAAGTTTAAAAAAAGATTAAAAATAATAATTAACAATTAGATGTCCCATGCAATATAGATATAGTCCATGAACAATTCCAGGTGGATAAATGGATGCTCAAATGTTCGGTAAATTCTTGGGAAAATACTCCCTGGGCCCTGGCACTGTCACTTATTCTTGTGCTCTGACAGTGTTTTGAGGGGCCCTGTTACAAAATCAGTGGCGTAGCCAGTGGGGGGGGGGGGAATTTGTCCCCCCCTTGAAAAGATTTATGGGAAATTTTTGCAGAAATATGTCACAAAATAAATAGGACCTTCTACTTTCACGCTACGTTTATGACTTTTTCGGTGTATTTTGAAAATCTTGTATTTTATTCAGGAGCGTGTGCAGTTATGTGTAGCGACTAAAACAGTTCGATCATTCCAATTTCATATTGTGATTACTGTAAAAAGTATTGTATTTCACTTTGACCTGCAATATCTCTTTTAGTTTAGCCTTCTCTCTTCTAATATTTACTGGTGTTATTCCTAAGGTCTCAAACCTTCGGAAAAAGCAGTAATTAAAAAATGAACCTAGACTTTTTTCTTTTTTTTTCCAGCTGTGTGTTACCGAATACAGGAAATGCAAATATCCAGAAAAACCCGATTCAAAGCTCACGCTGCCCCTGTCAACCAGCATCAAGGATCTCAAGGAGATGAGAATATTCAAAAATGGCTCAAAGAGTTATCCAGCTGACAAATTTACTCTTGCACATGAAGGAACTATTCTGAGGAACGAGGACACCTTGGCATCTATCTATTCCCCTGGGGAGCAGTTAGTCATTGATGTTCATTCTTTTGAAATTTTAGTGAAAGACCGTTGTGACGAGTGGGAGTGTCCCTTTACAGTCAACACTTCAGATTTGTTAAATGTGGATAAAATTATCTTAGGTGCTGTTTATACTCAAAAAGGTATCACAACTGATAAGGTAGGGATAAACTATACCAATAAGGGAAACCGATATTATAGTGTTGAAGTGGATCACCTAATTCCAGAACAGAATGTTTTTGTTTCAGTTGAAAAAGCTTAGATGACCTATACATTATTTTGACTACTGTATATTTATTGTTTTGGACTATTTGAGATAATGAATATTTTCAGATATTCGATGTCTTAAAGTAGACAAGAATCCAAGGATTCAAAACCGGCCTATTGTAATTGCAGCGAAGGCTGCATTTCCCTAACCAGTGAGAAACTGATGCCACAAGGATGGAAGAAAGAGTTATATCCCGCAATTGCGAGTGAACACCATGAAAAAACCATTGAGTTCACACCACTGAGTTCATCCTTGTGAACTCAATGAAATAAATTATCTGACGTTGTTATGCACACAATGGGCAGCGATTGTTATGTCATGACGTCACAATGGGCAGCTGGTGACGTCACAACAAATTGCTGCTCCCAACTTGGGAGAATTTGAAGTTATCAGACTAAAAAACACTGATAAAGTCATTGCGGGATATAAATAAAACCCCATAACAGTGTAGTTCACAGCTATGAACATCATTCGTGTCAGGTCTGCCTTCTGAATAACACTCGTCCTTCGGACTCGTGTTAATTCAGAGCAGACCTGACACTCATGATGTTCATAGCTGTGAACTACACTGTTATGGGGTTTTATTATAGAATATCCCACATTTGGCAGTGATCCTCATGGAAAACCCATGAGGAACAGCCCATGAGGTATAATTTTATGTTCCACCATCCAAAATTTAAATATGATCCACCATCCTCTAATTTAAATATGATCCACTATCCTTGATTTACATATTTTATTTATATGTGGCACTACTTCAGATCACACATGAGGTCACAATCACGCCACATGACATCACAACAGCTGCACATGACGTCACAATAGCAGTAGAGCCACTATGACATCATCAGCATTGGTGACGTCACCAGCAGTCATGTGATTCTGTCGGCTTTGTTTATAGCAACCAGTCAGACTCCACCCACTTTGTCATTTGTTTATGTTACAGTTTGATCTGATTGGTTTGGCCACCATCAAAACATTAGATCCATCCACCAAAGTGATTACGTCATCATAATTTTTAATTATCCATATTTAAGCATTAAAAGACCCTCATAGGTTGTCAAAATAGCAGAAAATGTGGGATATAAATAAAACCCACTCAGGGTGGTGGATCAGCCCACTGAAACCCACTCGTGGTCTGGCTGGCTGCGGAACTCACTCGTGGCTTCGTTTTCCGTTTCCATCAAAATTTCAAATCTGTCAAGTTTCGTGTCCCCACCCTATAGCTCACAATGGCGAATGTTCGAAGTTACGGAATCTTTTTACTCTTGAGCAATTTCACACGCCTTTTTTGCACTGTTACTCAGTATCGAAGTTGTTGGAAACGATTCAACATTGATATAATGGCAGTTGGAAAATTGAGGAAATTTTTGTGTGCATTCGTGAAAATGAGTGACAATTAATTGACTTGTATTTTACACTGGTTTTATTGATTTAATTTTGGGTTTTTACCCCATTGTTACCTTCAGAGTGAGTGAGTGAGCTGGTGTTTTACACCAGCACCAATGTGTGTATCAGCACCCGTGTGGGCTATTTAGAGGCTACCTTCAGATGTTCACTTTACTTTCACATTAATGCTAATGTTATATAACTTACATTGTTACAATATTCTGTAGGCCTATTTGTCATTAATCAATAATCAGACATGCCAGAGGAAATTAATCTTGTTGATTCCCAAAAGTCTAAGAAGCTTAATTACTCTTTTATAAAATGGTCATTATTTGGATACTTTCTCTGAAGTTGCATTAACTGGTATTGAGAAAGTTTGTTCTTACAATGATGTGGTGCACAATGGATATGACATGTGTTTGTTATTCACTGACTTGAAAGAGTAAATAAAGCAAAATGCCACAAGAGCAATCACAGAAGTCTTGATTGTTGTTTGACTAATTTCATATAATTCTTTCTAAAATTATCGATAATTATGATAAATATTAAGCAAAAGAGAGTAATATAGGCTAGATATGGATCACTTTTATGAATCTCCTTAACCAAATTAAGGCATATTGACAGTCCAGCTGCATGGCCCAGGTTCAATTACAAGTAATTAAGGATGACACTTTGATGTAATTGTCATCAAGACTTAACAAACTGAACCAAATTGTGTTATCATTAATTGATAAGTGACCAAGTGTGTGACCAAGTGTCATTGAATCACTTGGATATGATTTTGATTGCCAAATGAGAATCAGACAATCTCATCTCAGCTCTGTGTCAACTTGCAGAAGCCTTAGTCATTTAACACCAGGGGGTATCAGATTTTTGGGGTGCCATCTGTTGGTGGTGCATACAAGCTGCAATGTAAACATTGTAGGACTGAAGAAAAAAACATTGATATGCTCAAGACAAAAAAACTGTGAAACTGACAAAATAACAACATGTGCTGATGTCATTTTTATGGCAGAACTATCCTTGTGTCAGTTATAAAGACTTATATGAAAAATATCCACAGTTCTTTCACAAATTACCAAGTTTCAGGCAAAAATACCAATATCATAATGAGCAGACGATTCCCTTTCACTCCCCTTTTCACTCCCCACCCCTCAACCGCAGACCCCCTCTAAAAACGGCTTTGGCCGGTTAAAAATTCATTGATTACTACTGACAGTGAGAAAGCTAATTCTTTCTTTGATTATTTTGCTACTGTGTTTACAGAAGATAATGGTGTTATGCCTTGTTTTAATGTTGATTGTAATAACCAGCTAAACTCTTTCTCGTGTGAGACAAAGTCATCCTCTCAAGGACCCGACAAAATCCCTGTTTCATTTCTCAAGAATATTATTGCTACCATAGCCAACCCTTTAAGTCTCGTTTATAATAACATATGCCTTTCTGAAGGTTTCATTCCTAAGCACATGTTATTTCGGTCTAAAAAAAAGCATGCAATGCATGCGCCGTGTCCTCGGACCTTTGAATCAATTTGTTGCTCTGCCAGGTAGGTGGCGGTGCAATCTGGAGTTTATGTTTCTCCCCTCCCTCTTCAGAGTCCAGGGAGAACCATACTACTGCTACTACAATCTGGTTTTTGCAAAACAAATGTGTTGGATGTCAAATGCTGCATGCAATCTGAGATGATTTTGGCCAATTACAATCTTATATTCTGGAGGCGAGACAAAGAAATATCAAGCTGACAAGTTTACTCTGGCACACAAAGGGACCATACTGAGGAACGAGGACACTTTGGCGACCATCTATACCCCTCGGGAGTCGGGAGCAGTTGGTTGTTGATGTTCATTCGCTTGAAATTAATGTTATAGACAATGATGATAAGTGGGAGTTTCCCTTGACACTCAAGACTTGCGATTTGCTACGCGTGGACAAAATTATATTAGGTGCCATGTATAGTCAGAAAGGTATTGCACCTGATAAGGCAGAAATAAGGTATATATGTGGGGGAACAAAATATTTAAGTGTTGAAGTGGATCATCTCTGTCCAGGAGTGAAGGTTCCTGTTACGACTAAAAAAGATTAAATTTTATGTATCATCTGCATTATTTTGACTGCTGTGTATTTCCTGCAGTGGTTTGGACTATTTGGGATAATAAATGTTTACAAAGAAACACAACAGTTATGATTATTTGAAGGGGAAATATTCGATCACCTATTTGGGAGCAGGATGTTTTTGTAACTGAAAAATGATTAAGTTTCCAGACTACAGTAGCCATTTGCAACTGGAGGAAGCAGGCTACGAGATTTCTATGGTGGTATTCAATTTCACGTCTGCTCATTAAATATGCGTTTGAGGCAGCCCAGAACTGTTCGCTGAGTTCTGGTGATTGCGGACCAAATTCCACACATATTTTGCCAGTCCGCAGCTTTGCTCCTCTAACCTACCTCTCACCCCTGTCAGCGTGCCTCGGCGGTCCGGCGTCGGCCCGGTGTCGGTCCGATGTCGGCAGCATCTGATCGGCTTTGGGCCGACGTTGGGACGCCGAGGCACGCTGACAGGGACCTACCTCCTGCAAACTGGCTTTTCCGTCAGTAAATTTTCTACATCATCACACACGTATGGCGACATCAGTGATATTCTCAAAAAGTTCATTAAAATTTCATATGATCTACAATTATACTGCCATCAGAGATATCCGTGAGCAAGCGCTCCTTCAAGACTCACAAGACTCTCAAGACTCCGGCCACGAATGGGACTTTAAAAGGTGTCAGACTCATTCTTAGCTTCACATCCATAGGCAGCAGCCGCGGCCAATGGATGCAGCTAGGTCTAAACTGGTTACTACTAGAATCAGCTACAACTCGGATGAACTCCCTCGCAAGCATCATGGAGTTAATGTATGTATCCACTAGGGTGGCCCTTAAAAGCATAGTAAAAAATAAAAGTTTGAAATATTAGTGGAAAATGGTGCCTATTATGGAAAAAATTATACATGCAAATTTTCAGGCAAATCGGTTAATATTTAGAGGTGGCCCATCGCCCTTGAAGATTTTATGTTTCTGGAGTAATTCTCTACTTTTGTCAACTCGCGGTTCTGTATTATTTAACCAATTCAAATGATACAACTACACAAATGGCATGGTTGAACTGGTCTTAATTAGAGCTTCATTTTGAGTACCAACTTGGGTGGTCTTAGCGGGGCAGGTATGTAAAAAAAAATAGTGCATTTATACATAGAAACATGAAACTTGGCGCACACTTAAAAAACATCTATATGAATATATTTGGATAGGGAGCCACCTCAAATTTAGCTTAGGTGGCTACTCACAGCCATTTTCCAAAATGGCGGCCAATTCTTCCATTTTGCTGCTTTCTGTGTAGTTCCTACAAATAAAATACATGCAAATTGTGTTTTTTATTGCTTCTTTAGTTATTCAGTACATTACTATAAAATTTTTTGGTAGCCTGGACTATTTTCCGGCTTTTTGGAATCCATTTTTGTAGAAATATTGATTCAAATGCTGGATTTCGCAGTTACGGATGGTTATACCAATTCTCTATAAATCTCAAAATTAAAAAGCTTTCAAATGAGTACCCGCATCAATGGGTTTCGAAAATTTGGCATGAAATTGGAAACAATGATTGTCAATGAAAATAAAATGTTTTTTGTAGATTTCGGTTTTAGTTTAATCTTGACAAAAAATTCACGAAAACTACCATGCATTTGAAAGCTCTTTTTGCAAGGAATTCAAATGTGTAGTCTGATTAAATATCAATTGAGATCCCAAGAAAATAGGAAACCAGGAAAATGCTGCATTTTCTTCAACAACTTTCTGACAAAATCGACCCTGACCACCCTAAAATTTATTAGTTCAACTCACAAATCAATTGAAAATGTTTTTTAAATCTGTAGAAGGAATAATTAGCACTGTTTTCATTTGGTCTAACTATAGGTACTTTAAAGAATGCAAGAAAATGAGGAAATTAGCTGCCATTTTGGAAAAATGTCAAATCTGAAGTGGCTCCCTATCTAAATATTTTCTTTAAGATGTTTTTTAACTGTGTGCCAAGTTTCATGCTTCTATGTAAATGCAATATTTCTTCCCTATTCATGACAAATCTGCCACTCAGAAAGTGGTGAAGTCATGCTAGTTCAGGGGAATTCTCGCTAGGCGGCGTACTAATCCTGTGACATCATATATGTGCACATAAGGACTTTCCTGAAGTTGCAGCTGATAAAGCTGCACCCACGTGGATCTTGTGCAGAGAAACACTCTCACCTGTCATATCCCTGCCGGGTATAAGATACAAAAATCATGAGTGGCATGCTCACTCCTGCAACAGCTAAAAACTCCTCCCATAGCTATGCCACTCACCTAAACTATCCACCTATCCTTATTGATCTATCCTCTCCTTCTGATAACACCAGAAAGCAGTTCCATTGTTGTCTTATTTACGTTTTTCTATGGCAACTGTCCTCTGCCACCAGGGGCGCAAGAATCTGCTCAGTAGTTCCGCTTATCACATCGCCAGGGACTGGCGCCACTGCTCCATTTTCCCACCAAAAACATTCACACACCTGCTGTGTAGAATTTGGCAATGTGCCAAAATATCACTTACCAATATACTTCCTGAACTCCATTCACATATTTTCCCTGCTCACGTATTTCTCTACCATTTCAATCAAAGCACATGCTTTCAGACAAATTGCAGATTTTTATCATTGCCCAGTCAATCTTTCCAGTGCCATCACTGGGAATCTGCCTCTTCATTTTCAAATATAATGGGGGGTCGCGAGGGGGGGGGGGCAGCGCTTCATTCCCCCTAAAAATGTCCCTCAATGCGTATATCTAGTATATATATATTGCAGCTCAACAGATGATTCAAGCAAGCACAGATGTATAAGAAATGTATGGCATGTGAATATGAGAGGAGATGAAGCGTCCAAGGATCTTATTTTGCTGTAAGCGGCATAAACAGGTATACATTATTGTGAATGTTTGTAAACACATGAATCTGACAACTCCACAAGTAGATAGATATATATAGATAGATAGATAGTTTTTTATTGATGCATGATGTACTTACAATTTTCATATCATACTAACAAAATAATAACTAGGTAATTAACAACACAATTTAAGAAAAAAAATAGCATCAAAGGTAAACAGCTGAGTTACAGCGTAACTATATAATTGCTGCAACCAAGTTAAATAAATTATAATAATCTTTTAATTATATTATGTATAAAAAGAATGAAAATGAGAATGGGTATGGATATGGGATGTGATGATTCCTTAAATTGTGGCAAATGAATAAAAGTATACAATTGATCAGTATGACTGCAGTACATTTTGACAATAATGTTTGGCAAAAAGCTTTAATTTAGTTTTTTCTTTTAACTGCTCATTTAAGTGCAACCACAGATGAGGGGACCTTCCCAGGAAACTTGCATTGTATTTCTCTATGGTGTGTTGTGGGGCTCTTAAATAGTTTCTTGTTCGGGTATAATATGTGTGGTTACATAGATTGAATAAATTGCCCAATCTCACTGGTAAACTGCCATATATGTACCTATGGGATATTTTCACTAATTCCAGCTTCACCAAGTCTTCAATTTTCACAATATTCATTTTTTTGTAAAACTCAGATAGTCTTACCCTCCTCCCGATATTACATATACAGTTGTGCTTGAAAATTAGTGAACCCATAGATATTTACCATTGAAGACAATGATAAGGTTGTCTCACCGTACTGGCCATAACATAAATGATATTGCACGAATCATTGAACCAATGACTGTATTATACCATTGAGGTTTCCCACTACATGTACCAGCCTGGCTATTGGATTTGTATCAGGGGTCTTTGCGCTAGATAAGGGTTATAATTGTTCAAAAGTAAGTGAACCCTAAGTGTAATGTTAAAAGATAGGAGCAGAGGGTTCACTTACTTTTACACAATTATAACCCCTATCTAGCGCAAAGACCCCTGATACAAATCCAATGGCGAGGCTGGTACATGTAGTGGGAAACCTCAATGGTATAATACAGTCATTGGTTCAATGATTCGTGCAATATCATTTATGTTATTGCCAGTATGGTGAGACAACTTTATCATTGTCTTCAATGGTAAATCTCTATGGGTTCACTAATTTTCAAGCACAACTGTACTTCTAATGGCTTTGTTTTGTTGTACTTGAAGTTTTTTTATATCTTTTAATTTGGCCATTGACCCCCATGCACTGATTGCATAACATATGTGGCTCTGTATGTTAGCTAAATACACTAATCTTTTTAAATTTTGAGGCAGAAGGTTCTTAATCATGTTTAGACTGTAGTTTCCAGCAGTCATCTTTACTAAAACTTGCTTAATCTGAAAATTCCAATCCAGGAATTCATCTATATGGACCCCAAGAAATTTAATGTGTTCCACTTTGTCAATGATGGTATTCCCTAATTTCAATAATCCATTATAATTCAGCTCTTTTCTCCTGGACCTGAAAATAATATACTTTGTTTTTTCTACATTAAGCGTTAGTGAATTGCTTCTAAACCATTTACTTAAATTATCAATGTCTTTGTTTACCTTTTTATACAAGAACTTGAGGTTATTTCCTGATGCATAGACAGTTGTATCATCAGCATACGTTATTGCACTGCAAACTTTCAAACACTTAATTAAATCATTTGCTAAAACAATATAGATTAGGGGTCCTAAGACAGAACCTTGGGGGTACCATAACTAACATTATAGGGATCGGAGATATGTTTATTGTAATTTACTTTAATTTGTCTATCGACTAAATAACTCCTAAACCATGACAATGTAACACCCCTAATACCATAACGTTCAAGTTTTTTTAACACTGTCTCATAATTTAAACTATCAAAGGCTTTTGACATATCCAAAAACAGGCACAATTTGTAAAAACCACTATTAATATTTTCGACAATATTACCAGTGAGATCTAGAATGGCATCGGCAGTACTTCTGTTTTTTCGAAACCCGTATTGACCTTCAAAGAATACTTTGTGTTTCACAAGGAATTTGGTTACTCGGATGTGAACAATTTTTTCTAGTATTTTCGATAATGTGGGTAGTAATGAGACTGGTCTATAGTTAATTATTTCTGATTTGCTCTTTCCTTTATAAAGAGGCGTTATAATAGCAGTCTTCATATTATTTGGAAATACTCCTTCCTGTAGTGATTTATTAAATATTATTTGCAAAGCTTTTATAATTCCAGGATATATCTTTTTGAGGATCTTATTTGAAATTTGGTCATGGCCACTGCTGCTTTTGGCTTTCAGTCCAATTATGATCTTCTCTATTTCATCCACTGAAACAGGGTGAAAAAAACAATTATATGGTACTTTATTATTCATATATGACATTGGGTCATTCACGCTACCTGCTTCTTGAATTTTATCTGACAACTCTTTTCCAAGTCTCAGCCACGTGTCTGGATTGATCTTTGAACAGGCTATAAATAGACACAATCCAGAAAACAGTTCATGTGAAATTCCGGGAAAATGACCCACATAGACTTGTGTTAGAATTGACAGGGAGAAGGGTGGGGGGAGGGGTTGGAGTTCTTAATTATATTAAAACAAATTCCCGGTGACGGTTTTGCGTGGTGAATATTCAGAATGAATATATTTTCTGGCACTTTTTCAGCTAATTTTTAGGCCTATTTCTAATCTCTGCTGGAGATTTCTTTACAGTGCACCTGGGGGGGGGGGGGGTTGGGAAGTACTTTGTTCAATTGTACATGTATACCTGAACACAGTGGGGAAGTTGCAACTTTTTGGGGAAAAATGGGGAAATGGGGGTAAAAATGGGTTAATGAGGGAAAAATAGGAACGGGGAAAAATAAGGGAAACAGAGGAAGCAAAGGGGAAAAAGAGGAAAGAAAAAAAAGAAAAGTAGGAGGAAAGGCATACTTTTACTTTATATATGGCAAGGTTTCTAGAAGTGCTAGGACTTGGCTGTTTCTGCCTGTCAAAAATAAACTAGCAGTAATCACCAATATTTTGCTTTTTCTCAAACACATGAAACCTAGTCCTATCCCAAAGTATAGTGCTTTGGGGTTATCTCATATACTAAATTAAAAAATCGAGATAGTTGCACCCCCCTTCTTAAAATAAACCAAACTCTTTGTAATGAAACAAACTATACAGGAAGAACATCATGTCACCTGGGACCACCTTTGAAATGTTGGATCACAGTTACATGTAGGACACATTAAAAATTGATAATCAATAAAAGGTAAAATTTTGAATGGTAACAGGACATTCACATGAAAAGTTCTATAAGTCAGAAAAATAGTGGATAAACAAGTTGATGTTTTAAAAATTTGGGCTAACTGAATTAGTGAAATATTTCTGAATATGAATAATGGCCAGATAAGTGGCAGGAAGCTAAGAAAACACCACCCAAAGGATGATAACATGGACACAATTTCCAACTGAATTTCAATAATCAGAGTTTAAAATTGTGCAATGCGGTGGTAAGCGCGGTAAACCAACATTATCTTCGCCCTCTTTGGTCACCTAAGCCAGACCAATTACAATAAAGATGAGACAATGTCATTGATAATAATAATACTGTTAAACTAGTTAATTTGGTAGTTTTCACTGAAGCTAACAAAAATGATATCCCGTACATCTTTCATACTTAATCTGGCTTGTGTGATGGCTAAACTAGTTAATTTGCTAGTTTTCACCGAAGCCAACAAAAATGTTATCCTGTACATTTTCATACTTGCTCAGGCTGGTGTGATGGCTAAACTAGTTACTTTGCCAGTTTTCACCGAAGCTAGCAAAAGTATAATCCTGTACATCTGTCATGCTTAAACTGGCTGGTGTGATGGCCAATTATGCCAAACCAGAAACCAAGACTGAGTTATGATGTCATAATGCTCATTTTTCACCATTTTGGGGGAAATTCTTTAGTTTAGAGGTCAGCTATAAAGTTTAAGAACAGAATTTCAAACAACTTCTATCATCAAGGACAATACTTGCAGATTCTAAAAATGTGAAAATGTATTTTGAGAGTCCAATAGTTGCTGATTTCTGATTAGATCCAATAAACTTTCATTTTTCACTTTATATACTGTCTACAAGTGGACCTAGGCAAGTGGACCGCTCTAACATTGCCACTTCTTTTTCCGGCCTTGGCAGATCAGAACATATGCTGTCTTGTGTTGCCACCTAGTGACAAGTGTGCTATTCCACGAGCTCCTGCAGAACTTTCACAATTTTGTCTGGAAGAAACAGGGGCTGTTTCTGAGTGTGCTGATGGCCTTGTCTACTTCCTTAGAGAATGTGATTGCCGAGTCTGACTCTGGTATACATCGATGTTGAATAGAAATTTTGTGAATGTGCAATGAAATTGGAACTATTTCTTGGGACAGCAATTCTGTAGCATACATGTACAAAATCAACTTTTGTGCCAGGTGGCAGCAGCATGCGGTTCTCATTTTCACTAGACTGCTTAATGTATCTATCTCTTCAACATCTACATTTACGCATTTTTACTGTAAACAAATCAAAAACTATTTCCGAATAGCAGGTGACAAAATTAAAGTATTACTGAAATACTCTACAACTTTCATAATTTTTCTATAGACTATTTTTGAACTTCAGGGCACACAAAATAGCATGTTTTGCAACATTGGCATCATAAAAGTTCTATTGAACTTGACTTTTTGATGTTTTGTGTTTAAACAAAAATTTGTTTTACCTCCTACAAAAATCGTAGAGAAGTTCTGAAAAGCCATAGATCTACACAATGTAATTTTTTACTGAAATACCCCAAAATTTCATAATTCTTCTATTGATAGTTTTTGAGTTTCATGGCTCTGAATAATGCATATCTTGCAACAATGACATCAAGTTCTTTCAAACTGAAATTTAAGATCTTCTGTGTTTAAACAAAAAAATGTATTTGGCTGCTACAATAGTCGCAGACATTTTCTGAAAAACAGGTGGTAAAATTCAAGTATTGACCGCAATATGCCACAAATTTCATAATTTCCTATTGATAGTGTTTAAGATTCAGGGACTATGCGTGTTTTGCAACAATGACACTATTTCCGATTCACCTGAATTTTGTGTTTAAACAAATGACGTATTTGGATTCTACAAAAATCACAGACACATGTCATGTTTAGGCCAAAAAAGACCAGCTGCAACTCTCCATCCATTTTCTTGACGTCAACAAGTGCAGGTGCACTCAGTTCACATTGCGCCATGGTAACAAGTTGGCAAAACAAAGAGGATAAAGAAATTGTTTTGCCTTCAATACTATTTATTTACAGAATGAAACCAACTCATTTAGTTTGGGTAGTTATGATGTTTTTCATATTTAACAAAAAAAAAAAAAAAAATATGTGCTGCCCTCTGAGTTTTGGCAGGGAACTAAGTTGATTCCCAAAACCAGCTTGGCGTCACCCATGTGGTGTTACTTCTTGTCTTCCTGGTTTTATGGTTATTTCACCATGGTTTGTTTTGGAAAAATCCTATAAATATCAGAGCTCAGTGAAACATGTCTTGACACTTGGCTGCCTGCTTTTCTACAGGGTGGGGACCCAAAACTTGCACAAATGAAGATTTGTTTGAAAAATATCACAAAAACAGTAAGATTTCGCAGTAGACATAAAAGACAATGTTTTCATTCTATTTGGCAACCATTATTATTACACACTGCACACGGGAGCGGCAAAATTGTTCTTACAGAAATGCTGAATGTTTCTGGCATATTTTTTCCGTCAGTGGCAATCAGTGATGGGCACAATTCAGCTGTGTGCAATTCAATTCAATTCAATTCAATTGGGCATCAGTGCAAATTCAATTCAATTCAATTCACTCGCTTTTGGGAATGAGCTCAATTCAATTCAATTCAATTCATAGGGGTAGTCAATTCAATTCAATTCAATTCATTTGTCGTGTAACTTGTCTAAGTGATAAATTTTGTAAAGTACAAAACTGTACGCTCCAGATACGGGATTGAGTTATGCAACATTATATTGGTCACTCATCATAGACTAATAGATATATCAATAAATCTATCAATCAAACTCTCAATTAACCAACCTGTCAATCCATCAATTAGTCAAAGTCGATCAATCAATCAAGCATTCAATTTGAAATCTATCTATCCATCCATCTATCTATCTTTCTATCTATCTATAATTTTATCTATCAATTCTACCTTGAATAACAATAAACAAACAAGATGTCAAATCAATATGTCCAGTATGGTCATTTTTTTCTATTATTACTGTATGTATACAGTCAAATCAAAATTTCAAGTAATTAATACACTATAATGGAGAAGTGATGTACATAATTTAGCTAAAACAAAAATAATATAGCTATATATTGAGAAGTGAGGATGATGCTATCTGTAAGCTTTATTTTATTTCAATATATTTTTCTTAATGCCAAGAATTTGTTAAAGCACATATCAAAGATTGGTATGGCAGATTTAGGAGAAAACTAGACACATTATAAATTCATTGCAAGTATAGAGATGGTTATTTCGTTCAGCTGAGAACATTTTCCGCTAGATAGAATTATAACATAGTATTATAATTAAAATCACACTTTTTAGAATTAAGATAAGGCAGGGTGAGCATGTAGACTAAATGTTGTATTCCAATTTCCGTAAAAGCGTCGATTTAACAAAAAAATGGTTGAAAGGGAAACAGCTCTAGTTATGGTTAAAATTGAGTTAGAAACATAATTTAAAAACGTATATATATACTTTAGAAGTAGCTGAATATAATGGCTCAAGTTAAAATACTGTATCTTTGATAATAAGGCCAGTATTAGCCTGTAAGTTACGATGTTTTGATTTGCGCCAAAAGGTGTGAAAAAAGCAAATGGCGGCTATGTGTTCAAATCAAAATCAAAATGGTGTATCCTTCAAGTGCTTCAATATTCATCAACCAAAATTTTCAAAATGACATTGGATACTTTTAACCAAACAATGCCAATAATCCTTCAAAGGTTCAGACTCTTATTAATTATCAATTCCTCACTTTTGGATTTTTTTCATGGGGGATGACCAATAATGTATATATTTATATGATCCAGTTGAATTGAAAATGAATTGAATTAAAACCTCAATTCACAGCCTATCTCAATTCAATTCAATTCAATTCATTGCATTTTTCCAACATGGTCAATTCAATTCAATTCAATTCATTGACTTTTGAAATTTTGAATTAATTCGAATTAATTCAATTCATGAATTGAATTGTGCCCATCACTGGTGGCAATGACTCCTAGTACCAGAATTTGGGCTTGATAGTTTTTCCTGAACATCTCTTGGACCTCAGCTTTTGATCCAGCCAGGTAGTTATCATTTCTCCTATTGACAACAAGATCCACCGTGAAGATTTTCTCATACGGGATGCACAAAAATAGTTTTGCTGCGATCTTATGTATTTCCTAACTTTTCTGCATCCTTTAAGTCTCCTTTGTTTCTTTGCTGCTGTGAGGAGATGCCTAGTGGTCCTGGCACACAAATTCAAGCTTAAGTTCACCCATGCATCTTTTCTCATTGTTTTGGTATCAACATTCATCTTTCCAGCCAGCCTCTGCATTGAATTTATGGGGTCCATTGCAATTTTGGCCTGACTTCCTTAATAAAATCAGGACATCATTTCTTATTGGCTTGACCACTGCCTGGCCTTCCCTGGACACCTTTTTGCTGCCTCATTACCTTCTTAATATTAAATACCGTCTATGAGCGCAGTTTAACAATATCGGAGATTCTCCTGGGAGCAACTTCTGCGCACAGCAAATCAGAGACTCTCTGCCTTTTTTCTCTCTGTGAAGCCATTTTTGCTCAGAATGAATTAATACTTAAGTATAATACACTTAAGACATAGCTGATTATCGACTTATAAGTTTCATTGCAGTCCATTGAGCTGTTTAATGGATATCTGCTATACAAATCAGTGCAAGTTTTGGGTCCCCAACCTGTGGTCCCTAAAAACGGGCCCACAGAGAGGTGACTCATCCAGCCCCTCACAAGCAAAGACCGGCTTTCCGGGAGGAACAATTGACTGGATTACTTGATAATGACTTGTATTACACCATTTGGAATAAACCACCTTGAGTCTTGAATCATGAGGGCTGATTGTGACAGGTGCACTCCGATATACTCTAAATACATGTATCAATCCAATGCGCCTATCAAACATATGTGTGCTGAACAAACCTCGTTGGTGGTCCTTCACGTAACTGACCTGCAAAGAACATGTTTCATTTCAATAATTTATTTTCAATTAAGGAAAGCTGCTTCTGGGTCAAAATTTGTGAAACAAAGAATTTATATCTCCGGTCTTAACAATTCACATTGACAGGGTGATATATATGCAGGACTTTTTAGATAGATAGACAGATACGTTAAGTGCAGCCCTCTAAGCTGATACAAGGGGCCGCCAATTTAACGTCTCATCCAAATGACATCCTGGGATTTTGCTCATGGTGGTTCATCGAAAATTTCGGGTTCCCCACCCGGGCTCGGACCCATGCGGTTAAAGACCTTCAGCGGAACAAGCAGGTTCCTTACGCACTCAGCCACCCAGCTGTTGTCATATATCATAAATATGTCATACGCTATGAGCAAAAATCAAAACACATAAAATATGTGGCAGATAACTTTTATCGTAACCAAAAAACGACATTGAAGTGACCAAACCCATGAAAATGGCTCGTCTCCACCACAGGCATCCTCCCATTGCAGGGCTCATTTTCATTTACCCTGCCAACAAGCACTATAAAATTCTGAAGTTTTCAAAAAATTGTTTATGGTTTTCTACAAAGAAACTCATTGAAACAACTAACAAGCAACAATGACACACTCAACAATCCATTCAATTGCTTTTGGAGAAGTTTCAACTGATACACATTGGTGTTTGTTGTTATGATATTATGCGCCACATAAATTCATAAGACAAATTGGTGTAGTTATGTATATTACAATAATTTATGCCCCACGTATGCTCCAGAAAATTTGGGGGCCGGCAGCCTGAGACACACAGTGACCAGGTCGGAATCAGCCGTCGTATCTGCAAATAACCTAAAAAGGTATTTTTACATTCATGAATTCTAAACTTTGGTACTGCTTGGCAACATGCCCCAACAGAAAGGATGGGAAATATCTCTTAGAAATGCTCCCTACCAAATTGAGCCCAATGGGGTCAAAAATGTGGGGGTGGGGGTATGTCCCCACGTACCCCTCCAAATTACACCCCTGCGTATGTGGATGTCTCATTTTTGTTCAAATTAATTCTACAAGATCTATTATATCCTATAGTTAGTGCAGGGCAAAATTGCTAACTTGTGTGGACACAATTTCCCTGCTGCTTCTCAGAAAAAGCAGGGGGCTCTCTGAAATAAATTTTTCGAGTGGGGAGGGGGGGACTCTGAATTAAATTTCTCCTTAGTGAGCCTTCTGAAATAAGTTCATTAAGTTACTGCTAGGGGGCCTCCTGAGTTTATTTCTTGTGTCAGCGAGGCAGGGGGCCTCTCAAACATATTTCTCGAGTCTAGTGAGGGGCCCTCTGAAATAGATTTCTCACACAGGCCCCTCAATCTCTTCCCTGCAAGCCTGCCCCCTCCAATGCTCTTCATACTATGTATGTAGTGGGGATATTAGTGAGGGATGGGAGACTGTTGTATCAGGGGAAGAGATTGATTGGCCTGTGATTTCTCAGTCAGTTGAGGGATCTTTCACAGAGGGCCCAACTGTAATGAATTTCTCCAGTCAGTCAAGGGCCTCTGAAATAAAGTTCTCGAGTCATTCCCCCACAACCCTCCCCCCCCATGGGTACGGCCCTGCCTGCCTGAGAACATCAAAAAATGCCAGAGCAAAGACAATTTAAAAAAAAGTTCAAACAGTAGAGTAGGTCGGGGCAAGAAGCAAGCGTTAGGTGAGAGGCCCCCCCAGGCTTATATCCAAACTTACATTTTCGGTGCGTTTATCTATTGATAGGATTGAAGCTAGAGGCGTTTTAGGTGACGTCACAAATTTTCAGGGCAAACAGCACCAAACCATTGTAGAAATTAAAGAGAGAAAAAAATGTGCATGGTTTTTGTAACTTTGACTAATTCTTTGAAAGGGGTTGTCAGAAATAACTTTGGACATTTTTTAAAGTATAATGGATATCTGCATTGCTTCACTTTATGACTATCACATCGATATGATTTGGATCATGTTTTTTGCATTTTAGTTCAAAATATAGAGGTCAAATTAAAATATGTGGGTTCGGGGCGAGAGGCCCCACATGATATGGGGCATGAGGCCCCCTTCACTGGGAGGTCGAAGATGCTTCAGGAACCATTATTAATGTGTACTTTACCTTAAAACTTGATAGAATAGCTAATTAAAATAGAAAAAAATTGGGCCCAAAATTTAAACAGGGCAAAAAATATTAAAAAATAAAAGTATGTACAGAAAAATTCTGAAATTCAGAAAAAGTGAATAGAATGCCTTAAAAAGGATAGAAGAACCCTAAGAAATAACTTTTAGGCTGAATGCACTCCCAGAAAAATTTGCCATAGGATTGTAATAGGGGGCTTCTTGCCCGATGGGTGGGGTAAGAAGGCAATTTTAATTTTTTTACAAAAATGGCCGTAACTCCTTTATTAAAATTGGTAGACATTTGTTTCTCTAGTTATTTGTAGAGTCAAGTGATCCCTTCCTGACAGCATAAGCATTCAAATAATCGCCCATAAAAAGTAGGTCAAATCGCACCTCGAAGTTAAGGGGGGCCGCATGCCCCGACCTGCTCTACTTAAATTAAATTCCAAGCTCATTTTAAAGAGAACAACAATCTTATAGATCTACCAGTAAAACAGTAACTGCACAAGTACATACACATGCACTTTCTCTGATTATTTTTACATAAATTTTAATTTGATTCATATTTAATGGGATTTTCTGAGCATCCCCTCACACAGGACCACATTGGAAATAAGACTCGTCTTTTATGTGCTATCCTGGCCACCTGGTGGCAAATAAAATCAAATCTTATGGTTGGCCCTTAATGCCTTTCATAATACTGTGATTTTGTCATAAAGTGACAAAATCACAGTAATGGGAAAAGGCATTAAATTCACATAAATAAAAGATAATACCCCACACTCAAATTTGCACTCTTTTTGGCACAACTTGGCATCCAATACCATCCGATGTTCCGATGTTCCATCCTCTTCATAAACAAATCGAAAGTGTGAATCTTTGATATAGGAATCGTAATCGCTGTTATGGTGTTTCGCCCATTCATCATGTAGGAGCATAAACTTGTCATTGAAATTCCAGTAGACGTGTTCAAACCTTCCCTTTTCACAACGATATTTCCCTCCAGGACAGACTTTTTCAACCTGTAAGAAAGTCAAGGATTTTGAATGTTGATTGCCCTGCGAAAGACAGATCTATATGGCGAGCGCAGTCCTCTAAGCCTAGTTCTGGGCTCTCGCGAGGCCAGGATGCTACCCGACAATAATAACAATAAAAATAAGATTTATTTTTAGTCACAATTCAGGTAAAACAGATATAACATTAACCTTTTCTTTTTTTGTTGTTAACCAAATGTCATGGCTATTCCATGAATAAAAATGTAAGACTAAGAAAAACTATTTTAAGGAATTAAAGAAATATGTACAGTATACAACCACAGACCAAGAAATAACACACTGTAACATAGGGCTGGACGATATTGAGAAAAATTGCTACATGCGATATTGCAGAAAAAGTTGCGATAATGATATATATTGCAATATCGATATTTTTTGCAATATCAATATTATTTGCAATATTAGTATCAAGTAATTAAATCTTGATTTATGCCGCTATGCCAGTGGAGTTGTTAAATTCAGCCAAGTCAACCCCGCTGAAGTGAAGCCATTGAACTCTAAATTATATCAATTTGTACCTCAATATACCTGCATCAAAACCCACAGTAATTGTAGAATTTTTTATCTGCATGATATTATATGAAATCACGAATAGTAGAATATAAATTTAGACCAAAACGTCTGCATGAAAATCAGGAGGGCGGCCCTTGGACTTCTGCTTTATGCAGATTCAGGATGGATGTAGGGGCTCAGGGGGCCCATGCCCTTTAAGGTCCTCGAACGAACAGTGCAAAATATAAGTAGTAGAGGATTGAGGAGGACCTGCAAATTTCAAAACACCTTTGGGCCCCTCCCAGTCGACCATATCTGGAGAATAAGTCTTTCACATCATTTTTCATAATTGTGAAATTCAATTTTGACTTTTAAGTCTTTTACATAATTTTTCATAATTTTGTTTTTTACGTTGCTGGCAGGCCCCCTCAGGTGTTGGGAGCCAGGGCATTGCCCTCCTGCCCATGATGCCAGTCCACCTCCGGGTCTCCCTTGCTCTCGAAAAGCTGTCTAAATTCTGAAAATACATTTTTGCGTCAGTTACCCGACGCACTTTCTTTACTGTCGCAACTCTTTTCAGCTTCATCATGGGCCCCCCTGAGGTCATGGGCCCGGGGCAAGTGCCCCGTTTGCCCAATGGTTAATACGGCCCTGGGGGAGACTTACATCAGGAACTGCAGAACAAGTATTGTCTTTTAAATTTAAAATCCTTTCTGTATACTCAGTGTATCGGCTAATTTACACTGGGACCAGCTGACAGTGGTTGTTCAAGAACTTTCCCTACAAGTAGAAAAGTCTGAAAACACATGTGTTCTGCCTGTCACAGTGTCGGTGTCGGACTGACAGCTTCTACTGACATTTTGCTAATTGAGCCTGCAGTTGTCATCATCTACATGTACATCGTGAACAGAATTTAAACGCTAGGGACGCCAGTATCAATTGATGTGACGTCATATGTACACACAAGCAGATTCTTTGTTTACGTCCCCAAGAAAATGTCTGGACTTCAGACATTGACAACAAAATACGTCTAACATCGCCGAAAATCGGCCAAAAAAACGTCACGAAACATCGCAAAAATGTGATAGGAAGTTATAAACAGCCAACAGAAGCATATGAGTGAAGAAATTTCTTTTCTATTTGCCCTGGTTGCCCTGGAATCAGCGAAAACAAGTGTTCGCGATTGACGTGATGACACCTGTAATTCAGAAAACAGACCTTAATCTTAAGTCAGCAGTGCTTGAATCCTGCAGTCAGATCCTTGTATGTCTTGTGAACATGCAAATACTGTTGTTAGAGGTGTTTTATTATCATTTTCGGCCTTTAAAAGTGAGGAAATGTTGAGTACACAAGCACCATGTCGGCCATATTGAAATCACGGCACTTCGGGATGACGTAAAATGCGGATCCTGCGGACTGCGGGATTCGGATTTTCACTTAAAATGCAGTTCCCATGGAATGAAAATATCGCAAATGCTACGATATGCATATCACAAAGTTGTAATATCGCGATTTTGGTTTATAAACGATATATCGCAAAGCCCTACTGTAACAAGTGAAGGAGATCATCTGCTACCTCTAGAAAGACATGAACAATTTTTCCACAATTTTTCTCAGTGACCACTTTTTTGTAGAAGACTTTCGTTGTGCATGAAAATCATTATACACAAACTTTCGTGCTTTGTGTTACAGTTTGGCAAACTTAACCAAATTCGCTTGACGACATATGAGCTAAACAGCCAGGTGTTAGGTAAAATTCCTGTGAATAAAAGACTTGAAAATAATTACTTTGAGGTTTGTATCAAGAACGTTACAGATAAAACAGATACAACATTAACCATTTGTCTGTGGTTGTATACGGTACATATTTCTTCAATTCATCATTGCATGCACCTGCCTGCCGCTATTTTTGTGACCTCAAGAACATACATATTAAATGAAAGGGCTTCATCTATAGTAATGTATACCAAAAAGCTTTACGCTTCATTGACATACAACACTGTTTCCTTTGATTGAGATACTTAATGGGATATCATCCTTTATACCAACCAGAACCGCAAGCGGTTTCAACTTACTTTAAAGAGGCAAGTGACCTCCAGTGAATCGCTGTGCACATCAACCAAAATTCGAGCTGGGACTTTGTCAAATTCATAACAACCTAAATTTAAAAAAACGAATATGATTCAGAAATTTTACCACAAAAAGAGCTATTGTTACGTGCAAAAAAAGTAGGTGTCTTTCAAGCAAGGAGCTATTGTATTTGTTAGTTTATCCTGGTTCCGCAAGATTATCAAGACACGGGAGAACAAGGGACAAGATGGCCCCCTAAATTTGATGGTGCCCAAAGCAGAGTTAACACATAGTACAGTGGTACCTGCATTCTAAGACCCCTTGTATGACTGAATTGCCTCCTATAACCATCTTCCTCCCACACTAAGCATTAGGCAGTATTTTTAGTGAATCTTGCACCTTGAAGGGAGTCACTGTGCCCCGAAGGGAGACCGCTTCATGCAGTATTATAACTCAGGGACCCTACAAGTTGACTGCTATTTGCTGCCACCTAGGGTGCAAAATTCGCGAGCTCCTGTGAGCGGTCAACAGAATTTCGATCTCTGGAAGAAACCAAGACAGTGTGGAAGAAACCAGGACGGTTTTATCATTTAGTGATGGTCTAGCTTATTTCCAAAAACTCTGCAAATGTGTCTAATCTGACTCTGGTTGGCTTCAATTTTAAGCAGACAGCTTGTAAATACCAAAATAAGTTGGAACTATTTTTTATCATGGAGGATGTACACATTGTAGCTCACATATATTGCCAGTATAGAGGGGGCCACCTGTGGCTTGGGCAAGACATTTTGCTGAGTGTAACACAGCTTTTATGAAATTGTGAATTATATTGTTGTCCAAGTTATAAATCTCCATAAAGTAACAGAATAAATACAATTGAGCATTTTTGATATCATAAAGCAAAAACATTGGCTTTGTATGGTTGACATGTGAATAAGTGAGAATGCATTCTTTTTGGACCCTTTTCTGACCACAATTTAACATGCACGGATTAGTTCAGCCAGTTCCTCATTGAAACAGACAGACAGACAGACAGCTAGACTCACAGACAGACAAGCTGAAAATAGTATGCCCCCCATACTTCATAGGGGCGGGGGGCTTAAAAATTGTTGGGAGAGTATGACGGCGTATAGGGGACATCCCAGTCTTGAATTCTTTGTTCGCACTGTTGAATTCTATGTTCGCGTTGTTGAAGTTATGTTCGCATTGTTGAAGTAATGTTCGCGTTGTTGAGGTCATGTTTCGTTCATGTAAATGAAGTTTACATTCGTGTTGTTGAATTCAATGTGCAGTTATTGAATTCTGTGTTAAAAGGAATACTTTTGTTACATTGTATTAGTACAAATAAAAATTCACACTGATGATTGATCCCACTTCATGAAGCTTCATTGAATTGCGGTAATTAAACAATTAAAAACAAAAGTCACTTCGTGCAATAAATTGATTTCTGAGATGACGATGACAATGTTATTTTGAGGCAAAAAATGCTAGGGCATACCTGCACCTCCTGCAATAGGCTATTGCTGGTTAATTGATGAAAGATTACAAAAGTTTTCCAAAAAAAGAGGAAATTTACCTGTATTTCTGTCTATCTGCCTATCTATATAAATATCTCTATCTATGCATTTGCAAAAGAAGCCTTATGATAACTCTTGCTTACTTCAAATAAAGAAACTAATTTAGAAGGATAGATATTTTCAGAGGAGAAATGCTGCACACATTTCTTTTACAGTTTGCCTCAACTCAATTTAAGGTTGCATTAATCAAGCAAATATGGTACAACGCCAGTCTGTCTGCTCTTATGCAATGACCATTTAGACATGTCTGAGTTGACTTTGGTTGCCCAGAAGTCAGATAGCTGGTTGTTAGCCCTCTGTTATGACTACTCCCCCCCCCCCTTGTCTCTTAAACTCAGTGACCTCTCAATTAAGATTTACCTGTGACATTATAAAATGAGGAATTATGACATCTCTGGCTGTGGTCGTCATAGAAGGCTGGCATTTTCTTCAAACCATACAATTCTCCTCTAAGATGTGTGTATTTAACTGAGAATATTGATGGATCATTGCAAAACACTGTACAGAAAAATTAAATTTTGAAATGAAGGGTTAAATAAAATAGCCCATTAAATACAAGTTGCAATATTTGCTCACAAAGGGTATTAAAGTGCCTGAACAAATAAAAGATCAATGTAAAATCATCTTGGCCTATAGTTTGTATTTTTGTGTAGGGAAAGAAAACCACCGATACATTTTTAGAAAATCAAAGTTTTACACTGAATCTGCAACTTTGACAGATAGTAGTCTGAGATAGAAAGATAGATAGATGGACGGATAGATAGATAGATAGATAGATAGATAGATAGATAGAAGGAAGGAAAATAGATAAGACAGATTGCATATTTAATTTAAATTCAACAACCTGGGTATGCATTGTTGGGCCAATGGGCTCCTATACCCAACATTTTTTAAGCCCTTTGCCCTGATAAAATTCACAGTCAATTTACGATACTGCTGTATTTTAAGGGGGCAGCAGCCCCCCTGCTTGCTAAGTTGCTATGCCTACAGATATCTTGACATTCTCACTCCCATTCTGCAAACAGAGATTCCACTCCTCTGAGCAAGTTTTCTCACTCCATCAGTGAGAAATTGCACTTTAACACTTAAAGTGCCTGCAGGTTATTTTTAATTTATGTTAATCTGTACCTTTTGGTCTTTCGCCAAGAAATGCAACAAAATGACAATGTGTTTGGTGCTCAAGTGCCTCTGCCACTTGACAAATTTTCATACTTCTCTGAGCACAGTGTATCACACCAGATCATTTTCATTATTTTGAAACAACACCAGGGACGGACGCAGGGGGGGGATGGGGGGGGATGCCCCCCCCACCAGACCAAAATTTATATATTTTTACATGTTAATTTTATCTGCGCGCAGTCGCGGAATGTCGCGAATTGTGCGTTCCGCGATGCGATAGCCCGATAGACCCCCCCACCGGAATTTTCTGGATCCCCCCCTGAACAACACCCTGAAATTATCATGACACCTGACATTGGTTTCGAAAAGCATAACAACATGTTTCACAATCAAATCATGTATGTGAAGATGTAGGGAATGCCAGTAGGGAATGATACAAATTCAACCATGGTGACAAATTCTGAATACCTACCATAACGATCTCGCGTATATTGTGTATCAAAAACGTCCAACCCAGCCTTTGGGCTGCCAATGATGTCTCCCATTAACCTGAGCAGCCAATAACATCCAACGTAATAAAGAATAGTCAGCAGAGTGATACATCCAATTTTAAAAATGTAGACATTTTTTGCAGTTCGTTTGCTTGCAGAGGCAGGGTCATATATTGGATAAAACTGCAAGTCTTCTAGTGGCTGATATCTAGATCTCATATTGTATGCAATGTCTGGCAGTCTAGCACTGACCTACATGTATGCTCATGTAGAGCATCATCCATTGCACAAACAACATACATGTGTCTATACATAGTCAGTCCACAAGGTATGGCGAGCAGCAGCTGTGGGCCAGCGAGACAATGTTGAGGGGCTACAATTGTTAAAATCTCAGGGGAGGGGGGGGGGGTACTTGGAGTTGTTTTTAAATAAACAATTTCTGTATTTCTTCACAGAGTGTTGCTTAATTCAGAAAGGACTATTTGGGGAGGTCACTCACCCGAAATAGTTAATTACTTCGCTGTTACGAATCAAATAATTTCCCACCAAGGAACAAGCCCCCCAGTGGCATAGCCAGGGGGGGCAAGGTGGGGCAATTGCCCCCCCTGTGGCTGCTCTTGCCCCCCCTCTGGCTTTGGAGTAAAATAAAATAAAATTAGCCTGAAATGTCCAGTGCATGACCTGGTTTTACTACTCTGCTTAGGATGGCCTCTACCAAATAGTGTTTCAAACGCTGACCTAATTATTTAGTGAGCCAAGCGACTGGTGGAGTCGAAAGTAAATGCAGGGCCTCGAAACACCAATTTCAATTTCAATTCAATTTCAATTTCAATCTATTGACCATAAAAACATTGTGGTAGGCTGACGTATCTTAGAGATGTATGTGCCATTACCAATGAAAGACCAACAGAACTCTACCGAATTTCTCAAATTTATTCAACCATACAGTGAGGCTCTGTAAAATTACAATGACAATCCCAGCGTCCAGTGCTTCTTGTGAGCGAAGCTTCTCTGTCATGAAGAGGACATAACCTTTGTGAAAATTCAATGGCAGATGAGAGGCTCTCAAGCCTAAGAGTCATCCATATTGAATGACAAAGGTCAAATTCATTTGATTTGGATGAGTTTTTAGAGATATTTTCAGACAGGATCATGCTTCTTAACTCATATCAGAGACTGATGTTGCTTCATTGAAATTAAGTGTCTCTATTGCAGGCCTCCTAGAACGCCTACTTTTCCTGCCTTTTTTAGAAATAATCCTACTCTTCCTTTTTGGCCAGTCCTACTTTTTTAAAATTCAGAAATGGTAAATTTAGTGAAGTGGCAAATCTTGTCTCTTCATAGGACAAAGTTCAAGCTTTCAGTCAGAAATGTCAGATATTTGACTGAAAAAAAATCTTAGAGCTCATTTTACATTCTTTCGACAAGGTTTGGGACTTATCTTAAAGGAAGAAAGTGTGTACTTTCAATGAAGGAGTCAAAAATGAAGACATATCTTGCCCCTTTGTCTAGTTTTTTGGCAAAATGTGACTAAAACAGGCTCCTACATGACCAAAATTAATTTTTGGCCAAACTCCAATTTTTTTTCTGGAGGGCTGCTAGGAGGCCTGCTATTGTTATTACACTGCTCTGTTCTAATTAAAGATAGAGATTTTTCATTATTCTATATGACACTCATTACATTCCTATAATATATTTATGAATAGTTTATAGGCCTCTAGAGTCTGATGAAAAATCATGCAATTTTTCTGTTCTAGCGTGATGACATTGCTAAGATGATGATTGCTATGTGATGAGCATTAAAACTTTTCTGCTTCTTGTTCAAGACTGAAAGAATATTTTCATTGATACCAGAATTCTTGTTTTGATAAAAATGTCACTTTTCTGACGTTTTTCTGTGGTGTTTTCTTCATCTTTGGATCCAATCATCTAGATTCAATATTTAGTGGCATTCAGTCAAGCAAATTTATGCAAGATATAAGAATAACTTAACATTTAACAGTAAAATAACTAATACCTTAAGAAATGATATGTAAATATAACATATATAATTAAATTTCTTGCACTTCATGGTCAATTTAACTTTTTTAAATATGATGATAATGACCATTGTGGGAGTCATGTGAATTTTATCCGAAAAATGTCGATAAATGTCGATAAAGGTCTTGCCCCCCCTCAAGAAGTCCTGCCCCACCCACTGCCCCACCTGTGGCAGATGTCTGGCTACACCACTGAAGCCCCCCGATTATTAAATGGTGACCCATGAATGAACAAGGAGTCCAATATCAATGAAACATTCGGCACATTTTGAAAAGGGGGGTTTAGAATTACTTATTTTGGTAAAAGTGGCAGCAATTATTTATTTAAAATGCGCAGAAAGAATTTATTTATTTCACCAAAACTTAGCAAAAGTTTGTTTGTTAGTTTTTTTTTTAACTCAAAGCCTCCCGCCCCCATTATATTAAATGGTCAACCCAATGTGTCAATATTCCTTACATTTCCAATTTCCATTTCAGCATTTGTATGTATGTAAGTAAATGTTAACATAAATAATATTAAGGATGACTCAATTTCTATGCATTTCCCACTGACAAGTCCACATCTGTTCAAAGTGGGTCAAGCATGCATTTATGTTAATTATAGCTAATTTATAGGCCCGTACACAAATGTAAGCAGACCATAAGTGACCCAGTTGCTACAGCATGTGCAAACAGCTGAACAGCCAGCCACAGCAAAGAAGCAAAGACTGGGTCACTTCTGGAGTCAGGTGAAGTTGGCTCCCTGGATTTGGCTCCCTGGCAGCTCCCTGGCAGCTCCCTGAGAAAGTGAAGATAGCTCCCTGAAAGCTCCTGAACTAGCTCCCTGGCAGCTCCCTAGGAGCTCCCTGGAAATTGTGAACCTGGCTCCCTGAACTAGCTCCCTGATGGCTCCCTCGCAGCTCCCTGGAACTTTTAACTGAAAATAACCCCAGCATGGGGGATACTCACTTGATGCTGATTATCGTAAAAAGTTCATTCATACAGTGAGAAGTGCCACCAAACCAGTCATTGTTGGTGACAGCATTGCGGATAGTTTAAAAACCTTACTTGGCCATGTTAATGATAATGACCAGTAAACAACTAAATTGTTTTTACAGGTTACTTTCTTTTTTAATGCATTTGTATACAATTATATTTAATCTCCATTAATTTCATGATTAATTTCCAGGTTTTTTTTTGTGAAATAGACTTAAAATATCATGTATCTCTTCATTTTTGAAGGTAAGTAGCAGCAAAAGTGATCATGAACAAATAATTAAAATGAAGTGAAATTGTGATTTCTAATCTACATAAAGAATGAGAGAATATAAACACAAAATCAGCCGAAGAAGAGAAAGAAGTGAATTTGGAAAGGAAGGAAGGATGGATTCGCAGGAGAGAAGATTGACGTGGCGCCCGACTTTTCTTGATTCACCCAAACTAAACCTGCCAACTTGCCAAACCAACAAACCTGAACCAGCCACTTGCCTAACAAAGTAACCTGCTTCTGTTGCCCATAAGTAGCACTTGCAAACCTGCCAACTTGCCAAACTGACTAACCTGAACCAGCCAACTTGCCTAACAAACTAATCTGCTTGTGTTGCCTATAAGTAGCACCTGCAAACCAGCCAACTTGCCTAGCTAACTTGAACCAGCTGACTTGCCTAACATACAAACTTGCTTGTGTTGCCCATACGTAGCACTCGCAAACCTGCCAACTAGCCAAACAAACCTGAACCAGACGACTTGACTTACAAATTAATCTGAATCAGCCAACTTGCCTAACAAACTAACCTGCCTGTGTTGCCCGTACGTAGCACTTGCAAACCAGCTAACTTGCCAAACAAAATAACCTGAATCACCCAACTTGCCAAACAAATTAACACGCTTGTGTTGCCCATACGTAGCACTTGCAAACCAGCCAACTTGCCAAACAAACTTACCTGAACCAGACAACTTGCAAACAAACTAACCTGCTTGTGCTGCACATACATAGCACTTGCAAACTTGCCAACTTGTCAAACTAACCTGAACCGACAACCTGAACCGACAACTTGCCTAACAAACTAACTTGCTTGTGTTGCCTATACGTAGCACCTTCAAACCTGCCAACTTGCCAAACAAAAGAACCTGAATCAGCCAACTTGCCCAACAAACTATCTTGCTTGCCTAATTATGTCCCTATACCAGTCAGGCTGTACTCTGACGTTGTGCGCACTGGATTAAAAGAAAATGGACTCAGGTCAAGTCAAATGATAAAACAAAAATTCAGAACAGGGGAGGCTCCCAACAACAGAGAGTCCCAACCACTAAAAGCTTGCTTGTGGAACGCGCAAAGCCTGCGTCAAAAGACACAGGTGGTGAAGGATTTCAGAGATGAACTCGATCTTGACATCTTTCTTTTCACTGAGACCTGGCTAAAAGCAGATGACAAAGTTGAAATCGGTGAACTGGAAAGAAATGGTGAATGTTTTTACTTGGGTTTACCTCGTGAGGACAGACCAGGAGGTGGAGTAGGATGCATTGTAAAAACGGGAATTAGAGCGACGAAAAAGGAAACCATGAAAACAACAACTTTTGAGCATATGGAAATTCAGTTACAATTAAATGGAAGAATCCTCACAATTCTTGTGGTATACAGGCCTGAACCCTCCAAAAAGAACAAATACAATTTATCAGAATTCTTCGATGAATTTACAAACTTCTTATCCCACAATCAGACGTATCACAATGAAACTATAGTAATCGGAGACTTCAACTTTCATGTGAATAAACCAAACGATGGCAAAGTTATTCAATTCAACAACATTCTTGAAATGTTTGACCTTGTTCAACATGTGTCTTCACCAACACACAAAGATGGAAACACACTTGATTTGGTAATAACCAACAAAATAACAACTCTCAAAGATTGTGCTGTCCATGATCTACTGTCAGACCATAATTGTATCCTCTTCGACATCGACATTAACAAAGGCAAGAATCCACAGGAGAAGATCGCCTTCCGGAAGACCCGCAGTATAAATTTATCAAAATTCAAGAAAGACATTGAACAGCATCTGTCACAGAAAGTACAACACCATAATCGATCAACCTACCTGAACAGACTTGTAGCGCTCTACAAATCAACTGAAAAGATTTTTGACAGACATGCTCCTGTTAAGACTAAACTTGTGACAGTGCGTAAACCTAACCCATTCACAAATCAAGAGTTAAAACCGCTTAAAAAGGAAAAGAGAAAAGCTGAAAAAATGTGGAGAAGAACTGGTCTGGAAAAAGACTGGAACAACTTTAAAGAAAAACGAAATGCACTAAATGAAAAGCTTAATCAGCAGAAATCTGATGATCTTAGGAGTAAAATTCAGGCCACAAAAGGAAATTCCAAGGCGATGTTCAAACTTCTCAATTCTCGCCTCAATAGAAAACAAGATCTGCCTCTACCCCATCACGCAAATGAAATGGAGCTGGCGAATGACTTCAACAACTTCTTTGACGAAAAAATCAAAATTATTAGATCTAAATTAGATTCGGGACTTACAAACACAACTGAGGCCTCTCAAACCAACCTCAGTCACAATCTACATCAGTTTAAGGCTCTCTCAGAACAAGAAGTTAAGAAACTGATCAATGAGATGCCTGTCAAACACTGCCAACTTGATCCTATGCCAACATGGCTACTGCTTGAATGTATTGATGAATTTGTGCCAATCATAACTAAAATAGTTAATATGTCATTGACGATTGGAGAGATGCCCCTGGAACTCAAGCATGCACTTGTCAAACCACTCTTGAAGAAAGAAGGTCTTGAACTGATCAAAAAGAATTATCGGCCAGTGTCGAACCTTTCTTTTCTCAGCAAAATCATAGAGAGTGCCGTGATCAAACAGTATCTCAGCAAGAACAATCTTGAAGACGAAAGACAATAAGCCTACAAGCAATATCATAGCACAGAAACCCTCTTGACAAAAATTCACAATGATATTATGCTTAATCTGAGCAAGGGTGAGGTGACAATGCTAGTACTGCTAGACTTGTCAGCTGCATTTGACACAATTGATCACGGAATTCTGCTAGAAAGATTGCAAAACAGGTATGGTGTGCAAAGTGCAGCTCTGAGATGGTTCAAATCATACATTTCTGAAAGATCACAGTCTGTGATAATAAATGACAAAACTTCAGGCAAACTTCCACTGAATTTTGGAGTTCCTCAGGGTTCCAAACTTGGACCAATCTTATTTAACTCCTATGTTGCTCCAGTCAGTGAAGTAGCACACAGAAATCAAGTTCATGATCAGAAGTATGCTGATGATGAGCAACTTATTCTGTCATTTAAACCAACCTTTTTGGGTCAAGAAAATGCAAAACAGAAAATGGAAAATTGTATTGCTGAAATCCGAAATTTCTTGCATGACAACAAGCTGTGCAATAATGGAGATAAAACTGAACTTCTCCTGATTGGAGCACCAAACCAATTGAAGAAACTTCAAATAACATCTATCAATGTAGACAATGTTGAAATCAAAACTGCCAACCATGTCCGCAACTTAGGTGTGCTCTTTGACAAGAATATGACAATGGAGAAGCAGATCAATAAAATGTGTCGTAACGCATATTTCAATTTGAGAAACCTATCAAAACTGCGAAAAAACCTTGACAAGGAAACAGTTAAAACTGCTGTCAATGCGCTTGTCACCCCTCATTTAGACTACGGAAATGGGCTGTTGTATGGCACTGCAAGCAGAGTGTTAAATAAACTTCAGGTTGCTCAAAACTCAGAAGTTCGAATAATTGAGAGATTGAAAAAGCATGACAGTGTTAGCCATAGCAGGAAACAACTACACTGGTTACCAATCACGGCAAGAATTGAGTTCAAACTGATGACAACTACATGGAAAGCAATGAACAATCAGGCTCCACAATACATTCAAGAACTTGTTCAAATCAAATCTCAACAGGAGCATAACCTGAGAAGCAACCACAAGCTACTCTTAGCAGAACCTGCCCCATGCAACAAAAATAAGTTTGAAGATCGGGCATTTTCCTATGCAGCACCAAAGCTATGGAACAATTTGCCTGAAAAAGTGAGAACTGCACAGACATTAGAAAGCTTCAAGAAGAATCTAAAAACACATTTGTTTCAGAATTCCTACAATTGATTGATCTGAAAAGCGCTGATGAGCAGTTTACTGAAATTAGCGCTTTATAAATCCATATTATTATTATTATTATTATTATTATTATTATTATAACTACATATATTATATTTCTTTGTGTTTGAAAAAGTTCCCCCAGCTTTTTTAACAAACTTTTCAGATCTATTGATCAGATAAACTTGCTGTTCAGGGAGCAGGTTCAGGGAGCCAACTTCCCCAGGGCCAATCTATGTGAAGTTGGCTCCCTGGATCTGGCTCCCTGGCAGCTCCCTGGCAGCTCCCTGGCAGCTCCTTGAACAAGATGTCATGAACAAAAACACAAGAATGAATTTTCACATGGAGACAGAACATGACTTAATAACCTTATTTAGGCCAATTATACACATATAATATAATATTTATTTATATATTATATATGACGGGGGCAGATCAAGGAAGTGTTGGGCGGGGGCCCGGGGGGGCGGGGCTGGGTTAAACAGTGCCGTCAGACCTGCAAACATATATAGGCCTATGAGAGATGGCTTTTTTAACATTCTTAAAACCGTACTTGTTCATTTTAATGATAATAATCATAGGTGTAGAAACCGGGGGACAGCGGGGGCAGTTGCCCCCCTAAAAACATTTTGCAGTTCATTCTTGTGTTTTTTCAATTTGTTCATGACCTCTTGTTCAGGGAGCTGCCAGGGAGCTGCCAGGGAGCTGCCAGGGAGCTGCCAGGGAGCCAGATCCAGGGAGCCAACTTCACATAGATGGGCCCTGGGGAAGTTGGCTCCCTGAACCAGCTCCCTGAACAGCAAGTTTATCTGATCAATAGATATGCTAACACTTGATAAAATAGTCCAAGTATTAACAAAGTGAAGCAAATGTGAAAAACTTTACGATTCCACATCGTGATACAAATTGAGAAGCCAAATACAATTTACGTCTTAAGTTAGGCCTAGTCACTGAAGGACTTGGAGGAGCTATGATGATGGATTTCTCTGGATTCTGCATCTCCGCCAATGAGGAAATATGTAATGATTATTGGAAAGTAGAGTAAATTTTTTAAACTTAGGACCACATTTTGTTAAAACTTTTTAAATAATAATTTCTAGAAATAAGGAAATGGTACAGTTATTTTAAACAATAAAGAAGTGCACAAGGATCTGATTCCTGGTTAGAACTGAAAAGTTTTTTAAAAAGCTGAGGGAACTTTTTCAAGCACAAAGAAAGATAATATATGTAGTTTGAGTGCATCAAGAAAAGTTGGGCGCCTTGCCAATTTTCTCTCCTGCGAATCCATCCTTCCTTCCTTTCCAAATTCACTTCTTTCTCTTCTTCAGCTGATTTCGTGTTTATATTCTCTCATTCTTTATCCATCTACCATCAGGTACATTGATTAAAGAAATGTAGATTAGAAATCAAAATTTCACTTTATTTTAATTATTTTCATGATCACTTTTGCTGCGACTTACCTTCAAAAATGAAGAGATATATGATATTTAAAGCTTATTTCACAAAAACACCCTGAAAATTAATCATGAATTTAAGTAGTAGTTAGACACCGATTTGGAGGGTTCTAACATGCATTTTTGTCAGTTAGATCCCGACCGGAGGGAGGGATCTAACTGACAAAAATGCATGTTAGGACCCGACAAAGAGGTGTCTAACTGACTTAGACATCATATGCTTCTTCTATTATACATTTTAACTTACATTCTTTGCAAAATAAACAATAATCTGATTGTTTGTTTGCAGTTGTAAACAGAGTTAATCCCTAGCTGGGCGCTAACATGCAAAACTGTCAGTTAGATACCAGCTTTTTCAATGGTATTAGTATCTTGGTGATGTCTAACATAGATTAAACATAATTGTATCCAAAAAAAAGCAAGTACCCTGTAAAAACAATTTAGTCAATTACTGGTCATTATCATTGTAGCCAAGTAAGGTTTTTAGACATCCGAAATGCCGTCACCGACAATGACTGGTTTGGTGGCACTTCTCACTGTATAGATGAACTTTTATGATAATTAGCATCAAGTGAGTAGCCCCCATGCTGCCATGGGTTTATTTTCAGTTACAAATTCCAGGGAGCTGCGAGTGAGCCATCAGGGAGCTAGTTCAGGGAGCCAGGTTCACAATTTCCAGGGAGCTCCTAGGGAGCTGCCAGGGAGCTTGTTCAGGGAGCTATCTTCACTTTTCAGGCAGCTGCCAGGGAGCTGCTAGGGAGCCAAATCCAGGGAGCCAACTTCACCTGACTCACTTCTGGCCATGCTGCCGTATCTGATTTCCATTTGGATTTCTAAATACGAGGGGTTTTCCAAAAGTTCTGTCCAACTAGTCATAACTTTGATATAGAAACATGATATCTGGATCAGATAATATTGACGTAAATCCCAAGTAACAACCGAAAAATCAGATCATATAGATAAAAATAAATGCTTAATATGTTGCCATGGAAACCAGAAGTCAGGAAATTCCGCCCAGATTTTGTAGTGCTCACTTAAAACAATTGAACATCTGCTTACATTATCTGTGTTTTGACTTATTGAATTCATGTATATTAATTATTTTTTCATGAAATACAATCAGTTATTTGTAGAAACATTAATGACAATGAAAACTGGTATTATTGTCACATCTCAATTAATTTACCATATCCTGTGCAGTTTCCCATTTTTTATAAGATGAGAATTTTTTCGGATATATGGATGACACAATATATGCCTTTCATATTTCTTCAATTTAATTTGGATAAAAATTAGCAGAGAGAGTAAAAACCTTCAATCATACATACAAGGAAGACATTATGAGTGATAGAACCAAATAAATATTGTACAAACTTGTTCTGAATGAAGAAAGCACACATTGGAAGACCTAAGAAAAGGAGACCGGACAATGCAAAAACAGACCTTAACATGAAGACTGAGGTATCTTATTAAGGCATGGTTAGAAAGTATGAGAACATGTATTTATGGGATGCCATCCATTAGTTTATGAAGTTGTGAAATGGCTATGAATGTTTTGAATATATTTTGTTCTATATCTCTTGTAATAATTACATATTTTGACAAGATATATCAAGTAGTAACAGAGGCCGGGGGAGTCCTTGTTGATATAACAGGAGGACCAGCACTCCACTCACACTGCTGTCACTGATGTTACCGACTTCATCCTTCAAAACATGGACAAAGGCTTTTACACTGGTGCAGTGTACCTTGACCTGAAGAAAGCCTTCGATACTGTTGATGTTGCTACTCTCCTGTATAAGCTAAAATGTCTTGGACTTCGTGACACTGAGCATTTATGGTTTCAAAGTTATCTCACAGGAAGAAGTCAGTGTGTTAACCATGGTGCAACATCGTCTGAGTTTCTGGAAATTTCGTCCGGTGTACCACAGGGGTCAATATTAGGCCCTGTGCTATTTACCCTATATATAAACGATTTGCCATCTGTGATAAAACACTCCAAAGTAGTCCTATACGCAGATGATACGGTTTTACTCTATTCATCCAAGGATATAAATGAAGTTAAGACTTTCCTAGCTGATGATCTTGAAAGTGCTTCCAACTGGTTTCATCTCAATAAACTACATTTAAACGTGACAAAATGTAAGTGGACACTGTTTGGATCCACCAATCGATTGAAGGACGTCACTCTCCCAGAAGTAAAAATTGCAGATGAACCAGTTGAACATGTCCAAACATATAAGTACTTGGGACTGTATTTTGATGCCCGGCTTGACTGGAAATCTCACACTCAATATCTCGAGAAGAAGATAAGACAACGATTGGGTGTTCTTAAACGACTACGTCCACTGATAGACCAAGCTACTTCTCTTCTTCTATTTAACACCCTCATCCTACCCATTATTGACTATTGTGACACTGTCTACCTGAGCTGTCCTGTTAGCAGTCTAAATCGTATCCAGAGACTCATGCTCAGAGGTGGTAGGATCATACTCGATGTACCTTTTGATCACCCATCTGATTCTGTTCTGAAGAAACTAAACTGGCTGACTTTACATGAGAGACTCTATCTACATACCTGTTGTTTGATGTACAAATGCATAAATTTAAGCTGTCCGGTGTACATGTCAAATAAGTTTGAACAGATCGATCATGTGTATAATACAAGAAATTCATTAAATCTCAAAGTACCAAAATGTAAAACCAACAAAGGACAGTCTGCTTTCGCATGTAAAGGGGCGAAAGCCTGGAACTCACTACCTGCTGTGATAAGATCCTGCTCTAGTCTTGACTCTTTTAAGCATAATATTTTGAAGTTTATTTTATCTAATAGAACCTGATGCCTTTTTTGTTTTATCATTATATACATTATGTTTTTAATTGTTTACATTTATTCTAATTTACTTTTAAATTATATACACCTGTTATAGCTCAGGGCTCCATCGTAAAACAGTTTGTAACTGAATTGGGCTACCCTGATTAAATAAAGGTGATTTTGACTTTGACTTTGACTTTGACAGTATGTGTCTGTTACCAAGATCGCGGTTGAATTTCATGACTTCTGGTTTCCATAGCAACAAATCAACAATTTATGTTTACTTCTATGATCTGATTTTTTGGGGATCATTTACAAATTACCTCAATATCAACTGACACTAATATCATTTTTTTGTAGTAAATCTAGCAAAAGTTATGACAGGTTGGACAGAACTTATGGAAAACCAACCGTAAAGTACAAAAAGTCTGCGAAACACCAACAGGGATCTCAATATGAGGACTATAAGGCATTGATTTTTAAAGGATATGTAAAGTTAGAGGAAATGTACTCAGTGTCAAGTTCATTGTTTTGAGAATTTGTGAAATGTTAGGGATTATTTTTGATACATTTCTTGTCCTGTAGTCCTGGTAAAAAATGAATTATTGACAAGATATAATGAATCTGTACCTCTAAAAGTGCCCTGGGCCGCATTTCATGACTTTTGGTTTCCATGGCAACAAATTAACCATTTATTTTTATTTCTAAGATTTGATTTTTTCAGGATCATTTGAAAATTACTTCAATATCATTTGACCCTAATATCATATTTCTGTATTAAATATTGCAAAAGTTATGGCAAGTTGGACAGAACTTATGGAAAACGCCTCGTATAGACTGAGTTCTAAATATAGACTGAGTTCTAAATATAGACTGAGTTGTCACTGATCATATTTCACCTGCAAGGACCAACTGTTGACTGTATCAGTGGGGAAGACATGCACAGACACTGAGTCATGGTATATAAAATTTATGCTAAAATGGGAAATGAAAACACAAGGAATATGAGGACTATAGAATCACTATGACACATGTGTTAGGCCTACACAAGAGTTGCCTTGAGCAGAAAATTGCTATTTTAGGGGAATGTTTCACTGTGTCTATTGTGCATTTAGAGTATAGCAGCTAGTCACTGCACAGTACTTATGAGAACTGGAATACCTCTTGCAGCAAGTCTCTTGCATTTCAGAACTGTTCTTCACATTTTGAACTTATGAAACCATGTCACAGACAGCTGCACCAGCAAGCAACCAGGCCACTGGCCCAAATGGGACCCCATTTTCAGAAAAAATCAAGAATTTTACAATTGGATTCATCCTTCCTTGTTGCATTGGCTATGGAGTGCTCATGTTCATAGCATACCTGGCAGGTAGGTATCACAAAATCATCCCAGATCAGATTACTTACAAAAAGTGTCAAACTCATATTACAAACTTTTATTTTTGATGTTAGTTACTTTTCAAAAACTATATAATATGTAAATGACACTGCCATGAAATTCGCACAGCAATTTAAACAGTTTTTGTAGGACTTACATTGAATATAAAATAAAAAATAAACACTGTATGAAGGCAGTCATGCAATTGTTAAAAAAATAAAATAAAACGACAGATACGTGGAAAGACAGGTATAAATTTAGAATATTATAACAAAACAACCCAAGTCAGGGTCACTAAGTAACACTATCACAAGCTGTTGTGTGAATTGATATCACTCGAGCCCGAAGGGCGAGAGTGATATTAATTCTCACAACAGCGAGTGCTATTGTATGAAAAATAAAATAGACAAAAAAGATAAAATAGACAAAAAATATAATAGACAGATAAATAGACAAATAAATGGATAGATAAATAGATACATAAATAGATAGATAGATCAATCCACAGATGGATTGATAAATTGATAGATAGATATATATATTTAATAGATAAATAATATTGATAGATAAGACAACACTGAAAGCTGTCAAAGTCAAGCCTATGTTAGATTGTTGATATTACATAATAGTGTAAATATATACTATATAGCAATACAAAAACAACAACTTCATCTGCTTGTTACATAATCATAAGTCCATAAAGATTATGTTACTTTAATTTTGTTATGTATTCTTGTTATCTGTTTTGAAATGAAATGATCAATGTTTTAATAATTAGATTTAGCTTTTAAAGGCTAATAATTTACTGTTCCATAAAAAAATATTGGTATAGGATAAATAACTGGAGAAAATTGAATTTTTAATACACTTTTGAAGATGCATATGTTATTTTCTGTTAAATACGAAACTAAATCATTGATAAGAAGCTGGACCTACTTGACCTAGTTCCAAACTGTGGACTGTTGATGTTCAGACCATCACTTCACAGAATTTTGAGTCCTCTCTTGTGCTCAATTCGCTTCACGAAACGGCCTGCGGCCGTTTCGCTGCGCGAATATAATATGTTGTTTGTCACAAAATGATCTGTCAATCATCAATAATGAAACTGGGTGATCTTTGTTATATGACATTGTGTTGCCAGGTGGCATCCTGCTTCAGTTGAATTTTAAAAAAACATGCATTTGTTTGTTGATATTTTAAAATGTTGACACTAAATCCTCAAGTCCCAATCATTATAACTTTATGGCTAATATCAAACCTCAGTGATGTAAATTTTAGATACATGTTTCTTCTTCTTCTTCTTCTTCTTCTTCTTCTTCTTCTCTTCTTCGGTTGCCCTGTTCGGGTCGCTCAACTGCCTGAAAAGTAAAATTTTAGCTCTGTTATGCATGTGGTTATTATGGCAGGAGCTCCGGTAGGTGATTATTGTTTGTTATGTGAACATGTCAGCCCCTTTTATTAGCTCGTCTGTTTTCTTTGAAAACGAAGAGCTATTGTCATCACTCGATCGCCCGCATCCGCGTCGTCGGCGTTGTCCCGGTTAAGATTTGTGTAAGTGTCCATTTGCGACCTTAGTTTTCCACTTAGAGTTATGAAATTTGGTACAGGTATGGGGCTATGGCTATGGATCGGGAACATATAGAGAAATCCAAGATGGCCTCCAATATGGCCGCAGCAAAATTGCTTCCATATTGAACTGTCCACTGTGACCTTAATATTTCACTTAGAGTTATGAAATGTGGTACAGGTATTGGCCTTTGGGTATGCATCGGGAACATATTGTGAAATCCAAAATGGCAGCCATTTTGTGGTGGCCATTTTGGCAGCGATCTTTCTTCATTCTTGAACTGCCCATTGTGACATTAATATTCGCTTAGAGTTATGTAATTTGGTACAGGTATTGGCCTGTGGGTATTTATCAGGAACATGTTGAGAAGTCCAAGATGGCGGCCATATTGGCGGCCATCTCTCTTCATTCTTGAACTGCCCACTGTGACCTTAATATTTCACTAGAATTAAATTTGTGTCATAAATATGATATCTGCTTGGTGTGTCCTGATGACTGCGAGGATTTACAGCTAATGGTATGATATATTTTCTGTTTTTTTCTCGGGTGGTCCCTTGGCAGCGACATCTGGGGTCTCATAGAGGGACACCTTCTTTATGTATGTTATAACCGAACCTGTATATATATGTAATGCTAAATTGTATGCTTGGAATGCATGAGAAAATAAATTAATCTGAATCTGAATCTGAATCTTAAAATTATGAAATTTGGTACAGATATTGGCCTGTGGGTATGGATCGGGAACATGTCGACAAATCCAAGATGGCAGCCATTTTGTGGCGGCCATTTTGGCAGCCATCTTTCTTCATTCTTGAACTGCCCATTATGATCTCAATCATTGACCCTTCTAAAGCTTTTGATAGTTAACCTCATGGACTCTTAATAGCCAAGTTACATGCGTATGGTGTTTCAAAAGAAGTATGTTCACATATTATGAATTATCTGCAAACTAGAAAACAAGCTGTAAAATTAGGAAATATCCGTAGTGAGTGGTTGAATGTAAAAAATGGTGTCCCAAAAGGATCACTTATGGGTCCAACTTTTCAAAATTTTCATAAACGATTTCTTATTAGACTTAAAGAAAATGTGCGAAGTTTATAATTATGCAGATGATAAAACTCTGTCTTACTCTCACAAAAACTTGTCGATTGTAAAGAACAAACTTGAGCAAGCCGCCGAACAGGCATGTAATGATTATGAGAGCACATATGATGACGTATTGATAAAAACGGTAAAAAGATGCTATATGTAACCCATAGAAACAATTTAGGTGAATTTTTCTTTAAAGTAATTAATAACTTAGCACCTCCTATGGAAAGTAACTTTTGTATGAAGCAGGTATCTCCAATTAACATGCGCGACAGTAACAAAATGGTTCTTTGTCAGTTTAATACTATTCAGTATGGGTAAAAGTCAATAAGGTATCAAGGTCCTTCATTATGGAATTCACATTATTCACTCCCTTACCCTTTAAAATGTTTTGAAGAATTTGGTGCTTTTAAATTAGCTTTATTGAAAAGCAATTTCCTTAAAAATTGTGACTGCACTTTGTGCATACCATGTTTGAGAAACTCCATATAATATCAAATGATGCTTACTTGTTATGTAATGTAGCTTGAGTTTCATCTAATTCATTTCTCATTTGTACATATCATCTCTTCGCCTTATTGTTGTGTTATTTTAGTTGTCGGTCAAGAGCTTTTGAGCTTATGTTGCTTGTTTTTTATGTCATCACCGACGTGAAATAAAGTTTTATCTTATCTTATCTTTTAAACAAGTACATTTTTATTTACTCATTACTGTAGCTCTAAGCAACTCGTGGTAAAATATTTTAATCATATATGCCGTTTTTTTCATGAAGGTGGCTTTGGAAATGCCTCTGTTTGGGTTTCTATTGACTCGTCAAATGTGCGCAGTGGATCATTGGAGGTGAAATGCCTTTTTAAAGTAAGTAGGCCTATACATTTGTTGCATTGTCAGGGGCTGGTGGGGCATTTGACCGCTTTATAATGTGCTAGACCATGACTTGAATGATAGAAGCAGTTTAATAAGCCGATGATGATGATGATTAAAGTTCAGGCCTGCTCTGCTGACTGTCTTTGCCCGCATGAGTTCAGGACACCGGACCTAAAACATTTTCAAGGGGCCTTCATAAAGAAAATCCCTGCTGGATTTCATTTGTAAGAAATATCAAATTGGCAGCTCTTATAGGCCTATATATACATTGGTGTCTGTGCTGGCCAGCTGGACAAGACCAGGCAAGTAAAAGATACCCTGCATGGGGTAAATTTGTGTGGAACATGTTGAGGACTCCCTCTCTCTCCCCCCCCCCCCAATATGAACTTTCTGATTTTGGCTAATATATACAGAACTTCAGGGACCGTTCATAATTTATGACTTGTGGGGGAGTGGGAGTTTTGCTGGAACTTCCCGTCAAAAATTGATACCCCCCTTGAGTTTCATGCGGATTTTTAGTACCCCACCCTTAGGTTTTACGCGTATTTTTAGTACCCCCCCTCGACATACAAAGCAATACACACATATATACTGTTATACATGGCCACGCGTACAGATTCGTATCATTTCGCGAACTTTTGCGAGTAAACATGTCCAAAAAATGAGTGTATGCATATTTTTTTACATTGTTTCTTTGTTAAAATTTCTTACCCCCCCCCTTGGAAGTGTTTTCAAAAATTAATACCCCCCCTTGAAACACGTGTGAAAAGTTAATGCCCCCTCGGCCAAAACTCCCACCCCCTCCCCCCCGGTCATAAATTATGAACGGTCCCTTAGTAAAGTGGGTGCCCTCCAGAGAATTGCATTGCCCCTCCCCCCACTCGAGACCCCCTGGTTACATCACTGCTTGTGAGTCCTAGAATCGGGCTTAACAATGCTTAGAGGGCTCCAGTTACCATATCTTATCTACTACCATGCAATCAACAAGTTCACAATTACAAACTTTCTTACAGGTTAAGCAAGAACGCTTCGAGCGAGTATACTGGAGGTTGAATGACTACTTAATGCTCACTCACGACAAGGGGGCAAGATCCGGCAGCGATTACAATCACTACATCAAGGATTCAGGCTTGCATCTTGTTGATGCTGGCACGTCGGAAAATTGGATGGTGCTGGACGCAAAATTGTGTCAAGAAGAATGCAAATTTCAGTGTGAGGTTGTATGATTTTTCATTTTATGCAAATGAAGTAACAAAGTAACTGTTAGAATGGTTTGAAAAAGATTCAAACTCATTACTGTCTCCTGGCCACCTAACCTGGACAGGCCGGGGGGAGGTCCACAGACATTTCCTTTGATAATTTATAGATTTTGCAAGCTCAAGCAGGGGAAAACTTTAGTCCAGTAGTAAAAAGTACCATTTCCGCCCAAAAGCGGGCCTGACCAGTCCAGTCTGGATCAGTCGATACTGTTACTGGTATAATTATTCTTGCAGTCAAGTATTTTTGTCTGCGTACTGGACTAGTCCAAAGCAGCCAATTGTTGGCTGGATGGGCTCCCACCTGAGCCACCTTCGTAAGGCCACACATAATTAATCTTTACCTTCTCGGATCCTCTCAAGGCACTTTTTCTAGGGTCGGTCAGTAGGCAAAAAAAAAAAAAGGTGAAAAATTTTTTTTTTCCATCGCCAGGAAATCTATTGTGTCGGTGGGTACGCGAAGCTAATAATCAATTATGTGTGGCCTAAGCCTCCCGAATTTCCATATTTCACCCTGCAGGCGGCCTATATCATATAGCTATAGAGTAGCGCGGGGCATGCAGCCCCCCTTAACTTCGAGACGCGATTTGACCTACTTTTTGTGGTCGATTATTTGAATGCTTATGCTGTCAGGAAGGGATCACTTAACTCTACTAATAACTGGTGAAACGAGTGTCTACCAATTTTAATAAAGGAGTTACGGCCCTTTTCGTAAAAAAATTAAAATGGCCTTCTTACCCCACCCATCGGGCAAGAAGCCCCCCTATTATAATCCTATGGCAATTTTTTTTGCGAGTGCATTCAGCTTGAAAGTTATTTCTTGGGGTTCTTCTATCATTTTTAAGGCATTCTATTCACTTTTTCTGAATTTCAGAATTTTTCTGTTCACGCATTTATTTTTTAATATTTTTTGCGCTTTTTCAATTTCGACCAAAATTTTTTCTATTTCAACTAGCTATTCTATCAAGATTTAAAGTAAGGTAAACATTATTAAATGGTTCCGGAAGCAGCTTCAAGGCCTCAGTGAAGGGGGCCCCATGCCCCACACCATGTGGGGCCTCTCGCCCCAAACCCACATATTTTAATTTGACCTCTATATTTTCAGCTAAAATGCAAAAAACATGATCCAAATCATATTTATGTGATGGTCATAAAGTGAAGCAATGCAGATATCCATTATACTTTTAAAAATTTCCAAAGTTATTTCTGACAACCACTTTCAAAGAATTAATCAAAGTTACAAAAACCATGCACCTTTTTTTGTTTCTTTAATTACGACTATGGTTTGGTGCTGAATGCCTTGAAAATTTGTGACGTCACCTAAAAAGCCTCTAGCTTCAATCCTATAAATCAGAAAAAGCACCAAAAATGTAAGTTTAGATATAACGCTGGGGGGGCTTCTCACCTAACCCGGGCTTCTTGCCCCGACCCACTCTATCTGAGAGGTTAAGGCTTTTTAACAGTGAAACATCCTTCGGAACTTCTTTCCTATGGCGGTCATAGGAAGTAATCATAACCGAATTGGTCAATCGTGTGCTCCAGTAGATTTTATTAATTTCTATGGTCTCCAGGTGAAATATGGAAATCCAGGAGGTTTATGAAGATCAGGCCCCTGGGGCGCATGCAAACTAAAATTCAAAATTTTTCCTTAAATATCAGTTTGGGCTTTCAAAAAGAGATTAGGTAATATAACTAAACATTTGTAGTGGACCTTGATACCACTCAAACACTCAAACTGCACAATTTACTTTTTTCTGCCACTTTTTCCTCAAAAAAGTATTCCATGTTTTTGAGTAAAGATGTTATATATTTTGTGCTTGATACTGGCTTGTGTTCCTGGAAGCTCGGTTTGGCTGACAACAAACGCGTTGTGTTGTAGTAAATGTCATAAGTTTTATTATGACGTCAGATGAAGATTAACAACAGTTAGTTGTCAGACAAAGGTGGGGGCAACAGGCGCCACCACAAAAATGGGTACAAATGAAATATAACAAAAAGTAAATATCGAATATAATACAGCGGCAAATGAACATGAAATGTAACAACTTGTATATAATTGTCCCAAAAAGTCCACAGAAGAAGTCCAGGTTGGTGTAAAAGCGGGAGGGTGGGTGGGAAAAAATCTTCCCAATACTGAAAAGCAACCACCATCTGAGGCAGCATGACTCAGACTGATGCCAGTCCCGCACAAACACATTTCCTGCGTGAAATTTCCTTTGTGCTTGATACTGGCTTGTGTTCCTGGAAGCTCGGTTTGGCTGACAACAAACGCGTTGTGTTGTAGTAAATGTCATAAGTTTTATTATGACGTCAGATGAAGATTAACAACAGTTAGTTGTCAGACAAAGGTGGGGGCAACAGGCGCCACCGTTCGAAGAACGCCCCCACCCAACAGGAACACAGGAGGCAGAGAGGGGAGAGAAAAAGGGAGCCCAGCACAAGCTGAAAACTCCCTTCGTAGGACACTAGAGAATGCGGCGCAGCCAGTACCAAGGGAAGGCTCCGTTAGGAAGGTCCGAGGCAGTCCATAAACAGGTCCAGTGAGCCCAGCCCTGCTGAAAGCTCCGGAAATAGTGCCGGTATCCAAAGTTCCCTATGGCTAGGTGACGGACTCCGCGATGTAGTGTGCCGGAACAAGTGTGTCTATGACAGCACATACCTGGGAATAGGTTGGAAATCACCTGCAAGCAGAAACTGACAAACAGGGGAAAACCGCAAAAAATGAGGCAAAGTACACATATAGGAAAATGGCACCATAAGGTGAAGTGAATATTACCAGGGATCAGTGTAGTAGGCCAGATAGGAGGCCGGGAAAAATAAGCTGTAATGGCAACAGGATAAATTTACTGTAATACACATGCCAAAAATTGGCAAAAAGTCGTATTTAAAAATCATGGAAAGAAGAGATGACTCAGGAATAAGGCCCCATAATAATCAAGAAAGCACTGAAAGAGATCGAAGATGGGGAAACTGGCATTGCAAGGGGTCACCGGTGAGGTGGTCCGGTCCATAAAGCCTGAAAATAAGAACAGGGGTGTCAGGACTGGATTGAAATGGGCAAGTTGACACTGGAACTTGTTTATTGACAGTGAAACAAAATTTAATTTTAGACCGATACCTAAAAAGAAAGGAAAATGACGTCTTGAAGGCTTAAGAAACCACAAAGTAGGTAAAACAGAAATGTGTAATTGACAAAAAATATGTAAATAATAACACAAAGAAATAAGTAGACAAACAGAGAGAGAAAAATGGGTCAGGAATTAGCAAATAAAGTTGGAAAACAGGTCAATAGCATGCGCGTGAACTTAATTTGTTGACATAATAATATCGATATGACACCTGAAATTAAAAAACGGAGAAGCAGCTATGTTAAGTGTGGCACTGGGAAACAATTATATTAAGTGTGGCACTGGAAAAAGGGATAATGCATGAGGCAAAAATGGGGGAAAAAACGAGTTTGGCCAGTAAAAAACAATGTCAGGGATGAAATGCCACCGATACTGACCAACATATAAATAGGTAAAAGATATGTAATTATTTAATGAAATGAAAAAGCACAATTATTTATAACGAACTGGGAACTCCAAATCAGACGAGGCGTAGGAGCAGGATGGCATGAAGCCTGACACTGCCAGAACATTTCAAGCACTCAGACGTGATGGGAGCCCAGACAGAAATATAAGGACTGGAAAAACTCCAGATAGACAATACAAAACCGGAAAAACTCCAGATCAGTCCAGGCAGAGGAGGCAGGATGGCACGAAGCCTGACACTGCAAAAATAAAACACAAGCACTCAAAACTGATGGGAGCCCAGGACAAACTGGAACACACTGGGGAAACTCCAGATCAGATGAGGCTGGGAAAGGCAGGATGGCACAAAGCCTGACACTGCAGAAAACACTCTAGCACTGGAACTGATGGGAGCCCGGTAATAGAAAAATATTAAAAAATATTGATTAAATGAAGGCAGGATGGCCAGACAGGCCAGACACCGCAAATTGGAAAATGCCAGATAATTTGTAACAGGCAGGATGGCCAGACAGGCCTCATAAAAAAGGAAGGGAAATAAAAATTCATAAAAGAAAAAACAAAAAAATGGAAAACCCCACTAGCTGATGAGTGGAGACTGAAATATAAATATACCTAGTAGCTGAAAAAGTCATACATAGAAAACGTTGTTGAGTGAAATAGTTAACTTTTACTTGTACAGTCGTACATAGTTTAGTTTAGTTTAGTTTATTTATTTATTAAAGTCCCACTCTGTAAACATATATGGTCCAATAGTAAAACCGTTCAATAAAAACAGACCATTCCATTGGGATTATGAGAGACTATAAAAACAATTAATAAAAGTTAAGGTAAAAACCATGAAAAACCTTATGATAGGACCATTGAAGATCTAAAATCCCATATATTAGGACAGGGTTTAGGAACAGTTGTAACTAGACTAGGTTCTGACATCAGGAATATTAATTTATGACAGCTGGAAAGATCATTAAAATTATATATATGTATAGACATACAAGGGAAATATGATACATGGGAAATAGCATGTAAAGGGGGCCCCATATTTAGTAGAAAAGGAAGGATAACTTGCCTGTTATAAATTTCCGTTGATCAGTAAATAGCAGGGCCACTTAATAGATGGTGCAGGGATCCATAGCGGAGGGTCAGACGCCAACTGAGGGTGAAGTTCAGTCCATTGTAGGTCCATCGACGGCATCATATGAAGGGAGGGGCAGAGCCCGCAGGTAAGCCCAGCACCAGTTGAAAGCTTAGTGATATTTCTAGGACCAGCCCTGCTGAAAACCTAGAAGGGCAGGCCCAGCACCAGCTGAAAGCCCAGCAGCAGCAGACAAGACCTAAGCCCCAGCCCCAGCTGGAAGACCTAGCTGTCAGGGACGGTGGGCACAGCACCAGCTGAACGCCCGAATATGTGACGCAGCACCAGCTGAACGCACACGGGTGTAGGATATATCCTGTGGTCCAACAGCGGCTAAAACGTAATAGGTGATGCAGGAATCCATTGGCAGATGATTTTAGTGGCATGTTGAAACAAGCTGGCCAGCTGAAAAAACCCTAGTTAGGAAATGGGGCAGGGATTGACCTCTAGCCTTAGGATTATGAGGCCAAAGAGCCTTCGAATGGTTGAGGGAGTGAAAATCAGAGTGATTAGGAGAAAAAAGCACCCATTGGGGGCCCAGCACCTGCTGAAAGCCGTGAGGGTGATGAATGATGCGCTGGAGAGAAATGATTGTGGTTTGGAATAAAACCGTGCACTGGAAAAAAGATGAATTATGGTTTGGAATAAAAAATATTAAGGCTGGTGTGCTGAGCCAAGCTGCAATTACCATAGCCCTATAATAAATATGGAATCATAAACTGGGTGGAAAAAGGGGCAGGTGGCATCTGAGGAGAGAATAAAAATTCCAGGAGGTTGAGCCGGCACAGGGGAGCCAGGCAAAGACAGGTAAAGGCCAAAAGGCACAGCAAGGCTGGCTAAACATACAAGGGGCTATGTATTATACACAGGAACGAGCCGTAGGGCACTGATCCCCTGAGTAAGCACCATGCAACCGGGTTCATGGGTAAATAGGGCCTTGGAAAATACATGCAAAGGCCCAAAAAAGAGGTGGTGAGGCAATTAGAAAGAAAGAGGGGGAGAGAAGAAGAAAAGGAATGGTTGGGCAACAAAGGGGGGAGCCAGGCATACACAGATAAAGGCCAAAAGCACAGCAGAAGCTGGCAAACAAATAGGTCAGCGCAGGCATGAGCCATGGTGGGAGGCAGAGGGCCTGGAGCCCTGAAGCACAACCCAGAAGCAGCTGACAAGTGGCCAAAATTAATACACAGAGACAAGCTCTGGGGCACTGGTCCCACAAGGAAGCACCAACCGAAAATGAAGAGATATGGAGGTAAAGACAGTGGGCAAAAATAGCCCAGTCGGGAAGAAGGAGCAAGAGAGTTAAGGCCTAGTTCAAAAATAATGAAGCCACACAGCATATTTTCTGTAGGGGTCTCAAAATATGAGAATGCCTGTATGAGACAACTTAATGGTACACCATTGCTTTAAGTACATTCTTGTGCAAATTTCTTGAAAAGTTCACGACATTCTGGCTCATAGTTATCGAGATGGAGTCCATTAACATTGAAAAACAAGCATTTTTTCACACAAAAAACGTGACATAACATTTTTGACCACTTGAATTCTTTCAGTTTTACATTTTGGAGCTTCTTATAGTTGTGGAAAATTTACTTCACTAAAAAATTCCGATGAATAGCCGGGTTGGTGAATCCGTCGCAAGCGTAACGCCCAGAATACTTTTTAGCGCCACAGAGCAAACAAACCTCCGTTTTAATTCTGGTTTGGCTTGTAATATTGCAAAATCTGTGTAGTTTTGATTAACAATCAAGTAATCCAGGTCTGCAGTTGGTTTCTGGTGGTAAAATACAAAGATTTCTTATATGGGGCTTTGTCGCAAGCGTAACGCTATGGAAAATATTGATCATATTTTCATGGTTTTCTTGTAAGGAGTAAAGCAATCATTCTAGTATTACTTGTAGTGATAATCAACACAATATTTCAGTAGTTGGAGTATGTTTCAATGTTTAATTATCAAAATTTTGCTCTTTATGAAGCTTTTCTCAAAATATGTGGCAAATTTGTCCAAAAAGGCAATAACCAATACAAATACCACTTTAATTTCGTAATCACTGTTATGCTTCATCGAGTTATTACTGATAATGCATATAAAATCGATTTGGGTGTAATTCTGGAAACTTTTTTTAGTTCCGTGTCATGCCATTGCTCAAAATGGGCTTTTTTACTGAAAAAAAGGCTAAAAAATCACGCTTCTATCATCATTTGCTTGGTTCGTATTCACTTTAGTGGCACTTATTTGGTACCAACTCGAAGCCCACATCCAAGCGCATAACACAGGACAGGTGAAATCATTTTAGAGGAAAATATGTACATCTGTGGAGAAAATATGTAAGTTTTTTCTTTATTATTGCAACAAAATTTCGAAAAATACTGTTTTCCTCATAAAATATACGGTGAATTCGGATGAAAAAAAGCCATGAACACTTAAGAGTATATGTGTTTTGTCATCCTACAAAAAACTTGGATTTAATTTGAAGATAAGTAACCATTTGGTCTACTTTTCTTTCACGGCCATGGAAATAAAAAATAAATAAAATTTGGTAATATTCAGCTTTTATCAGTTATTTCCACAAACCACAGCAAAATGGTAAATTGAGTTTCTAGAACTTAGACATGTTTGTTACAATATTATGTGGTCATTTCATACATATAAACATTTTAAAACTTTGATGGTCATGTCACACTTTGGCTTCATTATTTTTGAAATAGGCCTTAAGGCAGGTGTGGGATAATCTGCAAAGGTGAAAGACAAATGTGGGGTACAAAAACATTGGTATAAAATCAGTAAGGAAGGAGCTCACCAAGCTACCTGTAAATAGATTGGGATAGGTGACAACACATAGGCCTACAGTAGGGAATGATTGGCTGGTTACAAAAAAGGGGCTGGAAACGGGTGGGAAAACTGAAAGGAACAAAATCATAATAGTGCCAGTAAGAATTGATAGGGAAATGATTGAAAAAATGCACATCAAATCATTAGCTGAAATAGGCATGGCAGAAAATCAGTTTTAGCACAATGCATAAATCCCTATTTTAAATTGATAAATAGTGCAAAAATTAAAAGTGCACAGATGAGCATGGCACAGAAATTGAAATAAAAATTGCGAGTAAAGACATGAAGTTGCATGCATCTGTGAGGATACTGTCTGCATACTGGGACTGTATCTTGCACTTGTTCATGTGGTATAATTGTGTAAGCACTCTTGTTGTGGACAGAGTGTCTGCAATGAAAGAAATAAGTTACAAAGAAGAGAAAGTGGTGGGGAAAAGATGTTCCAGGTCCAGGGGGGAGGAAGTCCATGGAGAGCCCTGTGGCACAGGATAGATTGACAAGAAAACCACCAGGGGGCATTAAAATACAGGCAAAGGCTTGTGCTGCCACCTAGGGGTTGATAGTAGGTAGGTCAAATACTCCAGCTGGCTGAAAACTATAAATCCTGGCGAAGTCATGGAAATATAAAGATCCAAGGATGTGTGAGAGGTGATTGCTCAGTTCGAGTGGTGCACGAGAGAACTCATGGTTGAGCCTGAGTAGGAGGCCTAATGATGGTGGTCTGGATGCAAGTCACAAGGACAAGGTGAGGATGCTGTTCCATACATGTGGTCTGAAATCACAGACAAATTTAGGCCATTAAACCGCCAAAAATGGTGATGAAAGTCTGCCAACAGGATCAGGGAAGAAAGATCAGACATGATAACGAGTGGAAGGTGTGGAAGCCGCGCAGTAATCCCTGTAAAACAAGAAAAAATCTTCCCAATACTGAAAAGCAACCACCATCTGAGGCAGCATGACTCAGACTGATGCCAGTCCCGCACAAACACATTTCCTGCGTGAAATTTCCTATATGCATTTTTACCCTGTGCTGCAGAATCTTTTTCTTTAATTGAAAATAATGAAACATCTTTATTGCAGGTCAGTCATCGGGCCCCCACCCCAGAATGTCACGGTCATTATTGTCCAAAGGAATATCATGTGAAATATGAAGTATCTCAAAGTGAACCTGTCAAAATTAAACTGCGTTAGGGATGGGCGAGTCACTGGTTAAATTATTATTGCAAACCTCATCAAGATGTTTTTTTCGTGAAAAGCATGCATAAACAACAATGTTTGCTATTGAGCAAAAAATATTTGTTACATTTTTGGCAACTAAACCCTCTTCACAATTCTGAAAATTTAAATATTTCCCTTTATTAATAAGTTTGACACTGCGCAATGAAAGTAAAAAAAACAACATTTGTTTATTGTTGTGAATAACAATAAGAATATTCCCAGACATTTAACATTTTTTTATTCAGTTTCGCATAAAAAATTCTCGTGCTGTGAAATGGACGCGTTCTTGCAAAGACTGAGATTATGTTTTTGAATTGAGGTTTCTGTGGGGCAGGGGTGCCGGAAGGAATCGTGAGTGGCAGGGGCGGTCGGACGAAAAAGGGCAAATCATAATATTCGCGCCAATTTCACGTGATGAAATTTAGATAGAGAGTTAATAATTATTTGAATATGTATATATATACTTACTAATTTGTGCTTAAAATTGATAAAATAAGGCCTAATAATATCATTTTCTTTAAGATCAAAAGGGCAACCTTGCCCCCCCCTGCCCCCCTGGGTAAGGGCAGGAGGGGCAATTGCCCCCCCTGCCCCCCCCTGTTCCGGCACCCCTGTGTGGGGGAAAAAAAAGAGTGGAGAATTGTTGTACATCTTGCCAATTTCTTATGTTAATAAAAAAGAATATTTAAAGAGAGTTTTTGATTTTTGTTTTTCATTTTGACAAAGTTTCTACAGCCAGAGAATCTGAAGTGAGTTTCTAACATGGCACATTTGAATTTATGGTAGACTGCACAGCAGCAGATGATATATGGCATAGTTGCACTTTCTGGATATTTTTTAAGCGATATTGGCAAAGCATGGTTAGGGGAGTAGATATTCTGACGAAGACCAATTTGAGTGCTTGGCATGGAAAAAGCATGCCCATTAGCTAAACGTCCATGAAGAACTTTAGGTTGTAATAGAGCGCCTCGGTTCAAAAATGTTCCATTGTTTTATTTCATCACCAGATACTGGGGCTGTGGCTCATGCTGTTTTGTGTGCATATTCGTGTTGTGCATCCCAGTGTATTCTCCAATAATTTGACCCTTTCGCCGGACAATCATCCATTATTTAAAATGCCTTTATTTTGGTTTTTTACAAGGCAAATATATATGCGAAATATTCCATAGCACATATTTCTGATGATTAAAAGATAACTCCAGGCATATTTTGTTAGATATTTAGATTTTTTTCAAGCAAGGACGTTACTGTGTCCAACACTTTTGCTAATTTATTACCTGTACACCCATGTCAAAGATTATAATTCTTGTGTAGTTTCCATCATTTAATGGTAAAGTATACTTTGATATTGTTTCTTGACAAAAAGTATTTATAAATAGTTTGAAAAATAACAAAAATGCAACTGTCGCGGACGTGACTGGAATAATGACACAAACTTTTTTTTATATCAGTGTTACTAATGGCAATATTTTATTTTGATTGGTGCCAATAGCTTCCAAATAAATCTATTAATAAAAGGTAATTTGATTATGTGCGATTAGATTATTGTTTATTCTGTTTTACAGAGATATTTGTTGTGTACACATATGGACATTGGGACATTTTTGACATTGTCACGTCCGCGACATCTTTGTTTGACATTGTCACGTCCGCAACATTGACATCGTCACGTCCGCGACATCTTGGTTTTGCACCTTAAAAATTTCTTTCTGTTCACTGCACATGCAATGACATGATTTTATTTTAATCTGATTGTAAGTTGCCACATTGCTACAGTTCCCAGTTTCAAATTAAAAGCAGAATGGCTTAATAACTAGACATTCATAATATTATTCAAAAAGTAACATCGTCACAACCAGGCAATTGTCCAAAATAACGTCCGCAACACTAATTCCATAACTTATGCACTTTTCAAATAAGAATGATGCTATTACTGCCAAAACTTATTAAATATTATCATTCTGATCATGTATAAAAGGAAATACATGGCATAACCTTTGACAATCAAGCAATGTGGGATGATTTTCAAAATGTTGTTGCAGACGTTACATGGATGGACTAAATTTACCTCCTTGGCCCTCTCTTGTGATCTGATGGCTCTACTGCAAAGTTTGAAAGCTCCAGGTCATAAAGTGTATCAAGAAATATGATCCACTTAAAAATCAATGAAAAATTCAATGAGTTATAGCCATATGATGCGGACGTTACTTTTTGACGGAATTCAACATTGCTCGGGAATATATTAAAAAAATCAGTGTTATTAAAATTTGTTTCTTTCATGCATTCGAACATATATACTAGAAGATTTTTATAATCCATATCTCAAGTTCTAATTAATAATGCATGAAGTATTGATCATCTGAAAATCCTGAAGTTTTTGACGGAATGAGTAACGTCCGCAACATGAATTTTAAAACCTGCATAATGTTAAAAGAAAGTAATTAAAAATAAAAAAGATACATGATTCATATAGTCTGAGGCATCTTTTATGAGTACAACTTATAATCTTATCAAATTACCTATTTTTGGACAGATGGCTGAGGTCCAAATATTAGGTGTAAAAAATGTCACAAAATGGCGACCCCAAAATGACTCAAAAATTTAATAATTTGTTTAATATCTACTTGTCTATGTAACAGATATTAATGAAACCATCACTACTATCTCTTTGGGTGATTTACTTGGCGGTGTGACACTTAGTTCAAACAAATAAGTGATCTGAGACATGTTTTTTGGCCCCCGAAAATAGGGTGGCAGGAAAAGGCCAAAGGGTCAAATTACTGGAGAATCACCCAGTGATGGAAATGGAAAATTTTCGTTGGGGGGCCTCCGAGCTCTTGGCTGGTGCGGCAGTGGCGCACCATTCCAAATTTTAAAAGGAGAAAATATTCGGAAATCAGAATATATATTTTGGCTAATTATACCTGGAGACTGAAAAAGTGACCATGATAATTATATATTTACCAGTTTAACCATTGATGATTGTGGGAGCTGTAGCAGGTCATATATTAGCTTCCCCAGTTTTTATCAAGGGAACTCGGCTCCTTAAGAGTTCCCCCCATTTTAATCACTGGTGCATTCAGAAAATGCCTCTTTGGCTCTTTGGAGCATTGGCACTTCGAAAGTGTCGGTGAGAAATCTTACAAAATTAAGCGATTCTTAGAGTGCTTGCACGTTATTTTCATGACTGTGGTGATTATTTTCAAAATCTTTATTATCCCAAATAGTATGAGTATGGAACATTACAGCAAATTCTAGCATGGGAAAATTTAATCATTTTCAACAGTAACAAAAGCACTGTCTCCTGGATCAAGGTGATCAATTTCAACGTAGTTATATGCCTTCTCGTCATATTCATAATCTATCAATAACTTATCAGTTGAGATGCCTTTCTGGCTATACACAGCACCTAATATAATTTTATCCACATTTAACAAGTCAGAAGTCTTGACTGCCAGGGGAAACTTCCATTGGTCTGCATTGTCTTCAATATTGAGGTCGAATGAATGAATGTCAATGATCAGTGGTTCTCTTGCCTTGGGTTATAGATGGATGCCAGAGTGTCCTCGTTCCTCAGAATGGTTCCTTTGTGTGCCAGGGTAAACTTGTCAGCTGGATATTTCTTTGAACCATTGTCAAATATTCTCATCTTCTTGAGTTCTTTGATGCTAGTGGACAGGGGCAGTGTGAGCTTCGAATCTGGTTTTTCTTATATTTGCATTTCTTGTATTCAGTAACAGACAGCTGGAAATGAAGAAGAAAAAAAAACAATGATTATGACTTGATGCTCTACTTTGAACATGTTTTTTTTCCAACACAATTTTTTAGAGTTTCTTAGCATGCTTAGAGTTTCATTGTACTTTTTCCATATTTTTGGATGAAAAATAAAGTTTTAATGTGAAGTAGAACTAGAATTATGCTTGCAAGAGAATCGAAAAAAAAAGTTCACACAGATGAACATGTACTTAAACAGATATATCCCATCCTCCCCAGGCAAGCCCTGCTAAAATGGACAGGGCTTTCTGCTATTTCCAACCTCTTCTGTGATTGGCTGCTTATTTAGGTCATAAGCATTTTACAGGCAGATTTAGTCAGATTGAGGTTTATTCACGATTGACCATATGGCCAAAAGCACAGATTAACACCTTTTGGTGTTGACAACAGACTGATCACTCGCCTACATCAATGCTTTTCTTTTGTATTTGACCACTTCTGACTCAGATGCCTCAACCACCAGCAAGTGGTCAAAAACAATCCTACTCTTGGAGAAATAGTTCCCTTTTGGCCTAGGTATTAATGTAGAATTATGAGCTCAAACAGGCATAACAAATTTATGTGCAGTTACAACTAATTCAAAGTGCATATTTATGAAATAAGAGAAAGAAGAAAGGCCAATTAAAAAGACAACTTACATGCATTTTAAAGTCTGATAACATTGTTTGGATTGGATGTGCAATGGAGCAAAACTCCAAACAATTATATTGTCTTGTAAGCGTTACTTGGTGTATCACACCAATTCTGACAGTTTAACAATTCTGACAGTTTAATCAAAATAAGATCAACTGAGGTATACTTTATTAATTTATGTGAACGCCAGCCAGAATATAAAGAAACATTTGAAAAAAAGATGGGAGTTTAATATTATGTATAATTGAAAAAAGAAAAGATTGACATATCGATGGTGAAAGTGCAAAACCTCGTAAGTCAAAAAAAGCTGTTTTTCAGAAATTGGAAAAAACTATCACAGATAATTTTTTATGGTAATGTTCATTTATATGCGAGTTAGGCTCTACGTGATATATAGAAAGTGAGACCCTGTTTTAGCATAATTTTTTGTCATAGGTCATTGACCCCTGCATTGATGCTACCATCAGATATGAATGAAAATGTCGAGTTACAAGGTTTTGCACTTTCACTTTTTGCAAGTTAGTGAAAGTGCAAAACCTCGTAACTCGATCATTTATCACATTTCTAAGCAACTTGCAGCATTGAATGTACGTCCAATCTATAGCTATAAAGTAAAAATTATGATTTGACCATAATAAATAACAAGTGCTATTTTTAATTAGATGCTACAATAGCAAGAATGAGGAAAATAGCAATTTTTCAAATTTTCATGCACAATTTTTTTCAATAGCCTACATCACTAAAACAAATATAGGGAGGTATAGATTTTTTAATAGGGAAATTTCCTGAGAGCCATAAAAAAGTGCTGCAATCTTTTTTTTTTCAAAAAAAGTTGAAATATCCGAAAATATGAGCTTCTAAGTTCTGATTTGAGTTACGAGGTTTTGCACTTTCACTTTTTGGAACAAATCGACATACAAGGTTTGGTGAAACCATGATAAAATCATTCTGTTACAGCTTCAAAAAACAGCAAACTGGCAAGGTGACCAATTGACAACATGTATTGGATATTGAAATAGTCATTCCACCCAAAATCTAAAAATGGCAAAATTTTGAAATACAAGGTTTGGCACTTTCACCATTGATATAAAACAAGAATCCATGGATTCAAAGGCTAGTCGATTCAGTATTAGGCCTATATTTATAGAACAGTGATTAACCGGGATAGCGATATGCCTCTATTACATCTGTCTTGCAGATATGGTTATCATAGTTTTGAACTATGAGAATTTTGCAAAAAAATGTCAGTGAGGAGTAATTTCCCTGATCTCAAATTTTTATCAAGAAATGTGTCTGAAATGAAATTCCTTATTTTAATATTGTTCAATGAAACTCAACAGATTGTGATGCTGCAGTCTATCATGCATTACTTATCATATAAACTATCACTAAGCAGACCAGTTGCACTGAGCTGTGTTCATTTACAACTGCACATTTTTGTTGATCTGCGGTGGGGTTTTTTAAATTTTTTTATTAGTTGTGTCTGATAAATGTGATGTGCTTATGTGTGAAATTGCTTAACAACAGCACTGTGGCTGTAGCTACAATGAAACAGAGTTCAGGCCTGTTTGTTTATAGGCCTACACATAAACAAGCTATTGTTGTGATGTGGTACAACAGGAAATCAAAATATTGGATACCAAAAATTCAAAACAGTTCCAATCCAACATGAAAGTAAGGTTGTAAAATTAAGACAACACGGCCAAATTGGTAAGAGTATAATTATTTACACAGTTACGTCTTGATAAATCAAAATATAGCACTTATTGCATAAATTGTGCTCTATTGGGCTGTAATTTATTTGATAGAAGACAAAACATGTAACTTATGATGTAAGTGCAATTGAATTGATATTCCTTCTATAATCTGCTCAATTGGATATCACATCACTGAACACTTTTTAAATTATTTACTCTCATTCACACTGTGGTGTAATTTACAATATAACACATAAAATAATTACAATTAACTAAAAGCATTGTTTTATACTTTCAAGAAATTTTGATATTCTGCAATTGCAATAACTTGATTTTTTGTTTGACACAGATCAATGAATAATTGCAATCATTAGACACTACCTGCCAACTCAAGTCAATTGCCATTAATTGATATTACCTTTGACTGTGACTGAGCTCCATGACTAATTGCAATCATCAGACACTACCTGCCAACTGTACCCAATTGAGTTGATATTTTCTTTGACACTGCTCAACAAGTAATTGCAATCATTAGACACTAGCTGTCAACTCAGAATGTGTCACTGCTTAGTAAATAGTATATAAAGACCAGCTTTGGTGCATCAGTTCAGTGTACAACAAGACATGCTTCAAGAAGAACATGCCAAAGAGGAAGAGAAAAAAAGAGGATAATGGCTTTTCAGTACATCTTAAGACTCAAGGTAAATGTAGCTTATGTTATGATTTCTCCTTGTTTTGCCTGGTCATCTTGTGCTGGTTGTTGTTTCAAGCAATGTCCATTAGCAACCAGAATCCCGTAGAGATATTAGGTTTCCAATTTCATCATGATTTCAGTAAAACAAGAGACCTGAATTGGGACAAAGTAGCTACAAGAATAAAGAATAATCTAAGTAGATTTAAAAATAGGCACATGACACAACTGGGTAAGTCTACAATATTGCATTCAAAGGCAATGTCCATATTGGCTTATACCAATAGAATAATACCTCCAAGTAAAAAACACATAGATACCATTGGTAGACATGTCAATAACTTTATATACAATACTAGACCAGAGGACTATAGTAATAACCATCTTGCTAGGCCAGTCAAGGATGGAGGATTCAATCTCCCCAATATAAAGATCAAATGTCTTGCGCAATATGGTGTGTGGTTGAATTACTATGCAAACGAGGGTGCCAAGCATCCCTGGACTATACTGTTTCGGCAGTTAGCTGGGAACACTGTAAACAAATTTAGCACCGACACCAAATTTGACAACAAGCCTCTCATAAAGAACGCAGACAACATGTACAGCTTCTTTACAACTTTTAAACATCCAAAACTGGTTAACTGGGATAACAGCAATTATAAATTAATCTACCAAAAAAATCATGGCCAAAAACTATAAGCAATACAATATTGAACTGCAAATGGGAAGAGATTTGAGTGATGTATGGAAATCATGGGCAGGGAGACCATTCAATAACAAATATAAGATACCTATGCACACAGTGATCTCCGATCATTACAATCGGCTCAAACGAAACAATAGGTCAATGAACTGCGCCATGTGTGACTACTCATTCATACAGTCACGAGATCACTCATTCCTGAGATGCAGAGGAGCTGCAGATATAACCAAATACATCAGTGAGAAATATCACATAGACATAGACTCTGGTAAAATCTTTTATGAAAAGGCTTCAAATTCTGAATATAAGTATATCCTAGCTATGGTATATACAATCATAAAACTTACTAGAGATTGGAAAAATAAGTGGAACACACCACCCTACAGAATGAAGATAGACACTCTTGAGCGTGTACTCACCAAGATGAATCACTAGACCACTTGATAATATAACTATATATTGTTGTATTTTACAGGTATTTTTGGACCTTTCCGCCCATCTTCCCGACATCTACTTAATTCCATGATGTCCCCTCCATGCAGCAGAAACTGGGGAGGTGAGATGGAGATGGCTAGCATAGTTAAGGCACTAACAATATTGGATAATTACACTTTCTTCAACCACAACAATAATAATAATACAGTATGAGTTTCTCCTATATAAACACTAACCACTAGTTAAGTATATTTAGAATTTGTAAGTCCAATGATGCAAATGCAGAGGAATTATGGAAAGGTCCAACCCCATGTAATGTCAGAGCACATTAGGTTTAACTGATTGGTATCTCAATCATATTTAATTTCCATTTGTGGCTGAAACCAGATGGACACTAACTATGTATAAAGGCACCTACCTGCCTAAATGTTTATATTTCCAATGCTCTGCACCAGGAAAGGTACATCCATTACGTGACATTCAAAATTTCTAAATGCCACAACACCAAAATAATCCACAGACATGGCCTTAAAATCCTTTCTTAATGCTATTAAGTTGTTAAGGTTCAACAACTTGTGAAAATTGCTGAACAAGGTCAAACACACATGGTTGGCTACAAGCAGACAACACAAACAACGCTGTTTTGCACTCTGGCAAACAAACTTATTAGATATAAACAAACTCAGGTGAACAAATCTGATCAATATCTAAAAATAAGACATTGTAAGAATATCCTTATAACCATATTTGTTGTATTACAGATGATTTCATATTTGTAGACATAAGGACAGAATGTGAATTTTTTTCTAGGACATGTATTCTATAGGGAAAAAATGACCTCAAAACTTATGACATCACTTTTCCCCATAGGATACCATGTCCTAGAAAAAAATTCACATTTCGTCCTTTGGTCTACAAATATGAAATCATCTGTAACAAAATCACCTGAGTGTACGATGATGAAATTACTAGATTGCTAGAGCGGTACAAATCTATTTCCCATAAACAAGTAAGCAAATGACAATGTGACAGCAGTCACAAAGAGATGCTGAAAATGGGTGTCTGCCAATAAATAAACAGCAACACATCTACAGACAAAGAGCAGACATTAAAGTAATAGAGTACCATAATCTACATATCTAGTCTGAGTACAAAAAAAAAAAAAAAAATGTCCATTAGCAACTTCCCATAGAAGCCTAGACTGCATATCAGGGTCAGAGACATTATTTAAAGTTAGGCTTACCTAGTACTTATCATGTAGTTTTTGCAGTAATATCATGTAGAGCCTGGAGCCAAGTCAGTCATGCATTTGTGACTAACATACCTGACTTATTCAACTTAGCCAAGTTTTGTGACTTCAACTAAGCTGACCATTTTCGACTAACTTATGTGATCATTTTCGACTAAAATCAGGCAGTCAGAGCTGAGACTGTGTAAATTATGTAAATTAATAGGCCTATCACTGTTTTTTTTGTTGCTCCACAGTGCCACTAGAAATGTAGGCCCATAGCACGGACTATAAATACAACAGCACTGTACTGTATAATGATGCTCTGAGTATATCCATTGTTATTCAAAAAGTACATGTCAGCTGCAGTTCAGATAGTTCATTCTTTGTGAAGGCTTTCTTTTGAAACTACTGTAAAAGAGTTGATCAATGCTGAATGATAGGCCTAAATTGCCGCCTAAATTGCACTTTGAGAGATTGACACTACCAATCAATCAGAAGTGACAGTTCAATGCCAATCAGGCAATTGATACAATGCAGTTCTAAGCACTATAGCACCTGGAACGTCATACGTCCGGCTAGCGGGATCCCAACAGTACCATTGGGTCCACCGCTTGCTCGAGCGTTGCGCCACGCATGCATGGGGAAAAGTGCACAGGATTGTTTTGAGCTGTATCGATCGTAAATTTGATTGTGGACGATTCATTTCAGTGATATCTAGGACGCATGATGATTCTAAGGTAGTTCTGGGCCCACAGACGAATCCTGAGGCAAATCTGCCTTACGGTATTTTGAATTTCCGATTTTCGCGGGCTTTTTTGTCATCTCTCTAAGGGCTAGTCCTCGACTAGCCAAAAATAGATAGATAGATAGATATAATAGGTTGGGTGGCTGAGTGCTTAAGGTGCCAACCTGCTCCGCTGAGGGTCCTTGCCTGTATGGGTTCGAACCCGGGGTGGGGAACCCAAAATTTTCAGTGAACCTTTATGAGCAAAATCCCAGCTGAATGTTGTTCTGATAAGGCGTTAAATTGGCAGTCCCTTGTATCAGTGTCTGTGCTGGGCAAGTAAAACATCCCTCACATAGGGTAAATGTGCAACATGTTGAGGACTCACTGCTCTCTCTCCCATCTCATCAATCAACCCTCGTGAGTGCCCAGAAGTGGACTTAGAGGACTGCAGTTACTATATTTATCTGTCTATCTATCCATAATAGATATGATGGATATGCTAGATAGATATTGAAAACAGATATTATATATAGATATATATATAGATAGATAGGTAGATAGATAGATGGATGGATTGGATATGATAGATGGATAGACAGATAGATGATAGAAAAAATAAAAGAGATTGATTGTAAATGACCGATTGTTGTGCTGGTAGAGACCATTTGATGTCCAGGGGGGGGGGGGGGGGGCTTGGAGATTTTTTTAAAATAAACTTTTTGTTAGATAAATACATTTTTTTTTTTTTTTTTTTTGATTTTGTTAATGAAATTCGGGAACTTTGCAGGCTAAATATAAATAATTATTAGTGCCGCATAAAATAAAACTCCAAATCCCCTTCATATTATGTAGTGCAATGTGAATATGAACATGCGTTTGGAATGGTCAGTGGCATATTTAGGGGGGGGGGCATTGGGCCATGGCTCCCCCCCCCTGCCCAAAATTAACATGGGAAAGATAGGAAAAGCCGCGGAGCGCCCCGTATTCACGACTCAGGTCATTCCTAGATACGCCCATGGGAATGTTATGGCTTCTACGGGAATAAAATGTGTATATAAAATGTGTGTCAGCTCGATGCAGATTTGTGGGAAATTATTTTTTCAGAAATGGACTTGTTAATCAGAAACACAAATTTAGTTAAAAACCATTGCCCCAAACTGAAAATGCATCGGACCTTTTTGCCTTGCCAAGATAATCTGTCATTTAAGAAATACCTCCCCCCCCCCCCCCGACTAGTTTCTCGCTGTCTCCGAAATAAATTAAAATTTGAGAAAGCATTTTACTGGGAGGGGGATGGCTAAATACCAATGTCAATGAAACTTCACTTCTCTCCAACAGTTTACATGAAAAAACCAAGACCTGGAACTAATCCTTAAGTTTGCAAATCAAGTGCAAGTTCTCATGTTGCTTGCACTCTCTCCAGATGCAACTGTTGTACACTTCTACCGGACTACTTGTGGTCAAAAACAAAAGAGAGTTTGGAAAGAGTTGTCAAATACAATAGAATTGCAATAACTGTGACACAACTTCAAAAGGTGTCTGGCCATATGGTCAATCGTGAATAAACCTCACTATGGACACTTAGAGGATTACTGGCAACTAAGAAAAACAGTGTAAAACAAGCAAACTTTCAAACAGTTTAATTTCAGAACTGTGAAAATAGATAATTTAATGGAATTTTCGGAACTGTGATAGCTCCTTTTAACAATACACAATTTCTCCATTTGTAACTATGTGAAACAGAAGCAACAATTTCAAACTGTGATGTAGCAGTCCCTGATTGGCTGAGCCAAAACTGGGTCAGTTTAATTAAGTATTCATGAATTAGCAAAGGTTACGGGCCATTTTGTCATGGTATGACTTGGGATGATGGTATATCCATACACACACCAACAATAATCTAATAATGGAAATGTAATTAAATCGGAGGATGCATTGTTCAACAACACATCAAACATTATAGTATTGCATTCAGTAAGAATATTTTTAGTTGATAAGATTATAAATGTGAGATGATTGTCTCTGTTGCCAGATACTGGAATGAAACGGAGAAAGTATAAATACTAAAAAACATTGGGCTGAGGACTGGTTGAGTTTAATGCAGCATAGAAGTTGCAGATATCTATCAGAAAATATAACAACACAAATCAAGAGCCATGATATTTTTGCGCGTGGATCGCTTCTTCCACATAATTATTCTGTGGTTCAATTACGAATTTATGAAAATATTCAGTTATCCAAAGAAGCCATGGAAAATGTACAAATAATTTGGTAGGAAGTTCCAGCTTTTGACTCTTTTTCTTTTTCCAGCATAGGCATAGAAACCAGGTGGGGAGGGGGGGGGACGGGTAAGCGACCCGCCTAAAAGATCGGGCAGCCTTTAAAACTGACATTGAATTTGGGCAAAAATCTGACAAATTCGGGCAGAAAGCCAAATTGACCCAATCACTAAGAAAATAAATGAGCGATAATAGTACTTTCTGTTACCGAAATTGGTCATGGTAGTGACTGGCATCAAAATTTTTCTAATTTTTTTTGAATTTTTGGTGGTATTGAGAATCGTGACCAACAGCGGTAACACGGCAAAACGTCATACATCCTGTCTATTGACCAATCAGAGGGGGTTATTCTTTCTGGCAGGAAGCAGTAAGGAAATACACACAAAACACGCAACAAGGTGTTGTATCGGCCGAAATGGAACCATTAACTTTTCATAGTGCCAATGTTGGACTGCATCACAGTAGCTGCAGTAAAACCATTGCAGAATTCAAACACTATGAATACTTTCGTCTGCGACGGTATATACAAATTCGTAGCTGTGAATGAACATAGCGCCTATTCTGGAGGCAACGAATTTCATGTTTAAACAAAAGACACTACAAATTCCTCCATACTGTGGTGCTTTTCCTGCTGTGATGCTTGGACATCATGTTCAGACAAGTGTGTCCGAAAATATGATTTATCATACTTTTCGCATGGATAATAAAATCTCAATGGCCGCTTGTTTTCTTATCAGCAGTGGTTCCCAAAAATTCAGACCAAGTTCAATTAATTAAAACTACAGTCTTTTGTTTCAAAAATTTATTGTCTAAAAGTTCCAAAGCATTAGAGGGAATTTAGAGTAGTCAAAATAATGTGCGATATCATACACAAAAATTAATTATTTTTAACAGTTACAAAAACTTTCTGTTCTGGATACAGGCGATCCACTTCAACACTAGAATATGTCTTTCCCTGAAATTCATAGCCTATCTCTGCCTTATTAGTTGAGATACCTTTCTGACTGTACACAGCACCTAATATAATCTTATCTGCATTTAGCAAGTCAGAAGTCTTGACTCTCAGGGGAAACTTCCATTGATCGTCATTCTCTACAATGTTTATGTCAAATGAATGAATGTCAATGACCAACTCCTCTAAGGGGTTATAGATGGATGCCAGAGTGTCCTCCTTTCTGAGGATGGTCCCTTTGTGCGCCAGGGTAAACTTGTCAGCTGGATACTTCTTTGAACCGGCGGAAAATATTTTCATCTCCTTGAGTTCTTTGATGTTAGTAGACAGGGGCAGTGTGAGCTTCGAATCTGGTTTTTCTGGATATTTGCATTTTCTGTATTCACTGACAGAAACCTATAAATTGAAGAAAAAATACAATGATTACGACTTGATGCTGAACTCAGAACATGTTTTTTTCCTACACAATTTTTTAGAGTTTCATTGTATTTTTTCTTTGTTTGTGGAGTAAAGATCAAGTTTCAACAGAAACTAGTAGTAAGCTTGCAAGCAAATCGAAAAAAAAGGTTCACACAGAGGAACATACACTCAATAGGGTATTTCTATATGGGCAGTTTTACAGTATCTGCACTCTAAGTGTCTCATGGGGGGTCAAAATAAAGGTTTGTAAATGAGAATTTCCTTCATGCTATCATGAAATGAACATATTAAAGATTCATAAATCAACAAGAACACAAGTGATTTGTTGGTTTATCACAAAATTGCCACTCCATAAAGTAGGCAAGGTTTGAATTTTTGAAAAAAATGTTTATCCGAAAAAATGTCCATGTGAATACTAATTTAACCATTTTTGCAATGGAAATCCAGCCATCTTGTTGCATAGAACCCCAAAAGCAATACAAAACTTTCCATGAAATATGGCAGAACTTTTTTTCCCACGATTTTTATGACGAAATTAAAGAAATAAAATATTCCTTACTTTCAAAGTTGATGTTTTAGAGTGTTTATTTAGGTTTTAGTCTCAATAGACACATGATTACCAAGATAAATAATGCTTAGGCATCCTACTATCTCAAAGTCAAGTTCCGTTGCTGTATGATTTGAACTCATAGTGTTTCCTTTATGTGAAAGACCTTGTTCTAGAGAGAAAAATCACCGAAAATGACCTAAAATTAAGACTCAGAAAAAAAATCAGCTAGAATTGCTCCATAAACAAGATATTTACACATTATCTTGTTTAGTCACTCTGTTATTGCGAAAAATTGAAGTTGTAATGATATATTACATAAAATAAGTGCCTTCTACTCTCAAGTTTGATTTTCTCATAATAGTGCAATTTAATAATCTAAAAACATATATATCTTTATTTTCTATATTCATAAATACCCTTTTTAGGCATCCTGGTTAAATTATTTATTTTAACCATGTTCTTTTCTTTAATGAATCCATTGTTAAAAGACTTGAATCAGAGCAAAACTTATGATGTACTGGAGAGGACATTATGTGACATAATGAATTTTAATTCTTAGAAAATGTATGTGCATTGCCTGGATATCTTTTCAACTTGCATTTGTCACATTGATGTAGAGGCACACAATCGAGAAAAGAAAACACAAATAGCTTGTTTTTTCCTTCCGAATCCTGAGTGTTTTTTCCTCGTACTGGAGAGGACACATTTTTTTGACATCATATTCAAGCCTCAAATTCCGAAAGCAAGGTATAGATTCTGGAATGAATCTTTTTGATTTACCTTGAGACATGATTCCAGCTACAAAATTGACACAAACGGTAGATACACTCTTTGATACTGATTCATAACAGCATATGCAGTAATAAATGGTCCATCGAAGACAAACTTTTTGACACATGCCATTTTCTACATTGTGGGAGACAGCTCCTTTGATATATAACTTATTCACATGAAACCTGTTGTATTTTATGCCCAAGACATATGTGCAGTCAGGCATCATTAACATGAATCACAATTGCCTCCATTTGCTTTTCTGTGTTGCCATAAAAATATGCGAAACTGCCCGTGAGACACAAAAAATTGCAAAAATTGGTCATAAATCGCCTGCTGTATCAAAACTAAGTATCGTAGCAAGGTAAAATTTGGTACACATATACTTCAATGTAGTACAAGACTGCCACCAAGACAAATTACTGTGTACCTGTCATACTTTTCTCAGAGTAATTGCTTAAAGACGAAAAATCGGCCGAGTGCAAATACCGTAAAACTGCCCATACACACACCAGCGGTAATAATGTATGACATGGAAATACATAAACAGGACGAGGCATTGTTCAATAACACTTTTATTACCATGGCATACATTCATGGCTGCCCTGTCTGAAACATGATTGATGGATGGATGATTGGGGCTTTACCTCCAGTATTTCCATACTTTGTAGGCTAATTAGGACTGGGGGAGGAAAACAGCAAGGAGGCGAAGGATAATTGAAACAGCCATCCAACTTAGGCCCAGGTGACCCGGCAAGAGCTGGATTCGATTCCTTGAGTTGTCCAGTGATTGGAAGCCCAGCAAGCTGAAACTAGACCATCCCCCTCCCCCCTTAACTGAGTATGAAAATCATTGTTAGTTGACATGATTATAAATGTGTTATCATTGACCCTGTCGCACGATACTGGAATGAAACATATGGAGACTGAAAATCATTGGGCTGAAGGACAGTTTCAGCTGGATGCAATATATATATATATGAAAATGCATCTAACACAAAATATATATAAGAAAACAGTCAAGATTTCTAATTGGCAAGAAATCAAGAGCCATAACATATGTAGTAGTAGTATGGTTATTTAACAGGAGACGGTAATGAACGTTACGAATAAATGGTTTGCTGTTCAAGGACAGAAAAAATTCATGTCAGATTGCTGCGAAATATACCTAGACACAGAAAATTTCAAGGTAAGAATGTTTATTCATCTTGGATTGCAACAAAAAAAGGAATATGGCTGACTGAGACATCGTCTGTGCAAAACACATCGTTGAGGTAATGCCAAAGGTGCAGGATGAAAATGGTCATGTTTTCTATTTCTTGACAGATAAAAGTGCATATATGCAAGGCTATGTCGAAATGACTCGAAATTGGAAACATATAGACAGAAGAAGGAAGTTAATAAAAACAGCGATTTGATGCTGCAGGATACTGTGTAGGGAAGTTATACACAACTTGCTTAAATTTACGGGTTAGTAGTTTCATTGAAGAAAACAGAATATACTTAGATGAACAAAATGGGTTCAGAAAAGTCAGGTCTTGTGAAGATCACATATTCGTCTTGTCAACTGTAATAAAAAATAGAATATCTGAAGGGCTTCACACATTCTGTGCTTTTTTGACATGAAAAAAGCCTTCGTTTGGGTTGACAGAGAGCTGCTCTTCTATGTTTTATTAAAAAATGGAATAAAAGGAAAAATATATGAAAATATCAAAGCTTTATATGAATGTACTTCAGTAATTACACTACTGACTGGTTTAACATTAAAAGCGGAGTAAGACAAGATGACCCCCTGTCCCCAACTTTGTTGTGTATTTTTATTAATAGTTTGATTCAAAAAATAAATGATTTAAATGTCGGAATAGAAATTAACGAGAGCCGAGTTGCTATATTAGCATTTGCAGTCTTGCAGATGATATTGTTAGGTTTTCATATCAGCAAACTTTCACGTTTTAAAAGAGATACTGCTCTTGTGCATGTTCTTGATAAGATCTATAGCAGCTCTATACAACCTATTATTGACTATTCAATTTGCTCATGGGGATTTACTCATAATTATATTATTGATAAAGTTCAGTGCTTACAGAACTATGCGGCTCGGATTGTCACTAGGAATTTTGATTAAATGTGAATTCTCGCGGAATAGACATTGTGGAGTCTTTAAAGTCTATGTCGAGATATGTATCCTCACTTTGCTTTTATTGACTTTTGTGCAATAACACATATGAAACTGGGACCAATGTGCATATTTTATGAACTATGAAAGACAATTCTACATGAACTGTGAAACCTGTCATTTTTTATGATATGACACTAGATTATGTTTGGTAACATAGAATACTGTAGATGTAGATTTGAATTTTTTGATTTTTCGATTTTCAATTCTTGATTGACACATGTATCTGTATTTGATATTTCTGTTGTCATTAAAAGTTTATATATATTTAAAATGGATGTACATTCGAAAAAGGTGCAATCATTTTACTTTGCTTCTAGTGTACAAATGTATTTCAGGCTGTGCACCGGAATATCTTTCTCATAATTTTACTATGCTTAACCAGCTCGACCACCACTATTCACTGAGGTCATTGGACAGTATGGATATAATAGTGCCATATAATAACTCAGCTGTGATCAAATTTGCTTTTGGCTATAGGCCTAATGGTGCTATATTGTGGAATGGTTTACCTTCTAACAAGCAAAATGCTCAAAATGTTATGTGTTTTAAAAGAATTCTTAAAGATTATGTTTTTTACCATTTTTAGTCTCTTTATGTGTATGATTTTAACCTTTCTCGTATATATTGCATTTAATGTACATATTTTACTGTATTTTTGGCTTGTTGTTACAGGACCAATTTTTAAAACAGTTATACACTGAAATTGTTATCCTGTCTAAATATATTTTAATAAATAAATAAATCGTTCTCATTGCAAAAAACTAGGAAGATCTAGAAAAGATGTTGTTGACCACTGAAAAATGGTGCAATAAGTACAGGTTAGAAGCTAAAACAAAAATTGCTCACTTCAGACCAAGAAAGAAAAAAGGACAACTTGGAATTTCAAATTTAAGAGTCATTGTCAGAGAAAACTGCAGATTTGGTGGCGGGGGGGGGGGGGGGGGGGGTCAGCGGATCTTGATGAAATTCGGTGGACTGAATACTTATATTGAAAACTAAATTACCCCAAAGGATTTTTTTCCAGATGCATTTCCCTCTGAGCTGGAGCTATTTGAATTAATTGAGCAAATGACGGCTAATGAACAAAATTCAACTTTTTAGCATCATTTAGACATTTCCGCTCTTCAATTTTTCGCAAAGTATCTAAGTTATGGCAATAATGTTTTACCCGTGGCAAGACTAATACTTGGAGATACTTCAGTATAAATTTCATCTCATTTGGGTTTTTCACTGAAGTTGCAGCGGACGCTGAAACGGGGTCCTTTTCTCAAAATTGCCAATTTGCTGCATGCTCGGAAATAGACAAAATATAATTGTATATTGCTAACTTAAGCATCCGTCCCTGGGTAATCTGGTATAACTGTGGTAAAATATAGGCCTTGTCAACCAATTTCCAAAAAATAAAACCGTGGTGCACTCTGTAAACTTTTTTTTTACACCAGCTTGAAAATGGGGTGTTTCCAAATTTTCCAAAAAACATGAAATTTTAACATTTTGTCCATTTCTGCTGTCCATTTTTTCTCAAAGTAAAATATCTATGCTATTCATTCTTTGCACATGGCATGACGTGTGCTTTGGGATACCGTAGCAAACAATTCAGCTTATTTAATGTTTTAGTTAAAGCTGCAGTAGCCACTGGGCAGTGTTACTTTTCTCAAAATTGTCAAATTTCCAAATGTCTGCAAATTGGCAAAATATAACTGCATATAGCTCACTTGAGCGTGCTTTCATGTATAATCTTTATAACCATATATTTGTCCAGGCCCATGCTTTGTAACGCAGGATCTCAGCTGTTGCTTACCTGACTTGCCTGAAACTCTGCCAGACATTCTAAATATGTTTGATCTCTGTTTTGCCACCTCATAAGCATGATTTGACTATTTTCTCTCCTTTAACAGCCCTTTTTATAAAATAACAGGTGAACGTTTGAAGGTAAAACACACATACTGCCGTATTGAACCTCACTTTGGCCCAGTCCCATGACAACGTCGTATGAACTTCATGACGTTATGTCACCTGACCAGCACCCGGATAATCATAACACGTTCTAATTGAGGGTACGCGTTCTTTTTGAGTTAATGCAAGCGTTCTTATTGAGTGGCTCTCTCACTAATCTAGCTATTTTTCCAAAACATGACACTTTTCTGTTGTAAATCTCACTTTATGGAGTGCCTATATTAATCAAGCAAATATGGTAAGCCAGTGGCATGGCGTAATACGCAGAGCCTCTTATGAAAGTGGTTCAAGGTCCCATACTCATCAGTTGGGTGCAAGACACCATTGAGTGAACACCAGGTGTAACTCCTGTGGTTCTGTTTGATAAAAATTTTCTCTTTGCTGAACTTGCAGTCAGAAATACATAAAAGAACACACTTAACTCATTTCTTGAACTTGCCCAGGCTGCCTGCTGTGCATGGCTACTCTGCTTTTGTATGCTGGCATTGCACATTTATAATGCACTGTGACAGTCAAACTAGAAATGCCCATTCAGGCACATGTGAGACTTATCTTTCTTGGCCACTGCCCAGTGGCTGAGTGACATTAAAAAAAACATAGGCCGTTGGGCACTGTTAGAAAGGACGTAAAAAGAGGCAGATTATGATTTTCTAATGATCAGAGACCAAGATGAGGGGAGTAAACAAGAGGGACAAGATAGGGTCCTAGAGGGAGGATACATAAGGTTGCCCAGATTATCTTAAGAATCTTTCCAGTTTCAGCTGTTCAGAAAAGTTGAAGTGGATTTATCCGGGAGTCACCATGAGTAAAGACTGTTGTGGATAGATAGATTAGGGGACTATGCCAGAAAGAGGGGGGTGGGCGGCAAATGAGGGGGCGGCCAGAAACTGACAATTGAGGGGAACAGGAGGGTTTGGGGCAAAATGAGGGGGCCAGAGAGAAGGTGGCAATATGAGGCGGGTTAGAAGTGGGGGGGGGGGATGGGGGAGGAAATGAGGTGGGCCAGGAGGGGCCAAATGAGGGGGGAGGGGCAGGAGTGGAGGGGGGCAAATGAGGGAGCCAGAAGGGGGGGGGTGAGGTAGGCCTGGAGAGAGGCAAAACGAGGGGGGAGGCAGCAGGGAAGCTAGGGGGCAAGTTTGGGGGGGGGGGGTGGCAAGTGGCCCAGGAGGATGGGGAGAGGTGACAGGGGGTGACAGTGGTAAACTTTAAATTCTATACCACAGAGGCAAAAAATATTATTCCATTATATAAATTTATGTCAATACTCACCCGTCCCGTCGTAAGACGGGTGCCCTGCTAGTCTAGTATAACTGTGTTGATATATTAGATGTATCAACCGATTTCCAAAAATAAAACAGTGGTGCACTGTGTAAACTTTTTATTCAAAGCATCTTGAATACTGTGTGTTTCCGCATTTTCAAAAAAATATTAGATTTTAACATTTGGCCATTTCAGCGAAATATAACAGCATATAGCTGACTTGAACATCCCTTCATGGCTAATCTGGTATAACTATGTTGAAATATAAGATGTATCAACCAATTTCTAAAAATAAAACAGTGGTGCACTGTGTAAACTTTTTATTCACACCATCTTGAATATTGGGTGTTTCAGCATTTTCAATAAAACGTTAAATTTCAATATTTGGCCATTTCAGCTAAATATAAACTGCATACAGCTAACTTGAGCATCCATTCATGGGTTATCTAGTATAATTGTGTTGAAATATAAGATGTATCAACCAATTTCCAATAATAAAACATTGGTGCACATTGTAAACTTTTTATTCACACCATCTTGAATATTGGGTGTTTCAGCATTTTCAAAAAAACGTTAGATTTCAATATTTGGCCATTTCACCGAAATATAACTGCATACAGCTAACATTGAGTATCCATTCATGGGTTATCTATCTTAATAAAGTTCATGTTCTTGAGCCACATATCTTTCACCTTTAGGATTGAGGAATCTGGGTGGCCTACGACTGCCAAATTGCACAGGGTACTTACATTGTCCCAAAGAGGCACCAGAGGCACTTTTGGTAGTTCAACGGACACTAAATTTCTTATTTCCATCTTTTCATGTGCTGCAGCAGTTTTGAAAATCCAGCCTTGAGCGTCATGTTTACAGTCTGTTATGTGCATGCGTCGTAACCAGGTAACCGTCCGCCATCATGAGGCTCTGTTATGCTAGGTTGAGTTGCCTGGCAACCTTAATAGGGCATGACGTCATTGAGATAAAGAGCACTTGGCGTGACGTCACATGTCATGACGTCATTGAAAGTGATAATACATGTCCACAGCAGCAAACCTTCCCCTGACCAAAGATTACGTCTACTCTTACTACGGTAGACCCAAAAGTCGCCACTTAATAGGCCTACCCCATTATATTTGGTGTCATTGGATTCGCCTTGAAGAGAAAATTCCAATGATACTAAAATCACCAATATTGGACGAGTCTGGACCAAACCTCACATTTTATTAAGAGAGTTCGCTTCAGTATTTTTTTTTATAAATTGGACACAACAACAATGAATATCTTCAGACATTTATTTCCCATTTTTGATATGTTCATTATTTGATCAAGTTACCCAAGCTGAGTCAGCCAAATTCAGAGAGCCTAATACCCCTTTCACACCAACTTCCTACAAGATTGTATGAGACTATTATTCAACCAAACAGCCTCCGAGAAGGCATACGAAATGATATGTAATGAATCAGCAACCATCAACGGTCATCAGCAACTGTATGTTAGATTTTTTGGAAACCAGTAATCATCCACCAGTCACCAGCAGTCCAATTCCAGTTCATCTGCATACTAAATGTGGCGGATTTAACAGTGCACAAATCTGCAGTTCCTTGCTTGCCATTACCTCTGTGTGAAAGGGCTTTAAGCCAAGTAAAATATGTTGGCTAAATTATATTAAAGTAGACTCAATTAAGTAGTCAACTCAGGTCACTGCACATCAAGTCACCCAGCCGACAATGCACATGAAGATCACATGATTAACAAGGACAAGGGGGTAAAATTGATGAACATGACAATTACCCCACATTTTCATTGGATAAACATTGTGATGCCCGTCTGTCACCAGATTATCACCTGATAATTTTACTTAGATAAACATGTGAATTTAGATCTCAACAGTGTGTGACCCAGTGGGCTTTTCTAGTCTATCTTAATAAAGTTCATGTTCTTGAGCCACATATCTTTCACCTTTAGGATTGAGGAATCTGGGTGGCCTATGACTGCCATATTCGCACAGGGTACTTACATTGTCCCAAAGAGGCACCCGAGGCACTTTTGGTAGTTCAACGGACCCTAAATTTGTTATTTCCATCTTTTCATGTGCTGTGCAGTTTTGAAAATCCAGCCTTGAGCATCATGTTGATAGTCTGTTATGCGCATGCGTCGTAACAAAGATTATGTACCCAAGATGTGACGCCACCATAGGGCTCCATGGGAATCATCATAACATGACGCCACCTGGGAAGTGGGCGCGAAACTATTATATTGGACACGCTCGGTTTCATAACGTCACACCAGCTTTGACCAGCAGAACAGGCTGAGCTCCCACTAATGACAGCAATCTGTTGGGGATCAAAAATGAGGACATTATTCCATCTTTTTATGTGTATTATAATTATCCTGTACCTTTTTAATAGGCCTACACTATTTTATTGACATCTTCATACCAGAAAAGATACACAGCATAACAAGATTAAAATTCAAACATGTAATGTCATGTATCTAAAACCAACAGAACAGTGCTGTTTATACTTTGCATCACAAATAACCAACATTTTTGTATTAAATTTTCGGTCCTCAGTTCTCATGCATAATGTGGTATTAACTGCAAATAAAAGGTTCATAAGAGATGTAACAATATATATGTAACAGAAAAATCTGGTATTTAAAAAATAAATCTTCAAAAGCCAACAAGATTATTTTTAAAGAACGAGTTAGCATATATATATATTACTTTCAAATGTTAGGCCTAAACTAAGAAGTTTTAACATTGAAGGCCAAAATTTATTTAGATAGTGGTACATGTACTCCCATTATTTATTACATTTATCTGTCTCTCTATACATGGATGGGTAAAGAAATAAATCCATCATTACAATGCAGGGACGTATCGTAAGCTCACTATTTAACAATTTTTAAGCATTCTAGCATGACCAAAAAAAAAAGTCTTCAAAACTGTATTTTTGCTGTTGCTATCTATAATCTATCTATCTATCTATCTATCTATCTATCTATCTATCTACCTATCTATCTATCTATCTATCTATCTATCTATCTATCTTCTATCTTTTATATATTGAATCAACTAAGGACATACCTCATGAATGCAAAGACAAGGTGGCACAGCAATGCAGCCCACAATATGACCCTCACAGGCTCAGGAGGTGCACTCATTGACCCCTTGCAACTCGTTGGAATTAATTATGACATATATATCAATATAAATATACATATACTGACAAGTTTGCATTGGAATAAGTCGGATATCTCTGGTTTTTGCATACACAATAACTTCAGGGCAGTAAAATTATCAATTAGGCTGGATTTGTTGCACAACAGTTCTCAGTTTTTATTGAGTTTTGACTTTAAAGATGATCATTGACTGGCAATTAAACAGCTAGCTCCCTCCGTCTGAAAATAGTACGTGTTAAGCTGTGTTAGCTGTTATCAATAGCTGTGCTGTTGCGTAATAAGCATGCCAACAAGATTATGGGACCTATACTCCAGCTCTTTGCAAAGAATAAATGTATAATTCCGCATAAAAAGAGTATCAATAAACCTAAAAGTTTTGCGTGATATTTAGAACAACATTTGCAATTCTCTCAATGTAATTAACACAGAGATATATAGAGGCGCCCCTAGCGGCAAACTGGTGGCAACACGCGGCCGCCATATTGCTCTTTGGATGGTGACACAACCAGCAGTGGCTGCATGAATTTGTTGATTATGGAGGACCCAGGCTTCAAATTACTTGTTAAGGGTATGTATATGACAAAATAAACATCGTAGCACTTGCAGAAAGTTTGTTGGTGACAGTTGTCAGTGTATTAAGTCTGTAAAACGAGGATCCCACACATATTTTGGTCCAAAACAGTCTGTTAAGCATGTGTTTTGACAGTGACAGCTGCGTTTTTGCACTCTGATTGGTGGACTTCACACGCCTGTAGCTCCTGAAATACTTCACTGACACTTAATGTATTTGGTGTAATATATTATTTAGGCCCTTCTCTGCCATTTTGCCTAGTTACAAGCTTGTATCTGCTATATTTGAAGCGCACTGACCAGCTGAAAACAGCCTTGCAGAATAAGAAAACAAAAGTTTTTCTTTTGGCCTAAGAGTGGGTTTACCAACAAAATTGTCTTAGAAAATTATTTTGTTCACATCCATATTTTGATATAAACCATTTGCCATCCCTAGGTGCACAGTGTTAGGTGTGCATGCACAGGGCTGCACAACTTGGGGGGGGGGGGGTCATTCTGAGCCCCCTCCCTAAAATTTTAAAATTTTCCCGGGCCATCGGCAATTCCCGAGGTTGTATTATCCAGGGTATACCAGCACAACATAGGGCAAGTTGACCTAACTTCAGCCTCTCACCCAACTTCAGCCCCCCTACAGAAAACTCCTTGTAATTAAATTTTGATGAGGCCAAGGTGCCAGTATTTGGGTTTAAAGTTATTGTCAATGTGTTCAGAATAAATTATCAAAAAGTTATGACCATCATAACAATGAATAAGGGCTTTTATAAGTTTTTTTGGTGGACCGCATTTTGCTTGTTTTGCAATGCGAATACAACGCGAAACGAAAAAACGTTTGATAAAACGTTAAATCTTTCAGTTAGCTGTACCAATTCGCCAAAGCAGGAGCAGCCCAAAAAAAGTTTCATCACAAGGAAAAATTAGTAATCCTCCATAAATTAAGGTTTTTTTCAATATTTTCTACTAGATCATTCAATGAATTAGGTGATTTATAAGACATGTCAATCTTACCTAACTTCAGCCCCCATGGTCCTAACTTCAGCCCCCATATGACCTAACTTCAGCCCCAGGTTTCCCAAACTCCAGCCAATAAATCTCACATGAGAAGTTTGTTTATTCACCCCTGAATATCTATCTATCTAAAAATTTAATTTTTAAAGCATTTTTACATCTGGCATACTAGAATAGACCAGTTGCCTGAACTGGAGTTTAAAATAACTTTTTATCCTCTTTCCGTGAAAACAATGACTTCTTTCCAAGCTTTTTTGAAATTCATTTTTGGAGCATTGATTTTTTTCAGACTGTCATGTTTTATATACAGGTAAGTAATTAAGGCCAAATTTAATAATTCTGCTGTTTTTTATGACAGAATAGGATCAATTGGTTGGAGTTAGGTGCGGGGCTGAAGTTAGGTACACCCTAGGCTGAAGTTAGGTACAACACGGCTGAAGTTAGGTACATTTCCCACTATTGTCTTTTGAACACATTTGCACTGCCTTATAAAGCATGTGGTTGTATTTTTACAATATAGTCGTAAAGAGGAGTGAAGGCTGGGGTTAGGTCCACACCAACAGGTTATTCCCATGAATAGCCAGCCAATGACAAGCGATCAAAAACCAAAGTAGGCTGAAGTTAGGTCAACTTGCCCTACAGGAGCCACAATTGAATCTCAAGTGGGGGGGGGGGGGGGGCCCTCGGTGTTTTATTTCAAATAAATAATTTCTTGCTCAGTTTTTATGACATAAATAAATTCTTTTTGGGCAGTCTTGAAATAATTTGTTTGGCTTAGTTATATTCTTAAAATGTGTTTCTTGATTTAAAAAAGAATATTTTTGGGCATGACGCACCTGAAGAAAATAATTAAGTACTGTCGCTGTTATCCTGAAATAAATGATTTCCCCCTAAGGAAAACTCCAGGCCCCCCTGATTGTTATATGGTCGCCCCACGAATTCAGGTCCAAGGGGCCAAACCCCCTGACGATTTGAGGTACTTTGATTTTTTTTTTTGTGTTCCACAGGTGCTGAGATGCCAAAATTTAAAGGAAGATGCAAGCAGCTAAGATGGAAAAGCAAGAGTTGGACTCAACGAGCAAGAAAAAGAAAGTTTTCAGCAGAATCATCCCGGCCCAGCTGAGTGTTATTCAGCATGCTGCAACACATTTTGAAGTCCTGATTGGGAAAAAAGCGCCATGTAGCAACAAGATATAGGGGAGGAACCAGGGTCAGACTGGGCCATATTGGGCCAGGTGGCAAAGTAAGTCAACAGGCCCCCACTCAAAGGTGTTGTGAAATTATTTTTAAAACTGTACAGTGTACATGGCATAAATGTGAACATTGTCTTATACAGGGCCCAATGAGTGGTTGGTCCCCGGGATACCTCCCCCATTGCCACATAGGTCAGTCCGCCCCTTCTTGACAAGTAGCTTTATTTACTTGTCTTATTTATTGGTCTAGTGGTAATGTGCTGGGCTGTCAATCGCAGGGTCCAGGGTTCAAATCCAGCTCTTGCCGGGTCACCTCAGCTGTTTTTGGACAGCCGTTGCAATCGTCCTTCAACTCATTGCCATGTCCTACTCCTGTCCTAATTAGCCTATAAAACTGCATAAATACAGGACGTAAAGCCCTAAATCATCCATCCATCCACCTGACCACCTCTTCTTCACAAAAAGTAAACAGATTATTTTTTTATTTTTGATGCCATCAAAAGACCATGATTTCTTTTCAGAGCACTATGAATATCTGTTGGTTTCGTTTGGGCCATTGCAATACATGAAGCTGTTTAATGTGTAAAAAATACGGCTCTCTTCTTAGTCAGATTACTGGAAGTTGGGTGTTTCACTGTCTTGGCTCTTTTATATTTTTGCATTAAAAATGTACAATAAGATTAGAAAAAATTAGATACCAGTCCTAATCATGAGATTCTTTGGCACCTTATTGTCATCTGTGTAGAGCAATGATTGGAGGACTCTCCTGTAGTAATGAAATTAGTTGGTGTCACTTTTAAATACATTGGTTTTGATAAATATTTGAATTTTACTCAGAAGCAGCAGCGGACCTAGTAGCTTTAAAAAATGTGTTAATCTATGTATAGTCAAAACTGCTGACTGGATTAATCAAATTGTCATTGTATCCTTTACAGGTGCAGGCAGAATACAACCACAATTCACAAATTTGGCCTTCTCATGCGGACCTGGAAAATGACCTCAACTCATCGAAATACTCGCAAATGGAAGGCTATCTTTGACTATACAATGTATTTTCATCAATGAATCATCAGACACCATTCTGAGCGACCAAGCCGCCATGGTCTCGCTAGAGAGAAATATTACTTAAACATTAAATGACTCATAGACACACATGTCCTTCTAATGTGTTATATAAGTGTGATTGCATGACAGCGAGCCAAAATATTTTAAATTTGATAATCGAAGAATTGACAATGTCATAATTTTTTAACTATCTAAAATAATTAATATTACAAATTGTTTGGTAAATTGGTACTGGTATTATTCTTCAGAATTTGATATGATCCTGCTGTCATTTTGTTTATATATTAATTTAGGATAATCTTTTGGCAGGGCATTCTGAACCTGCGAACTTCGTTTGGACAGAAAATAGCTCCATTTTTAATTCAGCCAATCAGGGATGTTTTTAAAAAGGTAAGATTTGTAAGAGCATCTCTGATTGGCTGAATCCTCTAGTGACCTACTTTGTCCATAAGAAGTTAGCAGTTTCAGTCACAGGATGTTTCCTTTGAACATACTTGTGACAAATTACAAATAGAGAAAAATACTTTAATAGGCTTGGGCCTATACCTAACTTATTTCATTTTTCGTTATTATTCATATCCCTTATCATATCATATCACTAACTTTTGGTTAAAATTGTTTATTTCCTCAGTCTTTATCACTCTGAAATTTGGTTTAGTAGCACAAGATAGCAATATTGACAGCAATTTTATAGAAGACATCCAAGTTAATTGTATTATAAAACCTATTTTTGAAAAATTGTTAAAGAAACATACATAAATGTATATTTATGTTCAAATTATTACTGGAAGAAGGAAAGCAAATTTATGGTCTTTTGTCCTTAATTACGCTTTATTTAACCACATCCATGATTTAACCATTTAGAGTCAATACATTTCGTACTTAATTATGGTTTGACGTTCACTTCACAATCTGCTGCAAATCAAATGTCCATTGTTCTTCTTTTTCCTGATATTAAAGATTATCTGCCTATCTGTCTATGGTTCTGGTTAAATAATCGCAAGCTTGGTAGTCTGAAGCAAAAACTCACAGGTGAAAATTTAAACTTGCCAGTGATGCCAAATGGTAAAGGCACAAGCTATCAGATGAGTTTTTTTTTCTGTACGAAGGTCTGTACGAAGGTCTTATGCTTCATTGAAACCCATGAGGTTATTGATTTATAAATCCCAGGTTGACTTGGTCGGGACTTAATGGAAAGTTTGATTTAGTTTTCAAATTTTTATTTCTCTCGGCGGTGTATAGTCAATTGGCTGTCTACTCCCGATGTTGACCTTGGAGCTTGCCGAATGTTTGAGACACCTGAAGTGTAGACCTTGTTACAGGACTCGCTCCCCGCATCATTTTCTGAAGTTGGTATCTCATGATAAGATTCATTACAACATGCACAAACTGAATTGCTGGGCGTTATTATAATGCCAACTTATGTCATTTTTATGGAGACTTTCATGATTCAGGTCTTTACAAGAATTTGCATCGAAGTAGACTTGTGATACTCCAGGATGAAGCAACTTAATTGGCTGACATATATGTAGAAAACTATTCATATCAGCAGGCCTCCAAGTACTCCTACTTTTCCTACTTTTTTAGTAGGGGGAGGGTTGGTCTAGTGGTAGTGTGCTGGGCTGCAATTGCTGGGTCCAGGGTTCGAATCCAGCTCTTGCCGGGTCACCTGGGCCTATGTTGGACGGCTGTTTCAATCATTCTTTGCCTCATTGCCGTGTCCTCCCTCTGTCCTGATTAGCCTACTAAGTGCATAAATACAGGACGTAAAGCCCCAATCATCCATCCATCCTACTTTTTTAGTAATCATCCTACTTTTCTACTATTTTTTGGCCAGTCCTACTTTCTTTAAATCCAGAAAGGGTAAACTTCTCTGAACTGGCAAATCTTGTCTCATCATAGGACAAGGTTGAAGCTTTGAGTCAGAAATTTCGAACATATGACTGAAAAAATCTTGGACTAGAAGGCTCCTTATACATTCTTTGAACAAGTTTTGTAACTTATCTTGAGGCGCAAATTGTCTAGTTTTCAATGAAGGCATGAGAAACGGCGACAATATCTTGTCCTTTTGTCATGTTTTGGGGCCAAAATATGCAGGAAAATAGGCTCCTACTTTCCCACAATTAGTGATCCTACTTTTTCTTGGCCAAACTCCTACTTTTTTAGGAGGGCTGCTAGGAGGCCTCTATCAGTCATGTGCGGCCAATATTGATTAAACTTTATGGATATTTCCAGACACAAAGGAGCTATGAAATTGGAATCATATTAATAAGTAAATATTGTGTTGGTTTTTTTTTGGTTTTTTTTCAGTTTTGTGCAAACATACAGATTGTCGTGATGCAGTTGACTTGTTGAGAAGTCTCTCTCATAATCACCTGTCAAATCATTCATAAACTCCACCTTAGAACAGGAATTGATTTCAAACACATTTGATCATCTCAGAACGTATTCTGTGAAAGTTAGATTAATCTCGATATCTATCAGTCAAAAAAATAATTTTAAAAATCATAACTCATTATCATGCAGCAGTAGGCCTATAGTTAGTTTAGTTTAAAGGGATCTTTTTGTACTAAGTAAATTTTTAGGCTATTCTGAAATAGCATGTTAAAAAAAAATCTTGACTTGTCAAATGTGGACCATTGATTCAATCACTTCCAAAAAAAAAATTTTATTTTTTTTTATAGGAAGTGATATGTTGGCATCCCACAGTGATTGGATTGACACACCCAATGACCAGTGGTCCTATTTGACAGTTCATGTTTGTTTTTTTTTTGCACATTTTATGATCACCTTTCTCTCTCAATTTTACAACCAATGATTTTTCATGCTTGAGCAGACCTCACCTAGCCATACGTCGGTTCCATACATCGCAAAGCCTATATTTTTTGTTATGATCATCTACAACCCATTTCTGAGCACTTAAACTTTGCAGGATAATTCTATACATGTAGTTAAATGCCATGAAATTGCAAACTATTTCTGCTGATTTAATTGATTAGGGTCGTTAACAATAATCAAAATAAAATTTGACCAGTATTCAAACTCTACAAATCAACTTCAACATGAATTCCCGTAAATTCTGCTATTAAGTTTGAAAAAAAAAATTCCAACCAAATCCATCATGAATGACGTCGACCGTACTGCAGATTCTAGAAAAGTAAAAAAAAAATTTTTAGAGAGTCTATGTGTTGCTGATTTAAGGTTAGATCAGATTTGTTTCAGAGTGCATATTACCGCAAAAATAAAACCACAGACATGATCGAGAATACCAGCCTTTGCAAGAATATAATTTCTTTTGGGAACCTGACACAACAAATCAATTAATGCAGGCCTTTTTTTTCCCCACATTTTTTCTATGTTTTGTAAAAAGCTGGTGCCGTCCTCATGCTTTTGCATTTAAATATTAGGTGTAAACACTGTATTTATTGTAGGCTAACTGATACAACACTGTCAACAAGATCTTTTTTTTTTCACCAAAAGAAAAAAGATTACAAATAACTGAAGCTCTTTCCTAACATGCAGAAAATCACCAGAGACTACACTGGAAATCAAAACTGGGATGACAGTCATGAAATATCCATAAATCATCAATTTTAGAGCCAATTCTTAGCTGAAAATTATGCAAATTCAGTAAGCAGCCCTCACATAAAAAAAAGCAATTGGAGTCGGGAAGCTTGAAATGTGCTGGTGAAAAGGAGGTCTTTCTGCTGCACACAATGGTGAAAACCAGAAGTCTGTAACTTTATTAGAAGTCTGTAAAATGGCAAAAAACTGCAGAAATACAGGGAAATGCTGCATTATTCTCTGCAGCTGCTCCAAAGTCCAATATGGCGTCGTGACGTTACCATGCCAGCCCAGCGCTAGCAGTGGGTAGGGCGCCTCTATGGAACTCTGTGGTAATTAAATTTCACCTACAACAAAGAACAATAGTAGGCCAAGGCAAATCTATGCCTATAGTGACTATAGATAGATTCACTGATCACTGAATCACTGACACACGGACCATGCAGCAGGGAGCACTGGTATGCTAGCCAGCAGATTTTATTTCGCGCCACCCAGGCCTGCAGGTAGCTGCAGTGCTGCACGCTGATCAGTGTTTATGACGTCATTGCTTTGCCCACGGGCCATTACAATTTTCGTGTCGCCACGGTCGTTTAGTGCAGTTTGATAATCTGAACTAGCAAAGACAATGATTTAATTTCAGAATTACGTGTTTACACAAAGAAACAATCCTCATTATAGTGAATGATTTTAATATTTTTATGTTTAACAAAAAAATACTAAAATACAGTGCTGCCATCTGAGTTTTGGGCGCGAACTAAGTTGATTCCCAAAAACGGCTTGGCTTCCCACATGTGGTCGTAACCAGGTAACCGTCGCCATCATGAGGCTCTGTTATGCTACGTTGAGTTGCCTAGCAACCTTAATAGGGCATGACGTCATTGAGATAAAGAGCACTTGGCGTGACGTCACATGTATGTTAGATTTTTTGGAAACCAGTAATCATCCACCAGTCACCAGCAGTCCAATTCCAGTTCATTTGCATACTAAATGTGGCGGATTTAACAGTGCACAAATCTGCCGTTCCTTGCTTGCCTTTACGTCATTGTGAAAGGGCTTTAATCCAAGTAAAATATGTTGGCTAAATTATATTAAAGTAGACTCAATTAAGTAGTCAACTCAGGTCACTGCATCAAGTCACCCAGCTGACAATGCACATGAAGATCACATGATTATCAAGGACAAGGGGGTAAAATTGATGAACATGACAATTACCCCACATTTAAACATTGTGATGCCCGTCTGTCACCAGATTATCACTTGATAATTTTACTTAGACCAGTGGCGGATCCAGACAGCGTCATCTAGGGGGGGCCCGAGCGTGTTTTGGCATTCGCGGGCCCGCGTTGCAGCGTATTTTCTTCAAAATACTATTGTTAATCTCAGTGGTCTGGGGGGGCCCGTGCCCCCTAGGCCCCCCCCTGTATCCGCCACTGTAGATAAACATGTGAATTTAGATCTCAACAGTGTGTGACCCAGTGGGCTTTTCTAGTCTAGTATAAGTGTGTTGAAATAAAAGATGCATCAACCAATTTCCAAAAATAAAACAATGGTGCACTCTGTAAATTTTGTAGGCACAGTGCCTTGGAAATAGTGTGTTTCGGCATTTTTTTAAAAAGCGTAAAATTTCTTCAAAATTTTTTCTATACATTTTTGTAGTTCACTATTTTCAAAGTAACTAAACCATGGGTTATGTGTTTTTCCCAATTGCAAGACTTACATTTATTGTGACATCTGCATTAGGTACTGAATACTCATATAGACAGCTAAAGTGCCAGTCATGTCATCCATGTCCATGTGTAATCACATCAAAGCAGAATTGAACACATTCACTGGGTAATCCAGGGAATCTGTGTTAAATTATAAATATAATAAAGACATATTATAAGTATATGAAGTCATATCAACTATATTGAAATTGGAAGCTATAGTGCACTCACTATACACAATTTTGAAATGGGGTTGGTCACAGATTTTTTAACATCACATGAAATTTCATGTTTTTGCCCATTTTTCGTTTGCCGACATTCCTCAGGACAAAAACATTTTTTGCCAATTGACTTGGAGACACCTTTGGACACAACCTAGTTTAAAATCAGGGAATGCTGAATAAGAAACATGTTTCACATAATGTGTTGATAAATAGCTGTGTATTCACCAAAACGGGCTGAAAATTATCATTTGTGAATATCCTATATATATATTTGTGGAAGAAACTATATCATCTCAACCATAAGGCTTTTTCCTGTCAACTAATAACACTATGAATCTTACCTCCAAACTCTTCAATTCACATGAGGATTTCAACCATGCAACGATTAACCTCAACTCTCATTAGTTTTGCTAATTACAATTAATTAGTTAAAATCGCCATGTGGTAACACTGCTATCCTGGTTAAGGTTTCTGTAAGTGCCCATTTGTGACCTTAGTATTTCACTTACAGTTATGAAATTTGGTACAGATATTGGCCCGTGGGTATTGGTTGGGATTATATCAAGAAATCCAAGATGGCTGCCATTTTGTGGCAGCCATCTTGCCAGTCATTCTTTAACTGGCCACTGTGACCTTAATATTCCGCTTACAGTTACGAAATTTGGTGTACGTATTGGTCTGTGCATATGGATTGGGAACATGTTGTCAAATCCAAGGTGGCAGCAATTGTGTGATGGCCATTTTGCCAGCCATCTTTCTTCATTCATGAACTGCCGGCTGTGACCTTAATATTTCCCTTAGGGTTATGAAATTTGATGAAGGTATTATTCTGTGGGGGTTGCTTGGGAATATGTCAAGAAATCCAAGATGGCCGCCACTTTGCGTTGGCCATTTTGCCAGTCATTCTTCAACTGCCCGCTGTGACCCTAATATTCCGCTTAGAGTTATGAAATTTTGTACGGGTATTGCCTGCAGGTATTACTTGGGAACATGTCCAAAAATCCAAGAAGGCTGCCATTTTGTGGACGCCATCTTTTTTCACTCTTGAAATGCCCACTGTGACCTTAATATTTTCCTTTATACAGTTATTTACAGACTAAACAATAGTTCACCTACATCTCGGTTCACCTGTACATCATTCACTTCCCCTTCTTGGGGGGGGGGGGCTTGGGAGTTTTCTTCGACTGCAAATCATATCTTTCACTGTGACACCGACAGTCATTATTTATTTTGGGTCTCTGACGACTTAACTTATTAATTTCTAAATCTATTTTTAACACTGCCCAAACTATTTCTTTTGTTTCACCAAAACTAGCCAAGAAGTTACTTCTTTAACACAGAAGCTAAATGGTCGCCGCCCTGATATATAATGAAAATTCTGTTTACTGTCCATATTTTTCCTGTCTCTGAGATTTTCTCAGACTCATTCTCCAGACTGCTACAAACCTGCTTGACTGCCATTAGTGTTATCCTTTATCACGGGTAAATGCTAATATATATATATGTGTATGTCCAATACCTAAAATCCATCATTGTGCTGGCACTGGGATATTTCCAACTGCAAGATTTGGTGGAAGAATTAAAATTTCACAAATTAATCTTTTAATGTATTTACGATCAGTATTTAAAATCCATCCTTGTGCTGGCACTGGGAAATTTCCACACCAGTAACCTCAACCAAACTGAGACTGAGGCTCTGTAACATCACTATAGCAACCCTTTTTTCCACCCATCTCCTTAGGTTACCTTTTTAAGAAAAGGCAACAATACATTTTTATCATAATAACAATTTATTTTATAAAGTGATTTTTATGGCATCTCACTGTTTCATAGGTGAGCGACAAAGCAAAGGGATACCATAATTGATAATACTAACCTAACAGTGCCGATTTATGCAGAAAAACATTGACTTCACATGTGTCAGATGCTGTTTTCCCATGGAAATAGTTGTCCTACAGGGCGAAACCTATATCAACTTGTACGAAATTGAATTTGCAACATTATTGCATTACCTAAAACTTGCTGCACGCTAAATTTATCGTGCTGCTGTAGTAGTACTACATGCCTTATATTTTCGCAGCAATGTTAGTAGAAATAGGATGGAATGGAAATTCAACCCTACTCTGCTGATACCTTGTCACCAATGCCTAAGAATGATATTTTATTTACTTATTAATAGTTAGACATGGTCTTATTTTTACACCTGAGTGCTTTCATATATAGCTTTTTATACAGAGCTAATCCTGGATTCAGAAATTGAGCTCTAACCACAACATGATACAAGATAATTATATTTGTGCATTTTCACTCATTTTCCGACTTTTGTTCACAAAAACCTCCCTCAAATCGGATTTATTACTCAGAAAATTATGCCATGTTAAGACAAATATCCAAAATATTGTTTTCAACAACTTCTGAAACTTTGAAAATGATCAGATAATTGAGAGCTGAATTATTAAGCTAAAAACAGACACAATTTTGTTATAATTACTCTCATAATCTCTGCCCAGCAGGATGACGTCACATTTCAGCAGCATCTGAAAATTGTGATGCAGGGCCAACTTTGAGGGTTCTGTAAGACCATTTATATTCCCACAATTGGCTCCTATATACCCTCATTGTAAAGGCCATGTTTTCTAGTATTTTCCAGGAGTATAGACTTTCATTTCAAATCATTCTCCATGTATTGGTAATTTGTTAAAGTTATGGTACTTTTGCATTTCCTGAAAACAAGGATTACTTATTCACATCTGACAAATTAGTTTATGAATTGCACCACGATTTTATTTTTGCTTTTTGATGTACTAAAGTAACTCTATTCACCAGTATATCCACTTTTTTATGAGAGGGATGCTCAAACCAGTAATATTGAATCAAAAGTGAGCTATTTTCCTTTATTACCACAAAACTAAAAAAACGGGATTTTAGCATATTTCAAAGTGAAATAAAATGAAACCTGCAAGAGATATAGCTAAAATGAAAAGCTATATGTAAATCAAAACTCCTAAATGTAATTTACCTAAAATTTCAACCTTCTATGTTTAATAGCTTGGCCGCTGGGAATTTTCAAACATTACCTAAATTTCAAAGCTGAAAAGTGCAAATCGGCCAGAATCGGTCCAAATCGTCAATCTGGGTTGCCATGGCAACGAGGTGATATATTAAGAAAATGACCGTATCATGGAATTTAGTTACCTATAGCCTGAGGCTATAGGGGTAAAATGAGCCAAGTATCGCGGAATTTGGTCGACCACCCCGTGCCACTTTTTTCTCAAAATCTGCAGTTTTCTCTGACAATGACTCTTAATAACAGTACTTTAGAAATTGTAAATAATATAAATACTTGGGTTTAATTTTTAATGAACACTTAGATTTACAAATAACCTCAGAGGTACTAGCAGGCGGAGCGGGTAGAGCCTTAAGTGGAGTTATAAATAAATTTTAAAACCTGAAAAATGTTGGATTTAATACTTATCAAAAACTATATTTTTCTAATGTTATACCAGTTATGGATTACGCTTCGGGAATATGGGGTTACAATAATTCTGCCCATGCTGATAAAATTCAGTATAGAGCGATAAGGTACTATCTAGGTGTCCATAATAAAGCTGCTCATATGATATTGAAGGAGATATGGGATGGAATGTTAGTAAAATCAGACATAATGTAAATATGGTTAGATATTGGAACAGGATTTTGCTTATGAATGAAAATCGCCAGACTAAAAAAGTATTTACATGGGACCTTTGTAAAGTAAGGGGTTGGTCGAGTTGTATAAAAGAAATATTTAAATATGTAGGTCTTTCACATTTTGATGAGAGAAACACCTGTGATTTGAGACTGATAAAAAAAAAGAAAAAAAAAGTAATTTAATTGAGGATAAGTTTCGCTTTATTCGTGTATGTCAAGTTTACCAGTACCATAGGGAATTGTTGTATGCTAGTATCTCTGTAAATAATTTTGTACATATGACCTATTTTGAAAAATTTATACATGTCATGGCAAATGAACAATATTAAGTTAGCACATTTATTATGAGTGCTTGGAAATCAAGAAATTACATTTTATACAATACTTAATTTGATGTATCTCCTTTATAAAATTATGTATTTAGAAAACCTTTCATGCGTTTTGACAACAATTATCGAAGTTCGAATTATAAGATATTTGTAATTGAGTGTAATTTTATAATATTTCTACATTTAAAGTTCACTTGTATATCTTGAAAGAAAGTATTACTTGCTACATTTAAAATTTCAATATGTTGTCACAATTATTTCATTGTAATTTGTAACCCTCTGGCAAATATAAATATTAATTGATTTATACTGACAGATGAGCCCCCAGAAAGGCTGGGTACCACAGGTCGTTTATGTTGTATTATTGTTAATTTTTATGTACCTGTCACTTAAATAATAAAGAATCAATCAATCAATCAGTCACACTGTCTGTGTTGGTGGCTGTGATGTTTCAGGTAGGATTGGGTCTGTAACTTTGATAACAGTCTTGGAAGTCCTAATTGCCATCAAATCCCATTGAGTAACACTGCCCCATAGGCTGTGTCAGCAGAACTCTCCTTTTTACTGCTCTCCGGCGTCAAGGCGCACAAATAAACTTTTTCCAAGAACACGCCGCCATTTTGTACCATTGCGAAGTCGATTGACGACATATATCTTCAGTTAAGGCCTGACCAAGACGGAAAAATGTGGCGGGAGTCGGCCTGACGAACTTCATCGAGCAAAATATCCGGATTAATCACAGGTATGTCTTGTAAAAGTGGCGGGATCCAAGGATTAGACCCAGAAGTAGACTCGGTTGGGCTAATCCAGTGTTGTCAGGCTGATTAAACAGTGCTATGGACCTCGGAAAAACCCGGCCCCATTGCATTGTACAGGCCTACAAAATGGCGGAGGTTCCCGGAAAAAGTTTATTTCTGCACGGCGACGTCAGAGAGCAGTAAAAAGAAGAGTTCCACTATCACAGCCTATTGGTATTGAAGTGTCAAGTCTGAAGGGTTAAATGCAATTAAGCTTTTATTCACTTGTGTCACACACATTTCCCAAAAAATGTTATCCAATTTTTCATAATCCTTATTTTGACTACAAATTTAATTATTCCGAATTTCTCAACGCCTCTTCTTTTAATTCTTTGTATCCATGCAGCGCTACATAAATCCCCAAATAAATGGCGATTTTAATTTTGTAAAATACTGCACCTCACTTCATACCTCATAATTTATTTTCACTTAAAGTCATGTTGCCCTTGTAACATTGATATGCTTTCTTCAACAGCATATGGTTTTCTATCACAATACACTGTATCTCATGTATTTTCTTATGCCCTTGGACCTCTGACACCACTTTAACTATCCATTTACCAGCTCGCAAGCGCTTTTGTGACACAGCATAATATAATTATTGGCATTGTTCAATAACATGATCACTATACATTCATGGCTGCCCTTCCTTATGAAATAACATTGGGCTTGTGTTTCACTTATCAAACACTTTGACCCATACCTAGCTCCGAGTGCAGCGAAGAAAATTGGCAGCCATTGTTATCCCACATGCCTCAAGTACTTGCCTTTATGACCCAATATGTTTTCCTCTCATCGGATGAGAACTAATGCTTCTATAAGCAGTTTGGTTAAGGATCTTTAGCATTGAGGCAATGGCAAAATATCACCTGTTTCACTTATTACAGGCAGCACTGCATATATGTATTGAAAGAGTATGTCATTGTGACTTAATTTGTGAGCAATCTGACTGAGTCACTGACCTGTTATTATAAGGTAGCTGTGACTCCCTCACAGGGATGAGTACAATCAAATGTGGCCTCTCCCTAGGTGAATAACCTATACTAGTCACAGGGTCCCATGTTCGTTGTCAGATTTAGGGCGTCCTTCTCCACATTGAGGACACAGGTCTAGGCCATATAGTCACCAGCAACATCTGACACACATGAAAAAAAAAAACATCTTAATGGACACCCAGCACGGCTGCCGGAAGAGAAGATCATGTGAAACCCAGCACATCTTCACCATACAGGAAATAGCTAAATCAATAGATGACAGAAAACAAATAGATGTAATACTCCTTGATTTCTCAAAAGCGTTTGATGAAGTACCTCATAAACGATTATTGGCCAAACTTCATTGTTACGGAATCACCAGTATGACCCACAATTAGATATCAAGCTTCTTAGAAAAGCTAGATCACCATCAGTTCAAGCCATCTGCATGAAGATGTGGATGCATGCATTACAGGAATGGGAAAGAGACATGCTTATGGAGTTTCACCAAGAGAAATGTCAGGTACTCCTCATCACCAACAAGAGAAATCCTGTCATCAATAACTATACCGTCCATGGCCATGTATTGGAGATCGTAGATGAGGGCAAATGTCTTGGCATCACCATCCACAGAAACTGGAACTGGACAAGCCAAATAAATAACATCACAAGAAAGGTAAACAACATCAGAGCTTTCCTTCAACGCAAGATTTATCAATGCCCGAGGAGGACCAAGGAACTCTGCTAAACCACCCTCATCAGGCCACAATTACAATACGCCAGCGTCATCTGGGACCAACAGCCACAAATGGCCATAAATTAGAAATGGTGCAAAGAAGGACGACGAGATTTGTCACAGGTGACTTCTACAGGAGAAGCAGCGTTACGGCCATGTTAGAGAAACTGAAATAGCACACCCTTCAGAGCGCAGGGAAATGATGTATAAAATCTTGCGTGATTAAGTCGCAGTACCAACTCATCACCTGCAGCTGTTAACTTCATACATAAGAGTACATAACCATAGAATAGTCCTCCCTCACACAAGGACACAAATACTTCAATCCTCCTTCTGCCCCGGCACCATAAGAATTTCGAATGACCTATCCATAAGGGCCATAACAGTAATTCAAGATTACCCGGTAGTCGGGATTCTTGAAGTGAAATACTTACCTGACCCCCTTAACAATTGAGATCTCCTACCACCTTCGTCCCCTATTCACTGCCCACAAAATAAAATGGACTCAACCAAGCCCATCATCCTGTGGACCCTCTCCCCAAATCGTCAGTTCCGCATTAAGCAAAAACCATTAGTCCTTCGCTATCCCAGGCTAAATATGGGTGGAAGGGTGGGGAAAGGCTGGGGGTCAGGTAAGTATTTCACTTCAAGAATCCCGACTACCGGGTAATCTTGAATTCTTATTCGTTCATACTTACCTGACCCCTTAACAATTGAGATAGACTACCAGAGCTATCCTTGTGGTGGGATGGCTATATTAGCCTGGAGAAATGATCAATACATTAACTCACTTTTAACCCATAATAACACCAATTTTTGTGTTCCTCACCTCAGGGAGGCGGGTGGGTATTCCAACTCCCAATACTTATATGGCCCACAACTTGACGGGCTGTCCAAAATTTTTGAGTTACTCACCTCACCGCTTATTAGACCTGGCAGTTCTGAGAACCAGTACTTAGAATAATAGTTCTTTGGGAAGGTCATGACGACCTGAGATAGAACTCAAAGGAGAGTATTATGATTTCATAAACTAACAGAAATGAATGCATTTCCCTAGATGTTTTTAACTTTCATTGGCCCCCAGAGCCTATGACAAGTTGTTCAACATGAGAATGTACTTAGCTGGTGCTTTGCAGTTCTGATCTGTCAGTTACTGCCCTGCTACCTATGTGGAATCAATATCCACAGGTGAATCAATATCCACAGGTGCACCAAAGCTGGGCACCCTCATCATCCAGATGAGATATTTCAGCTGAATAGCTGGGCGTCTTACCCTTTGAGAAAAGGTACAGAGGCCAAAAACCTCAGAATCCTGTTATATTATATAACTGTTAGGATCTTGTCACATTCCTTTGCAAGTCAAATGCAATAAGTAACAGCAGCGTCTTACTTTTTCGGAAAGGTTTATCCGCCCCATTCCTTGGAATTGTTAAAATGCTCGGCAACTAATTCCTTATCGGCCAGAAGGATTACAGTATTTTTAAGACTGCAATACACATGCCTGTAGTCATATTGCCATTTTCCAATTAATCTTAAAGACTTCAGTCTTAATGACCTCCCCCTTCATGGGGTTATCTGGTCAGTACATCCGTAATTTCTTGGCGAACTGGGGGTCTCACAGGACCCCTCTCGTTGGATGTTAACTGTCGTCACTCGTACTTCAAACCAAAGTGAGCGGAGACCAAATCACTCTGGAGTGTGCCAACATTGAAAACTGAGTGTCCCAACAGTGGGCAATCATGCCACTGACGTCAGAAATATAGGCCATGGAAGATACAATCTCCAAAAATTCTCATCAACTTACAGTTGTTTACCAACTTGTGTGTAGTGGTAACTATCTATAGCACCAAGTGAACCCTCATAGCTAGCTAACTGAGCAGCAGAGTTAAACACAATTGCCACATAACTACAATTTAGGCATCGGTGTTACTTCAAAGAGCCTTTGCTTTGCAGCACGTCATTCAACCAAAATACCTTATATGCAAGCTCCTTCTGACAATGTTCTCATCATCCTCGGATTGCTTGCCAGTTTCAAATTCTTGACTCAAGCCTCATTCGGGCGTCATGCATGAGGGTGTCACTGAATAATTTAACATCACTTTGATCCCATATCGTGCTAAATTCACCTGAACTTATGCTCATATGGTTAGTATTAATATTTTACATTAAGACCAGAAGCAACTTGTATTGCTCAGAGGCTTGATAGCTCTGTACTCAGCTTGAGACTTTGTCTCAAGGAGTAGGTAGATGGATTCTAGGCAGGCTTGGCCTAAGCTCTCACATTCATTGAGGCAAGCCATAATGGGGATAATAGAGAGGCCCTGTTTTCAAAGGCCTTGCATCTCCGTCCCATGAGCCCTATTGGGTCTTTTGATGCTCGACTCTACACCAAGGGAGCATCAATGTGAAGCTTTGATAGTTCGCAAAAAGAATTCATGGTCACATTGACACTAATATGAATTGCCATTCAGAAACATGAAATATTGTCTGGTGTCCCCGATGACAGCCAGATCCTCAGTAAGGAATTGGTCATTTAACCAAAGAGCTTCTGAATTCTATAATTTTATATAAGTTATATAACGTTTAGTTGTTATAAAGCAACTTTGAATCTCCCCTGAGGTGCTTAGTCCAAAGTGAGATTACAATAGCTCTGCCAAAAAGACATCACAAGTTAGACCTCTCTCGGGAGGATACTAACCCAACAATATAGGCTATACAATAGTATACATAGGATCTTATGCTATCAGGGAGCCATTCCCAGGAGCATGACTAACTGGATTCAGTTTATGTTACGCAGCTTCAACAGCCAATCGCATTTTGACTGTATACCTAAGTCCAAGTTTAGGCACAAATAACAGTTACGAAACTATAGTAAACCAACAAGTTTACTAATTCCCTTAGGGTCCTTGTACCATGAGGTAAGCACTATCTAGTTACACACTAGATGGTTGACACCGATATATTCATATGAAACTTTACATACTTGATAACCATTCTAGGGTTCCACAACACTGGTGGTGAATGATGACTGAACAAAATTGTTAATAATTTGAATGGTACCAGAAGAAATGCCTGAATTTACAACTACGAAAATTGTCTGAAGGCCAAAAGAATTAATTGCCAAAATTAAACTCTTTTAATGTTTTAAAACATGTTATGTCCTCGAGTCTGTGCTGGAGCAGATTACTCTTTATCATGCTCATTTCTTACTCTACAACAGAGTCTAGTCTCTCTCAACCTTGGAGTAGAACTGTTTATTAAATGTTAAAATCTGGTGGCTTCTGTATCACTAGGGGAGACCCTCTTAGCCTCCCTTCAGAATTACCAGATTGCAACCTGTGTCCAACCGAAAGTCGATGGGTAATCGAGCTCTTAACCACAGAGCATAACCCTTGACAAACCAAAGACTCGCTCCCTACCAATGGGTAGCGAATTGCTCCAAAAACTAGGTCTGCATATGCAAGTCAAAGGGTGACACAGTTCATTCCACAGAACTGGCCCCTAGACATGAGAGTTCACTCCCTGACCGATGGGTAGTGACTACTCAATAGTCAGGCTTGTGTATCGAGCTAGGCTTCCCCGAGCATACGTACACCAGTGCCTACTATGAATGATACCATACCTGAACTGTTGATAAACACCCCTGTTTATTCATTTATTAGTTCATGAGCCAATAAACACCTGTTTATTTATTCATTCATTTATGAAGTGATAGAGCTTTTGCACCATGCACTGTAGCTTCATCAGCGGCAGACTTCAGCAGTTCCCCTCCGAACTGTGTCTGCTGTCCATCTTCAGGAAAACGATGGCTTTGGGCAGTTCGTATTGTGGATCCAACCATCAATGGGAGTGTCAGACTGCCAACACTGTCACATCAGAGCCTTGTCTGGTCTGCCTTGACAGAAGACTGCTCCAGCCTTACAGGTGGGGCTGCAATATACAAAAAGTAGAAACATCACCAAACATTCAAAAATGCATTTAGAAAGGGCAACCAAGCCCGAAAACCATTCAGAAATATGTTTCAGTTGAATACATTCACTCTACACAGTGTAAATGTCAAAAACCCCTATTATCGCCCGCCATTTCAGGGACTGTTGCGATCGATTTCGGGCGGGAAAAGGCAAGAAACGACATCCCAACGTCGTCTTGACAATCAATACTTTCATAAAAATCAATATATATCGAAATAAAAGTGTAAATACGCTCACCCTGTGCGTAATTGGTCTTTTAGATCCACGAATTTTAGGCGCCCGGCGGCCATGACAGTTGATGTAAACAACCAGCCTGAGTGGCGCGAAAATCTTTGATGTCAAATTACGTCGTAAAAACGACTCCAGAACGCCAGCAGCGTTCATCAGATGAAAATCCAGTAAGTATTCTTTGAAATACACTGATATCCATCCATAAATATAATAGAATAGAGTGTTAAAATCGTTGACGAAGGCGTAAGACATGCGACCTGCTCGCATGCTTAAAAGGAACTGACGATTTGGGGAGAGGGTCCACAGGATGATGGGCTTGGTTGAGTCCATTTTATTTTGTGGGCAGTGAATAGGGGACGAAGGTGGTAGGAGATCTCAATTGTTAAGGGGGTCAGGTAAGTATGAACGAATAAGAATAAATAGCGATAACTTATTTTGAAAACAGCAAATCTCAGATCACTCCTAGACCAAAGAGAGGCACATTTGAGGCATAGAAATTTTTCAGAGGTACATTTGAGGCACGTTTGAGGCATACTCGAGGCACATTTGAGGCATAGTCTACCAAGTGCAGTGTGCCTCAAATGTGCCTCTAATGTTAATGATGTGCCTCATCTATGCCTCCCTGCATAATGGTATGCCTCAAACATGCCTCCCTGACTTACCAAGAAAAGCATTGCCTGCATCTATGCCTCAAATGTGCCTCAAACTGGACTCTTGTTTTTCCACCCTGTGCCTCAAATATGCCTCTCCAACATAGCCAAATTTTTGTGTGGCCTGAATTCCCCCTTACGCCTCAAACATGCCTCTCCTGTAGATTATACTAGGGTGTCTCCTTGTGGTGACCTAAATTTGCATTGAAAAGGGAAACCCCAACTAGGGAGCACGGTGCCAATGTTGTAAGTCACATTTTTACTTATACTTCGCCGTGCATGTCATAGGGAAGCTTGGGAGAGTTGGGCCACTTTTTACATTCTTGCACCTCCTGCTAACAATATTGATTATATAAACATGCTTAATGCATGTATTGTATCTTGAAATATTTCAGAAAAATATCTTTAGGTTTGCATTGATATTTGCCCAAGAACATATGTGCTACAGCCCCATGAAAATTGGAAAAAAATTGGCCCAACTCTCCCCATCAAGTGGGAGACTTGGGCCATTCAGGAGGGAGACTTGGGCCATTGCAATATATCAGGTTCGGTTAAGCTGCACTTGAGGCCATAATATTTTTAACCTGAAGTGTGGTGGTCATAGAAGTCGCTAATCCTGAATTGAGGCCTCTTGCAACACTAGTTTGCTGTCAGACTTAAGCCTCGGCCTGGTGGCCCAACTCTCCCCATCTAGATTTCCTGATATCTAATTTAATTAGATTCTGAATAATTATTAGGGCCTAAAAATATTGAATCTCTGTTGAAAATTGCTCTAGACAAGTTCTTCTATCTTAATAAAAATAAATCTGGGTAAATGCAACACATGTGGGGAGAGTATTAGCACTGTCCCAACTCTCCCCCATTCCACCATTTTTCTCTAAATCCCAATTATGACAAAACCGGCTGTCTGATAATTTTCCAAAATATGTTAATAACAACTGAATAATCAAGCCTACCAAGCATGCCATAGAAAATTTTCTCAGTCCTTGTTGTCTGACAGACAATTAAAAACTCATAACATGGCTCAGTTTTTCCTTTTTTCATCCAAATTTGAATTTTCTTCTCTCTAAAGATTGTGACAAGCAAATTAGCCAGAAATGTTACATCCATTGAAAGATTTTTATTTTTATAAAATTTTGGTGGCTGCAGCTTTCTCAAAAAATGTTTAGTTTCCTCAAAAATCAGGGTGGCCCAACCCTCCCTGCGGCCCAACTCTCCCAAGCTTCCCCTACTTATAAATATGCAAGTTGTAGTTTTTATTGTAAAGGTGTTCTGAACAATTAGTTCAATTTATTTGGTTGTGTTGCTGATGTAACTCTTAGAATTTTGTGTTTTGCTCAACAGACTATATTATCACTCACATGACAACATGCTCTTTTGTTAGAAGTCAAATAGCAATTTCCTTAATTAGACAAATAATCCTGAATGCATGTCAGATTGAGTGTGCCACCCATTTGGCATTTACATCAAGGTCATTAAGTTTATTTAGTACTAGTAGTTCTGCTTTTGTACCAAGTCTTTCCTTTGTTTGAGATAGAAGCACTATTTGAAAATTCAAATATTTGTCTCACTTCCTTAACTGTCAATGTGCCTCATTCATGCCTCAGATATGCCTCTTCTGTACCTCCATGCGGAGGTACAGAAGAGGTACTATTAAAATATTTGGAACGCCTCAAATATGCCTCATTTATGCCTCAAATGTACCTCCACTTACATGATGAGCCTACGCCTCAAATACGCCTCAGTTATACCTCAAACGTACCTCATATGTGACTCAAATATGCCTCTTCATTTGCATATGAGGCACATTTGAGGCACATCATTAACATATCTAGAGGTATATTTGAGGCATTATTAAAATTTTTGGAACGCCTCAAATACGCCTCCTATATATATGCCTCAAATGTACCTCGAAAATGCCTCATATATGCCTCTTGCATATTTAATGAGGAGTTTGATATGCCTCCTTTACGCCTCCTGTGATCTCAGCTTATGCCTCTACCTACTCCATGGTATGCCTCAAATATGCCTATTCAGTGCCTCAAATGTGCCTCTCTTTGGTCTGGGATATAGCTGACCTTATAATATATATGCCTCTCACTTTCGATTTTAATGTGCCACAGCATATTTTCAAATGGACTGATTTTATCCGCACAAGCACCTGCACAAGCCCAAAAGCCTCATAATAACACACCAGAGGGTGGTCTGGGCTTTTCATCGGGAGAAGAAGAAGAAGACATCAATATTGCGAGACAAAATCAGTCGGAGCATTTAGATAATACCTCACAGGATTTTTCCCAGCTTGTTTAATTGCAACATACACAAGTTTACAAGATGCCTAACATTAAAGTCTCCAGTGCCACTTAATTCCCTTGTATATTAGCTCCATAAATGCCGCCTCACCTAAAACAAGTATAACTTAATTAGGTTTTTTTTTTCTTTAAATATTTATTATCTCAACCAGCGTGATCAGCATTGACAACTACATAAAATCAAGAGCTGTAAAAAAAATTGTAAAGATGCTACAAAATTATCCTGCTCTGGAAATAGTGATCCAATATTTCCAGTTTCAATTGCTGTGGAGCTTCTTTGCTAATATCTAAAACTATCTCGAATAGTCCTAAGCATTACAGGAAATATAATGTGTGATGATACCTGAAACTTAATTAATTTTAACAGTTACAAAAACCGTCTTTCCTGGACGCAGGCGACCCACTTCAATACTATAATATGCCATTCCCTGATATACATACGATATTCTTGCCTCGTCAGTTGAGATGCCTTTCTGACTATACACAGCACCTATAATAATTTTGTCCACATTTAACAAATTAGAAATGTTGACCATCATGGGAAACTGCCAATTGTCATCTCCTGAACCATCAACAATTATTTCAAAGGAATGAACATCAATGACGAGTTGTTGTTCTCCTGGGGTAAAGATGGACACTAAGGCGTCCTCATTTCTGAGGACAATCCCTTTGTGTGCAAGGGTAAACTTGTCAGCTGGATATTGCTTTGTACCATTGGCAAATATCTCCATCTCCTTGAGATCACCGATGCTAGTTGACAGGGGCAGTGTGAGCTTGGAATCTGGTTTTTCTGGATATTTGCATTTCCTGTAATCGGTAACATACAGCTGGAAAAAGAAAGAAAATAGTCTATGTTTCTTTTTGAATTATTGAATTTTTTTGAGACCTTAGGAATAACATAAAAGTAGATCTGTAAATATTAGAACAGAGTAGGCTCAACTAAACGCTAAAAGAGATATTGTAGGTCAAAGTACAATACGACACTATTTGAGATATACATGTAATGTTAAATTTTCATAGACCATTTTGTCGCTGTCATTAGAAAACTGAATGAACGCAATGAGAGACTTTGTGTAGTTGAGCTGTTAATATGCACTTCGGCACTGACATTTCTTAAATAATTAAAGTAAAAATGCCATATATGGGCTCTTTTTACAGTAATCAAAAATGAAATTTGAATGAACTGTTGTTGTCGCTGCACATCACTGTAGGATCTTATAAAAGAAATAGTACGGGGTTTCATTCATGAGCAATCTGACTCACTCCCTGATGTGTGCCAGAAAATTACATATGGACAGTATCAGGATAAAAAATCATTCAGATTTAGAGATGATGGCTCATAGGTTTTTCCGCAGCTTGTATAATTGCAACATATGCATTCAACTGATGCTATCAACTTACCGGATGACAGACACTAAAGTCTCCAGTGCCACTTCCCTGCTTTACCTCCGCTCTATTTATAGGTGCTTCCCAAGTTCAAATAAGTATAACCTTAGTCTTTTCTTTTCTTGAAATATTTATTATCTTGATTAGCCTTGATAATTACACAAAATCAGGATCTGCAATGATGCAGAACATTTAATCATTTTTAACAGTAACAAAAATACTCCCTTGTGGATATAGGTGATCCAATTCAACACTTAGATATCTTGCGCCTTGATTCATATACCTTATTTCTGCCTTATCAGGCATGATGCCTTTCTGACTATACACAGCACCTAATATAATTTTGTCCACATTCAACAAATCAGAAGTGTTGACTGTGACTACCAAAGGAACCTCCCATTTATTGCCATTGCCTTTAACGTAAATGTCAAATGAATGAATGTCAATAACCAGCTGCTCCCCAGGGGTATAGATGGACGCCAAAGTGTCCTCGTTCCTCAGAATGGTGTCTTTGTTTGCTAGAGTGAACTTATCAGCTTGAAATTGCCTTGAACCATTGTCAAATATTTCCATCTCCTTGAGGTCACCGATGCTAGTGGACAGGGGCAGTATGAGCTTTGAATCTGGTTTTTCCGCATATTTGCACTTCCTGTATTCAGCAACCAACACCTGGAAGAAAGAAAGAGAGCAAGGAAGGCACCCAGGAAGTACGATAATATAGTTGTAGTGGTTCCAAGTTGGTGGCAAGGTGTTTCCCTCGCAACAGAGAGTGACTCCTTGGTGTAATGGATAACACTCCTGCCCAAGCAGGGGACCAGGGTTCGACTCCCACTCCTGGAGTTGTATTATCATGCACTGCCGTACAATTGTGTTGTGGTTTGGATATAAGAGGGAATTTAAGGGACAGTATAGCAGTACATGGCTCGCCTTGTAAAGAGTGCTTCAGAATAATACTGAGGGAGGCTTCATATATATTGTGCTTGATAGTGATACTAGTAGCAAAGATAGAGGCAAATTATATGCAATGATAAAAGCCTCCGAGCATCTGATGCCTAAACTTTCCACTCTCTCACCCACTGTCTTACCCCCCTTTCTTACCAATTACATAAATGGTGGTGTTTAAACAACTCCATTAAAAACCTATATTTATATCCTTGCCTGAGGAGAGAATGACATAATATGTCTTCATAATATGTCTGCAAAGATTTCAAATTGAACTATTCTCACTGACAGTCCAGGGTCATATATGTCAATTCGTGTTTTTCTTTTAGTAAAAGTAAAAACTCACTTGATTTTGATAGAAGACATCATAAGCTTTCAAAAAAAAAAAATAGGGTGCCAATTTTTCTTTATATTCTAAGTGTCTGAAATCCAATATGGCGTCCAAGATGGCCGCCATTTCGCAATAATGCAATATCTTCAGTTCTTCACTAATAAAAGAGGTATAATTACCAACATCTCTTACATGCCACCATGCATACGGTACATAATGTGGTTACGATTAAGTACAAGATATGACATGAAATTTCGACTTTACACTGAAAAAAAAAATTGTAAAATTTACGGTAAAATAGCTGGCAGTTTTGGGTGCCAACAAGTTGCTGTGAAATTTACAGACTAAAGCCGTAAATATGTAGCGTCATTGAAACCGTATATTTTACATGTTTTTACTGTAACTTCAACAGTTCAAGCGTTACTATGGATGGTGAGCAATCCGTAATTTTTACTGGAATATGCCTGTAATATTGACAGCCCCCTCATTTTTTAGCAATGTTTAACTCGTTAAAAAAACATAATTATGACCCAGAGCAATTACTGTTTAGCAGTGGAGTGTTCTAAATCACAAATCAATAGAATAGAACATTTTGATGCTTTTTAATGTAATATCTGTATATAACCTTTGCTCATTCAGTAAATTAATTGTTCTACCTGTCTACATTATAGAAAATAAAATTCTCCTCGTTTTCTTAATTTTTTCCTTAAAGCATCAGATTAGCAAGCCTCAAATTTTTGGTAGAACATGACTATCATTATTCCAAAAGTGTTATCAAGTCACAGATCTAAATTTTGACAAATTTTTAATTAAAAACAACAATAACATCATGCTTGATTTTAAAATTTTTATTAGCAATTTTCATCACATCGTTTTTGGCACAGAGTAAAATATATGAATATCACTAAAATTACCAACTCCTGGTTTGAACACCTCAATTTATCCATGGCAATTTCTCCTCAGTGAATCTTAACCATCATGTAGTTAAAAAAAGTTTATACTTCCATGAGTCATGCTGGATACAGAATGTACTGTGTAGCTTGTACAGAGAACCAGCATATATATGATAATGAACAAGCAAAGCCTGCAGGGAACCTTTTTGAGGAATCACATCCTTCAAATTTGCAAGATGGTAAAATCCTATTTTTTCTCTCATGAAACAGGAGATGATCATTAAATTTTGGTTTGTTGAAAAGCAAATAAATTTAATTTTCGAAGTGTGATCCGTAAAGATTATGTTGGTCTTCTTCGTTCTCTTCCTTATCTTGGTGTCTTGGTGTTTCAGTGTCTTCAGAAAAAAGCATCTGAAGAGAAAAATGGTCAATTGAGATATTTTCAAAAACATTAATGCATTCTTTTTTGATAAAATGAATTGATACTGTTGGTGTCAGGAAGGAAGAACGTCTTACCTTAAAAGGAATTCTTGTTAGTTGCAGGTTCAATATTGAGGAGCCTCAGAGGAGGACTGATGTTGTGGCGTACAAAAAGATCCATATGGTGTGGCAGTATAAAATATTTCATGTCTGAAAAGAAAGAGAAGTTTATTATAATTTGAGTTAGGTCCAGTCATATAAACAAACGAGCAGTCACAGAGAGTTAAGAAAGACAGGGTTTGCATTTGTGCATTGCTAGGATTAGTTGCATACATGTAGATACGATTGCCCAGCTGGATATGATGGCTTAGGGGATGACCATTTCATATGCAAGCAGGGGGTTAGGAGTTTTTTGATTCTCGTCTGGCCCAGCAGGGTATCTGAAAGTTTCTGCAGCAAAATCTGTAATTCTATAGGAGTTATGTAGCTGCCTGCAGAACTCTGAAGAATTCTGCAGTTCTGCAGCTCCTTGTAGGATTTCTGAACCTCTGTTACTTTATCTAGCATAGGCCTATTGTTATGCATCTGCAAAGTTCAGAGCTCATTGACAAGGTCTTGCCACTATACCCTGGAAATGTCAGTTTGGGGGGGGGGGGGGGGGTATTGGCAGGGTTGCAAAAATATCGGATTTAAATTTTAAAAAATTCTAAAAATCAGATTTATTTGATTTACAGATTTTTTTTTATATTTTAAGCGGTATGGGGGGGGGAGGTGTTTTTCTGAAAATTTTCAGATGATCAAATGATTTAAATCAAGCAACCCTGGGTCACGGTACGGAGGGGTTGGGTGGGTGAGGGTCATGTGGTATTGTGCTCGTCTGTCCTAGAGGCGTTTCTGAAAATTTTTGCAGCAAAATCTGTAAATCCTGTAGGAATTATGCACCTTTGGAGGTTTTATGCACCTTTGCAACTAGCTTCAGAATTCTGCAGTTTCTTAAATTCTGAAGGCAGCTGTACAATTGGTGAAATTCTGCAACTTCCTACAGAATTCTGCTGGTAGCTGCAGAAGTGCATAAAAACCTCCCAAGGTGCACAACTCCTACAGAATTACAAATTTTGCTACAGAAACTTTTCAGAAATGCTGCAGTGACAGAGGACCACCAAAACTCCTGACCCCATGCTAACCCCCAAACCAATACACCCCCAAATCAACGTTTCCTGGGTAGCGGCAAAATACTTGTCAAAGAGGTCTGAACTTTGCAGATGCATGGCAATAAGCTGAAAGAAGCAACAGAAGTTCAGAAATCTTGCAGGGAACTGCATAATTCTGCAGCTTCCTGCAGAATTTTAAAGAAACTGCAGAATTCTGCAGCTTCCTGCAGAATTTTTAAGAAACTGTAGAATTCTGCTGACAGCTGCAAAGCAAAAGTGCATACAAATTCCCGAGCTGCATAACTTCGACAAAATTGCTGATTTTCCTGCAGAAACATTTCAGAAACAATACAGTGACGGAGGACCACTATTTCTGAAGTTCTCCAATTGGCTGCAGAATTATTCTTATTGATTTGCAGAAAGAAATTATGTACTAATCTGTTTTTTTTTGCTACACCCTGTAGTAAAAAAAGGGCAGGTTTTATCAGAAACTAAACATAGCTGAAAGTTTATCCATTTCCTGGAGAGAGTTCTTATATTAAGTGGAAATGAACATAAAGTAACTTGTAAAAGTAGCTTACCCTAAGTTAGTATTCAACATGGCTAGGGACTAGTGAGGAGTTGAAATTACAGGAAAGAGCAGCTGAAGGATTCCTGAGACTACCAGCACCTGGAAAGCAACACAAAAGTAGCTGAGTTCATGTTCATAGTTATTGAATTAAAAAAAACAACCTTTACTAAAGCCATTATTTACATCACTTAATTTTGTCTCATGAAAGGAAACAGACCGAGGTAATCTATAGATATTAAAACTTTTCTAAGAAGTCATAATTTATTTGCAAATTGATTTGCGAGATTCCCAACCACTGACCGCACTGAGGGAAAGTATTTTTCAAAAGTTTCGATGCATTTAGCCAAATGCTATAAACATTCATCCTGATTATATTATGGTTGCCCTTGAAAGTAGGCACACCACTGGATGATTCGCCTTCGAATTCCGCATTGAGAATTCGAAATTTCACAACATATCTATGGGGGTATGAAATGTTTACAAAAGACAGGTCTTAAAACATGCATAGAGCAGGCTGCCGAAGTAAACACCCCCCTGGAGCGGTGTTCCATTTCTTGTAATATCCTTCTTTTAGAATACATCATCAATCTCTACATGCTCATACTGACCTCTAGTGCAACAGATATACACCATAAAATACAGGGTGATATATAAATTTGATCCCTGATTTGTTTTTGGCATTTTGAATTGTTTTACCCTATATTTGTAAGGTTTGTGGATGGACAGTATCACAAAATCGATCAACTTTAATAAAATTGTAACAAGAATCTGCTGATTCAATTGGTGGCAAAAACGGCTGCAAAGAGATTTGATTTTAAAGTTTATCTTAATGTGGAATACTTTTACCAAATTTCATAACTCTAAGGGATATATTGAGGTCACAAATGGACAGTTAAAGAATGACGAAAGACGGCTGCCAAAACGGCTGTCACAAATTGGTCTACATCTTGAATTTATCGTCATGTTAACAAACAATACCCACAGGCCAAGAACACATTTGGCAGTTCAGGAATCAAGAAATATAGCTGCTAAAGTGCCCTCTATCTTGGATTTCTCGACATGTTCCCAATTCATACTCACAGGCCAATACCTGTAGTAAATTGCAACCATAAGCCAGATTAGCGGGGCAGATTTGTCATGAATAGGGGAGTAATAGTGCATTTATACATAGAAGCATGAAACATTTCAAAAACGTCTTAAAGAAAATATTTAGATAGGGAGCCACTTCAGATTTGACCTGGTTGACCCATGGCAGCCATTTTCCAAAATGGCGGCTAATTATCTCATTTTCCTGCTTTCTGTGAAGTGCCTATAGTTTGAAAGTACGAAAACAGTGCTCATTATTCCTTCTGATGATCTAAAAAACATTATCAATTGATTTCTAGATTGAACTGAGGAATTTTAGGGTAGTCAGGGTCCTTTTTGTTAGAACAGTTGAAGAAAATGCATCATTTTCGCGGTTTCCTATAGTTTCATGGAATTCCTTGTAAAAAGAGCTTTCAAATGAATGGTCACATCAAAAGTTTCCGTGAATTTTTTGTCAAAATTAATTTTTTCCATTTTTGTACCAAGTTTACAAAACCCATTGATGCGGGTACTCATTTGAAAGCTCTTTTTACAAGGAATTCAAATATGTAACTTATTTTGAGATTTATAGAGAATTGGTGTAACCATCCGTAACCGCGAAATCCAGTGTTTTAATCAATATTTCTAACAAAAAGGGTTCCAACAAGCCTGAAAATAGACCAAGGCTACCAAAAATGTTTTGGTAATGTACGGAATACTTAGTGAAGCAATGAAAAACAATATTTACGTGTATTCTATTTGTAGGAACTACACAGAAAGCAGCAAAATGGAAGAATTGACCGCCATTTTGGAAAATGGCTGCCAATAGCCACCTAAGCTAAATTTGAAGTGGCTCCCTATCCAAATATGTGTTTATAGATGTTTTTTAAGTGTGCGCCAAGTTTCATGCTCCTATGTATAAATGCACAATTTTTTTACATACTTGCCCCGCTAGATATAAAGGTCACAGTGGGCAGATCAAGAATGGTCGCCATTTTGGAGTGGCCATTTTGGCAGCCATCTTGGATTTCTAAGAAAGCAGAAGAATGAAAAAGTGTGCACTTGTTGTAACTAGTAAAAGAAAAATTATTGAATAGCCTACCCCTCTGAGGTGACCCCCAGCCTGGTAGTATAACTTAGCAAAAGAAAATTCTGCAAGGACTCCCTTCAGGTCACCCTCTCAGGCCTTGTAATATATACAATTTTGAAAGTACCTCTGCCAAAAGCTGCCAAAGTTGACCCTAAGGGGCTGACCAGATGATAGTTGGGGGGAGGGGCTATGGACTTTAACCCCGAGACAAACTGCTTTTCATTCACGTTGCGTCGACTAACAATTTTTTGCTTGTGAACGCCCGACAAATTTTTTTTTATCGGAATTTTAACATTACGGTTCCCTAGCTACAGGTGGAAACAAACTTTTTTTTTTATTTCCATGTGCTGAACAAACTTTTTTTCAGTGTCAAGTGGGAAACAACTTTTTTCTTCACCAAATATCCATAGCCCCCCCCTCAAGATCATCTGGTCGACCCTAAGCCTAGCAATATAAATAGCCAAATAAAACAATTTTTTGTGAGTACACCCCAAAGAGATGACCCCCTTGGGTCTTGTTGAATAAAGTACCTCTGTCCAAGGTGACCTCCTGTCTAGCGATAAAACTAGCCCAAAATAAATTATTTTTTTGCGAGTACCCCCCGGAGATGACACTTCGGGCTCGTAAAATATAATTTTAAAGTACCTCCCTCTGAGGTGACACCACCTAATAACTAGAAAAAAAAAATTTGTGACTATCCCCTCTACCGCCCGGAGGTGACCCCCTGCAGGCCTTGTAAAAACTAAAATTTTAAAAGTACCTCCCTCTGAGGTGACAATATAACTGGCAATATAACTAGCAAAAAATAAATGTTTTTTTGCGAGAATCCCCCCTCTGAGTTGATCCCCCTCCAGCCTTCTATTAAATATAAAATTTTGTGTCCCTCCCTGAGAGATAAAATATATAAAATTTTAAAAAGTACCTCTTCCTGAGGTGACCCCCAATCTAGCAATATAACTAGCAAAAAAAAGTTTTTTGTGAATACCCCCTGAGGTGACCCCCCCCCCCCCCAGAAAAAGGTGCCTTCCCCCAGGAGTATCCAAGCCTAGTAATACAACTAGCAAACAAAAACAACAATTTTTTTGCAAGAACCCCCCCTTGTATGACCCAACTGTTCACAACATGTATCCCTATTGGCTAATATGACCACACCCACCATGTCCCATATCCTGATTAGCTCTGAAAAGCCACACCCACTAAATTATAAAATTTCCAGTGAAGCCACAGCCAATAAAAAACACCTGTCAATCCATCGCACCTTGCCACATGCTCTCAGATTAGCCCACTTGAATTGCTTTTAACTATCAATTCCCACACACTCAAACCTCCCGCACTATGACCAAAACTGTCTTGCTGTCATTATGCGATACACCTTCAAAAGTCAACCAAACCCCAAAACCCAATTAATGGAAAAGGTGGCAAACTTGCCACCTAAAAATCGAATAGATAAAAGCAAATATCTAATGACGTTGATACTCTGCATTTGTGAAGTTTTGAAGTTGAATGGGATACAGAAATATTTTTGGGACCTAATTACATGTCGTCACTAATTACTCATCAACATCCCCAATAGCAGTGTCAGAATGAACTGGCATTGAGGTTTGGATACTCTCTCCTAGATAAGCGCCCCCCCCCCAATAAAGCAAGAAATGTGCTTGACAGGCAGGGACACCCAGACACTACCTAGAAAATGTTTTGGTTTAGTTTCTGCAGCAGAAGTTGAATTTCTCAAAATGTTCCCAATCCGTACCCACATGCCAATGCTTGTACCAAATTTCATAACTCTAAGCGAAAGATCCAGGTCACATTGGGCAGTTCAAGAATGCCGGCCATTTTGAAGAGACCATTTCGTCAGCCATCTTGGATTTCTTGAAATGTTCCCGATCCAGACCAAATTTCATAACTCTATGCAAAACATGAAGGTCATACTGGGCAAATCAAGCATGAAGAAAGATGGCCGACAAAATGGCGGCCACCTTGGATTTATCGACATGTTCGCAATCCATAACCAACTGTACTAAATTTTATAACTATAAGCGAAATATTGAGGTCAAAGTGGCACTTCAAGAATGCCAGCCATTTTGTAGTGGCCATTTCGGCAGCCATCTTGGATTTCTTGACATGTTCCTGATTCATACCCACAGGCCAAGACAGGTACCAAATTTCATAACTAATAAGCAGAATATTAAGGTCACAATGAGCAGTTCAAGAAAAAAGAAAGATGGCCACCAAAATGGCCACAATCTTGGATTTCTCGACATGTTCCCAATCCATATCCACAGGCCATTGCCTGTACCAAATTTCATAAAAATAAGCGAAATATTAAGGTCACAAATGGACTGTTATACCAACCTGAACCGACACAACGACATCACCAATAACGACGACCATTGCTCTTTGTTTTCAAAGAAGACAGATGTGCTGAAAATGGAATAACACAAATCAATTGCTGGGGATTTAAACTGTGGTTATTTGTCTTAGTTTAGTGAGATGATATCCACAATGCAGACATCGGAATTTTTATAAAGAAAGCTCTGTGGGGCACAGTGAAACAGTTTAAGGCGGGGTACATATAAAAACAAAGTGCCTGTCATAAACACATGGGATTTTGCGCTAATTTGTATTGATACATTCTAAATAATTTATTATACAAATAGCACAGAAGCCCCTGTGGTCATAAACCTCTGATTTTAGTGAGCCATATCCAAAAGGAAGCATCAAAGAACTGTGATTAGTATGTAACAGGTGCAGCATGTTCAATAAGCCGTTCAAGTGTTCTGCGCAATGAATTTGTCAATTTTTACCTTCAGCGAAAGAAATTCAAAGAAGGTATTGTAATCATTTGAGTAAGATGTTGTCCGGCGGGCAGCAGGCAGATTAGGCCGCGGATGGGTCATTCCTAGGCCAGTACTTGGCCTCTATTGAATGTACATGGAAGAAGAAATTTGGTACACATATAGCCTGTATGGTCTAGTTGTTACTTTTGTGGTCTGATGCATAGACATTCCATACTTTTTGAAATAATAAAAGAATATATATATAGAAATTATTTGTGTTTCCGGGCCAAGACTATTGCATGTGCATGGATGAAAGTTGGTACAGATGTGGCCTATATGGCCTAGTTATGCCTTTTGATGGTCTCATTGATAGATATTCTATACTTTAAAAAAAAAAAAAGAAAAATAATAAATTTTTGTTTTTGTTTTTCGGGCTAAGACTCAGTCACATTGCCTACATGGTCTAGTTGTGCCTTTTGAAAGGTCTGGAAAAATATTATATACTTTTTTTGAATGAAAAAAAGAAATCTTTGTTTCTTGCCCAAGACTCACGTCACTATTTAAGGTTTGGTACACATATGGCTCATATGGTCTATTTGTGCCTTTTCATGGTCTGACTGATAGATATTCTATGCTTTTTATAATATTGAGAACAAATATTAAAAGTAATTGTAATCTTCTAAAGGTGTTATTCACTGAAGGTTTGCTGCCGCGCAGCATATGTTTTTTAATGTTTTCTCAATATTTCATAGAGCATCAAATATCCATAAATCAGGCAATCAAAAGACACAATTTTACGATATATGCTAAGGCTATATGTTACACCAAATTTCATCCATCAACATGCTATTGTGGCTGATTCTTAGGCAAGAAAAGAAAAAAAATAACTTTCAATATTTTTTTCATTTGCTATATATATATGGTTCCCATCAATGAGACCACCAAAAAGCACAACTAGGCCATATAGGCTATATATATCTGTACCAAACTTCATCCATGTTCATGAAATAGTGGTTGAGTCCAGGCCCGGAAACTTTAAAATGATTTTATATAATTTTTCAGAAATTTTTTAAAAAGTATAGTTTTACAATATTCATTAATCGGACCATCAAAAGGCACAACTTGGTGAGATGGGTTATATTTGTATCAAATTCCATCCATGTACATGCAATAGTGTTCTGGAAACAAAATAAATTTTTTTTTTTTTTGTAATTTTTATAAAAAGTAAAAATACTCATCAATAAAACCATCAAAAGGCACACCCAGGCCACATAGGCTATATGTATACCAAACTTCATCCATGTAGGCCTACATGCAATAGTGGTGGAGTTTTGCATGGAAACATTCTACCTGCCTACCTTCTTAACACCCAGCTGCATGCCTACAGGACATGAGGAAGGACAACATTTTTCAAAAGTGATTACAATACCTTCAAACTTAATTCAATGCAGGTTAAAAGCTTTGCACTATAATAACCATCTTTTATCAAAATTATGAATAAATCTGTACCACTACTACATGTGTGGTTGCCATCTGTCCTTTTATGACCAGTCAGTACACAAATACAGGACGAAAAAGCCCTATCCTCCATCCACCTGGTAACCCAAACATCACAGGAATGACCACCAAAAACTAACCTATAGAAGTGTGTATCCACCGATTGTCCTGTCAACCAAACATGGCCAGCTCCTGAAAGTAAAACACATGTATTGCCATTTTGTTCTATTTTCAAAGAAATTGAATATTGGTCTCAAGGTCAAAATCAAATTTAGAGAGCTAATGTATAGGCCTAATTAGCTTGAGGAATATTAAGTTAAGATTTAAATTGACAAATTCATATTTGATGTTTGTGCTAAGACATGATGAATAGATTATAGAAACTATTAAGCCATGAATGTCTAATAATAGGTGTAGTAGTAGGCATACATAGCATTATACAGATATAGATACAAATATATGGAATATATAATTATATTATGATATCAATTCAAAATTAAAATGCTTTTAAAATAGAAATACTTATCTTAAAGGAGCATTAACAGGTTGTTTTACAATTTCAACCTCTTGTGCATGTGCTTTTCTTCAATGTTTAACCTGTCCTGAGTCCTTAACTGCTGTCTATTAGCACTTGAAACAATGTAACCTATATACTTGCCTTAATTGTTTCAGTTAAAACTCTTGCAACAAACGTGTGAAAAACTGACAAACAAAAAGGAAGACTCTACAGATTACTTCTGTATAAATTGTTATCCATGCAGTTTTAACAGAAACTTGCCACACTGCTAACAGCACTTAACTGTTGTATAATTACAGATTTAATCTGTATTTTGTACAGTTGCTGTAGTTTAAACAGAAACATAATGTTCCACTAACAGGACTTAACCATGGTCCAGAATGACAGATGAAATACGTATGTTTTACGGCTCATGTAGATTTTACAGAAAGCTTCCATTCAGTTGACGGTTTTTGACTGTAATATGTATGATGGCTAAAACTACGTAAAGTTAACAGGATGTGGCTGTATTTTTCACAATCTTTTTTTTCAGTGTAGGTTCCACTATTAACCACTTTCAGAGCTAAGTACATGGCAAAAATTTTCCCATCACTGCATCTTCATTGTTTCTGTTTAATTATTTCTATGGTCAGCTGTTGTTTGAATTGCCTAAATATGTAAATAAATGCATATTTTGCATGGTTACTCAATAGCGAATATCTCGATACACAGCCCATGATAAAAGATCTCCATCTGAAGTTTCATTTGGCCTACCTAGCCATATCGATATTGAAATGTTGTGACATCTCTTGAAATCTGCATATTAGATAATAGATATATATGTATAAGTTAAATTACAAATTCATGAGAAAACAATAAATTTGTGGTTTGTGTAGAAAATATGCAGCGAGGCGAGCCACATTGATTTGATAGGTAATTTTGTCATAACAATGTAAAAACTCCAGATCCAAAAACTTCTGAATGAGGGACATTGCTTGCCAGGTGCCATATTGCTTCAGGAGCTGATGGATTCAAACATTGAATGCCGAAGAAGTGACTTCAACCTGTGTCAAATGCAATGGGTGATGGAAGGCTTCCGCGATTTTCAAAAAGTACCATAACGCGAGTAAACCAGAAGAAGTTGACAGGCTTATTAAATACTTCTGCAGCACAAATTGGGAAGAGGAAGCTCATTTACCTTGGTGTGGATATTTCATACAACATGCAAAAACTAAAGAGACACATCTGCAAATGACTCCTCAAGCATAAGTGGTGATAGCGTTTGTTCTTAACAGACCTGTATAATATAGATGACATCATATTCTGTTGCCCATCAAATCGGAAAATTTTGGAGGAGCCCCCTGTACCTTTTTTTGGTATTGTGGTTTGATCTGAGAGACATTTCTGTGAAGTTTCAAGAAAATTGAAACACGTTTAACTTGAGCACAATGCAGTTGAAGTTTTGTCTCGTTTTATTAAAACCCAAAGTCGCGGTATTCCATAACTTTGTCAATATTTATTAAACAACAATATAATATGTGCAGTTGGACAGGGCTCAATAAGACCTTCATTTTGAATACCAACTTCAATAGTATCAGATGATTTTAAGCAGTGTATGAATTCATAATCTGACTGCAGTTTCGTAATTGTGTGATTAGTACTGATTACCTTCATATTAAATGTCAACATGCCTTTATAACCCAAAATTATCATATTTAATGAAGCAATTAATAAAAATTTTTTTTTTGAAGTTATATCCGTCTAATATTGACAATGCCATACACTTATACATAGACACGGTGTATGCTGCAAATGAGTTTACATTGACACCAGCTAACTGTTTTGTCTTTTTTCAAAAGTGAGTTGAGATGGTGAAATCAGTACTAACTGAGGTAAGCAAGGTAAAATTGATAAACAAGGATGATAAAGCAATACTTTTGCTAATACAATTGAGAATTCAGTTATTTGGTCACATCTGAGTAAGACACAAATGCATGCGTTGTGTTAATCATTTCCTTATATACCATAATATTGTCACTTGTTGCCATTTATCACAGTTCCTTCAAACATAGCATTAGACTTCAAAGACCTGATTAATGAAGTTTAGAATGCTTTGTGGAGGATGAACATGTTTCATATGTCACACATTGTCATGATCATTGCATCCCTAAAATGTGACAAGAGAGAAAATCAGAAACCTTTGTTAGTTATAAGCATCACATTCAGCATGTGTCATTTAATGCATTATGTTCAACTCAAATCTTAAAAATGTGGCTGGCTATATAGGCCACTTTTCATGCCCATATAGTCAAAAATTTCTATTTTTTTTAGACATTGTGTGCTTGAAAATGTGCTAGATCATTACGAGTTGATTGAGAAAGGATTTTCCCTGACATTATGATAATATACAACATTCTTGTGAATTGCTAAGACGCATTACGTATGGACTGCTAAGGTCTCACCCACCTGGTGCCAACTTAATTTTTTTTTTTTTTTAGCTTTAATTGGTTTTATCTGTTGTTTTATGTTCACATAGGGCATAGGCCTAATGCCACTGTGTATGAATAAAGATATTGAGTTAGGTAGGCATAGGCCGATTTTAGCCACTCTCAATTTGCTTGCCTTATAGTTTGAGACTTTACAAATAACAGTAAAACTTCTTACAACAGTGCACCAAAATATCCAAATATAATCAAATTTCTTCAAAATGTCAAAATAGTGCCTTTGGCACTTTCTGTCATCATGGTCATGCAATATTAACCGGATTAACATCGAATCTTCGTCTTTATATAATTTGCTAATTATTTCTCAAACAAACCTTGAATTATAGATCTGTTTCACCGCGTAAAATTTTCCGTGACCATTGAAGTTGGTATTCAAAATGAAGCTCTAATTGAGGGCTGTTCAACCATACAGGTTATTTTGATGTATGACTCATATTGACAAAGTTATAGTATAGCGCCGTTTGAGCTTTTAAAGATTTATTAAGAATTTTCAACTGGATTGTGCTCAAGTTGAGCATTTTCTGATTTCCATGAAACTTTCCAGAAATGTTTTCTGGATCAAGACACAGTACTAAAAGAAGGTACAGTGGGATCTGACAACTTTGGGGCACCAGCCACACCCTAGCATACATTAGTGGTAGTACCAGAGCAATTTCTCTCCTTGGATTAAAGGAAAACAACAAGGAGTACCTGTGAAGAATCTTTAACTTGCCCCAAATGAGCAAAGTAGAAACTGATGCAAGTACATACATGTATTTGAGGTTTGGATGTGGTGTCTTATCATCACGACAACCTCTTCCTAAATGTGACAGTAACAAAAGTGTTGCCCCTAATCAGTCAAGGAAATTTCCATCTGTTCATGACAATCAATGTCTTCAGCCCCACATGACACTCACCATGGCACTGTCATCACCATCCCATGACCCTCTCAAAGTAGTCATGGCCAAGCCAAGACTTACGAACATTGCTCAAAATCACCTTTGACAGGCTATTCAAAAATAACTGCTGCTACTATCGCTTCCAAACTTGGCATGGAGTTCTATTACTATCAACCAACTCTATATAAGTTTTGGCAGTCTTATCCATTACATAATGAGGAAAAGAACCCAAAGGCTCCAGAGAAATTAGGGTACTGTCATCAGCTGCTGATGACTTTGCAGTGCTTCGCAAAATGGGATAGAATATGTCCCGCTACGTCATGCTGCTGTGTGATGAGAATGGGTGTACAGAGATCAGACTTCCTTTTGATACCCAACTGATCAACCCCACACACTCAATCATCCTGCCAGGGCCAGGACTTAGCTGGAATTGCAATTGTCATCATGTGATGGTAATTTCCCAGACTGCTACTAAAATTGTAACATTGAATATCGCTACACATTATTATAATATCTATTTGGTAGATCTAGTTAACTTAGTTTCCTAAAACATTTTTGAGAGATTGATGAACGATCCTTGGGGAGTTGTTCGTCATGAAATGGACATGTAAAGTGTACACACAGTCATATAAACGCTGACATAAATATGCACTGTTCTTGGGAACTATATAGTTTGTCTATGAAGCAACGTATTCACTCCTCAGAGTGGGACTCCATGGCCTTAATGGTTTGGATCCGGCAGCCACCTTCAAGATAATACAAACATACGTCACACCGCGTCTAATCCACGGACTAGACGCAATTGTTCCATCTGCACATGATGTGAAGATCATAGACATGTTTTACAAGAAAATACTTCGCCAGATACAAACACTACCAGACAATGTTGCAACAGAGGCAATTTACTTACTGCTGGAGGCGAGCCCTATTGAATACCAAGTTCACTATAAGGCTCTCTCCCTGTTCGGAAGTATCTCCCGCCTTCCAAGGACTCACGGTCTTTCCCAGTTAGCCAATAGGCAACTGGCAACTCAGTGGCAAAATAAGAACAGTTGGTTCTGCTACATACTGAAGCTTGGAGTGTCCTATGACATTGATATATTCTCATCAATCAGAATGCCTGGGACCAAAGTGGAATGGAAAGCTAAAATCAAGAAAGCAATATATGAAACCGCGAAGGTAAAGCTTATACACAGTGCCTCAATAAAGTCCACATTGAAATGGTGGATCTGGCCATCATCTGTCTCTTCTACCATATAATTTCTATGCGTGTGCTGTGAGGGAAAACAAAATAAAATTGAGGCAGCATCAGTTAGAGCAAGAATGCTGTGCGGAAGATTCAGGAGCAGAGAAGAAGAATGCCGACTCAAAATAGGCCTCGACACAAACAAAAGTTGTCCACTGTGTAATGTAGAAACCGAAGACATCTGCCACCTAATTGCTAGATGCAGCAAAACGGAGGACATCAGGAACCAGAAAATTGTTCAACTGAAAGAAATATACGAAGAGGATAGAAAACTGCCTCCAATCACAGACAGTGAAATATGCTCGGCCGTGCTCAATGGATGAAAATTCGCCAGAACCAGTAGTTTGGATCAGCAATGTGATAGAGCAATGACTTACAGTAGTAAAAATTGTTTTAGTAGTAGCTGTAGAGCTGTAGATGTAACAAATTCAGTGGAGTTATCAACTCAAAGATCTATCTTCAGAGCCAACAGTTTATGTATACCTGTATATGCTATTTATTGGCTTCCAGAAGGGATCATATTATTTCGACTCTAAACGAGGTTCGCCTACACTGCAGGCGGGAAGTAACAAGAAGAAGAAGAAGAAGAATGTCTATGAGCTGGAAAGTGCACAAGTTAGTCAATATTTTGTCTGCAAGTTAGCTACCAGAATTCCCTTGTGTCTCCGATATCATATATGTCCACTAGATGATTTGTATACGAGTTGAAAAGCAGAAAACCAAATATTCAGCCACTTTGTTTGTTATCAACTTAGAATGTCTGTGAGTTTTCTGTATTCATATGGCATGAATGTGTAGAGCAAACCCATTTCCTTCTGTTAAACTTGATATAATGATTTTCAATGTCATTCATAACTTTACGGATGTTTCCACCATGTAAAATATCTCACAGTCAGATATATCAGCGCTTCAGCAAAAGCTGTTTTTGTTCAACAACATTGCTCAGTCTGTTTGCCTTGAGTTCGGCTAATATCTTCAGAGAACACATCATACAAATAGTCTATTTTATCATTTTGGCAAATGAAATATCTGCTTGTTGAAAGTATTGGTCTGGTATAAAACTCCATGAGGGGCCTGATGCAGAAAATTTATATGATATGTGTATCAAGCCTCTTAGTTGCAATCACCTTCCTTTTGAAGTTCGTTGGCAGATGACAAATTATTTGATCATTTACCTAATGAAGAAACCTTGTTTCCCAAAATGAACATCATTAACTATACTAGTCTCTATACTGAATGCAAAGAAGGATGAAGCACACAGTCACTTCATTTATATTCGTATACATATTACACCATACGTTGAACATTGTTCAGTGACTACATGTATGTGTCAATCACTGAGTTTGGACTTATCATGTCCGATTCAGGAAAAGTATTATCATAGTTTAAAACTTTTCAAAAATAAAGATTAGTAGTCACAGGGAAATTGTCATCCATTTGTTGGATATCTGAGTACAGTTTTATGAGAAACGGATGTCGAAAACTTTGATTCAAACTGATATGTCAAGCATACTTTGTCTGTTGAACTCCTGCAATTTTTGTATATAATATATATATATGTGTATTTTTATGGATTGCACTGAGTCAAAGGTTGCTTTGGACGCCATCTTCATATACTAGACAAGTAAATAACAACTTTATACAAATTATGGTGATTGTATGGTTTTCCTTGGGTCAGAAAACCCGTATTAACATGCTTTGTTTTCAATCATATCACTATTACAAGTGAACATATTACATTATTGCTAAACATTTTGGATGCCATCTGGGATTTCAAACATTAATTCACCATAAGGTGTGCACATTTCTTCAATTAAACATGCATTTTGCTTGGATATTTAGTTGCAATATAGAATGGATCTGAAAGTGGTTGAGAGCGGAACTTAAACTTTCTAAATTTCAGGTCATATCTTGTATGTACTATATCGTAACTAGCTTGCTACCTCGCATTGATGGTAAAGTTGATCAGACGAGAATTGATACCATGAATCAACTGCTTGTCACATTGACAAATGAACTTGATGTTTCCTTCAAACTCCATGACAAAAACTTCAAATTTCAAGACAATTCTGTTGATGACTCACTGTTTGTTGCTGGAGATGGGCTTCATCTTTCATCCCAAGGCGTGCTGAAGATGGTTGCAAATCTTGGCCTCAATGAAAAATGCAAGGCTGAATTTGGAAAAATGCAGACATTTCAAACCGAAATGCAAGCAGACTTGATTCCCTAAATGACGCTGGTACTTCTAAAGCGAATGCATGGTCTAAACCCCTGCAACAGATGCCTTCCCCCTCAACTCTGCATACAAACCAAAGTTTTGATGGAAACTATGACAAGCAGAACACTCTGTTGTTCAGGGGGTATAAAAGTCCCCTCAGTAACTTTTACAATGCTCCAATAAGAATTTGGAACATGAATTTCCAAAGCACTGAACATGCTTATAACTACCGAAAAGCTGTGATAGGGCAGCATGCAACAGCAAAACGAATACGGCTTGCTCCGACTGCTTTCAGGTCCATGAAAATTGCAGAGACTGTAATGACGGACAGCAGATGGACTAACATGAAACAAAGCGTAATGTACCAGTTGCTGCAAGAGAAAGCGAAGCAGTGCAGTACATTCTATGAATACCTGAAGACCTCCAGCCCAAAACTGCTGATAGAAAATACATCACACGAATTTTGGGGTAGAGGCTCGAGTGGACAAGGATTAAATATGTTGGGACGCCTGCTAATGACACTCAGAGATTCTCTAGACAAACCCAGCAGTAATCCACTTCCCTCATCATCCCCACACATCTTCAGGAGAACCCCTATGCGTAATCCTGTTGGTACACCACGTTGGCGTGAATTGCCCAGAAGACCTGATGAACAGCTACGATGTCATAACTGTGGAGAAAAATCGCACACTCGTGACTCCTGCAGACTTCCGTCTCCTGTTCAGTGTCACGCTTGTCTGAAAGATGGACACAAGAAGAAATTTTGTCGCTTTAATGATGAACATTCATCACATGTCCATGACATGAGGTCCTAGAGTTGTGGCCAAGCAAAGTCGGCCGAGCTACCGATTCAAATACCCCAGACAACTATTGACTGTACTGATGATACTCTTGACCATTCTTTAGATAATTCTGTTGATGTTTCCTTGACTTCTGATGATGATAATTGTAAAACATTCAAATGCATTCAAGATTACCGAAATAAGTATTTTAACAATCTGATTTTAAGCTTCATAAACATAAATAGTTTGACTCGTGCTTTTTCTGAACTAAGTACAGTATTATCTAATAACCTTGTTGATGTTTTGTCTGTTGCTGAAAGCAAACTTGATGAATGTATACTTGATGCTTCTATTTCTGTTAAAAAATATAGGCTATATCGTAATGACAGATCAAGAATAGCTCATGGTATTGCAACTTATGTGAACTCTGATATAACACATTGTGGGAGACCCGACCTGGAATATGAAAGCTCAGGTGCTCAGTATATTGTGATTGAAATGTGGTTAAAGAAGGAAAAATGGTTTGTTGTGTCAGCATATAAACCTCCCCCAGTCAGAGATGCTGCATTTATTGATGAATTGACTATGATTTGTGACAAAATGCTAGTTGAATCTAACTCTATTGTAATACTGGGAGATCTGAACATTGATATGAAAAATGCTGGTGATAATAATGCAAATGCTCTTTATAATTTCTGTGTGAGTTACTCTTTCTCCAATATTGTAAGAGAAACCACATGTTTTAAATCGTTAAAAAACGAATCTTTGCTTGATGTAATCATTGTGTCAAATCCAAGAAGGTTTAATGATACTCTTGTATTTGACACTGGGTTGAGTGACTTTCATAAAATGGTTTGCGTCAGTACCAAAATTACAGCCCCTACAAAGACTAACAAACTGATTCACTACAGAAGCATGAAAAAGTTTGATGTTGATGCTTTCTGTAGAGACGTAGAAATGATTCCCTTCCATATTTCTTACTTATTCGATGATGTAAATGATGTAGCTTGGTGTCATGAAACTCTTATTGATGAAGTTGTTGAATGTCATGCACCTTTAAAGAAAAGAACTCTTAAGAGAGATTCTGTTCCTTTCATGAATTCAACTTTGAGAAAAGCTATTCATAGGCGAAATCAGTTGAGAAATAAATTTTTGGAAAACAGATCTAAAGCAAACTGGGAAGAGTACAGAAAGCTCCGTAACAAGGTTAACAGCATAAGACGCAACTCTGAAATTAAATTCTTCCGAGAAAAAAGTGTTTCGGGAAACAAATCTTCTGATTTCTGGCATACATTTAAACCGTATATTAATGGAAAATCTATGTCAAATAGTAACATTATTCTCAAGGAAGGTACTACAGTAGTCAACAAGCCTCTTGATGTTTGTAATGTATTTAAAGAGTACTACAAGTCCATGGCGGATGACATTGGCCATCCAGATAACTTTGAGAATGATGTCAACAGACAAACTGTTAATGAAGCAGTATTAAGCCATGCTGAACATCCAAGCGTTGCGAATATAAAAAATATTTTTCATGATCTCAATGACTTTACATTCTCTGAGACCACAGGTGCCAAGGTACTCAAACATATGAAATCTCTGAACGTCAAAAAATCTTGTGGGTATGACAATATATCCCCCTATTTTTTAAAAGTGGCTGCACAAGGTCTGGCAATGCCACTAAGTAATCTTATATATCATTGTTTCAGACACAATGTTTACCCTAATTCATTTAAGCTCTCTGAAACAAGTCCATTGTTTAAAGCTAAAGACAAGTTTAGGAAAGAAAATTATCGGCCAGTTAGTTGCCCAAGTACTATATCAAAGGTAATGGAATACCAGATGAGCTGCCAGATTATATCACACTTTCAAGAAATATTTCATGTAAAATTGTCAGCCTTCAGAAGGGGCATAAGCTGTGAACATGTCCTTATAAATGCTATAGAAGACTGGAAGAGGGCTCTTGATGAAAACAAAGTAGTTGGAACATTATTTATGGATTTAAGCAAAGCGTTTGATTGCTTGCCACACAAACTTCTTATCTCTAAAATGTCTGCTTATGGTTTTTCTTTGGACTCGTGCTGCCTCATGGCATCCTATTTGACAGGCAGAAAGATGAGAGTTAAGCATTATGGCTTCAAGAGTGATTGGTGCTCAATTACTAAGGGTGTGCCACAGGGCAGTGTTCTTGGGCCATTAATCTATAATATTTTTGTTAATGATCTACTTTATGATGTCGGAGACCACTTTTATAATTATGCTGATGACAATTCGATTGCTGTTGTAGGAGATCAGATCCCTTATGTGATGTCAAAGCTAAAGTCTAATGCCGAAATTTGTACAAAATGGTTCTCTCAAAACATGATGAGGGCAAATCCCGACAAATTCCAGTTTATGGTACTTGACAAAAACCCTAATTGCGATGAGCCAAGAACAATTACGATAGATGATGTTACAATCAATGCTGTCAAGGATGTAAAACTGCTAGGTGTCCACATTGATGCCCAGTTCTCTTTTAAAAAACATGTAAAAAGTCTTTGTAATAAAGCCAGTCGTAATTTGAATATCATCAAAAGGATGTCAAATCGAATTTGTGGCAGGACTGAGAGAACTGCTTTAATCGATGCTACGGTCACCTCTCAGTTCACATATTGCCCTATGGTGTGGCATTTTTGCCCAAAACTACAAGCTGATCTTATGTGTACAATTCAGAAAAGGTGTTTGAGATTCATTCTAGATGACCGAGATCACATGCTTAATCTCACTGAAATGTTAACCATATGTCACAGTAATACCTTCTTGCATTGGCGATTGAAGAAAATTCATGTGAAGAAGTACAATACTGTGACGTATGGCTATCGCTCTCTGCTTTATGCTGGCACTAAATTATGGAATTCTCTGCCAGTCACTATAAAAGATTCTGAGAATGAAAATGAATTTATAAACAAAATGTCAACTTGGAAATGTGTAAAAGAAAGTTGTAATGAATGTTCTCAATTTCTTTATCACTAGTCATGGATGCTTTTGCTAGTCAGTCATGCTTTTATAATGTTTTATTATGCCGTGTGGCACTCTTTTTTATATATCTGATGTAGCTTTTAATTGTTTTTATTACCTTGTTTATTATTGTTTTAACTCGAAAACCAGCTTTTAGCTGCTGTTATTTGTTTATTATAATCGAGTGAAAATAAAATTTATTCTTATTCTTAAATTTATTCTTACAATATGTGTCGTACTGTGGGGTGTAAGAGATGTACTATGTCACACCTGTATAGATACGTTTATAGATATGTTAATTCACCATGGGGTGTGTACATTTTAAGTTCCAATATCATACAATGGATTACGGTATCATAATCGTTAGAATTTACAGTGAATAGTCAGCATTGTAGATGCTACCTTAATTTTAGACAGGTCAATAATGCCTGGAGCCTAAATTTTATGATTCCATTGGCATCCCTGTGGCAGAAATCCCCCATTTACATACTTTGTTTGTAATTATACCTCTTTTATGAGTGAAGATATTGCATTATTGCCAAATGGTGGCCATCTTGGATTTCAGGTCCTTAGAATGTAAAGAAAAATTGGCACCCAATTTATTTTGAAAGCTTATGATCATGATGATGTCTTCTATCAAAATCAAGTGAGTTTTTGCTTTTACTAAAAAAAAAAACACAAATCTTTATTTCATGACATAAGAGCCTACACTATGAGAATGAAATCAAGATTTGGGTGGTTGCATACCCGTTTCTGAGATGCGATAAAAAAATTTCCCACAATTAAATAATTCAAACTGAATTTATTAGATTTACCTCCAGTTGTACTGCAAATAGCTACATTTTAGCAATATTACATGAAATTTATAATCAAAGGGGACTTGCTAGTGGGGCAAATCTCTGTCAGCGGCGGGGATTTTGCAGGGGCTGGTGGCCCAAATCCCAGACTCATTTTTTTAATCTTTTTTTTTTCAGACTCAATCCCCATAACTTTGATACTTTAAAAAAAGTGTAATTCAGCAATATGTAGAATCCTGCGACAAAAACAGAAAAAAAGGAGGCAAAAATCTCAGTTTTCCATCTTGGGTCCTCTGGCATTGATGAAGGATTCCGAAAATGTGATAGCTTGAACCTTGACTGTCAATAACATAATGATATTCGCGGAGCGACGGACGGAACCCTCCGCGTCAGCGAACTAAGCACTACAATAGCTCATAAATTTCTAATAATTCTGTCAGTGGACTGAGAATGAAGGACAGCGTCAGCCTGTACTTGCGATGGGAGTTGGTCCCTGATCTAACAGTTAGTTTCGGTAAAGTAAACACACCTGAATTTCTCTTACAATGTCACAGCAGTGTCTGAATAATTCCATTTGGTGCTTAACTATCCTATTCTGTTTTCAAAACTTCATTTTCACTCTTGTTTGTGTCGTCTGCATGAAAAAGGCATTTGCTTATAAATCCTGCTGACAGGTGTCGCCACTAGCTCAGCATCATGCTTGCAGTGCCACACCCAGGGAAAATTAAAGCTAATGGTTATTACTATACTTGCATCACTTGAATGGCATGTTAATTAATTAATTAAGGCCCAAATGATGCTACTGTTGATATATATATCACAAATTAAGTTGACACAGAAAACATTGTTTTAAAATAAGAATAGTTAATTTCAGCGCCGCGAATCTATGCCATTGCCATCTACATATTATGGAAGGATGATCCGTCTTGAGATGAGATGAAAGGACGGCACCATAAAACAAGTTTAACAACATTTGCAAATCCCAAGTATATTTGTTAAAGGCATAACCTCGAACAGCTGTGCTGATTGTGATCCCAATAAAAACCTTAGAACCTTCAAACCTTGAAGCCTCACACAAGTCCTGGTTGACACAATCATTTTTCAAACCATCATCTTCGCCACAGAACGTTTGTCTGCTATGTGCTGTGAAAAACAAGATGTCACGTCCTTCCCTTTTACAGAAAAATCTGATACATGTACCGGTCTGTACGGCAAACAAAAAACAGACCACTGTTTCCACTGTGAGAGGTTACCCCGGTCTCCACTATTGTCTATCAAGTACACTAGCGCGAAACTCACAAAAAAGAGCCGATACGTAGTACCTACGTCCATTTTCGTACGAATTTCGTACAAATTCTTCCAAATTTCACACAGGTACTTCAGTTACTTTGGCCATTTAAGTGCAGTATGGTTATCATACATGGTTTAAGTTTAGACCTTGCATTGGCCTATCTAAAAAAAATCAGCAAAAAAATCAAGTAAAAGCCCCCAAAACCAACTTAACACGTATGAAATCCATATGAAAATTTACGTTTGTTTTACGTATGTTAATTTTCGCACGTATTTCATACGTGAAAACAACCAATTTACGTATAAAATACGCAAGACAGAGCTTCTTACGTTTTCCGTACACTGCACAATTGGCCATGTATAAATATAATAATATTATACATAATATGTTTTAAAACATTTGACGCAGTGTTTACCTCCACAACCTCAGTTCTCAACGTATCAGAGAAGTCCGTCCGTTGTTCCTTCTTCTTCCATCCTACAATCAGCCTCCCAACCTCTTCGTACGTCAGAATTTCTAAGGGCACAACCACATCTTCAAATTCTTCTTTCTTCATGACAGGGAATCGGATCTTTGCCAGGACGTCGCCAAGAGCAGCTCGTTGGTTTTCAGGAGTCACTTCCATACGTTTTCGTTGACATTCTTTCTTGGCCCATTCCACACACGCTTTAAACAAGTCAAGTTCTGAACACGCAATTCCATCACTGCTGCAAAGTGTCAGCAAAACGTCATGAGATATTTCCAAGAACTCTTTCATCTTGATAACCTTCAAGGTATTAGTCCTGAAGTATTCTTGGCAGACTCTGATGTTTTCTCTAGCATCCAGTTCAACAGCATGAGAGGCAAATGCCATGACATTTGAAGCGGCTAGTTTGTACCTCACTACATCCGCACAATATCTCTCCAATTGGTCTAATCCAAAGACCTTCGCAGCGTGGGTCAATTGAAAAAGATTCTCGTCATTCACATCACATATCTCTGTATAAATGTATCTGCAAAAGAGATTTAAATTATTCTCAAAATATAAGTATGTCAATAATATTGTGTAATGTTTAGTTGCTGACATGCCATTCGGTTTCCGAAGTAACTATCTTCATTATCTCAATTTATATCGTGACTCAAAACTTGACTCTATACATGCATATACACATAATAATATTGTGCGATTATATTTTGTACCCGTACCAGATAAATCTGCTCACCATACTAAATGCCAAGCATAATCAATAATCATTATGGTGATCAACTCAGGAAATGGCAGAAGCTAGATTTGGACTGCGTACAGATCAGTGGCACTAGCAACTATGCTACGAAGCAAAAGACTCAACTTACTTCAACACTGACTTGAATGTCTCCGGAGTCACTTCCTCCTTAATCTCAACTCTTCCTCCAGGATTCTTTTCCAGATGATCACCCAGAGCTCCTCCTGCAGAAATCACCACCAGGCGGTGTGCTCGGATGTTTGATCCCTGTACATCAAACGTGACGTCCGTGAATCTGTCACTGTTCTTCAGTTCAAACAGACGAGTTCCCGCCATCTTGAATCTGAATGAAATAAGATAACAGATGTATTACTGCTATAACATTGCTCTTGAAATTTAAGTGTTCGCTGAGTGTCCACATGCACAATCGATAGCAAAAGAAACGCCAACTCTTGATTTTTGGATAAAAAACTTATTAACAAAAGGGGCCCAATGACCCCGAAAAGTCAGTCAGAGGTCATGTAACATTAAACTAATCTCAGAGGTCAATGTGTTGCAAAATTGTTGCCGCTATTATAATAAAATTCCTAATTTCAGGAATTCATAAGTATTTTTAAAAGGTTTTCCAAGTTTGTGTCCTGAAAATTATGTCAAGGATATTGCATGACAGTCATCATGGTCGAACTCATCAAGAGGAGGGTATGATCAATAATCCCTTCCAGTACAACTTTCCTAACTTCATGTATTCACGAGTTAAGCTATGTACAAAATTTTAAGGCGTTTTGGCACTGTGACCTTGAAAAGTAGGTCAAGGTCATTGAAGTTTGGACTCACCTAAGAGCAAGAAGAGGGGGATATAGCCTTTCGTTACTTAACCTATTAAAACAATATTAAGGCGTTTTGGCGCTGTGACCTTCCTAATTTTAGCCATTCGTAACTCAACTTATACAGAAGGTTTTTCACTGCTTTGGCCTGTGACCTTGAGATTGGTCAAGGTCATTGAATATTGGACTCATCCGATGTGGACCATGTGGTCAATGATCCCTAGCAGTATATATTTAAACTTCTGGCATTCATGAGTTAACCGAGCCACAAGTTTTTCAGGTTTTTTTTGGGATGGTGACCTTGAAAAGTCGGTCACTAAAATTTGAACCCATATCCTAAGGAGAATGTGGACAATAATCCCTATCATCCCTGTCCCAACTTCTTGCATTTATGAGCTGACCTATATGCACAATGTTTCAGCGTTTTGGCGCTGTGACCTTGAAAAGTAGGTCAAGGTCATTGAAGTTTGGACTCGTCTAAGAAGAAGATGTGGACAATAATTCCTACCAGTATGACATTTCTAATTTCAGCCATTTTTAATAAAGTTAACCTATAGGCTATACACAAATATTGCAAAAACATTTTTTGCCCTGTGACCTTGAAAAGTAGGTCAAGGTCATCCAGAGTAAAAGCAGTTATCAAAATTGAGTTATGTTGAGCAGAATGGTAGCATCCCTTATTGCCCACATGCAGGGGCGGCAGAGCTGGGGGGCACTGGGGGCACGTGCCCCCCCACTTTTAGGCCAAAAAATACATAAAATGCCCCTTTTACTCCTTGAAGTTACCGTAGACAAGTTGCCCCGGAGCCCAGAGCCCCCCCCCCCCCACTTTTCGAAGCGTTCCGCCACCTCTGCACATGCGTTTGCAAAGCCTGAATGAAAGTCCCTGCCAGACTGCTTTGACCCATTAAATGTACCCACTCCCTAGCCTGGGCTTCCGCGGGCAAGGCAAAAATTCATCATTAAAATTTAATAGGGGCCAACTCCAAGGGTGCCGGAGCAGGGGGGCAGGGGGAGGGGCAATTGCCCCTCCTGCCCTTGGCCAGGAGGGGAAGGGAGCAAGGTTGCCCTTTTGATCTCAAAGAAAAAACATCATTAGGCCTTAATTGACAGTGAATTTAGGCCAACATTTTACAGTTTGTATTCAACATCATTGTTGGCGCTATATTATTTTTGACGCGAGAATTCGATTTGCCCCTTCTCAACCAACCGCCCCTGCCGCCCAAATTTCCTTTCGGCACCCCCGGATAGATAGATAGATAGATAGATAGATAGGCCCACACTTTCAAGAACATTGTGTAGGCTATAGCTGCACAGTGCACAATATAATAGTAGGTGACTGTAGGTCTTCAGTGTCTCCTCACTCAAACCTGCAACACAGTCACAGAGCCACAGACTGTCAACTATACAATCAAGTACATACCTTAGTTTAACTTAAATAGTTATGATATTCAGCAGTCAGGAGCACACTTCACTGCTTCCCTCCAACTTTGACCAATGTTGAATTTCACCAGATGGCTCTGGTGGCTGAAATTGTCCTGCCTGCCTTCTAGAGTTTTTTTAATGTAGTGTGATCCCCTAGCTAATAGCTCTAGTAATCCCACATTTAATGTGTCAGTCAGGGATTGACCAGACGTAGATCAGCAGAGCAGGGCTCAGTATCCATCCAACCTTTCCTTGTGCAATTGCTGCGTCAATGACGCAGCACGCTCTGGAGGCCTTAATATCGGGTGCAGTACCTTCTAAGTGGTACCATTGTTTAGGAAATTTAATTTCCTACATTTTGAGCTAAGTTTGGTTCATGTACGACCATTCTTTCTATGTCAAAAGTGCGTCCGAAGCACTCGAGGTTGATGTCCGAAATTTTGTTGACGTGTTCTTATTCCTGTCATTTCTCAAAAAAATCGGCCTGATAAAAATATTTCAAGTATTCAACATGTTTTCTTATGGTAAAATCTAGATGTTTAGATTTTTCAAAGCAACAAATCACCCCAAAACCAGGCCCTAAAGATTCTGTTATTTCACCCAAGAAAAGATGGCGTTGGCCCATACCTGTGTTTCCACACCTAGACCAGACGATAGTTTGGGAAGTGGCGGACCAGGGCGACCCTCCCAGACAAGAAAATTAGGGAATGCCGATATGAAGCCCCCCCCCCCCCCCGGGGATACGGATAACCGTTTCTGGATCGGCCACTGGGGGCTACGGATTTTACCCCCCGGTCAGAACAAGTTTGTCTGGGCGGCTGGGCCCAGGAAACTCTTTCTTACGCTCGCGAAGTGACCAACATTTTTTTGCATGCCAAAGTGAGTGACAATATCGCAATTTTAACAACTAGTGTATTGTCAGGTCGATCTCAATTCTCCACTCTGCAGAACTCGAAGGAGTTGAGAAAGGAAATACAAAGACAAGGAGCTATACATGTACAGAGCAAAATGGCCAAATGGCAAGGGACATTGAATTAGACTAAGGGACACGGGCAGTGGTGTCCCAGTGGGGGGCATTGGTGCACGTGCCCCATATAGGACCTGTGCCCCCCACATGAACTTTCCAACTCTGGCTAAAATATACAATTAGTATAGCGGATGCCCCCCCCCCCCGAAAATCGCGTGCCCCCCCCCCCCCCCCCCCGCAAACATTTTGGCAATGATTTTGCGCATGCTACCGGAACTATACGCCTAGGTAAGGAACTGGTAACTGGTGCTGTCACAGCGGATTTTCAGCTGAAGTTGCATTTAATTGATCAATGAGACTGGCTTGACTTACTAAAACAACTTACAGATTTTATTCTCCATTCCACAGATGTATTGTGCCGAGGGTTTGCTGCAGCGCACGCAATGATTTGTTTCATCTTTATTTTCCCGAAGAGGGCGCTGACGATGACATCAGCGCCATCTAACATTAAATGGCGGTGGCTGCCTGACGACAACAAACAAGCTGTTGATATTTGCTGTCATAACACAAAATATAGTTATGCAAAGTAGGTATTGCTTGTGTATTTTCACAACTAACATCCTTAAAAACAAGTTGAGAGACTGATTCGTCTGTATGTTGCGTAAATGCTGAGAAAAACGACTTCTACTGGAGGCCAAACTGGAGGCCTCTGAAAAACGTGTTGCAATTATCGCCCTGTGTTAAATCTCTTGCTAATTTGTCAAAAATTGATCCAAGTGGGCCACTGCTGTCTTTGGCTTACTTCCATTTGTCTATTCTGTTAAAGTGTAAATACGACCAGTGAATGCAGTCTTAGTTTCTTTTACTATTTAACCCTGCAACATCTGACTTGTCCACAGTTAATCTTGTCTTAATTCCATGTGTGAGCTCTCCCACCTGAACTTTTCCCCAACTTGACCGTCACCATGTTCATTATTGACACAGGTCTGACTGGAGGTTGGGTGTCAGTTCATTCCAACAAGTACTTTGTCCTAGGTCTAGTTGTTGTGTGTCAATACCCACTATGGGTGCAGTATTAATTGTCTTTTAGTTTCAAAGTAGAATGCTCAAGATTAGTGACACATGATCACAGATCTCTAATTTAAGTTTTCAATTTAGGGTAAGGTGGGGGAAATCCACCCCCCTTTTCACATATATTCCTTGCTCAGTCCCTCACCTTTATGAAAAACGTACCTCCTATTTCAGGGAATGATGGAATATATACATCTGAACATATCTGGAAACTTACATGATTTAATTCGACACCATTGAGCCAACATCACCATATGACTGTTCGATCTCATGGGTCGGATTTGCCCTAGAAGTGTGGGGCAAATCCGCCCCCCTTGAGTTTTGGCTACAAATGACAAGAAACATTTGGCTTCTGAAGTAAATTCTATTCTTAAATGAAGCCCTGGTTCTTCTGGGTGTACTTTCCAACATGTAAGGATCGTTTCATCAATTTATGTGTGAGAATAAAAAAAGTTTGCATATGGCATATTCAACATACACTAAAACAGCAAAAATTCTTAAATTCATCTCAATTAAAATCATAATCACCATCAGTGGAACTTTATGACAAAATAGAGTGACTTACAAGGCATATCTCGTGTTTATATGTTTTTAACATGAGAATCAGAGGGGGCGGATTTGCCCCATGGACAAGGGGCGGAATTGCCCCGACCACTAGAAATTATGTGGGTGTTATTTTCCAAATATGCATTTTACTTATTGGTGAAATCTCTTGCACATGTAAAGTCGTTGAATAAACATTGCTATTAATGACAATAAGTAATGTGTTTATACAACATGTACCTGTAAAACACCTCAGTTTTGAAAGTTTCAATTGCACATTCTTCTTTCTCAGTTGTAGTCCAAACAAAACTATGTAACAGCCTAATCTCTGTGTTTCAGTAGTCTCTAGACACAGTAGCACTAATCTGCATGAAAATTATTTATTGTCATTTATATTTGTGGTCATGAGGGAACTTTTTCTCCTCAAGGGGGCGGATTTCCCCCACCTTACCCTAATCAGTCTACTAAATTAACGTACAAAATTAAACCTTAGACAAGTGAAAATACTCAGTGCTGCCCTCGCCCGCCTCATGTTACTCATGAATACTCCCTTATACGATGGTCCCTGTTTTGTTCTGACCGAAGTCTTAAGACATTAATTATTAGCATAAACTGCTTTGAGGGCGTGGGTTCAAATCTCACCCGGGAACTCACTTTAGTCCGAGCCCATTGGACGTTAAATGGAGGCGGGTTGTATCCAGTATTCTATGATGGGGCAACTGAAAGACCCTGGGCATCCCTGAATTAATAGGGTATGTGCCAGACTCTCAGTCTTCTCATCTCATCATCATACGGCAATCGCCTGCCTCGATATAGCCCACTAAGGTGCTCCAGAGGCATAAAAAAAACACAAACACAAACATTAGCATAAACTTTCAAATCAGATTGAAAATCTCCTGAATGGCAGTGACTACTGATCCAGGACCCCCCTCCCCACCCCAACCGCCCCAAAAAAAACTATCAAAACAAATTGCTCCTTCAGATGCCATAAATCATGCCTAATTGATCTTAATTCATGTAATCTTGCACAGTAGTGGGCATTGACTCGTTGTTAATCGACTTAGGGATGCACCGATACCACTTTTTCACTTCCGATCCGATACCGATCCTGGTATTTTGTTGCCGATACAACCGATTTCCGATACCGATACCATTGGTTAAATGGAGAGTAGTGCATCCGATCCGATACTGCGTTTTAGTGCTGGATCGGCACCGATACCGATCCTGAGTATCGGATCGGTGCATCCCTATTAATCCTTAATTTGTTAATAACAAAGCTAACAAATTTAGTAACTATTAACTAAGTTAACATTTTTTCATGCCTATGTAAGTTAATAACTTCCGTTAAAAGACTAGAGTAGACAAAATATAGCTAAATAGTGAAACCCAGACAGCCATAATTGTCAGAGTTTTTCTGTCTGGAAATTTAACCTATGCCTCTTTTTGAGACAGATGAGCCTCATCCTGGTAGTTGTACAAAATATTTTCACTCAGATATGTCTGATATTTTTGGTTAACTTGCCCACCACTGATCTTACATGTACGGAAATAAGTGTCTGACCCCATGTTAAGGCCAGATTGTTTCTGTTGGTGATTAATTCCCGATATTTGTTGGTAGTGGAGGATGGGGTCCATGGATAAGGAAGAACAACACCGACTGAGGAGTCTCCTCGTCAACGCCCTCACCGTCATCTGCCGATCCAGCTTGGGCTTCCGACGGAAATTCACGGTAGAAGGACTGCTGGGGATCACCCTGGATGAGCAAGACATCATCCTGGTCAACGTCAATGAACTCGTGCACAAGGACAGTCTGGAACCAACTTTAGGTGAGCTATAGAACTTTGGCATTTGTTAAGTTTTAGTATTATAGTAAGGCCACACATAATTGATCTTTAGCTTCTCGGATCCTCTCAAGGCACTTTTTCTAGGGTTGGTCGGTAGGACAAAAAAAAAGTGAAAAAAAGATTTTTTATAATGTCAAAAAAAAAAAATTTTTTTTTTATCGGCAGAAAATTTATTGTGTCGGCGGGTCCACAAAGCTAAGAATCAATTATGTGTGGCCTAACTTCGACGTATGCGTCAAATATATTGCTCTTATCAGTTTTAAGTCGCTGGGTCCTGGGTTCGATTCCAGCTCTCGCCGGGTCACCAGCGCAATGTTGGACGACTATTTCAATCATTCTTTGCCTCATTGCTGTGTACTCCTCCTGTCCTAATTAGCCTACCAAGTTCATAAATACAGGATTTAAAGCCCCAATCATCAATCCAAGTAAAGCTTTGAGTCTTTTAGATCTGGAACTAGGTATATTCCAGTTGCACTTGATTCAGAAGTTGTCTATCTGTCAGATACATGGACCCGAAATTAGACCCCAGAGCCGAACAGTTGAGTACTTATAATTGTATCCGAGACAAAATTTAGTGAAGCTTCCAAGAATGAGTGGTCCTTTTGCTCTATTTTCCAATATTCGGGTGTTCTAGCTTCAAAACAGGTTACCATGAACTTCGGAAGATTTGAAGATTATTTCACCCAATCAGAGGCAAGGACACAAGTATATCAACCAATGGTGTCCTCGCTCTGGCTTCCTGGTGTCAATTTAGGGAAGCTTCTGTGAAATTTCTATTAACCTTCTTAAAATTGTTTCCTTTCCCCTTCAGACATCAACAAAGATGAATTGGGACTGGACATCAGGCACGAGAAGCAGCAAGTGGGCGAAAGGAAGTCCAGAAAACGGCGAAGTCCGCGCAAGACGATCGCCACATGGGACTCGCCATTATCGCCCGACAGTGCATCAGAATCTGGCGACCTGCACTTCTTAGAACCAAATTCCAATTCTATTAATATCAAGGTGAGGAAAGTGAAGAACCAGGCTTAGAGGGCTGTGAAAGATAACATGTAGTTGTGAAGTTTCATTAAAATGCATTGTAAATGCTCCAACTCAGTAACACTTAACCTGGACCAATCGGAGGCGCAACGGCGTTCCTGCGGGGGGGGGGGGGCCTTATGAACTTCTTGACTCAGGCTAAAATATACAATTAATATCCATCAAGAGAGTCGCATGCCCCCCAGGTGCCCCTCCTCCCCCCGTTGAGACCCCCTAGTTCCGCCACTGCAAAGGTGTATGGGAGAAACATATCAGCCAATAGGATTGAAGTGTTCTGTGCGTAGCCTCCTGGTGAGTGTTCAGAGAATCTTCAGTGAATTGTTTTGTTCTTTCCAGGGTGAGCCTGGGGAAGATGGGGGTTATGGGAAGATGCCTCGTGTCATCGCTCCGTCTGCTTCGCCCAGTTGCACCACTACACGTCGAGATTCCATCGCCCTTGACCTACTTCCCGATGACCTTGACAATGAGGGCGAAGGTCAAATCGGAGACACTGCTAAGGTTGGTATAATTAAATATTGTTTCTTCATAATATGCATGGCTGGAAAAAGTAGGGAATTTGGACATGTCATTGCCTGGAAATTTCTAAATCTCCCTGGAAATTTCTAAATTTCTGAGAAAGGTCCAAATTTGTGACCATTATAATATTTAAGGATTCGCTCCACGAAGGTTCAATATATTCTGACCAGCTGATAACTGCAGATTGAATTTAACTCTACCTATTTATAATTTTTGCTTGCCGAATATTTAATAAATTTAGCATTTATATTGCATTATTTAATCCAAACGTAGTTAAAACAATGAAAGTTTCATGCAAAATAATATGCCATAAGACATTACACAATAATTTTATCATTTAAGAAATTATTGTGAAGGTAAAATACTTCTTCTTAAGAATGGTAATGACTCCTAGCACTGATTTTCACTGAATTTTCTCTATATTCCAGGGCCGAGATTCCTTTGGCAACAAAGATGACCCCATGCAGTCCACTACCACACAGAATTCCGTTAACTCTTCCGGGCGTTTGTTATCCACAAGCTCAGAAGAGGGCAGCACCTCCCAACCTTCCAATCAAGGTGAGAAACTAAATTTGCCATTTTTGCGGAATATTTTGAGTCAGAGATGCAGCGCTGAATTTTATAGGTTTTTAGACAGTTCTGATCAATGTGAATCAAATCTCTTGAAGACACTCAAAGGTGATCTAGGCCATATTTATTTAGTTTATAAAAGTATCTTGTGATATTTTGTAATTCTCTGTCTGTTATGATTAAAATCTAAATCTAAAAAGGGATCATTTCCAGGGAAAAAATCTTCCTTCAGAGAATAGTTAGGCTTCTATTTTTTTTTAAACCAGAAAAATTTTTTGATGTTGCTGTCTGACATTTTAGAAAACCTGTTTGATTAAATAGTATATATTTGACATAAAAAGGTCCTCGAAAATAAATCCTTTAAGAAAGTCTTCCGCAAAAAATGTATTTATGTCGCCTCTCACTGCCACGTGACATCTTGAGTTGTGCTGAGAGACACCTGGTGAACTTTTCTGTAATGAGAAAGAAGGTTGAGAAATGAGAATTGTAAATTGTATAGGCCCCTATATCCTCTTATGAATATGAAAATTGTTAATTACAGTCAATGTAAATCATGCTTTTGTAACCAAATAGTGGGCTAAACTAGATTTTCCTTGAATAACTATTTTGACATTATCGTGATTAGGGGCCGACCAAATGATCTCTGGGGGGAGGGGGCAGCTAGGGATTTTTGGTGAAATAAAATGTTTTTTTCCCCCACTTCACACTGAAAAAAAAGTTTGTTCAACACATGAAAATAAAACATTTGCTTCCACCTGTAGCTAAGGTACAGTAATGTTAAAATAGTTTGTTGCTCATCCGCATGCGATAAAATTTGTTCGTCCACGCCTCAGGAATGAAAAAAAAAGTTCTGGGGAGGGAGGGTAAAATCCATATCCCCCCTCCCTCAAACTATCGTCTGGTCGGCCCCTTATGAAGTGTTTTTTGCCCATCAGCGATCAGGGCACAAAAAATCAGCTCCACTATTTCAGTGTTACTGCCCATAGTAATTGGTATATTTTAACATTGATTAATTGGTTATTCAGCACTGCATCTCTGTTTCTGTTTATATGTTTAAAATGTCAATGATTCAATGAATAATAAGGCCAGACATAATTGATCTTTAGCTTCTCGGATCTTCTCAAGGCACTTTTTCTGAGGTCGGTAGGACGAAAAAAAAATTGCTGAAATCTCAATTATTTATTATGTAAAATTTAACAATAATTGTGGGTAAGTTATTTTTTCCGTTGGTAGGAAATCCATTGGGTTGGTCGATCCGAGAAGTTACAAATTAAATATGTGCGGCCTAAATGTGATTGATACTCGAAATTCATGATAGATTAAATCTTTTTAAGATGTTGAAAGTAATGATATGACATGAATTGGTCCTTTAGCATAGAGGTGGTGTGTACAAGGTTATAACATTAGTTTTTAGAATTTTTTTAGATGTTTATTAGTTGTTAGAATTTGAAAAGACCTTAATAATACCTCTTATACTAACCATGAACAGATTTTATTGAGTTGATGCTTATACTAACATATGCAGATTAAATATGATTTTTGCAAATGAGTATGCAGATTTATGCAAATGAGTGGTGTGACCCCATATTGACCTTGAACCTTGAATAAATTAACTGTGTTACTTATACGACAAAGATTTAGGCCTATGTAAATTAAGTCAGTTCAGCAAAATACTTAAAAGTTTGGCAAAATTATGCCTCGTGCAGGCATCGATTTTGTTAACCTCATTTTAATGTTATTGTCAAAAAATGTAAATTATATGAGTTGTAAAATTATATAAAATAAATGTAATGGTGCTTTAAGAAGTGGAAATACGGTTTAAAATGTCGCAAATATTTATATATTAATAAGAACTATTGTTTAAAGTATGGTAATTGTTGTAACGTAAAAAAAATCTGTCTGGATGATTATAATCACAATCATTGTAAAGTATTCTACACATATATGATGTTATTCAAATTAGTTTCAAGTTTAGAATTGATAGATATTTATGATAATATATTGTAACATGTTAAAAAGATACAAACTTTAGGTAGCCATCGTGTATTGGGATTGCAACTGACAAATGTGGGTAAATGTGTCATCCAGAAATTTTTCCTTTCGGGGTATATTTTGGATTGCTAATTTGCTATTAACTTGAAAATAAGCAGCTGATAAGCAATCTTTTGAATGTATTTTGGAGTTAGCCATCTGACTCTTTTTCAAAAATATAATGTGATAATCTTCTCTCCAGTTCTCAGTTGCAATCCAAATACTTATTCTGTTCAACTTAGATTAGAAATACTTCTAACATTGTAGTCGTTTATTTTGTTCTTTATTTTGTTGATTTTTGTAGCATTTTATTTGTTGATTTTTGTAGCATGATGCTTTGTTTAACATGTCACTTCGTAGTTAACTGTTTTAGATCCTATTTTTGTTGCTATGTGTCAGTTTGTTATTGTGAATTATTTCCTTGAATTTTAACCCTCGGCAAAACAATTTTCCGGAGGGTTTTTTTCGTTTCACAAAATAACAAGATCCAGTAATTTAAAATCAGCAAGTTTAAATCTCTGCAGGAGTTATTCGAGATGAAAGCAGGGCTTTTGAGTCATGTCCACAGTGACTCCTTGCCCAATTAGAAATACGGATCTACTTCCGACTCCTCCTTTTCTAAAAATCGACTACAGGAGGTTGCCACAGTTATGGAAAGACGTGGAAAAAATTGGTTATGGAAAAGCATAAGAGTGTAATGTCATGGAAAATTCAAATTTAGACTGTAACTCACGCTAAAATTTAGCGGATTTCCCTGATTGTGACTCTTTTATGCTGGAACGGATGGTCAGAAGGAATATGGAGCTCATCTCCAAATTGTTAACAGTTTATAACAACCTCGTTGAGTTAAGAATAGGTCTGGGAAAATCTGAAATTTGCTCATGTGAAAGTCATGGAAAAGTTATGGAATTTCGATTATGAAATTTTGTGGGCACCCTGTCCAGACAGTCCTGATTCTTTCCTATTTTGATAGTCAGAATTTTGAATAATATCCATTTACAAAAAGGTCTGTTATTTTGAACTCACCAGGAGCTTTCACCCTTCTTACAAGGGCTTCTTCAGCTGTCTGAGCTGGCTCAGGTGGTCGCATGACCGCCCAGGGTCAGGTCATGTGACAGGAGGCTGCAGAAAATTGGTGGGAGATCCCATCCCTGGTCCCGGTTAAGTGATGGCTTGTCTCTCCTGATGGCAATCGCTTCCTTGACTTTCCTCAGACAACTGAAGAAACCCTTGTGAGAAGGGTGAAAGCTCCTGGTGAGTTCAAAATAACAGACCGTTGTGCAAATGGATATTATTCAAAATGAACTTCCAAAGGTCAGGATTAAGCCTACATAGTTGATAGTCAGAAGTTTCACTATTGGCGTAGCTTAAAACGCTATCTCAAATGAAACATGCAGGCAAATGTACATACCACTGGTTATGTTGACAAATTCCTTTTTAAGTATCTTCCTTCAGATCTGCAATTGCTATGCTGTAGTATGGCATGGGTACCTTGGGCAATGCTCACCTTGTCTCTGCCCATGGGCGTCCTACTATGGCTGCCTGGTCTGTATCATTGTGGAAGGCTCACCACAACTTCCATGTTTTCAATGCAGTACACGGCTGTGAGTTAGTGCAATACAATACAATGCAATTGCAGTTTGAAATCATTTACCGATCCATAATGCCAAGGGTAGTTGCTATGCAACTTATGTTTACAATCTGATGTTTTTTAAAACCAATAATTGTCGATTTTATTAAATCTTTTTCGTTACAGTAAACCTTTTGTTCCGCTGTTCATAGTTGCACATTGTTTGACGTTTCACTGTAGTTATAGCTGTACCTCCTTAGTTCGTGGGGTTAGATCGGTTTATTTTGATTTTGTTGCTAACCTATCCTTTGACTATTTGGTTTTGCTTCTTTATTGTTTTTTCCCAAAACCCGTTGTTGATTTTTCCTTTTATACCGTTCTCAGACTTTCTCGGTTTATATTAAACTCCATATTAAAATTTGCTCTCAATAATTGAGTGTGACCAGCTGTAATGCTGAGGCCTCGCACAATTTTTTGTTGAAAAGCTGTTTATTATTTCGCACATGAAAAAAGGGGGGGAGGGCACTGGATGACCTGTGTTGTACAGCAGCTTCAATCGCAATATTCCTTATAGCTCATCCTATCTGAATTAACCTCCTTCGTGCATATATACAGGATGTAAAGCCCTAGTCGTCCATACAGAGTTCTTTATTAAAGTACCTGGGGGGATGGTTGGCTTAGTGGTTACATCCTGGGCTGCCAAGCGCTGGGTCCAGGGTTCGAATTCAGCTCTTCCCGAGTCTCCTGGACCTATGTGGGATGGCTGTTTCAATTATCCTTCGCCTCATTGCCGTGACCCCTTCCTGTCCTAGTTGACTCACCGAGCGCATGCATACAGTACGTAAAGCTCCAATCATCCATTATTGATTTACCTAATTGCTGATACGGTATGATATGCCCACTACCTTATGCTGAATGTCATGGACTTTTCATGTGAAAATTTCGCACAACTAATGTTTGCCCTTCTAGTTCAGCTGAATGTTTTCCTTTGTCCGAACGTGGTTGGGAAGCTAGCTAGCATCAATTTACATGATTGGAAGGAGTTTTAACCTCACGTTTCTCTTTGAAATGATTCGTAAGCCTCTGTAATTTTGGCCAAATCAAATGTGCAGAATGGTAACGTAAAGAGTAAAATTGATGTAAGTGTCCGTTTTGCTTTGAATCTAAATAATTGAAATTTCAATTTCATTTTGAAAAACTGAGAAAGTCTGAAACCCTCTAGATTCCTAACAGTCCTTGAAACACTTCTTTCCTAGTTCCTAGCAGTGTAGTTGGTACTTGATAGGACCTTCTTTCGTTTTACTGTAAGAGGAACTGTTCTTTGAATTCTCTTCGTCTCTTGTTCAATTGTTACTTTTTTTTAAGAATATCATTTCCGCTACATAGTCCCCTTATGACGTTTTCAGACCACAGCTCCACCTCACGGACGACCATCGTATCACGATCGAGATATCCTGATCAGTCGCAAATCAACGCGGGGCTCATGAACGTTGCCATGGCAGCTAACATGGTTGCCATGGCAAGGAGGACGCCCTGGAACCAAGCGGCCAAACTCCCGCCCTTTCAGTCGTTGCTAGAGGTCAAGAAGGAGTCAGCGGCGTCGGTTGGGTTGGCCATCGGAATGCACGAAGGACGGCGACAGGTGACGTGTAAAGGATGTGGACAAGTTTTCAGACTGCAGAGAGAGTTGGTCAATCATGCGATCATGACGAGGTGTCGCAACTTCACTTGTTCCCACTGCGGCAAAGATTTTGTCCGCCCCGAGTATCTCTACCAACACATCAGGGTGAAACACACGGAGCCAAAATATCGATGTCCTCATTGCGGGCATAGGTCGGCGACGAAACAAAATCTCCTGCTCCATATGAACGTGCATGAAAACGCAGGAGGCATGCAACGAAGATACTCAACTGGGTCTCCCAGAGGATACCACTCGGCAGGGTCATCTCCAAGACCAAGGAGCACTCATTCCGAGATGGAATTCAAATTTCCCGCCACTTCCTTGTTCCAAAACGAATCGCCAGGGGGCAGCAGTGTCCATTCTGTGTCAAGTTTGCAATCCCCCAGCCAATCCCTTCAATCCCCTCCTCCCTCTCTGACTGCCCAGGACTTAACTGCCAGCTTACAATCGCCCGATTTGAAGTCAGACAGCGGTATGTGTTCCCCTCAAAACTTAGCAATTTCACCGAGGACCACAGTACAGAACGACCAATCACCAAAGACAAGACAATCGTTGAAATCGCCCGTGAGATTACCATCACCCCACGTCCTAATCCAATCTACTTCCAACCTAGCATCATCCTTGGGGATCCTGACTCCTTCCTCTCAAATGCTCGGTTTATCATCTCATGGTCTCTTGGGAGGGCCTAGTTCAAACCAAAGCCACCAGGGTCACCACGGCAACCACAGTCTCCATGGCAACCAATCTAACAACCCAGCCGCTCTGGGAATGGGGGGGATGTCGTCAAGCCAATCGCCCCTGACACCTGGCTCTCAGTCTCTTCCTTCTTTATCACAACTTATATCACAGCATCAGGTTCAGTCGCAATCGGCTGGACTCCTACCCTCACCAGCGCAATTGCTGCAATCCACCCCCATATCCAACCACTCGAGTTTTCTTCCTGGAATGAACTTGTCTCCCGCGGATGCCCAAGCATTACAGAGGATCGCTTCGACTGTTCTACAGACTCCTTCGTTCAACCCTCAACTCCCAACTTCTTTACCGAACCTCTCCAACTTGCCCAATCTCCCTAATCTGCCGTCTCTTTCTGGTTTGAACCTGAACTTAAACCAAGGTCTCAACAACCCCCCACCTGCGCATCCTCCGTTAAATTCATCCCTTCATTCTCTCAATCCTTCTATAAACGCTTCAATCAACTCCGCCATCAATTCATCGATCAATTCTACGATCAACTCAACCTTGAACCAAGTCGCAAACTTCGAAACATCACTGCTACCGAACTTCCCGTCAACGAGGGATAACGACGTCGTGGAGACGTCGCTACAAATGAACGATCTCACCAACGTCCCCGCGAGCCCTTCATTACCCTCGACCTGCGATGCTGCTAACAATCTCATGGACATCGACCCGATAGTCTCCCGTGGCAACGGAGGACCTCTCGAGACGTCATTGGTCCACGGCCAACACCCCATTATGACCTCGGCGTCCGTCATTCCCAACCAGACCTCCTCCAGATTGTTCTCTACCCCCAGTCCTTTTACTGACCCCACTCTGCAGTGAAAACTTGGAACTTAACTTACATCCAAACCTCAAAACTCAAATCGTTAGAATATCATCGCACATACATCAACTGTTGATAGCTATGTCCTGACCTTGTGTATCCAAAACTCAACTGTTAGAATATCATCGTACGTATGTCAACTTGTTTCTGTGTCCTAAACTTGTGTATATGTGAAAACTTACACCAAATCTTAAGATATACTTGTATATATACTTCACATGAAGGCACTCGCTGTTAAGGCCACACATAATTGATTCTTAGCTTCGCGGACCCGCCGACACAATAGATAGACTGCCGATGGAAAAAAAAAATTGAAAAAAAAAAAAAAATTTTTTTTTTGACATTATAAAAAAAATTTTTTTTACCTTTTTTTTTTTTGTCCTACCGACCGACCCTAGAAAAAGGGCCTTGAGAGGATCCGAGAAGCTAAAGATCAATTATGTGTAGCCTAATGTTCTGCTGTTTTCTTGTCATGCTACGTCTCAAGAGATGTCAATGTTCAACTGCTTGTGACCATCTGTTGTAGGAGTATCTGTTATGTCCTGTTGATAGGTTGTGACAAATATCTTGAGTTAAGATTACGACAAGGCAACATTACTGAAATATCACAGAAATCCAAAAAGACAAAAATACCAAAGATTGTTCTTTTTATATATTTGATTATATTTGAATTGCTCTTGTATATTTTATTGTGCTGAGCTGTTATCTTACTTTGAGCAGTGTTGATACAAGGTATTTCGTATAATATTATGTAAATATAGGAGTCCACCATTGGTTGCTAATATAAATTAGTGCATGTGGTTTGTTCTTGAAGGGATGTGTCTTTTTAAAAGTGTGTGTTAGAGATTTGATTTTAGTGTCTGGTCCACGTCTGTCTTGCATAATGCAAATTTTCTTGTTGATTAGTGTATAAATCTATATCAGAAGAACAATGTCTTCTGTTAGGAACCTTCGGCCAAAATGTGTAAATGATAATATTTTGTTATATTATGTTGTATGGGTTTAGGAAAGGTGTATTTGTTTTCAAGTTACGAGATCAATACTGCGTTTCATTTGTCACCGATATTGGCAAATAGTTTCAGATTTTGGTGTTTGAGTAGAGATGATTCTAGCATTATCTGTTTGTTATTAGACGATATGTACAAGATATTTAACATGGTAGGGTAGAGGTTTTGTCGTTAACTAAGTTCCGATGCTTTTCAAGCTTTGTATTGCATTTGTAATTGGTACATCACCTTACTGTTTTTGTGAGATTTTTTTCTTTTTCTTCAAAAGGTTTGAAATACTTTTATTTTTAAGATTGAATGATGTGGTGAACACTCTTCAACCATTTATGTTTGGTGTACAGGAAAGGTTAACAGGTCATTTTTGCTTTATGTTTTAAAAAACTGGTGTTTTAGGGAAATTTGTTAAAAAGGTGTTTCATTTGACCCCAAAAAAAAGTAGAAATTGGACTTTAATACTTAGAAAATGTCATATTTTGGAGATTATGGAGTTGTTTTTCATTACTGTATTTTTCCAAGGGTATTTTGATTTTTTTTTACCAAATCTTGGTGCGGAAGAAAATTAATTTTCTTTAAATTTTGTCTGTAAAGTCACTGGGAGTGTGTGTTCATTTCAAAAACTGTTCAAAGATACAATGCATTTAAATTTCATTGCTGATTGTCTGTCTATGCAAATGAATGTTTTAAAAACAGTACAGCTTTAGTTAAAGATGAAGAATTTTGTCTATTGTTACTCTTAATTCGTTATATGTGATTACGAAATGTGTTCAGGTGTGTGTGTATATACTTAAACTAAGACTTTTCTAAGTATCATGGTCATTTAGCAATGTGATTGTTTGAAGGAAATTGAGGCACCTTCAATGATTGTTCAGAATTATGTCATATGAGGTCATGCGTGTATATATGTCAGAGGTCAAATGATAAAGTATGTCAAGGTCAAATAACTAGGTCATTTTGTGACTGTGTCAAATTTATGAATGATGAATTATGTGCTAAGTTGGATAAAGGTATTGATAGATAAGTGGTACAGAAACTTTGTGAAACGTTATAACTATTAGAGGTAGGTTATGGTAAATTTTATTGGGCCATGTAGGGGAATTTGATTTGTAGGAATTTTGAAAGCAATGTATGTAATCCTTTAGGTTAAAGTCAGACGGCTATAAAGTAAAATTATTACTATCGAAACTAAAATGTCGTTCACGAAAGGATAAAAATGTCTTAATTATATAATTGAATGTAATGTAATTATTTATCCCAAAAAGGTGACGGTAAAAAAAAGTAATTGTAATTTTGTAATTTTGCAGAGGTGAGCCAGTTCATGCTTAACTACCACTTAATGGCTTCCATGGCAACGCAAGCTGTTTCCATGGCAACAACACCAATAGACAATGGGGCTGTTTCTATGGCGACAGGGTTCAGCCCATTGTTTTACAGCAACAGAAAGATAATAACTTGTAAAGGATGCGGACGGGAGTTTAGTCGGAAGTACGAGTTGATCGACCACGCCATCGCGACCGGATGCAAGAACTACGGATGTCAGTTGTGCTCCAAGTGGTTCGTTCGTCCGCAGTATTTAGAGCAGCACATGAGGGTAGTACACGAGGCTCCCAGGTATGAGTGTGCTGTCTGTGGTCAACGATTCAAGGCTAAACATCACCTCGCACGACACACGGCTACTCTCCACCCTAGTGGCAACGGCTAGTAACTACAATCGTCTCAGCCATATGGTGGAATCCTGGTTACCACGGTTGTAACCATGGAAACCAAGGATCCTGGCTGTTCTATGGCAACGCAACGGAATAGTGGCCGTCATCTCATTGTGCTACTTTAAGCATAGTCCCCTTCTATCAACGAATGGCTACATTATTCTATGCGATACCATGGCTACGGATGGCTCCACCTAACAACTGAAGTCTTCTCAGATATACTCTCTATCTACAATTGGCTACCAAATTTTGCAGTGACAACATCTCCTAAGTCCTAATCGAATCTGCACGGTTATTGCTCTTTGTTTGAAAACTTAGAGTACATCTCCAGATAGCTACATCTTTAACTTGAGCTACATCAACAAAACCAAGTTTAACCAACCGTAGACAAAAGAGTTTTGAAGAAATTTTACTTTTCAATTTAAATTTGTAGTAAATTATTTTGGGTGATAACACATAATTAAGGTTAGTTTAATATTTTTGCAAAAGATTGATTAGAATCTTTCTTGATCCAAGCTACATGATAGGAGTTGCCTGTTCAAAATTCTCTGGCATAGCTGAAATTACAGCACCTTACATAGAGCTACATGTGTATTTCTATCCGCTGGCTACTTTTCATTTTGCTACGCTGCTACATATATCAATTCCTTAAAGATATGGTGTGCTTAACACGACAGACTTGCAAGAGTAAAAATTGTATGAATTGCCTTTGCTCCTGACAAAACTCAGTTTAAAATATTTGAAATTTAATTATCTATCATTTAGTGCTTGGATTAAGTATGTATTTGTTTGTATTCGGTTAAAAATTTCCATTTAGAAGAACTTATTCTCTTCGATTTCTTATTGCTAAACTTGCAAGGCTTTATGCATGGTGCTGCTCTTTGTTGCCATGGAACTAAATATGCTGTTGCCATAGATACTTACAATATTTTCTTGGATCTACATGAAATTTTCTGCATAAGTTAGGAATATTTGCGTGGTACGATGGTAGGGGCCCATTATCGTTGAATCTGTTACTTGATATTATAAGCACAAGTTATTCTTGGTACCTGTTACCATGGTTACCAATAGTTTACTACGGTGCTGTTTCCATGGTGATTTGCTTGGCACATGAGCACAATTTAAGGCACTTCTTCAAATGTCATTATTCTGTTCTAATTCTGGTTTTCCTTTTTTTTCGGATTTGGCCGGTATCAGTCGTATTAGCTGCATGATAATGCTTTAAAATATTACGGCGTTCTATGCAATGATTTTTTATCCAGTTGGCTGGAATTTAATGGTTATTTCATCCTGGATGACAAGTATTTGTAAAGTTTGGTTGCTGACTGTGTACTTCTTCTGCAGAAAATTCTTAATTATGGTAACTTTTCAAACCACTGAAACATTTAATTAACTTATGACATAATGGGCTAATTTTAAGATGTGAATGGGACTTTATAATGAACTGTGAAATGTGTGCAATTTGCTGAGGCTAAGCAGACAGTTTTGGACGACAAGCTGACATTTGAAAAAGTGCCCTTTTGTCTTGCTATATTTACGTTATTCCGAGTGGACGTTGCTTGAAGTTTTCCCCTATTGTATTAGGAAAAAAACTGCTATATACCTGTCTATGTTAGCTTGATCATGGTGCTGCCTTAAAGTGTAATTATTGTGAGCAGGGGGATGGTCACCTACCAAATATTTGGAGAGCAAAAAATATTCGGACAAGGAGGCCAAAAATTTGGCCAGATGGTCAAATTGATATTATTCAATGGTTCCCAATTTAAGTTACATTATATGAAATCTGGATTAAATAATTTCGGGAAGGGTTGCTCGCCCTCTCGAAATAACAGCACGCGGTACGCCTATGTATGTCCAGGACATAAAGCCCAAGTTATCCAACAATCCCTACCGAGATACAGTAACCAATGGTCTACCACGGGTGCTGCTAGCTTGACTGGAATTAGAGTGAAATGTCTTCTTCAATATAAACTCCATCTCCACAGTAAGACCATTTTGAGGCAGCACCATGCCATATTGCGCACAATATTTTGTTAAGCAAGCGACTGCTTGCTATATACTTGTTACTTTATGATCTGTTATTTGTATTGACGTATGAAACATTTACTGTTTTAGGCAGGTTATTAACTCCTGAGTTATTAACTGCCAGTTATTAACTCCCAGTTTGTAAATCCTAGAATTATTAACTGTCTAGTTATTATCTAACGGCAGTTATACACATCAAGTTTAAAGTTTTCTGCTGCAGGCGGTGAGCTGCATATTATGCACTTAAAATATTCCTTCTAAGTTATTTTCAGACTTATAAATTCCTTGTTGTAAACTGAAAATCCCGAACACAGCTCAAGAATATAAACTGCTATATAGAGACTATATGATATTTATAAATATAAAGTCAGAAAGTTATAATTTGAGAAAAAAATTATAACTGAATGTTATGACTTCCACATTTTGAACACTCTTATGGTAACTCCAAAATTATTAAAAGTTGTTAAATTTGGGAAATAAATTCAAAAGTTATTTACTGACAGTTATTAACTCTGAAGTTATGATCCTGCCTGGAAATTACCTGCATGTTATTAACTTGAAGTTCTGAACTTCAAGTTGTGAACTTCAAAGTTATTGATTGCAAGTTCCAAACTGAAAATGCTTTATTGTTAAGATTGACCTATACACTGACTATTTACTCATTATTTATATTATATTATATATATTATTCTTTATTTTACTGCTATATGCTGTATGTCCTTCCTGCACATTTTGTAAAATGATTGCGATTAGTTATCAAATTGATAATTAAAATGTTGTGATGTGTTTAGATTACTTTGCGATGAGTAAAAGGTTGTTATTTGTCAAAAATTTCAATTTTTTTAGATTAAACATTGATGCAATAATGTCCACATTAACAATTTGCATATGCTGGTTTGAACCTGGTTAAGTATACAATATTAAGTTATTTATATAAAATAATGGGAAGATATGAAATTCAGACCCTTTATGTTTTGTTAATGTGAAACATTTCATTGAGTAAAGGAAGCGAACTTACATTTTTAACTATTAGTGCCCTGTTTGGTAAATACAATAATATTTTCAATTGAAGTTAATGTTTCCATTTCTATAAAACAAGTCTGATGTGACACAAATATATTGAATTAAGTTTATAGCTTACTATAATATTTTTAAAAAGTTGTGAAGGCAGAACGTTAATAACAAACCTGCACCTTCAAATGTGATTACGCTACCGGTGTCTGTTCTTATGATGATAATGGTATTAAGATGATTATGACAACAAAATGGTGTAGGTCCATATGATGTTTACATGACATGAGTGTCATAAAATGATGATAATTGATATTCTAATGATATGATATAACAAGTTGATGACGTTGTTAAATGATGTTTGCATATATACCATATCAAAGCTCTGAGCTGTACGTAGGCTTACCTATTTGTGTGTTGAGTATACAATACTTGTATTTGTCTTGTGTCGTCTGTGGATACAATGTATAAAGGTTTTACTTAAGTAAGTAATGACTGAATGTAACATAATGCTATGGTGATGATGATATCATCAAATTTATTTTGTATTTGCAAAAATTGTGTTTTACTCCCCCAAATATTTGCTTTAAGTTTAATACTGCTATAGAAATGGTTTAAGATACTGACAAAAACATACATATTAAAGCTTCAAATTTTTCTATGGCCGATATTGCTATTGGGTAATATGAAGATTTATTAAGTAATAATTAAGAACTGGATAGTCTCGAAAATTTCGACTTGGTTAACTCCTTAAAACAGACTCGATACTGATAATAATTACTATAATATATTTGATGGTTTAAAGACATTTTAAACCAAATTTATTATAAAATTTTCTAAACTTAAAGTTACTGAATTGCCCATAATTTCTGACATACTTAACTACCAATTTCCTGGACGTGAGGTTTCGCTTAATTTTTAAGATTTTGGCACTGTGATCAAAATACTATAAATGTGACGGATTCTTAAGAAGTTGCTATAAAATTATAATTACCTTTGTTTTATACCTCAATTGCTATTTGTTACTTGCTATTAGAAACCTGCAGTTTGTCTCTATCTAAAACCACAATTATTATGTACCATAGTTGCAAATGCAATTATTTTACAACTAGTATGCTACATTTAATGGCTATCAAATTATTAATTTGTGTATATTTTTTTTTTCCTTAAGTGTAGCTGTACGTAAAACTATATATGGACCATTTTATTTTTTTAAACTTATATGTGTTAGAGAACTTTGTGATGACTTGTGTAAGTTATGTTAATGGCCGGTTGCTATAAGCTTTATTTTTGCATAAAAACATAATATGCATATATATATATATATGATATATAAGTGTATGGAATACATATTGATATATAGGAATATTATATACGTCTATCATGTAATGGTATCTATACACATGGCCCATTACATGGGTGATTGTTGACAACTTCTTAATGTTGTTGTGAAATTGACGAATTTCTAGACATGAGATTGACCTGCGATGTAACTGTAATTGTGTACAGATGATGTCAAAAGCTAATGCACACTGAGTAATTTCTATGAATACAACAAGCGGAACAAATTGTCTCCAGACTCTGAGAGGGTACTTTCAGGGTTCCCACAGTCTTGAGAAGTAGGGAAAAAGTAGGGAATTTGCAAAAGCCATTTTCCAGACCAGGAAAGTAAGGGAAAAGTAGGGAATTTTGATTTGTAGTAGGGAATTCTGATTTGCTGCAGCATTTTGCCGATAATTTCAAACATCGATAAGCTGCAATATGATAAAGAAACTGTAGTAACACAGAAACTTGTCCTGGGTAGAAACTTGTCCTGTTAGTCTCAGAATTTTCTTTACTTGGAGTTTTGCTTATACAGCCTGGTGTGTGAAGAACTCAATTAATTCATAACAGATGGTACTGCACTTGAACAATATGTGTTAAAAGTTAAAAAGGTAGGATATTTGAGCCAATTAATGGTCTGGAAAAATGACGCATTGATCAGTCTTGAAAAAGCCTTGAATAAGTAGGGAATTTCCATGAGGGAAAATTGTGGGAACCCTGTACTTTGTTTATCTGTCGTATATGAAGACTCTTTGATCTTTGTGGATGTCAACATCAAAAGGAGAGGGGTGAGCTCAGTGTAACGCTTTGAGCCTTCAGTCGTTGAATCCTGGGTTCGATTCCATCTCTTGAATTAATTTGAACAGCAGTTTTAGTCGACTTTTCCTCTTTGCAGTATCCCGCTCTTGTCCAATTGAGCTGTCACCATAGAAATACATAGAACGGACATGAGGCTGTATGATGCCACCTCAAGATGAGGTCACCAAATCCGCCATATTGGAACTGCCCTGAGACATGATGTCACAATAGAATAATTATGATGTGACGTCATGCCATTGTTATAAGTGACATCACAATTACTGGTGACGTCACAGTCCATTGTGGCAGTATTCAGGGCAGTTCCAAGATGGTGGATTTGGTTGCTTCATCTGCCAGAGCCTCATGTCCCTTCTATGTATTTCTATGGCTGTCACGGTGCAAAATTACAGGAATTAAAGCCCCAATCATCCATCTATTCTTGTTTACAGATGAAGTTTATGGTCACATTAAGAAATCGATTTAAACAGATTTCGAAGGTGATTTACTGAGTGTACATAAACTATTGAACACAACTGTACATTTTCTTAAAGTTGAATCCCACAGAATACAGCTGCTCCACCTATTGTACTCCACAATTCAACAAAAATACTCCAGCTGGTGGCTCCCCCGCTTGGTAAAATTGTTCATATGCATTAGAAAAGCCACAGATTTTTGAAGACAGAGGTAGGCTTACTCGAAGGCTGCTGGCTCAGCAAGGAATAATGGCACTAAACTATAAATGCACACATTTTGGGTCGATATATAGGCCTATAATCCAATCCAACTTTCATAAAAATCGGAGAAGGAATCTTTGCGATATTCAAGTTTATTTCAAGGGGGACTTATTTTTGTTGAACTGTTTTCATAATTTTCTCATATTGTACACCACGTAACTTTCAAAAAACATCGGTAACCCCCCTTCAAAGACTCGTTTTTCAACAAAGTGCATGTTCAGCTATATTCCTTTAATTTTTCATAAATATCTCATGGATATTGTTCGAGTGACGCTGATTTTCGTTATAAATCCTACACTTTTTTAGTATTTTACTGTATGTTATAATGTAATGACATAAGATTTTGAAAAGATCATAGTTCGAAAATTAGATTGGATAGCCGACCTTCTTTTTTTTACGTTGGAAAGCTTTCTTTTTGAAGAACTTTTTGGCAAAGTTTCATGAATATCTCACGGATTTTAGATTTCTTGCCAAGTGTGGGATTCAACTTTAATAGAAGAAAAACTGTCTAATGAATCAGATCTTACTCTATATATGATTGTCTCAAAAGGCAATAATGTTTCTGTGAAGTTTAATACTTTGCGCTTGATAAAATCAGACACTGTTTTAGGTCAGACTAGCTCTCATAGAGGGCGACACTGGCCTGTAAGTAGAATGGGGTTCCCATGGTTACAGAGAAACAAAAATAGAAGTTAACTGTCAAGAGAATTTAAATGAGTTAGGTCTTAATGATAAAGTATATGATTTATCTTAGAAGCATTTATTTCAAAGCTTTTAAACCATTGATAAACAAGCTAAAAAATATGTAATAAATCGTTTAAAAAAAGTTAGGATAAATTCATCTGAAAGTGTTCATTAAATATACCATGTGATATCGCAAGATCACGCTTTTATGATGCTTATTACATATATAAATGAGATTTTAGATACCAATAAAAGCAAGATAATTGAAAGGGAACCCTGATTCTAAACTGTCTTCATGAAAAAAAAAACCTGTGTTTTATACATCTGCTACATTTTACTCGCTCCTTTTGTACGACTCTTGTACTACTGTTATTTTTTATATTATGGGTTTATAAATGACAGTAATTTGTGATGTTGAATATCTGTGTTATGCTATAATGGGTTTAAAGACAAAAAAATGACGACTGGAAAAAGTTCTATCAAGTATTACTACTCTTATTGCGCCAACTGCTATGATGACTGTGAAAAAAAAAAATTTAAAAAATGTTTTAAAATGTATTATATCTATTGAAATATGTTGTATGTCTTGAAAATTGTTAGTTGGATAGATAAAACGTTTGTTGATGTACTGCTTCGGTAAGTAAACATGTTATAAACTGATCGTTATGAAATTTAAACATTTCAGTCGCATGCCGAGGGTATGCTGCTGCGCGATCAGTGTTTTGTACATTAACGATACAATTGTTTATATATAATAATTGTATGATAAACCTTATATAATATTATACATATTACGTATTGATATTGACCTTATTTACACATTAATATTTGTTTATAGTAATTAGTACCAATTATGTTATAACATTTGTATATGAATTGTAATCATTGCAAACCTTTTTTTTGCAAAATGATATTTTGCGATCTAGTTATATGCAGGTACACAGCTTTGCTTATGTGGTGTCAAATAATCGTTTTGTCAATTCAATTAAATTCAATTAATACTTAATTGAATAATTGTATAGTCCTGTATTCATTATATGTAGTGATATTTTATTTGTTAACCAATCTAGAGTTCCTCTTGAAACTGTTTATGGAAATTGTCAAAGGTTGTAAACATTTTTGAAATGCAGTGGTTAAAAGTCTTTTTTCATGCATTTATTTCAAAATTTCAATTCATTTGCAGTTGATACATATATTCTCGAAAGGAAATTTTGTTTCTGAAATAAATATTTAATGTTTTTAAAATAGTAAGCCTGCTATTGCGCTTAAAATAAGGAAGAACCTCAAAATATATATGCCAACTTTGATTTTGATACTTTGTCCAATCTTGCAAGTGATTAAGTGAAGCAATTTAGTCTTAATGTCTGGAAATAAATGCATGAAAAAAGACAACAACAATTCCAAAATACATTCTTATTTCTTGTGAATTCTATACAATCGAAGTGACTACAAAATTTCCTTTAAAAAAAATGGTTGTGATTATCTGAGGTAACTGATCTGTCTTTAATAGTACTAAGTCTTTATGCATTGCATCAAAATTATACTCCTGTTATTTTTGCTTGTTATGTATTTTCAGGAGGCGCACACAATGTCTCAACATCAAATATAAAAAGCCAAATTTACAGAATTTTTCTCTAAAGAAAGTAAATACCTGCGATTTGTTATATATAAATTGGAACTTCCCTGGTAATGTAGTCGGACCCAAATATAGGACCATGCTGTCGGTTGAAAATGTAATGCTGAAGTCCAATTTGATATGGTCGTGTATTGGGCCCTAAATTCCTTGATATAAATACATCAAAAACTTTTGAAAAAGCTAACTTTATTTGTTGTGATTATGACTTCAAATTTGAATGTGTGGTCCTATATTTAGGTTTTGCTGTATTGCATAAATTCTGCTACATATGATTTGCCACACAACTTGAAAAAATTTTGCCAATTTTACACCAATGATGGTTATTGAACGATCAGTTACTAATTGTCTTTAATTTGTCTGTAACTTGTTTTTTCCGTTCTTCTGTGTCAAACGAAAGCTTTTTGATTTCCGCTACTTGAAAAACGGTTACTGATGCAAGTGTAGGGAACTTATACAGTATTTTGAACAAGAGACATTTTGTTATAATATATAAAAATATATAAATATTACGTGTATTTCCATGTTATTACTATCCATATAGTTATGACTTTATATAATATATATGAGTTCCTGTCTTCCATACTGAATTTCACGCTGGATTTTGGATTTTTCTGTTTGCTATCTGAATATCTCGGACTTGAAAATGTTTTGAAAATGTCTTGAACTGTAAAAAATACAATATACTGATACGCCACTTATATATTTCATGTATCGAATGTATTCTTACGTATCAATGTATGATATCTCTGTATGATATTACGTATCATATTCCGTATCATATTCCGTATCACATGCCGTGTCACATGCTATTGTGAACCCTGTATACAAACTACTATTATGATGCTCTTAAATGTTAGATTGCTGATAATAACTGTTTTTGAGTCGTTATTTTATAAATTAACTGTTTAACATTGTTTAATGTTGTCTCATATTAAAATGCTTGTTTAACAGGCATGTGAATATCATCAAAAAGGTGCTTAGTCAGCTTAAACATAATTGGTGGTTCGATCTTATCTTTCTCAGCAATGAGTAGATTGCTCGTAAATAATCTTTATAATGTTTTGAGTCGTAATTTTATAAATTAGTTGTTTAGCTTTGTTTAATGTTGTCTCATATTAAAATGCCTCTTTGATAAGCATGTGACTCTCATCAAAAGGTTATATTTGGTCAATGGGTACGTTCGTTTCGCTGCTCCAAAGTGCTCTTGGAGTAGAGTAGTTCACTCCAGATCATTCGTTTTGCATTTCCGGTAGTAGATCAGAATAGATCGGACTAGGTCAGAGGTACTCCAATAAATTCGGATATCCCATGACGTATGATTGTTTACCTAAATAAATGGCACTTCAGAAGCTTTGATTTGCTAGCTGATTGCTTTCTTTTGATATGGATTGCTGCAATACAATTGACTCAATTACGGCAATCAATTGAAAATGCTACCTGACGTCTTTAATTGTCATTAGCCAGGGAATCCTCACAGGAAGGGAACCCCAAAATATTGACGTTCCTAAGTACCCCTTATCATTCGATTTTGAACAAGTTTGGGAGTATTTTGCTACCGGAGTAGAACCGTCACTTTTTGGAGTATATAAGTCACTTCCGGAGTAGTTAGAGCAGGGCGAATCGAATGTACCCTATGTATGACAGCAGTTTTAATGTCCTCCTGTCCGTATTAGCCTACCAAGTGCTTAAATACAGGATGCAAGCCCATTGCTTAGTTCATTCCCCCCTCCTGCACTTATGAATGCTAAATGCTGTTTCTCTGGAATGTTGTGTATTAAACTGCTCATCTGGTAGCATGTGAATTTCATCAAAAAGGTGTTATAGTCGACTTAGATGACTGACTGATGAGGGTGAAATTGTGAGATATTGATATGAGTCTATGATGATTTTCGAGGTACTTAATACTAAGCAAACAATCGACCAAATATACCGGCTCCGAACTTCTTGTTCTTGTTGTTCAGTACACTGCTACTTCATCATTATAATTATGGTCTCCATGTATCTGCACTGGGTAGATCTCTCGGTAACTTGACTCAATGTGGCTGGCTCGATTTTGGTCTGAAGTGCAAAAATTGCTGTTGTTTCATGTAGTTCTAACCAGGGGTTTGGTGTGGCACTGTAGTATATACACTGGCAATTGTGCAGCGTACGAATTACGTACGTAAATTCTACGCGCGAAACTCACAAAAAAGAGCCGATCCGTAGTACGTACGTACATTTTCGTACAAATTTCGTACGAATTCATATAAATTTCTGGCAGGACTTTTCATTTACTTTGGCAATTTTGGTGCAATATGGTTATCACCAGTTAAGACTTTGCATTGATCTATCTAAAAAAAATCAGCAAAAAAATTAAATAAAAAGCCCGAAAACCAAGTTAACACGAATGAAATCCATACAAAAATTTACGTATGTTTTACGTACGTACATTTTCGTACGTATTTCATACGTGAAAACAGTCAATTTACGTACGAAATACGCAAGAAAGAGCACCGTACGTTTTACGTACGCTGCACAATTGGCCATGTAGCATATGCATGTGTGTCTATAAATAGCTCCCCTTGCCCTGTAGCTCCTCTGAAGCCTCTGTGCAGTGGATCCGAAGTCACTCAGGACTGAAGTTTATTTGATCATCTTGGATAATCATATATAGGTTAGCCTACCTTGCAGAAGTCTTTGACAGCTTTTAACACGTTCCCGCTTCTTTTGCGACCATATTCAGACATGTACATCCACTTTTTGCTTATTAAATAGCAGACGGAATGTTGAATCGAGGGAATCCTGCCTCGTTGACAGCCGGGTTCGAACCCCGGTTGGGGATAGCCCCAGTGTTCCTCCGATGCCAGCAACATTTACAGCAACAGGGCCAGGTTGGGGAGCCCAAAATTTTCATTTCCTATGATCATTTAATCATTGATTACATGGGTCAGCCTATTTTAAATTACTCCTAGCACTCTCCTGAATCTTTTGACACCTGATTTTGGGCAGAAAATTCCGCGTTTCGTATGATTAAGCAATTTTTCTGTCCTTTCCATCGATAGGAGCTGTGGGTTTACCCTGATTACTTGTGGGAGGAGGGTTAGGCTGTGGAAGTTTGCTGGGCTACCAATCAATGGGTCCAGGATTCGAATCCAGCTCTTTGCCAGGTCACTTGGACCTATGTTGGACTGCAGTTTCACCCATCCTTCGTCTCATTGCTGAGTCGTCCTCCTGTCCTATTTACCCTACAAAGTGCATATATACAGGATATAAAGCCCCAATCATTCATCTATCCCATGCCCCTGATTGTCAGTGTGAAGCACGCAAATATCTTTTAGCTGAATGGTCTTAGGTGTTGTTAGAAGCAGAACATGACAGTTGATCGGAAGGACAAGAATTAATGCTAGGGTTCCCAGGCATGGAATAGCAAAAACTCCTGAAATTCCGGCCGTATGATTTTATGGGAACCCATGAGTGCAACTACAAGGCAATCTTTGTTCCTAAAGTTGAGGGCTATCAACCTTGCAACCAACAGTTTAAATTTGGCAGTCTTTTTAAAGACTTAAAAGGATGTCTTATAATGCTATTTTGGTTTAAAATGCTTCTTTTGATTTGAAGGTTGCTCCAAATTAAAATGCTCATTCTGTGGCATGTGAATCTCATCAAATGTGCTTACTACTTAGTCCAATTGATTTTGCGCGAACACTCACAGGCACTGAACAAAATGTTCGATTGTTCTGGGTCTGCGTAATTATCTCTTCTTCAATGCGAAGGATGGTTTCCAAGGGTGTTGTAAGAGGATGGTCTAGCTTAAGCTTGTTTCGGAGTGTGAACAATGCAGGGTGGATCACTACATGTATCCTCCTAATTCCTGCTTGTTGTCTCATTGCTACTGGTCTGAATAACAGTCTTACAGCCATTATCTTGTGTAGATGCAGACTCTGCAGAGGTGATGAAGGTCCTCTGTTCCTTGACTATTTAATGTGAAAATGTTTTGTTGAAGAGCATGTGAATCACACTTAATCTCGTGGCGAGATGTGAAAATATAACAAAGCGAATTAAACAGACCAAAAAAGTTCCCTTAAATGTTAATTCACTGTCATTAAACTGCTTGCACATAAGCATGTGAAACTGATAAAATGTGCTTTTCATAATCTCGTTTCATTTTATGTCCACATGCAATTGCAGAAAAGGTTGTTAGTGGCAGAATAGTAAATTATTTGACCTGCCTCAGCCTGGGCATAAGTAAACTAATGCACAGCCACGAGATTTGATTGAGCCTGAACACTGATTTACAAGATTTTAATTAAATTTATTCTTATTAAAATGATCAACATGTAGCATGTGAGTCTCATCAATGAAGTCAACTTGGTTTTGCGTGAACATTCTGGTGCACAAGACAATTATCTAGTCTGCCAAGCATTTTAATATCTTTGAAAATTCTAAATTATATTTGTGAGAATTATGGGTGGAGGTTCATGTATGTGTCTTAAACATCCTCTTTGTGTTTTGTGCAAATGGTTTGATTGTGTGGCGTGGAAGATGCGATTAGATGCGAAGAGAAATTAACACACTAATACGAACCAAATTCATCCAAAAAATTTGGTTCAACTTTGCCGATAGGCAATGAAAAGTTAGCAAGCCTCAAGGACAATACATTTATGACTTGTGAATTTATGGCATCTGCTGAAGGAGGGTTGGTAGCTCATGGTAATAATAATAATAATAATTTATATAGCGCCAATTCCAAGTATCTTGCTCATCGGCGCTTCAGTCTTGTTTGTTAATAGTATTTCTTGAAGAGATGAGTTTTCAGCTTTCTCTTAAAAGATTCTATTGTATCTAGTTGTTTTATGTGCTCAGGAAGGTTATTCCAGAGCGTCGGACTCACCCTGCTAAAAGCCCTATCACCCCAACTGTTGTTTAATCTAGTTGAGGGTATTTCAAGGAAATTTCTGTCTGAGCTCCGAAGAGTTCGTGGCTCTTGTTTTTTTTAAATGAGATTTGTCAGGTAGGTTGGTGCCTGGTTGTTTAGTATTCTCCAGGTTAGTGACAGTATCTTGTATTCAATTCTAGCTTTAATTGGCAACCAGTGTAATTCTTTTCTTTTCTGCGTGATGTGGTCTCTTTTGTGTAGATTCTCAATCAGCCTCACAGCTGAGTTTTGTGCCACTTGAAGTTTTTTCAGGTTCTTACTTGCAACTCCATGTAGAAGTCCGTTACAGTAAAAAAAAAAAAGGTGTGGAGTTACCAGTGCATTTACAATGGTATTAAGTTTTCTTTGCTTAAACTCTTTTTGATGAATGAGATGTTCCTTATGTTGAAGTAGACTGATTTGCACATTTTGTTTACTTGTTTTTCAGACGTCATCCAGTTATCAAAAATAACTCCTAAATTTCTCGCATGGCTGGCAAATTTGATCTCTACATTATCAACCTTTAGAGAGTCAACTGCTAGTTTTTCGCACATTTGCTTTGTACCAAAAATAATTACTTCAGTTTTTTCACCATTGTTACAGAGCTTATTTTGGTGCAGGAATTCTCTTATTTCGTTTATACATAGCTCCATTTTGACTCGTGCTGATTGAACATCAGTGTTGTTGGGTTTGAAGGAGAGTATAAGTTGTTCATCATCAGCGTATTTCTGGTCCTCAACGTTGTGTCTCATAGCTACATTGCTAAGCGGTGCAATATAGGAATTAAACAGAATTGGACCCAGCTTAGATCCTTGAGGTACACCAAATTTGAGCGGTTTCGGATTAGACATGGCTTCTTTTACCACAACTGCCTGTGTTCTGTCTGATAAATATGTCTGGAACCAGTGTAGAGCATTTCCTTTTATACCATACACATTTTCTAGTCTTTTCAAGAGGATCTCATGATCAATTGTGTCAAATGCTGCAGACAGGTCAAGAAGTACAAGCATTGTTATTTCACCTTTGTTGCCGTTTTCCATGATATCATTATGTACCTTTGTCAGAAGGGTTTCAGTGCTGTGATTCGACTTATATGCCGATTGCCTAGAGTCTAGTAGGTTATTTTTGGTCAAGTGTGCGGTGTACTGCGTGATCACTGCACTCTCAACTATTTTGCTGAGAAACTTGAGATTTGACACTGGTCTGTAGTTTTTAAGTACCAGGTCACTGTTCAGTTTTTTCAAGTGTGGTTTAATTATTGCATGCTTGAGGGAGTCAGGCATAATCCCAAGCTTCAGAGAGAGATTTACAATCTCGGTGATAACTGGTAGGAATTGCTCTATGCATTCTTTGATTAACCATGTCGGGAGGGGATCGATAGTGGAGTGTTTGGGTGCCATCATATTAATAATTTTCCGGACCTCCGCTATGCTGAGTCTCGAGAAGTGTGACAGTGGTAACCCATTGAAGGTATGTTGGATGGTTGTTTGCACGTGAGCTTCCGCTTGATCAGGTTTTGTACGTATCTTGTCAATTTTGTCTTCAAAAAAGTCTGAAAAATCAGATGCAAGTTTGTGGTCATCTTTGTTGGCTGGTAGAGGTAGTTCTCCTTTCCTGTGAAGCACCGAATTCAAAATCTTGTACAGTGCTTTTGGGTTACTCTTATGCTTTGGTATTATGCTTTCCTCTCAGTTAGGCCCTACTGGGTTCCTAGTTTGATTCCTATTCTGAACTGGTCACCAGTTTGATTGCAGAACTTTCTGTTGCTTTTAACATTGGAGTCATTCTGACACAATGAGCAAATCTTCTCTAAGGCTAAAGGATTGAGATTCATCTATACTTAATGGAGTGCGTCTGAGAAGGTAGCTGGTTAGACTTCACCATGTTAATGGCAACCACATTAAACATGACACAGGATTATACGTGGTAATACTGAACATAATATAGTACTTTCATTTATTTCAAACATTTACAAAGTATTTACACGAACAGCAAAATATGAAAATATCAATTAGGTAATATTGCACATAAATGGTTGACTGTCAATTGGGTAGCAGAGTAGCTCAGAGTCAAATTAATTTCATCCTCAGTTGTGAAATTGTCTTTAAAAAGAACAATTGCACACAAGGTTTATATAATTGGTGATAATCAAGTGATACCATGAATATGAATGAAAAAAAAACGTGGCTATAACTCCATAAATTTAAATCAGGGATAAGATGCGGCTGACAAAATTTAAAGCATAGTAACAATTACTGTTGATTCATTGTAATTTTTTGTGCTTCATAGTCTTATTTCTACCATCAAGAAACGTAACTGTCCGCACGACAGAATAATGGCAGTTTTAGTCTTGGTTTACAGTTGAATAGATCTGCAGAGGACATAGAAATGACTTTCATGTCCCTCATTTCTATTTATGACTAAAATCTTACCGCCATTTTGTTCAAAAGATAATCCTTCACAAATGAGAGAGATTTGGTAAGTGCAGTCCTTTAAGCCCAGTCTTGGTGTTCACAAGTATTGGCTGATGATAATGTGAGGGGGAGTGAGAGTCCTTAATGATATGCAGGGGCGTATCTAGAAATCCCCTGAACAACATGCGTCATAGCGACAAATACACGGTCACTTGTGCCCACTTGTGGCTTTTCCTATCTTTCCCATGTTTAGTTTTGGGCTGGGGAAGGGGGCATGGCCCAATGGCCCTCTCAAAATATGTAACTGATTATATGTAAATGATTTGGTAATGATGTGTTAATGAGATGCTGATGATATGCTAATGAGATGCAAATGATATGTTAACGAGGCTGAATCTTTCTTTTCATTGGCATTGCATAAATTACTGAAGGGTCTAGCGGTTGAGGAGTGTCGTTTGAAAAATGTCTTTCTTCTGCTGCTGGTGGTGGTCTTTCCTCAACGGCTGCTGGTGGTACAGTTGAATACATGGGACTAATATTATCAGCCAAACCCATAAAGCGGTCCGGGGTAGCTGGTCTAATTTCTGGATTTAAATCTGGCCCAGAACGTAAGTTTTCATAAGGGTTGAGACTAGGCTGGTGATCAGCCCCGCCGTTTTCGTAGTGTTTGATTTCCGGGGTGTTTGATACAGCTGCATTGTAGTATGGTCCTGTTTCTGGTAGGTCTCCGTGCATAGGCTCATCAAAAGGAGATTCTTTTGTTCTTGACTTTTTTCTTCTCCTGCAGTGAAAAGGAAAAAAATTGTAAAATTTGCTAATTTCAAAGAGTCAACTCCACCAAAAAGTGGTCTCATTTTGTAACAGAGTCAAGAGTGTTCTTGCATAGAATGAAGTGGCATCAATTTGTTGCTTTCGCTGAGTAGATGTCAAGAGAATCGAGGCCATTCCAAATATGATTTGATATATTAGATGTAGTTTTGAACTTATCAGATGTTAGGAGTAATTCTGGCCAGCTGAAGTACTAGATGCACTGTCATGTTCAATGGAAAACAGATTTTAATGAATGCTCATAAACTGTTTGTAGCCACTATAGTCTGCAAGGCTGGCGGACATGCATCTCTTTCTTCTGAAAACCTTTATCATTAATGTATATCAACGTACTGCTATAGGATTTTTTAGAATTATAACAATTGTGATCATCAATACTTACAAAATGATAATAACAGCAATGACGACAATTGCAATAAGGGTCAATGATCCACCGATGGCTCCCCCTATGATTTTGTTTCTGTCATCTGGATACAGGAAAAATGATATCACATTAATAAATAATAAGTCAAATACGTTTGAAGATTCAAAACAGATGGAACTCAAAAAATTTGATTAAATGTCTGGCTAACAACATCTGGAAGAGTAGGTGCAGTGAAACTGCTCATACAATTATTGCATCCAAGGGAACACAAATTGGTTGAGAGTGTTTATAATGTTGTGACTAGATCCTAACTGATTGATAGGAGTTACTTTTTAGAGTATAGGAGCTTTCTTCTGCTAACTAAACTGGTGTCTTTTGTGTCACCACATGCACAGCTCTCCAACAGCAAGGAGGTTTTCATCGTGGATACTGATGCCTCTGATGTTGGCTTTGGCATGTGCCTGTACCAGGAAGGAACAGGCATAAGTACACGGTCTCCTACTCATCAACCATATGGCACTGTTGTTCAGTGCTCCGGGGAAATGGCGGATATTTTCCTGGACCGGAAGAGTGGAAGACCTTCCAGATTTGTTCCGTTCCAGACTTTTTCTTACAAATTAATGGTAGCCAACATCCACATACTATTTGACTGCAACAGCCAACACAGTGTAAATATAATGATATAATCTATCTATATAGCATACTAACTGACCCTGGTCATCCTGAGCTCCACCGGTACCTGCTTTGAGGACATCATTAGGATTCCTTCCATCTACAGAACTCTTAGTTGTTGGTGTGGAACCTGCTTCCAATTCTTTGGTCTTTATCGTAGACTCTGAAGAAGCAGTCGATTCAGTTGATGGAACATTATTTCCACTTGGTGATAAAGTTGATTCAGATGGTTGGACGTTGTTGTCTGCTGGTGACAAAGTGGCTGCTTGTGGTGATTGTGTGTCTGAGTTGGATTCTGTTGGACTCGTTGATTGGGAAGACATTGTGGAGGTGGTGCTTGGCTCTGAAATTTGAAAACTACATTGTAGATTATATCAATATGCATATAGCTGGGTAAATCAAAGTTCTGGTTTTTGGTCACAGTATTTTAGCACAATAAGAGTGGCAGATCCCTGCACAGTCTCACAAAGAAAAGAGCATGGCAGGGCTTAAAGGGACGGATAAGTCAGGGCTCTACAGAATAGAATAAATCTTCGGAGTTGAAAGCAGTAATGGTGGTTCAATATACAAATTTTCCAACCCTACCTGATTCTGTTACGGGTATGCTAACACACAATGCCTGAGCGAGGTCTGTGCTGCAATCGGAGACATACCATCCATTGACAGTGAAGGACACACATGTCCCATTCCCATGAGGCTGACTGTCCGTCCAGTGGCTTGTGGTCACCAGCCTCCCTGTTGCTGTAACATTTGATGCATATTGTCATGATTATAGTAGCTAAAAGGTACATGGGATGCACATATCCCTATCTGGGTTACAGGAACATTGAGCATACACATGTTCATTGTTGATAGTGATGAGAGCTAATGAGGATTAAAGTTTCTATTAAAAAACAATATATCATTTCTGTGGAATAAAAAGCTGTTAATTACAAAGGAACTAGTGAACACCTTGTTTTTTGACCAAAATAATAACAATTATGTGTTACGTAATGATTTTAATCTTGTAGTTGTTTTGAGTAACATTATCTGTCTTTAGGATAAGAATTTTGGTTTATTTAATGGTACAAGAGTATGCTCATATTATAGTTACCCTTGTTGTATCAAAATAATTACTTTTAGTATTACTTCCATGGTTGGCATTTAGCTCCACTTATGTAAGTAAAAATATATATTTATAAAGTTAACATCAACCTGTCCACGACCAAATTTCTTTTCTGAGTCCAATCCAAAAGTGCTCCTCGCTTTCTTCAAATATCTTAAAACCAGGATTACTCTCATGTGTTGGGTCGTACAAATCTGAGCCTCTTTTGAAGCAGTCATTCCTAGCTTTATGCCAGCCCAGAGGTGTGTGATGAATCGAATAATCACTTTCTGAAGTATAATATTTGTCTTAATTCACAATAGTCCATTAATAGGTAGTGTCAATGCTATTGTCATAATTGAAACCATACCAGCAATATTCGAGTCTAAATTTACGAAACTGCACCAGCATAAGTATTTGAAAGTTTCCAATTTTTCAGGATTAACTTAACTTGAAAATTGCACATTCATTCTCTCTCTAAGAAATGGTATTTATTTGTCAGAGGAAGTCATTAATACCAGGCTTGTCGAATAATCTCAACAACAGCCGAGTTACTGAGATCTATGTGCACAGAATAATAATTTCTCAAAACGATAGTCTCACAGGATCAACCTGAAAATATTTCTGATCTATTGTTATAGTATTATGAGGTTATACCATGGGTGGAGGCAGTATATCCCTGGTATAGTCACCCAAGATCCAGTATATCCTGAGACCCAAGGGGTTGAGGGATATACGGGGTCGAGGGTGACTATACCAGGGATATACTGCCGCAACCCGTGGTATAACCTCTTTATCCCATGTCTTTTTTTTTTAATACTTTAATTTTATATCAATGTAAAACAGTTTGAAGCACTCAATGTGAATGCAGCTGTGTCACAAAAAAAAATCAATACTCTTAATTGGCAGCACTTAATTGCCTTAAGGTGGCTCGATACTCGTGAACTTTCTAGGATAGGATTTCTCAAAAATAGTTTAGAATGATCCAAAATATAGTTTATAGCAAGGATATGTAAAAAAAAGTGGTCGCAACCAGCCTTTTTTTCGAAATATTTGAGATTATGTACAAGAAAGTCAGTCCACGCAAACCTGAAAAACTCAATTTTTTTCATATCTTTCTTTCTGTGAAGTTTGTCCTGCCATTCAGTGGTCATGCATCCCATATTATGAAATGAAGCATGGAATTGAAGAAAAAACTTCAATGGAACTGCTGATTACAATTTCAAAGAGATATATTTAGTTTAAAGGACTTTCCAAGGGGCTCGGAATAAAAGTTTTGATTTTGACAATTTTAATTTTTTTTATAAACCATGGCGCTAAAAAAATTGACGGGATAGGATTTCTCATTTTTTTGTCATTAATTTCCAAATATTGTTAGGAACAATAAAATGTATAAGAGAAGGTTTGCTACCGCGATAGAAATTGAGATAAAAATTTATTTATATCTCAAAGTCAATTTTTAGAAATTAGACCTGCTTGTCGAAAATCGCCTGTAAAAAGTTTCTATTCGGAACATATGGCTGAATCTCTGGCATGTCATAGTGATGTTCACAGCGCATCTAATGCTTCAAACCAGAAGTTTCTAACCGTAATAGAAGTGACGCAAATGACAAACGAAGTGGCAGTCGCACGGAATTATAGAAAACCTAAAAAGCAGTCCACAGAGCTCAGCAGGCTGTTGTTGCTATGGTGACGCCGCCATTGCTGCTCCATGAGTAGCGAGCCACCTTAAATCACAACAATCAGCAAATATGCTGGTATCTACATGCTAATAAGCATGATATATAGGGGCACTGTTGTCTTCTGATTGGTCAGTTCCAGTATATCCCTGTCTAGCTCATTATCTTTCAGTATATCCCTGCTGGCTAATTAGCCAAAGGAATTTGATTGGTTGAACTAAATATATCCCTGTTTCTTTCTGTTGTATTTCCCTCTCTCAATCTGTATTGAAAAGCTCAGTATGAGGGACAAAAGTTGGCTAGACATGGGATAAGGCATTTTATCCCATGTCTAGCCAACTTTTGTCCCTCATACTTAGCTTTTCCGAGGTCAATACTGATTGAGAGAGGGAAATACAACAGAAAGAAACAGGGATGTATTTATTACAACCAATCAAATTCCTTTGGCTAATTAGCCAGCAGGGATATACTGAAAGATAATGAGCTAGACAGGGATATACTGGAACTGACCAATCAGAAGACAACAGTGCCCCTATATATCATGCTTATTAGCATGCAGATACCAAGATATTTGCTGATTGTTGTGATATAAGGCAATGAAGTGCTGCCAATTAAGAGTATCGATTTTTTTATAACACAGCTGCATTCACATTAAGTAATTCAAACTGTTTTACACTGATATAAAATAAAAGTATTTAAAAAAGAGACATGGGATAAAAAGGTTACATCATGGGTGGGGGCAGTATGTCCCGGGTCTCGGGATATACTGGGTCTCAGGTGGCTATACCAGGGATATACTGCCCCCACCCATGATGTAACCTCATAGTATCAGACTTACCCCCTGTGGTTCCTTGACAGACATATTTCTTCTTGGTGTAGCAAGCACCTCCAAACAATTGTGTTCTTTTCTGGTAACCACAATGTTGTAATGAAGCTTAAAGAAGAAAGGGGAAATATTCACAACACCTGATTGAAAATTGATTCTTAACCAAATTAAACTGAAGATTATTGCAAGATCAGGGCTCTGACAACAAGGTAAGTTTATTGATAGTTATAATCTGTTCTTCTTACTTTCTGCAGGCACGGCAGATTCATGAGGACTCCTTCCAGACAAAAACTTCCACGAATCTTGAACATAACGTTGAATTCCAGTCCAGGTGTAATTCCCTGCATAAGGTACTCCTCTCATCTGAAGATAGTCATCAGCATTCGCCAGTCCTGATGTCAAGTTATGGCTGAAGCAGAACTGACTTGCTTGGAACTGTGTCATGAATGAATAACTGCTGTAATAACAGTTGCCGTTGACGCAACCCCAGTATCTTGGTGCTTCATTGCAGAATGATAACAACACTGAAAAAGAGAAAAGTTCATGAAGAAATGTACAGAACTAACCTCTCAAGTGTTGAGTTACAAACTTTACTTTTCATTTCCAACGTTTCATTTGATCTTGCATGTTGCTGACAGATACAAACTGTGTCGTCAATTGCTCCCCTGACGGTCTGCATGGGTTCGACCCTGGTTGCATGGGAAACCCTTCATGGGTAAAATCTCAGCTGGATGTTGCTCAGATGAGAGTACAATGTAGAATTGGCAGCCCCTTGTATCAGTGTGTTTGCTGGGCAAGTGAAAGATCCCTCACATGAGGTTAACATATACGAGTATTACTGTTGAGGAACCCCATTCTCTCTCTCCCTTGTCATCAATCCATCCTAGTTAGCACCCAGAATTAGGTTCAAGGTCATCAGATGACAATTTACTAAGGGGGTTGTGTGTTTTTCATGAATGCATGAACAATGGTCAATACACTTACCAGCTGAGAGAACGCAAACTGCTTGGTAAAGTTTTCTCCAAAACGACAATTTTGTCATGATTCTGGAATTTCCCGAATATCTGAAAATTAAAATGAAACGGTAGATAATTGTCTATGATTTGCAACCAAAAGTTGTAAGTCTGGAAATTTGACTTCTATTCATTATATTCTAAAAGTTTATCAAATAGGAAGATTAATGCAATATTAACATAATAAAAACCTTGTAATTTACATATTATTCTAAAAAGTTCTTATGCAAGCTTCATATTATTTTCTTTGGTATTTTTAAAACCATAAGGCCTATGAAAGCTATGATAGGGCAAAAATCAGACATGTTTTGGAGATACTTAAATGAGTATTTTGAAAAGTAAACAATATTCAATTAAAATGTCTTATTTTTATTTTTTGATTTATATTTGCACAGCTAAGGATGAAAGGGTCTGGGAAATTAGATGCACAGATTTTGCAAATATTGGGGAAGTCCTGTTGTGTGACATATAGGTATATTTTTTTAATAAGAAATAAAAATTGAACTCTATTGATATATCCACTTGCAGATATATTTTGTAACACACCAATAATTAGTGTCGGAAAATAAATTATCTATCTATCTATCTATCTATCTATCTATCTATCTATCTATCTATCTATCTATCTATCTATCTATCTATCTATCTATCTATCTATCTATCTATCTATCTATCTATCTATCCATCTATCTATCTGTCTATCTGTCTATCTGTCTATCTATCTATCTATCTAATGCTTTTGAAAATTAAATTAACTAAAAATGCTTTTGATAAAATAACAACTAGATTTTTAAACAATTATTTCAAATCAACTAAATTCTAGCATATTGCATTTTCCATTTAAAGTCACATTCAGGTATTCTACAATGTACAAAGACCTCATTATGCCACATTCTTGCAAAATGTTTGTGAACATATCTATTCATTATTCTTCTTAGGTTTTTTAATTGACAAAAATGGAAGAGTATGGAAGAGGTGTTAAGCAAGAGAAACAGATGTTTACTTACCTGTAGGTGTTTAACTGATCTAAAAAGTGTCTGTAGACATATGTGAATGTCTTGTGATATCTGTAGACGTCTTTAAATAAGAAACTTCCTCATTTAAATGCACACATGGTATTCCAAATGCTTTACAATCAGTGGTGACTTTAACAGCAAGTGTGACTCAAGCTAAAATACCCACTGGCCCCAGCACACCATTCTAAAATGCCATAGACACCAGGAAGAGACTAAATTCTTTTTACATGACATGCACCACTTCAAAGTGTAGATGATATACAACTATATATATATATATATATAGCAACTATAAAGTGAATGTGTTTACTTATATATACTTTTAACTAGGTCACATTAAAAGAAAAATATCCACATTCATTGCCCTCGCCCCAGCCAACCAAAACCATGCATAACCAAGCATGACCACACTAGGTAAATAGAGTACATAGATTTGTAACTCTGTACCTGAGCAGTTTATATAATTGGGCTCTAATTTGTCAAAATTGCTCTTATGTTATTCAATTACCCGATAGCTTTATTCAACCAATATAATTACAGCTCCATAATGGCAATATTGTAAAAAAAAAAGAAATAACATAATTATGCTTTTAACCTTTCCAGTGGTCTTCAATTTATCATGGTTGGTCTGAGTTTTTTTTTTTAGCAATAATTATAACTGATACAATTCTTGCATTCGGTTTTGCGTTCCCCCCCCCCCCAATTGGCTTGTAATTTATCATTGGCGAACTTAGTTCCTTATTGGTCACTACATTTATTTATACCATCTGTCGACCAATCACATGCCAGTATTTCAGGGCGATAATTCCTATATTTTTTGTTGTCCACTTATCGTCTCATGTTTGACTGTTTTAGTGTTTGTCTCATGGTATAAGCTGGTTATTCACCATGGGATCTGGAATATATGTTTATCACACCTCGGGCTGTAGCCCTCGGTTGATAAATCACGTTTTGCCTCCTGTGGTGAATGAACTATACATATATCTTTATTTGTCACTGTCCATCCGCAGTCTTTTCTAACATATTGCTGTCTGTAAATTTTGTTATGCAAAAAGAGTGGACTGTTGCACTCTCAAATGGCGCTTCATGAGCCATTTCCTCATCAATCAACCTTCGTGAGCGCCCAGAATTGGGCTTAGAGGGCTGTACTTGCCATATCTATCTAGGCTATCTATCTGTCTATCTTACTGATGATTTGTCATGATCATTTTCAATACTTTCAATGTTAATTTGATTTAATCCCACTTGTTGGTGACAAGCAAACAAAACGATTATGCATCAGTTTTTTGCTTTATTATCTGTTATAACAAATCAAATGGCCTTCTCTCGATCATGACTAATCGAATGGCTCCTGTGTTGCATGTAGAAGATGAAACTTCATCGGCTATCATGAGTCAGAAAGTTCATTTTTCACAGTGAACTGGTCTGACTCTCTTTTTGCATAACTAACAGATAGGCTTCGTGTAATGTGCTCTGAAAATACCTCGAGGATCCTTTGCCATGCCACCTTGTTAATTAGATTTAGACATCGATTGGTGTTATTCTAACTTTTAATTCACAAATATATATCATAATATTATATATATTATTATATTATATATATAATTTTATAATTAAAATATTATATATCTCATAAAATTGTATGCGTCACACGCATGTAAAGAATTGTCTTATGTCAGGTTTTTGTCTTATTAAAATTCATCGGTCTGGCTTGAGATAAGGTGTTTCTTGCTTTAATACTGAAAGGTTATTTTTAGCCATTTTTTGAAAGGGAATAAGATAGCTCATGAATCAAAGGTTGTATGGTTAAAAACTCAAATCGAAAGCTATAAAAATGAAAGTGGGTCAGAATTTGTGAAATGCAAAATCCTTGTATTTATGCAATAATTCACAAAGATAGATGTGTGTTTCTGTAGGAATTTTGGTTTGTCATTTGCCGTAGACCAATGTATCGACAAAAAGTATAGAAAATATTATTAAGGCATAAAATGTTTGAGAAATAGCTTTTATTTATACCAACAAAAGATGCATGAAACTCAAGTGGTCTAGTCTCTAAGAATGGCATATCTCCTCAAACTGTTTGTTTCACATTCTTCAGCTGGGTGGCTGAGTGGTTAAGGTTCCCGCATGCTCCGCTGATGGTCTTTGCTACATCTCGAACGTCGGTTGGAGAACCCGAAATTTTCAGTGGGTTGTCACGAGGAAATGTCAAAATCCCTGCTGGATGTCTTTCGGATGAGACATTAAATTGGTGGCCCCTTGTATCAAAGTCAAACTTCAAAAATCTTTTATTTTGCCGGGATGGCCCATCCATTTAACTTTGGTTTCCAATGAGTTACTGAAAACAAAGACACACAAAATGTGTGTTTCAGGTTAAAAGAATTGCTGGTTATGTATAGGGGTCAAAATTTGAAAACCTTGAAATTTCAGCTGAAAAAATTTTGAAAATTTTTCGTTCCAGAAATGCCTTTTAAAGTTTGCGTTGGGTGGGTCAAACAGTCAGCTATCACTGCACTTTCATGTCCAAGGGTCCCAATGCCCCGCTGATCTGTACTGAGGTGATAAACACAGCTGTAATGTTTTTTGACTGTCATTAAAATCACACTTCTAACTAAAAAATCCTGACCACTTAGGGCTAAAAAATCTATTGCCAATGATTAGGCAAGTTGCTTGCACATTTTGGGCCAAGTTTCAGGTCTCTAGTGCCAATTATTTTTGAGAAACTGCATTTAATCAATTAAAATACCAAATATGTGTGTCATTAGCATCATGCCTATAACTTGAAATCCGTACCACTTAGAACTGAATAATGTATTACCAACAAATAGGAAAGTGGCTTTTCTGCACACATTGAGCTATATTTCAGGTCTCTATGACCAATAGTCATTGAGATAGAACATGTCCTTGAACCAAAAATTTACAAAAACAAACAAAAATACTCTTTTCATCAATATTTTGGATTCTAAATAATAAAGATGATCTCCACTACCTCCTCCAGTGCCCAGTGTCTTTACTAAACCATATTTCAGATGCTAGACAATGGTTAAATGTTACTGGAACCCCATAATTGGTTAGTAGTTTCAGAGAAGCATCAAACTTCATACTAAGCATGTCAGATGCAAAGAAAATGCAAAAATGTTATGCAATAGTCTGTTGAAACATTTATTGATAATATATATTCAACTGATTTCAACTGAAGTCACCTGCAACAAAATTTTAGTGACGTAAAGGCAAAAAGCCATTTTTGACATGATGCTAATGACAGTGTGATGCTAATGATAATTACAGTAAAAATCTTTGCAGGGACCAGTGGAAAACTGGCAGTCTGGCAGTATGTGCATGCAATGACCTTATGAACACCAGACATATGTTCACAGTGATTTTGGTCCAGGAATATACAGTCTGAATAGAGTAGCAAGGCGTTTGCTAATGACAAATTGAGATAGGACAACTGACATGCCTACAGAAATACTCTAATATGTTGGTTTACATAAATGACACAGAGCTAAAGATAGTTCAGTTATTTTCTTGGGTTCTCAGACAACATCAGACACAAGGTTTTCTCACAGAATGTGTGTCCCTTTAATTTTTATTAAGAAACAAATCCGGCGTGATGCTAATGACGCTATATTGGAGACATCGACACAACAACCTCCTGCTCTTATACAGAATATTATTTCAGCTATTGGTGACCAGTTTTTAGAAGACTGACAGTCAAGTCTCCATGTATGGAAGAGTTTAATTGAATTAGGATCCTGTAGTAGTTTTTGTGATACGATCTTTCAAAGAAAATGTTGTTGGAGACAGGCCATTTTCAGGGGGGTAGGCCACTTCAATGCTATTTTTGGATGGGATTAAAATATTCTGCCGCATATTTTTTGTGTTAAAAGTTTTGCTAATATCCTTGTCTATGACAAATGACAACAAGAGGTCCTCTATTGGTCTTCCTGCCATCATGAACTATTGTTAAACACCGGAGACAAGAATTTCAGACTTATCAAATTTTGACCCATAGACACTGTGGCAAAACTGGACGAAGGTAACTGGGTTACCCTCGTCTCAATTTCTCAAAATTAATTGAAAACATATGCTGCGCAGCAGCAAACCTTCAGCGAATAACACCTTTAGAAGATTACAATAATATCATAAAATTGGTGTGTTTGCGAAATTGCTTATAGATATGCAATAGTGGTCGAGTAATGGCCTTCAATTATCTCTATTTGCCCGCTGCCCTGCCATCTTCCAATCTGTTTGCCAGGATTTGTAAAATCAGGAAAAAGCCTTATTAGACTAATTTACGCATATTATGGTATAGTTTCATGCATGTACAAAGTGTAGGTTATGAGGTGTCGGTTGAAAACCAAAAAATATAACTCTGTTGTAATTTTCTGAAGTTTTTCCAATGATTCATAAAGTGTTAATGCTGTAATATTTTTTTAGGATGACAAAAAAGGAGGATACTGTACTTATTGCTCATATGCAGAGAACTTCTCACAACTTTTTACATAAACAGAGCTATGAGTGGTACGCCAGGAAAAAAATCTGAAGCCAGGCTGCTGCCAGGAGGTCAAAAGATCATTATTATCAAACAAGAAAAAGAATAAACTCAACTGTGACAATATTAAACTGGTATTCATGAAAAGGGGATATGAAGCTTGGGTTTTAACTGTGTGCATTGTCCACATTCTTACCATCAGAAAGTGCACAAATTAGCTTGTTCATGTCCTCCTGCCAGTCAAGGATGTGCAAGGATGGCCAAGGATGGGTAAGGATGAGCCAAGGATGAGTAAAAGGATGAGCCAAGGACCCTCCAGGATGCATCCTGGTGGCCACAGGGTCATCAGGGAACTAACAAGGTGGAGCAGGATTCACTAAGGATAGCCCAGGATCCACCAAGGATAGCCAAGGATTCACTAAGGACAATGTAGCCATTTATCCATCCTGTTCATCCGGCAACAAAAATTGAACATGTTCAATTTTTTGTTGTGATCCGTGGTGGAGATGAAGGATGCTCCAGGATGGTCAAGGATGGCCCAGGACCCAACAAGGATGCAACAAGGATGCAACAAGGATGTAACAAGGATGTAACAAGGATGTCAAGGATGAGTGATCCTTCTTCATCCGTGAGTATCCTTGGATGCATCCTTGAAGGTGTGAACACCACATTACACGCATCAAAAAGCACTGCTACATTGTATAGGTGACTTGTTTAGAAAATTGCATTACTGTATATGCAATAGTGGGCAAGTTTTGGCTCCAATATAAAAAAATTATTTTAAATATTTTTGATCAATATTATATACTATAGAATAGCCATCTGTCAGACCATGAAAAGGCACAAATTGACCATATAAGCCACATGTGTACCAAACTTCATCCATATATATGGAATAGTGACAAGATGTTGGGCCAGAAACAAAAAATTAATTTTTATTATTTTTTCAATACTTCAAGAAGTATATAATATTTTCCTTCAGATCTCTCAAAAGGCACAACTGGACCATATTAACCATATGTGTACCAAACTTTATCCATGTACATGCAATAGTGACCGAGTCTTAGCCCAAATAACAAAAAAAATATGTTTTTATATATTTTTCTCATTTTTTCAAAAAGTATAGAATATCTGTCAATGAGACCATCAAAAGGCACAACTAGACTATATAGGCCACATGTGTACTAAATTTCATCCATGCACATGCAATAATGACCGAGCCTTGGCCCGGAAACGCAAAAAAAATAATTTTTATATTTTGTTAATTATTTCAAAAAGTATTTAAGATCTATTCATCAGACCATCAAAAGGCACAACTAGACCATACAGGCTAGATGTATACCAAATTTCATCCACGTACATTCAATAGAGGCTGAGTGCTGGGCCGGAAACGATCTATCCGCCCGCCGCCCGACCGCCCGCCCGCCCCCCCCGGCGGACGGACAGCATTTTTACCCAAGTGATTACAATACCTTCTTCGAACTTCGTTCGCTGAAGGTAAAAACTAGGTCATCCCGTTGAATCCCATGTTAAAGAAGGACGAGGGTAACTGCTTTTCTCCAGATTGAATGACTAAGGTAACTGTGATTGATGACGAGGGTAACTGCTTTTAAAAAATTTATTAAAACCTAGTTTTACATGCTATATATAACTGTAAAATTAACTAAATTCTATTCTGAAACAACTAATAAATTGGCAGTATTTCTCTACAAAAATATTTAACAAGATTCAATCGTTTGCATAGGCGTATTTCGCAGGGGGTCAGGGGGGGCTGCAGCCCCCCCTGGCATCAGGGCAAATGGCATATATCAGGGCAAATCCTGACCAATCAGGGCAGATCCACTGCCCTGGTCACATCTGTGCCATGTTAAAATTTCAGGGCAAAATAGCGACAGCCCCCCCGCGAAATGCCTGTCCCGTATGCCTATGATCGTTTGTAATGCAATAAAAAGCCTTTTTTCTTTTTAGAAAGCAAATAATCTGGGGTTTTCTTTCCTGGAGTAATATGTTCAAATAAAGGCCCCCCTCTACCCCCCCCCCGACCCAGAATAAAGGCCCTGGATACCAGGTTGGTGTCTGAGCTGTGCAAAATAATAACAATGACCCTTGAATAGAGGCTCCAATTAAGTTCATCATTTTTTAGCTAATTCAGCACCCACCTTGAATACAGGCCCCTTAAATAGAGGCCCTGCTGATCCCTCAGACCTCTCGAATTGTTTGGAGGCCACCTAAAAAGATGTAAGGGGGCATCTTATCTAGTAAATTTGGTCGATTTTTTGTTGGAGGAAGGGGGGATGAGTGAAAGGAGAAAAGGAGAAGGAGAAGGGAGGAGAAGGAGAAGGGAGGAGAAGGGAGGAGAAGGGAGGAGAAGGGAGGAGAAGGGAGGAGAAGGGAGGAGAAGGGAGGAGAAGGGAGGAGAGGAGAAGGGAGGCGAGGAGAAGGGAGAAGGGGAGAAGGGAGGAGAGGAGAAGAGAGGAGAGGAGAAGGGAGGAGAGGAGAAGGGAGGAAGAACGATTCAGTCGCTAAATTTTATAACTGGTAGACATTACATAAAATGCCCAAGGGCGTATCTAGAAATGGCCTGGGGGGGGGATACAATTCATGGGGTAATAGGCCTACAGGATGATTTGTGGCTTTTCTTATCTTTCCCATGTTCAATTTCTTCATTTTGTTGAACTGAAAATGTCCATTAAATTACATCCTGTACGTGCATGTACCTTCAGAATTAAATACATCCTTCATACTCAGATGAAAAAAGTCAATAACGATAACGATAACGATATTTTTATAGGTCATAATCTATAATCAGATACAGAGAATGAAATATTGTCACATGGTATTTGACCGTAAGTTAGTACAGTTACAATTTGAGAATTTTACCAAAACATGAACAAAAGTGCCTTGTAGACGCTTTGTACGAGCCCTAGGGACTCTCCACCTTCTACCACTAGGTAGCAGTTTAAATTCATAAAACAGTGGGTGTGATCTGCATTTCTGGACCTTCTTAGCCAGAGCCATAGTTCTTTCTCTAAAGAGATCTTTATATGCCAACAGTGCCTCTGCGCAGTCTATCTATCTATCTATCTATCTATCTATCTATCTATCTATCTATCTATCTATCTATCTATCTATATCTATCTATCTATCTATCTATCTATCCGTCTGTCTTACTTGTCCCCTTTTCCCTTCCTTCCTTTTCCCCTTTTTTCCTTCCTTCGTTCCTTTCTTCATTCCTTTCCTTCTTCATACATTCTCTCCCTCTCTTTGTAGTGTGTTTTTAAGCTTTTTAATTTATAAACACTTTCTCTGGCTGTCTCTTGGCTGCACTGGAATCAATGCAGCAGGGCATTCAATATTTGTGGTAAACACTAAACAGTACATTTCGGTTGGCTAAATGTTAGTAAATTTATTGTTATGAAATTTTACAAAAAATTATTCAAGGTAAGTCAATATAAAAAACTCAATCCAAGACTTGCTGAACTTATGTCATGATTTTTGCAGTTTAAGACTTTTTAATTAATTTTCGTATAAAAAATATACTCTGAGAATCTTTTAAAATGGATCACAAAGTGATGGGACACCATGGGTAGTATTTTGTGTACAAGGGTAACTCTTAATCAGCATATCCCGTTAAGCCAAAACAACAATAAAAATCTATAGTATTTACATATTTTTGTCAAACATTTTATGCACATGCGTAACTTATTTTGCTTTTTAACATGTTTAAACTGCAGTCAGAATAAAACAACGAAGAATAAAAGTCATATTTCAAGGTCAACAGGGATTAGAAACAAAGAATACAAGTCTCAGATGTATGTGGCAAAACAAAAATAGAGGTTTGTGTTGAATGCTTGAATAATAGTTATTGTACCTTTTGTGATGGTATGGGTAGGTCCTGTTGTCTATTCTCTTTGAGTTTATGGATATTAATTTTGAGTGAAAAGGGGACAACTGCCCTCGTCACAGCAACAAGCATGGTCACAGTAACCCTCGTCTCGAGGTGCAGTTACCCTCATCATTTCGGAGGTGCTTTAAGCCATTTCTGGAGTAACACAGCCTCAATCGGCACTTGCTCTTTCTTGTAATGTTATTTTCGATTGCTGACAATGGTCATACACCACTTGAATAACTTGTAAAATCACTAATAAGCTCATATTCATGATTACATAATATTTAAGGCTATTTTAGAGACGAGGGTAACTCAGTTACCCTCGTCCAGTTTTGCCACAATGTATAGAGCTGACAGTGACTGAAAGTATTCTAACAATTTCTATCTGTCTGCCTGTCTGTCTGTAACTGGAAGACAATAAATCACAATTGCTTGCTTTTCATCCATTATGATTTAATAACATCCTCTTATTGACTCATTCTTGTGAATTTGCTTTTTAATCAGCTCTGCCATAAGGCTTGTTGCTCTCATTATGCACCTGATCAGCTGCTGAGCAGAACCAATCCTTCCTTCCTCTACATGTCAGCTAAACTTCTAAAGCTTCTTCCTTTCATGTCTACTTCATCCTTTCTGTTTCATTCCTTTCGTTCCTTATGATCAGATTGTCTGAATTTGTCCATCCCAATAATCAATCAAGATGTTTCCAATTTCCAATCAATGGTTTCCTCTTCTTAAAGACAAATCAGAAGTGTGACAGTATAAATAGTGAAGACTTGGTTACTTTAGGCCAAGAGGCACTTAAATATCATCAAAGATGAGGCTCTAACACTGTAATTGCATGACATGCCTTTCACAGTGCAGCTGCCTCACTCTGCCTGGCTATTAGGCCTTAACCCAACAGGTGCAATAAACAGGCCTGTGTTATGCTGCTACAAATTCATTTAGCACATGTTTGCCTGGTTGCTAGGGGCAGTCATGTGACCAAACTTGGAACTCAGATCAAACATGGCGGCCGTATGGAATTTACACAAGGAACTAATGATCTACCTTTTAATTTTGATTTTTGCAATTTCACAAAATGACACATGTGCAAAATACCTGGAAGGGTCATTATCAAGTAATCAGGTAAAATAATGATCCATTTCAGAGCTCTTACATGCTATTTGCCTCACATTAAATGGAGTTTAAATGGTGGCATTGTGATATCATTTTTCAGGATTGGTACTTCTTGGCAAGATTTTGCTTCTTATCCAACAGAGGGAGATTACAATACCAATTTTCATATCCTAAGGTGAGAAAAATATTCATTGTCAACAATTATTGTAACAATTATTGGTGAAGATTCTATGACATTCCATGTCATCAATTGCCTGGCCTTGTGAAAACCAATAATTAAAATACAATATGCCTGTATTGATCTCATAAGTTCATTCAGGCATGATATTGCAGTCTACCAATTTGACATTGTTACCTGTTAGATAATTGATCTATTGCAAAATTATTTTTTTGCCCAGTATTATATATAATTGAAAAAAAAAAACAAAAAAAACAATGGCATCTTCATTACTTGTCAACAAAACTTCTCCAGCAGGTATCAAAGACATTCATCCAAGACAAGTCGATTCTGGGAGATACATGTTGTAATATATACTGAATATAGAAGAAAATATGAAAACGTTTCTTGTAAAGTGATATCCTGCACAGGCATTAAATTACATTTTTGATGAAATGGCGATTGCATGTGGATATCAAATCAAAGATATTTGAACTTTGCTTGTAAGTTAAAATATTCTGTATAGGCATCAAATTAGGGGGGCAACCGGGGGGGGGGGGGCTTGACATGTTCCTCAACGTAAAATTATTTATTTCACGGTAACATAATGTTTATTTTAACTGTGCGACATCCTCAAAAATTACCCCTGTGTTTGAAAAAATAAATAATGTAATCTTGTCTAATCTAAAACTGACTGGAAGATTTTGACCCATATGTAACTGTTTGTGGAGGAATGAAAATTGGCAGAAATTGGTGTCCCACAAACCTCAAATATAACACATTATGACCCCATATGTTTTTTTTCTCAATTCTCATTGGATAAGCAGTTTCCAAAGGCCATTTGGTAGAGTTACCAGGTTGAAAGCTCAAGTACCAAATATTCACTCAAGCAAAATGAGTTAATAAAATCATAATTATTATGTGATATCTTATTTCATGATTTTGTAGGAAAACTATGCTCCCCAAAATGTCCTCTTATACTACGATGAGGCTGACCAGTGGCCAGCAGTCTACAAAACCGGATTGGTAAGTCGACTTAAACTCGACTAAAATATTTTAATTTTAGTTATTACAGGCAGAGAAAGTCGGGTGATTACGCTTGGCTGTTTTAGGACATTACAGTCTGTCACTTTGATATAGAAAAAGAGTAGACTGTTGCACTGTGAAAATGGCACTTCGTGTGTCATCATGCTGACAATTTTTCATGATCATAGCCAATACTTTCAATGTTGATTTGATTTAAGACTTATTCCGCTTGTTGGTGACGGAAGGATTATGCATCTGATTTTCACTCTAAAATCTGTTATGACAAGTCAAATGGCCTTATCTTGTTCATGACTAATCAAACAGCCTCTAAGTTTTCCATGTTGAAAGCAGAGAAGATGACACTTCATTGGCTATCATGATTCACAAAGTGCATTTTTCACAGTGAGCTGGTCCTTATTTTTTCTATGACAAAGTGACAGACTGTAATGGTGTTGCTAAAGGGCCTGTCCTTTATGTTGATATGAGTGGTCAATTTGTCATTGTGAGATATGTGACCACACTGTTAATTGGCATGACTAATTCAATGACTTGTGCTGATTACAATGGCAAGTACAGGCTTGTCTTACTATCTTACTACATAGGCCCGAAGTCATCTTCCTGGATGTTTTAGTCCCTATCTCTTACGAGACGTTTGGGTGACCCGTGACCGCCAAATTCGGACAGTGAACTTGTGTTGTTGTCCTGAAACAATTTGGCTATTTTTTTTTCTGATTGAAAATTTATTTCCCCAACATTTTTTTTACTCCATTTTTCCCCCCAATATTTTGTCACCCAAAATGTTTTTTTGTAACAGTGTATGTGCCCTTCCAGGCTTTACTAGTGATCTCACAAGGAACTTTGGTTATCATTTCAAGTGGGCCTTATTGGATTATTACCTCACTTTCTGGACACATGTATAAGTCATCAAGGATGTCATGGTGTGTATATGAATGTGACCTCACAATTGCATCTTGGCACACGATTTTTGGATATCATGGTGTGAATAGGTTTTAATTATCCCTCAATAAATGCTATGGAATATAATAAAGAATGAAACCTTTCCTAGACCAAAAACTTCATTGTATAGAAAAGGATTATAGAAAAGGATTATGTGCCGAGAAAGAATGGATTATATCGAACATAATATATCATGTTTTATATTAATCCCAAATCGGATATCGCTTCTATTTCAGTCATATTATATTACATTCTTGGAACTAATCCAATATTTCTTTTGTGCTCTGATCATATTGATTGATATATTGATTTATCATGGAAGCAAGATGATGATCCAATAGCAGCATCTAAACTATAAATCTATAGAAATGCATACCTTGAAAAGTATCCATTATTGTGATTTTCTCTGGTTGGCCAAATTGGTTAATGGTTATAGCGTCTTGTGTATTCACATGGTCAAGAACACTTGCTGGCTTTGAGGGCATGGATTCGAATCTCAATCCGGGAACTCACTTTAGTCCGAGCCCATGGGACATTAAATGGAGGCAGGCTGTATCCAGGATTCTATGCTGGGGCAACTGAAAGACCCTGGTTATCCCTGAATTAATAGGTTATGTGCCAGACTCTCAGTCTTCTCATCTCATCATCATACGGCGGTCACCAAAAATAAAAGTGCAGCTCCCTCCACAAAGATGATGGTTGAGCTGCCCCAGCTGTTCCAGGGTATACCACCACAACAAAAGTCAAGTCCACTCACATCTAAATCGGGTGTGGGGGACTAAAGGATCTTCATATCCCAACCGTATGCCTTTTGGAGAAATTGCATCATGGCTCTAGTTTTTCGGTATTTTGTATATATATCAGATCCATAGCAGAACTATCTGCTCAGGATGAATTCTAATTGCAACATCCATTTTTCCGTGGACTGTAGCGCCATGTGAAAGATCGTCATTAGTTTTTGTGTTGGTTCAAGGTTTCTAAATGTAGATCTTTAAAAGTCATGACTGGCTGACTCCAGGCTGAGACAGCTTTAGATCAATTCCTTTTAACCTTGGCAAAGAATCAAATACTGTCTTTAACGCATGAGGCATGGCATCAGAAAGTGAACTTCTCAATTTTAAAGTTCTAAACGTGCGGGAACTCATCAGAACTTTGATGCAGCTTTGTGTCACTGGTTCTGAAATTTGTACCCTTTTGTCAGGTTTTGGCAGCCCTGGGACCCATGCGTGGTCATGGGTCGTCCCATGCAAAATCATGAGAATTTGACCATGTGTCGGGAGAATTGTTCTAAATCAGTCAATTTCCGTTCAAATTTCCTGAAATTTTGGTTTAGGGTAGCCCACTTATTTTACTACTGACGGCACTAGATTTGATAGCATTTTCACAAAGACTTGCAGGGTAAAAATAACTTTTAAATTGGAGAAATGCCAAAGAAAATTGAGCGACAGCCATCAGCCTCATTTTTGTGTCTTATGTCACCCTTGTGACGTCACTAAAATTACCTATGACATCACAAATGTTTGTTATGACATCACTCTCTCCCACCCAATGAGAAGACGCCATTTGTTCAAGAAAAAAAAGCGTTTCTTTAACTTCACAGGGTCAGTGTTCATTTATTTTAACATGTAGAGATATAGATATAGATGCCGTCAGTAGCAAATTTTGCATACTTTCAGATGGTATGATTGAAATTAACAAGATTAACATAATTTTTGAGATATCTTGATTCTCCCTAACCATGTCTTTCAAATCTAATGATTTTTAGAGGCGATGCATCAGCCTATCGCTGATATAGTCTTAGTGATTCTATATATAGCCACTCGCCTCTGTATAGATGGCCACAGGCCTCCCGACAGGAGGCTTTTCCAAGATTCGGAATTTCAGGCTGTGAAACTTCGTCATCAGAACGGGTAGCCAGCGTCGTAGTAAAATGCGGACGGACCTAATTTGCGGAACGGCGGGCCGCGGGATTTCGTAGTAAAACGCGGATGCGCAGTTGCGGAACAGGCCGCTTTTTGCGGGATCGGGCCGAAATTAAATGTAGATGGGATGAAATATGTGGAACAAGCTGAATTTGCTTTATAAATCGCCTCTATTTTTTTTTTGAAAAAATTTTCTTGTTCAATGGGAGGATCCATCACCCCTGTCCCAGGGGTCCAGGGCTAGGTTTTGGCAGCCAGAATTGCATACTCTTGGTCAGGTTGTCATAATGAGCCCTATAGCCTATGCAAATTTAATTGTACAGATGACACATTTACTTTGCAATAATTACTTGTGATTCACATTTTTCAGAACTGCTCAGCTAAAGAAAAGAAACTACGACCAGAAAACAACCAAATTATCACCTTAACGACCGCTCACACATGGTCGGGATGCACTGAAACCACAATCACTGATCAAAACACGGTGCTCAATTGCACGGCGGGTAGAAGTTTCCGATCCGCGAGAGAAAGATGGTGGTTTCTGGCTGTCAGCCATTGTGGCGGACCTGTGAGTACTATCTTGTGGTAGATGTTGTTTGTGTCTTGAAAATATTATTAAATTGTTGGGTTTTACCATTGATGAGGTTACAAATTGCAATTGAAAGTATTTTAGACTATGACTACCCAGCTAGTACTTATGTGGTGAGTTCTTTCCAATGAGATCCTCCCTGCAATGTGTTTGGAAATTGCTTTCTGCCTCTTTACAATTTATAGTTGCATTAATATATATATAAATAAATATTTTACAAAAAAGGAACTAATGATCTGTTTAAACTTTAGCTTGGATATAAATAGTTTGAATTAGTGACATTCAAAGTCAAAGATACTTTTATTTAAGCAGGGTAGCACAATCAGAAGTAATACATCTGTTTTTCATTGTGGCCCTAACGTATAACTATTGTATAAATATAAACAAATACAATATAAAAATGAAAGATAAAAATGATAAAAAGTAAAACCATCAACATTAGACTAACTTATCCCATAAATGTTGTATGGACATTGGTATTTCAGTGTAGATGAAGCGTCATATTGTTACATCACAAACAAGCAGACAATTATTTCTTGCAAGTTATATTGTTGTAATGACAAGTCAGAATAATTAATTTACCAATCCCATTCCAGGGTATAAAATTGAACTACAAACTCTGGATGACAAACGGAGACCAAGATGACTTCTTCTTCCGCCATTTTTCTGCTGACGAATTTTGTAAGTAAAAGACCTTGTATTTTTTTCGTACAAAGTTATGTGATAAATATTTAAAAAAACAATGTGTAATCTATCGGTGCTCCAAATAAAAGCACATGCAATGGATAAAACCACAAGGGTTCCAACTTCTGGACTTTCCAGATACAAAATCAGAATATATAACCCTGGTCCCTGGACCAGACCTCTTTTTTCGAAGACCAGATGTGGAACACACCATAAAGGCACTCCAGTCCGCAATACTAATTGAAGACACCCATAAACCATAACATGTTGGACATCTATTATGGAGACCTCAGTTTAAAATAAATTCAACACTAGGTGTTAGTGTCCACATCCATTGAATGTTTTTATGCCCCCAAAAGTAATAAAATTAATATTCATTCTTTTGTCGTTTGTATTTCAGATATACTGCAGACTGATATAGCTTTCATCATACAGTTTACTATCATTTTCATTTTGGCTATTTATGTGGCCAGTGAGTTATGATATTTCCGGATGTTTTTCCTCCACGCACAATAACACCTTCTTATTATCTTTACTTTGACCTCAGAATATCCACTGGATATTCTTAACTTTGACTGAAACGTTTTAGCCTGAGTAAATAGACTTGATGTGGAGAACTTCCTTGCCTCCAGACTGTAGATGTTTTAAACTTTCTTTTCATTCCTCTCTTTTGGTCTTTTTTTTTCGAATTCACTAAAGTTATTTTTGAATTTCAGCTGTTGTAAATTTGGAGAATGCTGTTTTTACTTCGCTTTCGTTTTGATTTACCTTTTTTGTTTGAAATTGTCAATTGTAGTTTTTGTTTGCCTCTCAGACAGTGTCTGTTTGTTTATTTGTTTTGGTTTTATTTAATTTCTGTGTTGTTATATTTATTTGGAAAATTTGTTCTCCCTCTTCCCACAGATATCTTGCAAGTGGACATAGCTTTTCTTTTGATTTTCATTGTCATGCTTGTACTCTCTGTGGCATGTGGAGGTATGTTTATGTTTCTTCATTTTCTTGCACTATTCCGTGTGATTATTTTAGGCCACACATAATTGATTTTTAGCTTCTCGGATCTACCTGACCAACATATTTCCTACGTATGAGTAAAAAATTGACTTTACCCACAATAATTATTCAATTGAAATTATTAAAATTTGAAAATTTGACAATAGGCCTACAGATTTTTTTTCGTCCTTCGGGCACCCAAAGAAAAAGTACCTTGAGAAGATCCGAGAAGCTAAAGAGCAATTATGTCTTGTTGTATGATCATGATATGTTGATCTCAAAATTGTGCATCTGCTTTAGGGGTCTCATTATATTTTACTGAGGTTTCCTTTCCTATATAGTATATCCAGTAAATTGCAATTAAGGCAATTGCTTTTACCAATAGTCTATCTTCTCCTATTGTCCCAACTTAGTTTATTTCATATTTTCCTTATCAACATTCCTGAATATAAAATGATTTAACTATTCCCTAATTTTACTGAATGATTGCAAAATTTTGTGGTTACCTTTATCATCATTTTCACTGCATGAGACCATGCTATTAAATATTAATCATTTACCAAGTTAATTGTATTGTTTGCACTATTGTTAGCAATAATTTATGATACAATATAAGGCAATTAAGCCATGCTTTTTTACATCACTATGAGAAAAGAGTTTTCTGCATTTTAAAGGGCTATTTTTCACACTACAGTTAACTATTGATTTCTTTTTACATTGTGATATTTTAATGTTTTGGTAATAGGCCTATGTATATTATGTTAAACTATTCTCAAATGACTATTGCAAAAGTATTATCAAAGTTACATTTTCAGATACATTCTTCTGTCATATTTTGATATGTTGGTGCAAGTCTGTGTCAATTACATCAAAACTGGCCATTTTCCAGAAATGTTCACCTGATTGGTCAAATTTAATGACACACTAACTAGCGTATTGGTTCATAAAATATCCACAACATCCTCATAAAATGGCAGATAATGTGTTAAAATCAATAATATGGCTTAGTTCCACAGAAGTGATGCTTTGAGTCTTAAAAATAAAAAAGGACGGTGTATCCAAGAAAATCAATAAATTTTCTACTAAAAATTATTTTTTAGCTCAAAATTTTTTTAGTTTTGCTACGCCGTAAGCAGTTTCATAGCATAAATCTTTGGCACGTGGATCATGTCAAGTTCAATGGCAAGCTCAAAACAATATTTTTATGTTAAAGTAGTAGACCGGCAGCCCAGGGGCTCTAGCCTAATCGAACGAGGTACCACTAACGGAGCATATGGGAATAAAGACAATAATAAGGCGCACCAGAAAACCCATTTCTGGCGCGGCGTATCGGTCGCGTTTACCCCTGGTGGCCATTTTCCAAGATGGCCGCCATAAAAATAGGTGCATGCTGTTTTTGGTCTAGATCTTTAATGGCTTATCCGATTTTGATAATTTTTGGGTCAAAATATATGTATTTCAATATTCCCAATGCAATGATGTCATAAAAATTTCAATATTATAAGCGATTCATGCTGTTTTTAAGGATCAAATGCAAAAAAAGTGAAAAATTTGAAAAAAAATCAAGACTCTCCGGCAAAATAAGGCATCATAGTCAATGAATGGTTGATTTTAGGGTAAAAATAACATCATAAAAAACTTCCTGACATACAGAAATACCAGAATCCATGTCTTATTTGTTGCTGTGTGACATTTAGTGTTGAGGATATTCTCATTTACATGACTGGTCACGTCAAGTGAGAATTGTGACGTGACGACGTCACGTTTCAGCAGTGGTGCATCTTATGTGTCTGATTTAGCATAACTCTTCAACAGCTTATCAGATTTTTATAATTTTTGTGTCAAAATATATATTTTTCAATATACCCAATCCAATGGTGATGCTAAAAATAGGAAATCACAAGTATTTTATATTCTTTCTAATGATCATTTGTAAAAAAAATTTAAAATTTAGGAAAAATTCAGGATTTCCAGGCAAAACAAGGCATCTTATGACTTGTAATATTGACTTTAGAGTAAAAATTCCACCTTTAATCAATTCCAAATGTTCTAAAATATCAGCAGGTATGCCTATTTTGTTGCTATGTCATTTTTGGTCTTGATAATATTTACATTTTTGTGAGCAACCATGTCAAGTAAAATTATGGCGTTGTGATGTTATATTTCTGCAGTGATGCATACGTTTGTCTAATTGGATGCAAATCTGAAACATATTATCAAAGTTTTGGATCTGCATATTAGCATGGTGCATTTTCTGCTATTATGCAGTTTTGTCAATAATAAGTATTAAATTTATAAATGCTTTTTTCATGGTCAAATACAAAAATGTGAAAAAACACATAAATCGCACATAATTATCATTGGCATTGTTGTTAATTACCATATTGGTTGCAGACTGAAAAATTAAGCCATACAAAAAATCTCGCCTATTCCATTCAATTCCTACAACCAACCATGCAATGATTGCATACAATCCCCCATCTCTTCTTTATCAATGAATGGTTCACCTGCAACACCTGGGAATGGTCCCAAGCTATTGATAATTCGACATGTTCCTTGTAAGGAACACGTTGAATTATCAAGATTGGTCCAACAAACGGGGCGGGCTGGGCAGGCCGGGATTTTTTTTTTTCGTTGTTTCACATTTTTAGTGGAGGTGAGTACCAATCTCCATTTATGCAGTCACAATGAGAGAATGGAAGTTGTGGTGGGAAATTTGAAATTTGAGCATTTTCAGAATGTCTTTTGGGCCCTGACTTGGCCATTTTGTTTGGAGATGTTTGGAGTCAAGAAATAATATAAGTATAACTTGATTATAGAGCACTAGCATAAGACCCGTGAAAGTATGTATGAAAGAGAAGGGGGAAAATAAAGGGTGTTTTCTAATGGTCTATGGTTAGATTATGGGAAAAAATCACATCAATTTCTGTGACTGTAATTTGAACATGAAATGCAGCTAAGGACATCGTAGACAATACAGAAAAGCAGCTTGCACGTTGTCATAACTGGGCAATCCGTAGTTTGGCTGGAGTCGCGTAAGGGGTCCATGAATTAATAGTATGATGTATCTGGCATAGTTATGAATCGCAGGCATGTTGTAATTTGGACAAGACTTCGTTTGCTTTGAATCTTGATTGGATGTACCGTTAAAAAATTATGTGAATTGTGTCTGTGTATGAAATCAGATGTCCACCATTTTGTAAATCATGTGTGTTGTGTTCTGTGTATGAAATGAGCTGACCTGGAACTATGTCATGGTGACATTTGGATGTTATTGCTCAGTTTACTGACCTTGGAATTTATGTCATCATAAAACTAGGTCACAGGAGATGAGATTTCAATAGTTATACAAATTTCCAAGTATTTCAGTTAAATACAGTGTAGGATGTATTGATGGATAGAAGAATTATCATCAGATTGCTAGCTAGATAAATGGATAGATAAATACTGCTAGATATATAGCATGGCTGAAAAAGTAGGGAATTCGGGCATGTCATTGCCTGGAAATCTCTAAATCTCGCTTAAAATTTTTGAAAAAGGTCCAAATTTCTGACTCGGAAATATGGAGGCTTGATTCGCGAGAATTCATGGGAAATGTTATCGTATTTCATCAAATTGCCTTGAAATTCATATTTTTCCTAGCCCTGGACAGATAGAATGGATGGATTTTATGAATTAGATAGATTGCACCACCCGGAGAATCTATCCTAGACAAATAGGTTTGATATGTCAAATTATCATAAATTGACATAATGCTTTCATATTCAACAAAGTCTAGTGACTCCAGTTCGATTCACATCTTCACAGCCAATTTTGACCTTAATTTTGAGGTATCACACTCAATCTTTACATCAATCAGCATAATAGCCAATGGCCATGCAGATCTGGATCTATCCAGAAGTGATAACTTTCTGGGCCTTACGGTTGAGCTTCAGCGGCCATTTTCCTAAAAGTCTGGAAGTTTTAAAAACATGAATTAATCACACGAAGTTGTGCTGATCGGTTCAGTCTCGAGAGTGGTTTGCTGTATTTAGCAGAGGCTGTGCTGGAGTGGATTGCATGAATTAGATGGATAGGTTATAAAGATGAAATAGGTAGCTTACACTGATTACAATAGATAGATAGATTACAGATTTGTCAAAAGGGTTTGGTAAGCGAGAGCAATAGGATGCAATTTGGTACTTGTGTTATAATTTGTGACAGGGTCCAACATGTCCAGGAGGGGTTAGGGTCAGCTCAGTTGGTAATGCACTGGTTTGCCAATCACTGGGCCCTGAAATTGTGATGGAAAGGAATTTCAATCATCCTTTGCGCTTTATTGCTGTGTCCTCCCCTGTAATTACCCCACATAAATACAGGACTTAAAGCTCAAATGGTCCATCCATCGGTCCAAAATATCCATGCCAATCAGACATGGGATTTGAACTCTTTGCAAAGTCTAGATTGATAAACTGAGTTGGTCATTTTGGCACTCTTCAAGTTAGCTGGCAGTGGTACACTAATTTACAGGTGTATAGACCAGCATGATTAGTGATAGATAGATTGATGGAGAGATATGGTAGGTACAGCCCTCTAAGTGCAGCTCTGGGCTCTCACTAGAGTTGATTGATGAGATGGGAGACAGCAGAAGTCCTCACATGCTTCACATTTACCCTATGTGAGAGATCCTTTAATTGCCCTACAGACACTGAAACAAGCGATTGCCAATTTAATGTCAGATGCAAACTAGAGTTTCCAGCCAGTTAACTGTAACAGTTAACTGTTACAGTTAACTGTTTGAAATAGCATTGAAATTACATTTGAGTCAATTGAACAGTTAACAGTTAATCTAACAGTTAACTGTTTTATCATAGTGACAGTTTTAAGGCTATTTAACATTTTTGACTAAAGATAAATTAAGCACTTAATATCAAGTCAATTCTTATAAATGGCATACACAAGAATGCTAAAACTGTGATACTCAAGTCAATATTGTTCATATTTATCAGTGGAAAAACATGATCATAGTCTTGTTAACGACCTGTTGTTATTTGTTTACGCAGTGAAAAGTGAATCATCTGTAGTGTTTGCATTTTTTTCCATCCAAAAGTATAGTTAAACAAGCAGAAGAGGTCAAAGCTAGATATTAGCTCATATTTGCTATCTTGAGGCATTAAATTAGTCAATCCCACCAAACCTATAACTCGCATAACAGTCAACTGGCAGTTAACTGTAAACTGTTAAGAAATGGAACAGTTATACTGTCTGGCAAGTAACAGTTAAATTGGAAACTCTAATGCGAACAACATCCAGCTGGGGTTTTGCTCATGAAAGTCCGCTGAGTTTTTCTGGTTCCCCACACGGGGTTTCGATGCGAGTTAAAACCTTCAACGCAGGAATCATAACCGCTCTGCCACCTAGTTGCCCCGATGAGAAAGTAAGATCTTTATTGACAAGGTTGTATGGAACTAAGCAGGTCTTAGGATATATTATATGACAGCTGGGTGGCCAAGTGTTTTCAGTCCTTAGGGTCTTCTTTGCTGGGTTCGAATCTCGGGCAGACAATTTAGAATATTTTCAATGTTCTCTCAAGAGCAAAGTCCCAGGTGGATGTCATTCAGATGAGATGTCAAATCATTGGCCCTTTCAATCTTTTTCAAATGGAGTAAACGTGTAACGTGTAGGCCCAGAGGACATTTGCTCAATCTGCCATCTCACAACACGCCACCTCCATTTAGCAACCCGTAGATTCTTGTTGGATTTTCAGTTGAAAAAGATACAGCATAAACTACTTAAAATTGACAAATTGTCCTAAAACTATTAAATATGGCATGCATAAATATATGTATTTTTAAAAATTGAAAATTATAAAAATCTGATACGTTTTAATGATTCACACCTGATAAGACAAATGTATGCAAAACTGCGGAAATATCATGTCACAACGTCACAATTTTACTTGACCTGGTTGCTCACAAAAATGTAAATATCTTCATCTCCGAAAGTGACAAAGCAACAAATCATACATACTTGCTGATATTTTGGAACATGTGAAATTGATGAAAGGCGGCATATTTTTACTCTAAAATTAACATTACAATCATCAAGTGGCCAACCAGCAGTAACAATATTTTTTGGTCTTTGGTGGGTCTCCTCATCATCAGTATTTACAACTCATCTCATGTCGTTATCATGCTCTCTACCTTTTTATAATAATACAATGTTATTCAAATGATGATGATGAAATAAAATAATTTTTCTGTCTGCCTGTGTGTCAAAGTCAATAATGCAAGTCATAAGCCTTGCTTTGCCAAGAAATCCCAAATTTTTCACATTTTTGACAAATGATCATAAGAAACAATATAAAATACTCATAATTTCTTCTTTTTGGCATCACCATTGGATTGGGCATATTGAAAAATATATAATTTGACACGAAAATGATGAAAATCTGACATGCTGTTGGAGAGTTATGCCAAATTAGACACATTTATTCGTGAATGCTGACAAGTGATGTTGTGACGTCACAATTCTCACTTGAAGTGACCAGTCATATAAATGGGAATATCTTCATCACTAAATGTCACACAGGAACAAATAAGACATGGTTTCTGGTATTTATGGATGTCAGGAAGTTTTTTATGATGTTATTTTTACCCTAAAACCAACCATTCATTGACTATGATGCCTTATTTTGCCAGAGAATCTTGATTTTTTTCCAAATTTTTCACTTTTTTTGCATTTGATCCTTAAAAACAGCATGAATCGCTTATAATATTGAAATTTTTATGACATCATTGCATTGGGAATATTGAAATACGTATATTTTGACCCAAAAATTATCGAAATCGGATAAGCCATTAAAGATCTAGACCAAAAACTGCATGCACTTATTTTGATGGTGGCCATCTTGGAAAATGGCCACCAGGGAAAAACGCTACCGATACGACGTGCCAGAAATGGGTTTTCTGGTGCGCCTTATTATTGTCTTTATACCCATATGCTCCGTTAGTGGTATCTCGTTCGATTAGGCTAGAGCCCCTGGGCTGCCGGTCTATAGTGTATGACTGTGTGAACATTAAACAAAAAAAATAAAAACTAGAATCAATATCTACGTTGTAGAATGTAATTTTGCTTTGATTTATGTATTGTTATTATATCGGCCGCTTCGAGCAGTATTCCAAAAATACATTATCATCAAAAATGTTTTTTTCTTTGAGGTGATGACATTTCAAGGTCAATCAGTGAATTTATTGGTTATTTTCTGATAATCTAGTCAATAGCCTGTGGATATTAATAAAATAGTTCTAAATAAATGCTGCATGGCAACAAACCCTCTGCACTGAGTCTGCAGCTTATACCATCTGCTTTTGCTTTGGGCGATGTTCAAAACAGTACGAATTAGATTTTTCTTGATAAATAAAACTTGGTATCTTTTTTGAAAAACATACTGAACAATGTAATTAGAATGAAAAAATAAAGTTCTAACCAAGGTTGTGCATGTGTTGAAATGGACACTCTAATATAAGGTCCCAAGTCTTAAGACATTACATGAATTGGGTAGAGGATATAATTCACTTGCATCTTTACTTGAAATTGAAAAATATTGCTACATTTATTATGCTGCTAGATAGATAGATAGGTAGATAGATAGATAGATAGATAGATAGATAGATAGATAGATAGATAGATAGATAGATAGATAGATAGATAGATAGATAGATAGATATGGTAATATTTTCATTTTGCTTATATTGCAATTAAATAATCGCTCAACAATTTTTTACTCATTTGAAATACTATGCATAATTATGCTTCCTTTAAATTTTCAGTGGTTTTAAAAAACAGGCAGCTTTTCCACACGACCTACAAGATGTACATGGTATCGTTAGGCTGTGAGGTTGTCCACTTATTAATTATGTGCATTGCTTATGGGTCTTATGCAAATGATGGGATCGAAAAGAAAGGTCTCAAAGTTTTTGGTAAGCATATGATTTTTAATTTTATTTATATTATTATTTCTTTATTTCTAAATCAGCCTCCGGAAACTTAGATATGTTTGAAGTTAGCCAAAGGTACAGTTTTGAAGGTTTGCCTCCCCGACATAATCTTCTCAGCAGGAAAAAGTTTAGTTTTTTTATTAGTCAATAATTCATTTATATTATAAACTGGCAGTTTACTTTTAGTTGTTTTGGAAGAAAAGGACAAAATTTACAGGATTTAATTAATTTTGGTGAACGCCCATGTAAAAAAATATAATTATAGAACTTATTGCGTATATGATGCTTCTTGTACAGCTGCAGGATCTCAAAATCAGATTTTGAGAAATTATAATTTTTTTTTTTACATTTTTTTTACATTCTTTACTTTCAGGACGACTATTTGAATCCGCAAGCTTCCTAGTATTTCTCCTGATGTTAATATTGCTTGGAAAAGGATTTACGATAACGAGGGGACGACTGTCAAACAGTGGCTCAATAAAGATAGCCGTCTTTATGACTTTATACGTCATCTGCTATGCCGTTCTGTTCATTTATGAGGCCAATGTAAGTACAAGTTGATTAGTTTGTATACAAGTTTGCAAGATTTATATAGGACCTAGAGAGTGTTTAGTGTAATGAAGAAGATAATAGAATAATGCATGTAGACTGTTGTGTTCATAGCAAGCAGTCCAGTTGAGTCAGCAGCATCAAAAATTATCAAAATTTGTTTCTGTAGTCTTGACTTAAGTTTTTTGTGATTTTGTTTGCTGTTTGCAAAATAGAACAAAAGACTAGACTCAATTGTATGCATCTCTGGTAGATTTTTTTTATATCGCGAAGGACCGGATAAAATTGTATACATGTATCCTAGCTTTGTCAATATATACTACAATGTGACGAGAAAGACAATTCATGTTAGATCAGTTTTTCCTTTGCGCGGGATTAGCATTGTACGGCAGCTGTACTCACAGACCATAACAAAAAGAAAATCAATATGTGAATTAAGAGCTGAACTTTATTCACCCAAGTGCAGCCAAGGCCATTTTCTGAATTAGTTCTCTCAGAGTACTTTGTCACTAGAATGAAAATACAAAAAGAAACAGAGAGGCAAATCTTATTGAATCTATCAGTCAGTGATTTAATTGGAGAAAATTTCAACATACAAGATGGGACCCAAACATTCCACTCAGTGCCACTGAAAGTACCAACAAACATGCAATTTTTGAGCCCCCACTATTGCTTTATTAAAAAAATTAGTATAGAATTGATATCTTAGTTTTTCATTGTTTAATATTTAATGTTTTCATGAATTCATTCATCATAACTTTTTGCAAATTACCTTCTAGTGGGTTAGAATAGGTTACATGCAAGTTTTTGTGGGTGGGCACCCTATACTTTGACTGGAAATGACGGAGGGGTCCATGAATTAATAGACGGGACAGAGCCACCGGCTCACCGAGCGAAGCGAGTTGTCTCGTCCCTTAAGGCTAACATGTGAGTGGAGTGATCCAGATGGTTCAATCAAAAATTTTGATTCAGACATCCCATAATATGATCCTGGCATTTGCTTCTCTTCACGCGTGACTACAACGTGACTACCTTCTTCTTCTTCTTCTGTTTGAAATTCCGCCTGTTTATGAGGCGAACCAAAAATTTTCAAAAAAAATTTTTCCAAGAAAAAAAAAAAATTTCCGAAAAAAAAAAAATTCTGAAAAGAAAAATTTTCGATGAAAACAAGAAAAATTGCAACAAAAAAATTCTCCAACAAAACAAAAAAATTTCCCCCTCAAAAAAAAAACAGTATTTACATGTCCCGTCTTCTATGGCTATGCTGTGGCATTATCATATTAGTAGGATAATTATTATGATCCAGATCTGTTCTACTGCATAAGTGTATGTTCCTACTGCAGTAACATGAAACATACAACCAGGCAATTACCAGCTCTTCAAATGTAGAATTGCAGATACTCATGATTCAACATCAATTTGGGCAATTAGTGCATCACTAGCCATAGATCAATTAGATCTATAATATCTTGGGCTAAATATTCCACAAGATTAAATGAATCAATAAAGTAATTAGTTTATATCCCAGGGGTGAATCTAAATATTGCATGATAAACCAATATTCTAATAAGTAGAATATTGATTTATTATTGTATAACTGATACTAGTGATAGGGTAAGTCTGAGGCAATACCGACCTATGTAGGGCCTATTAGAAATAATTTATCTATGTTTAGGTTGCATCTTAGATAACGAGATAGATAGATACTCTTTTTTTCACGAGGGTAAAACCTATTAAGTATAAATACTTATTTACAATAGGGCCCTCTTAAGATTAGGTCCCTGCCACAACAGTCATACTTACGGTTGCCTACTTTGAAGGCTTTTTCAATGAGTGACATGCATTTTTTTTTCAAAAAAAAATTGTTGGAATCTGAAATATTTGGTGCCTAACTAGATCAGACAAGATGGACCCATTTTAAGAATATTTGAATGCATTAACTTTTGCAAAATATACCATAAAATAATTGCTAACAAAGCATGTTAATGTAAAATTACCAATTAGATCTTGGTTATCTCCTTTAAGAATGTATCATACTTAACATGTAGCCTTAAGGTAGATTTGTGCGTCTAATTATTCCATATGTTTTCACATTTCTTTTGCAGTACTTTGACCCTGGAGAAGTGTTATACAGATACGAATCCCCGCCTGGCTACGGCCTCATCGCAATCCAGATTTTAGCATGGATCTGGTTCTGCTATGCAATATTCTTCACATTAAAACACTATCCAGAAAAATCTCAGTTCTACTATCCTTTCTTTGTGTTTTATACCATATGGTAAGTCTGCCTTTATATTGAGTTATGAAATTTCATTCAAGCATCTAATTAATCAATGATAAATCTGAGGGAATATATAATATTTAAAGGTGTAAATTATTGAATCCTTGATCTATATATATATATAGTTTATTATAAACTTTATTCCAGACACCTCGGTCCATATACAAACTACATAGTCTGGGTTCCAACCAGGAAAATGGTGCATATTTAAAAAGTTTTTCCCCCCAATTTTTTATTAAAGAAATTTGGTATCGTTGGATCGGTAACAAGTTGAGGTTTCATAATAATCTGAAAATATTTCCAAAATTTGGTGAACGTAGCATTAAAAGTTGTCCTGTTATTCTATATTTTGCAAAATATTTATGAAATACTAAAATAACAACTTTTATTATGTTTTGGTTGCCATAGCAACCTTATGCGAATGGTCTCAGAGCGACACCTAGCAGATTCTGAAAGCTAAACTTGTTACCTATCCAACGACACCAAATTTCTTTTTATAAAAATCGGGGGCAAACTTTTCCCAATTTGGGATGTGGACTCCAGACTAATGGATTAATTTATAGATTTTCCAATAAGGAGACGTACTTTTTTCTATGGTCAGGTTTTCCACAGTTTCTCATTGTTTTCGCACTCAGGAAAAGTAACTTGACTCTCAGAGTGTGTATTCGGCATTTTCAAAATCAATGCAGTAAACCGGTTTCCTTATTACTCTTAGATATAAAAGAATTGTTTGTTGTTTACAGATTTCATTTTCTTTAAGATTTCCCAAATGATATGTTAAATGAATGATCTGATTTAGGGACCATTCAGAATTTATGACTGGGGGGGGGTGGGACTTTTGCTAGAACTTCCCGTCAAAAATTGATGCCCCCCCTTATGTATCATGCATATTTTTAGTACCCAACCCTTAGGCTTCTTGCATATTTTAGTACCCACCCCCTTGACATATTAAGCAATACACACATATATTGCTGTTATACAAGGTCACATGTACGGATTGGCGTCATTTCGCGGACTTTTGCATGTAAAAAAGTCTACATAAAATGAGTTTATGCTTGTTTTATAATATTTTTTCTTACCCCTGCCTTGAAAGTGTTGTCAAAAATTAATACCCCCCTTTAAACACGTATGAAAAGTTAGTACCCCCTCAGGCAAAACTACCGCCCTTCCCCAGTCGTAAATTCTGAACCGTCCCTTATATGCTTTTATGTCTGTCCTACAATGATAAGTGACTTCATAAGATTTTCCTACCTGCCTCTGTGACCAATTTAAATGAAAGAATCTATCCTTTGAGCTTGGCTGAGACAAATTCTGTCTCTTAGAGTGTATAAAATGTCTAATATAAATTGTATAGAACAAATTTATACTATAAAATGCTAATTTATATTAGTGATTTATGGATATACTCTACATCAATTTGACTAGGTTCTGGGCAGCCCCTGTAGTAATACTGATAGCAAATGAAGCCATGCAGAAGTATATCAGGGAGAAAACAGCACATGGAATATTGGTGGCTGTACAATTCTTTGGTATGGTTGGGTTTTTGGTAAGTCAACAGATATGACAAATAAAAGCTGTTGTGCTTAACTAAAAAAACAAACTGAGTGCGCAAACTGAAAACGCTAAACTAAATGCCACATTGCTGATCAGACTACTGTTATGATTATGGTAACAAGGACTGGGAAAACATATTATTTGGATAAAATTCAAGATGGTTATATGATTATATTGTAAATAAGACAGACAAAGCAAGAAAGGAGAGTCTAGAATCCATTATTAATTGAAAATACCATAAAAATGTGTTTTTCCAGTTCCTGCCGCACCTGTGATAATTTATGGAATTCAGCTCACCACTAACACAGAGCAAGCTTTAATTAACTGACAATGTACAGTGTTTTGAGGAAATAATTAATGCTTGGCATTGCTTGCTATTTGCAACAATAATGTTGGTGAAGACTCTATCAGTTAATATGTGCCAAATATAAATCCATCAAATCCATTCAGGTTCTGGGCAACTCCTGTTTCAATCTTCGCAGTGATGATCCATTTACGACCTTGGGTCCGAGAAAAAGTTGTAAATGGAATAAATGTCACAATCTCTTTTGTGGCTTACACTTTATTTTTGGTGAGTCCAGTAGTGAAGGACCTAGAAGAGCAGTTAGTATTAATGGTATTGATTTTATTAGTGGTTGATATAAATGAGTATAAATTAATGACATAGGTGGAGGTATTTGCCTGTTTGGCCTACTTTTTTTTTTAAATATGAGTGTTATAGCCTTTAGTAATTTCGTTTAGAGGTGATGGTGGTGTACATTTTATACCTTTAGTAAAGTTTAGTTTGAGGTTTTAAAGAGCTAGTTCATAGAGGTGATGGTTTGACCAATTGATTGCAATTTTATTGTGACACGATAGAGCCTATAATACCTCATATACCTGCTAGTGCTAGATAACACCCAACTCATAACCTTAGGACATAATACTAAGGATAATAGAGGTGACAGTTTTAATTTTCCCTGTCCATGCTGTATAGTTTTGAAATGGTGATATAGTCATAGGGAAGATTTATCAATCATTTGTCTGTTTTGTGTTCATGATACCCTCCAAAACTGATATCACTGGATTCACTCACGTGTCTTCCCTGTGACCTATAAAACTGCCTTTTATCCTATTCTGTGTGATCAACACTAATTATCTTCCACTAACCCTAAATAATATTATTTTATTCTAGGTTTTTAGCTCGTCCAACCTGGGTGATTATCGTACACTATGCCATCCCCAAGTGGGTTAGACAGAAAATAGTCAATGGTGTTTCCATAGCCATTAGTTATGCAGGCCATATTTTCTTATTGGTGAGACATTTCTCATTATGCATGTTTCGACACTCTGTGGTTGTTGCGCACTGGTACATTTTCATTTTCTTGAAATGCTGCGAGTGCATTACCTTTCTTGTAGAATTCATGTCATTTTTCTTTGGTACTAGATGGATATATTTTCTTCTTTTTTTTTAGTTATCCATTTATGCATACATGTTGCACATGTTAGTTGTTGTAATGTGTTTCAATTTCTTTTCATGTATGTACTTTGTTTATTGTAAAGTTTAATTTTGGTGCAGAGCAATTTTTGAGTATTTTAGACTGTGATGTGCAACATCTATTGATCAGTTGAAGAACGATTAGACAAATTTATGTAATTGGATGCTTGCAAAAAGGGGCTTTGACCTATTGAGATGATTGCTAATTTTTCATGGGGCTGATTTCCACCAAAACAAGTCTTGACAAATTTTCAATTTATGAAATTTGGAAATCAGAAGTAAAGGCAGTGAAGAATGTTTTTTGATATGGAAAGAAAAGCTTTTCTTTCAAATGCACCTAATAACTAGAAGTCAGGACAAACCAAATGTGAAATTTTTGAGTATCTGGAAAAATTGGTCTCCCAGTGACACCAATTTGGCAATGACTGGGAGACCAAATCTGCCCACTGGAAGACCATTTGGTCTCAGTTACTATGTTAAAAAATGCACTGCTTTGGTGCATTCTTTCTGTAAGATGCATGTTTATCATTGAGAAACATTTCATTATTTTCTCATAATATTCAAACAGCCTTCTTAAGTCTCTTACAGTGGTGTCAGTGTAGGTGGGGCTGGCGGGGCATTGGCCCCACCACTTTTTGGCCAAAGTATACATGTTTCAGAATAAAAAAATATATAATTTTTTCCGCGACATCTTCCACGAAGGTATGACTACTATTTGCCCCACCACTTTAAAATGAAACTGACGCCCCTGGTCTCTTACACTGTTAGATCCTCTGGAAATTCATGTCCATTCATGTCTAATGCATGTTGCAGTGTATTTCATTTCTTCTGCATTGTTTTATAATAATTTTTATTGTTGATTGGTCGTTTATAGTTATATCTTTGTTGGTCAACTCTGTCTTCTTCATTATTTAATTCTTTTTGGAAATTGTAACCTGCTGTATCTTCTGTGCTTACCTGCATGATTATGCTTCCTAACTTGTTGCTTGGTAACTGGCTTGTCATTGAAGGTAAATAATTCATTAATGCAAATTGTTACTAATGGTTGCATGATTAATCCATTGACTAATAAATCAAATTTTAACTACATTCTTGGTATTTTGATCACAATATATATAACTAATAAGTATTTTATTTTAGAATATTTTAAAAATTAATGAACGGACAAATTCAAATTTAGTATTTTTTCTTGGAGGACCCTCTGCCAGAGTCAACGGGCTTTTAAAATTGTCAAATATATCAAAATGAAGAATTCTTATATGTGAAGTAAATGTTTTCCTACATTAATATTGTGTATATATCAGCATCGGTATCATACTAATTATTAACTTCGATAATTGCTTTCCTTCTTCAGATATTAACCCGTCCCACTGCAGCCAACAAAAACTTCCCATACCATGTTCGAACTTCTCAGGTGGGTAAAAAAATTATTTATGAAAAAAAAGAACATGATTAATGATTAAGATGCCATAACATCAGATTTCCCCGCTTTGCCTCTGATTGATCCTGAGAATTCAAGCTGGATATTTTAGGATGTATTTTAATGTGACAGTTCAGTTTTTATCCACAATCAGTGCCGAATAATGACAGAAAGGTATACTCTTGGAATTCAAATGCATAAATCAATTGCACATTTCTTGGATTTGGAATGTAAATAAAACATCTTTGGCTTTTTGTTTCAGGTCCAAACTTTACATAATCTGATGGTTTCACATTTGCAGACACTAAGATTGAATGTGCATTTTTTTCTAGGATATGTACAGGGTGCGGCAATAAAAACTTGCACCAGCAATAGCTATGAATTATAATTGCTATAACTTCCTAACCAATGCTTCGATTAGTATGAAATTCGGACACAACCAAGCCATGTATATCTAAATTTACTTGCTCAAAGCATTTTTCATTTTATGAATTACTTTTCACGTTCTAGTTCCAAAAACAATGTACGTCAGTTTTTTCAGGTGCATCTTGTTTTTGTCAAGTATACCCAAATTGCAGCATTCAATCAAGCTATTGAAACATTGGGGGTGCTTTAGACACCTCTCTCTCATTTGCCCATGTAAAAACGTTTGAAATTTTGAGGTCTGATGAATAGGGGGGTCTCTGATTTTGGACTGGAGGAAAAACTCGAATACTAATGACCTCTCTGGGCTCCTCTTGGCAGAACATACTATACCTAATCTTGTTAGAATATCACATTGCAGTTGATCAATACATAGACAGACATATTTGGTGAGTGCAGCCCTCCAAGGCAATTTGTCGGTACTCCAAGGCTTGATTGATGAGCTGGGAGAGTGGGGGTCCTATTCATACATATTCAGGCACTTTGGTCTTGAAGGTCCACTTGAAATATTTTTTGTTCATCTCCCAAGTTTTGAACCCATGCAATCAAAAACCTTCAGCAAAGCGGCCTGAAATGATATTGTTCAGCCAAACTGCTTTATACTGTTGGATTATACATTGGGTTTGTCATGACCAGAATAGAATGCACTAAAACACCCCAGTGTTAATTTTTTTGCCCTTATACGGAAATGATGGTGAATCTTTTTTTTTATCAGTAGCAAACAATGCAAACAATTAACACCTGACCACAGAAACTGGCCTTATCATGCCAAATATTCACTGGAGTTATTCTCTTTCTTTAAACCACCTTATGATTTAAAATTCGTGGCATTCAGAAATTATCAGTAGGCCAGCAGTCGCCAAAGTATTGAAGCCTCTTTTGGTTTGGGCAAGTAAGATTTTGCAGAGGCTGTACATTATTGAGAATAGCCAGCGTGCTAACTTTAATTTGACACTAATTCAACTTCAGGGCAACTGCTAATATGTTTGGCTAGATATCCCATCACTCAAAACTTAATTTTGCAATTTTTTCTTTGATCTACCAGAGATGTTGAAGTGGTGCAATTTTTTTTGCCGCACCCTGTATTCTATAAGGAAAAGTTACATCAAAAATTCATGACATCACTTTTCCCTATAGAATAACATGTCCTAGAAAAATATTTACATTCAGTCTCAGTGTCTACAATTATGAAATCATCTGCAAGACACTCTAATTAGTTAACAAAAGGCAATTGATTAAAAACATACCACTTTCAGATTGGTATAATGACTGGCCCACCAGCCCAAAATGGAAGACCACAAACACAAAATGGAGGAGCCCCTCCCGGTTTCACCCAAGAAGGCGGACCCTACGCCATCTCCCCGCCTTCCTACTATGAAGCCACCGGGCCAAACTTTACCGAACTCTTCACAGTGTCACACACGAGGGCCTCCGAGGTTAGATAATAATATTATATTTTCCACCACATCTTTAAATGTTTGGATTTTCTTGTTTTTGGATTCACAACTACAACAAGCTTGGCCTACTTTTGTTCATGACCATGAGACAATATGCATCACGAGGAACATTTTAGGGCCTAAAAGTGAAAGCTAAGTTGGCAAGTTAGTAACTTTTGACATGGTGAAATCAAGTGACAGAAGTTGAAGTGAAGTTAGCAGAAAGATCTTGGTGAAGTCAGTGAGAATTTGCAATTTCACTCGCTTATGGGTCTACTTATGAGCTTGAAATTAGACTTTGAAAACCTTGTTATGAGCTTATTTTTACAATCGCTCTTACTATTTCAGAACACCCAGCCTAATGCTTATTCAAATTGGACACAAAAGGTGTGTAAAACAGATTTTTATCTGCCATTGTATTTTGATTCACTTCATTTGGGATGGTAGGGATTGTTCCATTTAGGATGGTAGTGATTGTTCCATTTAGGATGGTAGTGATTGCTCCATTTAGGATGGTAGTGATTGTTCCATTTAGGATGGTAGTGATTGTTCCATTTAGGATGGTAGTGATTGTTCCATTCGGGATGGTAGTGATTGTTCCATTTAGGATGGTAGTGATTGTTCCATTTAGGATGGTAGTGATTGTTCCATTTAGGATGGTAGTGATTGTTCCATTTGGGATGGTAGTGATTGTTCCATTTAGGATGGTAGTGATTGTTCCATTTAGGATGGTAGTGATTGTTCGATATAGGATGGTAGTGATTGTTCCATTTAGGATGATAGTGATTGTTCCATTTAGGATGGTAGTGATTGTTCCATTTAGGATGGTAGTGATTGTTCCATTTGGGATGGTAGTGATTGTTCCATTTAGGATGGTAGTGATTGTTCCATTTAGGATGGTAGTGATTGTTCCATTTAGTATGGTAGACTCAGACTCAGACTCAGACTCATTTTATTCTTGCTCTTTTAAATGAAAACAAATACAATAAACACATATATAAATTAATCATAAATTTTCTGTAAAAAAAAAAAAGAGCAATGGGACTCCTCGAAGGCAATAATTTGCCGCTGATAAGGAGCCCCAATGTTTAGAAATTGTTTAAAGGCACAGTTGGTGGCGATGTACTTTACAAAATTCAATAAAAGAAATATAAACAACTATAAATAAGAAAGAAACACAGATTTTAAAGTCGAATAAAAAATAAAAGTAATGGCGGGACGATGGAATTCAGTTACGAGGGGATGGAGCTGTGAACAGACCAGTATCTCATAGTGAAATCAATTTCTATTACAAATATAACAGTGATCAATCGAACAAACGGGATCATAACTATCTAGTAATTTAATCTTAATGTAATTTTTATATCCATGAAAGCTATGTGTAAAGATTTTGTTTCTGAAATTATCTTGCATGGTATTAAATATTTTAATAAATTTGTATTTCATACCATTTCTTGCAAACTCATGTCCCACAGCAGGCAGCCGCAAAACCGAAGCATTTCTAGTATTATAATCATGTTGAGTCAAATTCATTCCAGGATTGACAACCTCTTTAAAATATTCAGGCACAGGACCGTTAATTAAGCGATAACATAGTTTGTAGTCATGCAGTGCACATATATCTTCTAATTTTAAAATATTCAGCTGTTTGAAAAGGATGTTCGTATGAGCATTAAATTTGCTGTTGGTAATAATTCTGACCGCTTTTTTCTGTAATTTAAATAAATTCTGAGATCGCCAGCCCCAAAGAGTTATGCCATAATTAAAGTAGGATGAAATCAGAGCATTATATATATTAAGTAAAGCATCAGTTGGTAAGGTATGCTTGAGTCTAGATAAGATACCTATTGTTTTACTGATTTTTTTTGATAAGGCAGTGACATGCATTTTCCAACTTAGATTTGTATCCAAAATTAATCCTAAGAAATTGAATTCATTAACATATTCAACCTTTGTGTCATTAATGGAAATATCAGGAGGAGTTATTTGCCTTTGGGGTGTATGAAATAGCATTGCCTTTGTCTTACTAACATTTAGTGATAGTTTATTTAATTTTAACCATTTATCAACCTTGTCTAGTTCATTATTGATATCATTTTTCATTGAAACATAATTAGTATAATTAAGAGACGCAAAAAGAGTTGTATCATCCGCATAGATAATTGGTGTTAAGCAGTTAGTAATAGTTGGTAGATCATTGAGATAGATAATATGGAGCCCTGTGGGACTCCACATTTTATTTTCATTAAGTTTGATTGTACACCATTCATTTCCACATATTGGAATCTGTTACTAAGATAACATTGCATTAACTGAAAAGATATTTCATTGAATCCATAAAATTTGAGTTTATGCAATAGAATTTTGTGGTCCAGTGTGTCAAAGGCCTTTGAAAGATCCATGAAAATATTGACAGGTGTATTATTTTGATCCATTTCTGAAATTATTTTATCCACAAGCTCCATTGCTGCAAATTCTGTAGAGTGATTTGACCGAAAACCATATTGACTAGGAAAGAATAAATTAAGTTGATCAAAGTGGTTATAAATTTGATCAAACATTATACGTTCAAAGACCTTTGACACACTAGGGAGCACCGATACTGGGCGGTAATTATCAAACAGATAATTTTCTTTTTTTTTAAATAATGGAGTAACTTTTGCAATTTTGAGTTTATTATGGAATTTTCCTGAAGCAAAGGACTGATTAATGAGAATCATCAAAGGCAGAGCTACTTCATTTTTAATAAACTTGAGTAATTTGTTTGATATCCTGTCTAGACCAGTGCTGGTTTTTGGCTTTAGTGAGTCTATAGCTTTGATTACTGTGGCTTTATCAATTGGATTAAAACAAAAGGTAGTTTCTACTGGAGAACTTAAATAATCCTTGAATGATTTATTTTCGGGTAGTACAATATTCTCTGATAATTTGGGACCAATATCTATGAAATACTTATTAAAATCATTGGTAATTATTTTTAGATCAGACTGCATATTATTGTTAATAAGAAATTCCTTAGGGTAATCATTTGGATTTTTAGACCTATTCATTACATTGTTGATTGTTGACCATGTTTTTTTAATGTCAGATTTGAATTTGGAGAAGCAATTAGAGAAATACTGTTTTTTTGCAGCACGGATGGTTTTTTGAAGGATCTTTGAATACGTTTTAAAATTAGTGAGGGTATCTTGATATTGAGCACTACTTTCCGACAGTGATTTCAGTTTAATATAGAGTTTATCTTTATAGGTAATAGACTTCAGTATAGCATTTGTCAACCATTTAGACTTCTTGTGTTTGTACTTATTGAATCTTACATATTTAACAGGAAAGTGTATCTTTATGTAATGAGATAGAATATCGTTAAAAACATTGTAGTCATTTTCTGAATTCTCTTGGCCTAGCATACTGAATTTATCCAGAGCCTCCGTACTATTTATATCCTTTTTAAAGTTTTCATAATTTTCAGGAGTTTCACTGAAAACCTTAACGAACTTATCGAGACATTTATCACTATTCAAATAGTCTAGTGAAATGAAATAAGGCAGATGATCTGAAATATGTTTTAGTAGTACCCTGGCAGTTGTGGGTGAATAGTCGTTTGAAACTTTAACAAAAAAATTATCTATTAAAGTACCACGTTGTTGAGTAAGATGTGTAGGCACAGTAATTTTAGGAATGTATCCATTAGATATCATATTATCCAAGAAGTCATTTATGGCATTATTATCTTTATAATTTAACAGATTAATATTGAAATCTCCAGAAATAACTACATATTTGTTATTTTTTAGTTGATTGAATAACAGAACTAAGTCTTCTATAAATTTACAGATATGTTCATGATTTGGCCTTGGAGGTCTATATATGTTGCCCACGATGTTCCATTTGGGATGGTAGTGATTGTTCCATTTAGGATGGTAGTGATTGTTCCATTTAGGATGGTAGTGATTGCTCCATTTGGGATGGTAGTGATTGTTCCATTTAGGATGGTAGTGATTGTTCCATTTAGGATGGTAGTGATTGTTCCATTTAGGATGGTAGTGATTGTTCCATTTAGGATGGTAGTGATTGTTCCATTTAGGATGGTAGTGATTGTTCCATTTGGGATGGTAGTGAGTGTTCCATTTGGGATGGTAGTGATTGTTCCATTTAGGATGGTAGTGATTGTTCCATTTAGGATGGTAGAGATTGTTCCATTTAGGATGGTAGTGATTGTTCCATTTAGGATGGTAGTGATTGTTCCATTTGGGATGGTAGTGATTGTTCCATTTAGGATGGTAGTGATTGTTCCATTTAGGATGGTAGTGATTGTTCCATTTAGGATGGTAGTGATTGCTCCATTTGGGATGGTAGTGATTGTTCCATTTGGGATGGTAGTGATTGTTCCATTTAGGATGGTAGTGATTGTTCAATTTAGGATGGTAGTAATTGTTCCATTTAGGATGGTAGTGATTGTTCCATTTAGGATGGTAGTGATTGTTCCATTTAGGATGGTAGTGATTGTTCCATTTAGGATGGTAGTGACTTTTCCATTTAGGATGGTAGTGATTGTTCGATATAGGATGGTAGTGATTGTTCCATTTAGGATGATATGGATTGTTCCATTTAGGATGGCAGTGACTGTTCAATTTAGGATTGAAGTAATTGTTCCATTTAGGATGGTAGTGATTGTTCCATTTGGGATGGTAGAGATTGTTCCATTAAGGATGATATCGATTGTTCCATTTAGGATGGTAGTGATTGTTCCATTTGGGATGGTAGTGATTGTTTCGGATGGTAGTGATTGTTCCATTTAGGATGGTAGTGCTTGTTCCATTTGGGATGGTAGTGATTGTTCCATTTAGGATGGTAGTGATTGTTCCATTTAGGATGGTAGTGATTGCTCCATTTAGGATGGTAGTGATTGTTCCATTCGGGATGGTAGTGATTGCTCCATTTAGGATGGTAGTGATTGTTCCATTTAGGATGGTAATGATTGTTCCATTTAGGATGGTAGTGATTGTTCCATTTGGGATGGTAGTGATTGTTCCATTTAGGATGGTAGTGATTGTTCCATTTAGGATGGTAGTGATTGCTCCATTTGGGATGGTAGTGATTGTTCCATTTAGGATGGTTGTGATTGTTCCATTTAGGATGGTAGTGATTGTTCCATTTAGGATGGTAGTGACTGTTCCATTTAGGATGGTAGTGATTGTTCCATTTAGGATGGTAGTGATTGTTCCATTTGGGATGGTAGTGACTGTTCCATTTGGGATGGTAGTGATTGTTCCATTTAGGATGGTAGTGATTGTTCCATTTAGGATGGTAGTGACTGTTCCATTTAGGATGGTAGTTATTGTTCCATTTAGGATGGTAGTGACTGTTCCATTCGGGATGGTAGTGATTGTTCCATTTAGGATGGTAGTGATTGTTCCATTTAGGATGGTAGTGATTGTTCCATTTAGGATGGTAGTGATTGTTCCATTTGGGATGGTAGTGATTGTTCCATTTGGGATGGTAGTGATTGTTCCATTTAGGATGGTAGTGACTGTTCCATTTAGGATGGTAGTAATTGTTCCATTTAGATGGTAGTGATTGTTCCATTCGGGATGGTAGTGATTGTGCCATTTAGGATGGTAGTGATTGTTCCATTTAGGATGGCAGTGACTGTTCCATTTAGGATGGTAGTGTTCCATTTAGGATGGTAGGGATTGTTCCATTTAGGATGGTAGGGTTTGTTCCATTTAGGATGGTAGTGACTGTTCCATTTAGGATGGTAGTGATTGTTCCATTTAGGATGGTAGTGATTGTTCCATTTGGGATGGTAGTGATTGTTCCATAAAGGATGGTAGGGATTGTTCCATTTAGGATGGTAGGGTTTGTTCCATTTAGGATGGTAGTGATTGTTTCATGACGGTAGTGATTGTTCCATTGAGGATGGTAGTGGTTGTTCCATTTGGGATGGTAGTGATTGTTCCATTTAGGATGGTAGCGATTGTTCCATTTAGGATGGTAGCGAATTTGTTCCATTTCGGATGGTAGTGATTGTTTCATTAAGGACGGTAGTGATTGTTCCATTTAGGATGGTAGTGGTTGTTCCATTTTATTTTTTTAGTAATTGTTCCATTTAGGATGGTAGTGACTGTTCCATTTAGGACGATAGTGATTGTTCCATTAGGATGGCATAGCAATTGTTCAATTTAGGATGGTAGTGATTGTTTCATTTGGGACGATAGTGATTGTTCCATTTAGGATGGTAGTTCAGATTCAGATTCAGATTATTTATTTGTAGCTCATATATGTACATTTAATAAACTGTAATTATAATTCCATAGTAGGCCTATCTTACAATGAACATAAATATATAAGCTACCGGAACTCCTCTAAGGCAATGTTGTGCCGCTGTCGAGGAGTCCCTGTTATTATTTGTCCATACATCATTAGGTACAGTGGCTGGAAGCTTTAAAAATGTTTTTGAAAGAAAAATTTATAAAGAAACAGAAAACCTGTGGTTGACAGACCTGAGGAGGTGACCATCTAAAATTTGGAGAAACTTCAACTCTTAATGCAATTATCTACACACATAACAATGAGGATTGGTACATATGCTAGTATAACTTTCTAAAATTGTTTTCTTTATATATAACTTAAAACCTAGAAAACTATGTGTAAAAATTTTTTGTTTAAATAAATCAGGCATATTGTTGTAAAATTTAGGAAACCTGTACCTGATGCCATTTCTTGCGAATTCATGTCTCACGGCAGGCAGACAGTAGTGATTGTTCCATTTTAGTTTGGTAGTAGTTGTTCCATTTAGGATGGTATTGATTGCTCCATTTGGGATGGTAGTGATTGTTCCATTTTAGTTTGGTAGTAGTTGTTCCATTAGGATGGTAGTGATTGTTTCATTTAGGATGGTAGTGATTGTTCCATTTGGGATGGTAGTGATTGTTCCATTTAGGATGGTAGTGATTGTTTCACTAAGGATGGTAGTGATGGTTCTTTCGGGGATACAATTAAGCTAAGACTGATTGTTTTGAACAATCAGAAATGCATGATTGTTCGTAGGTCATGAAGTAGGTCATGTGGAGGACAAATCAAATGCAAATCCGTTAGTAGTGAATGCTCAACTTTATTTTTCAGTATTGTATTGTTTGTTTCATTTACAGCGGTTGTGATTATATATATATATATAAAGTTTTATTAGACATCTGAATATCAAGAAGATACATGTGTCCGCAAAAAATAGGAAAAAATACAACAATAAAAGAAACCAAAAACTATTCTACATCTATAAGAAATTTACACAATGAAAGTCAAATCTTAGGTAGTTTACAATAATGGTCTACTGTTTACAATAATACTACTGTTTCCAGATCAGTTGTTGTGGCAATAGAAACAGATTTGCCGAAGAAAAACTTAAAATATAATAAATATTTCTAAAATATTTTCCATTTCAGACTGAGGCTCAGAACGAGACTCAGAACGAGGCTCAGAATGAACCAAACGCTAACACAAATTATCCACGTCAGAAGATGGGAGATAATCCGTTTATAGTAACTCAATAACATCAAGAAATTATTAATTAGTAATATGAAATTCAACATTCTGTGATATTGTTAGAGGTGTAGTTTTAAAGGACTGATTCGCAATTGAAATTAACAATTAGTGTATTGTTCCGTCCTTTTGAAATGAAACTTGTTATATTTATATATTCGTGCAATTTTTTCATTTGAAAATTGTAAATATATTATTTCATTTGTATAATTGTATATAGTTATACTGTATACATTCTAAGAGATTGATACATTAGAGATGTCCGATTGCACATACTTCTTATAGTGGTGATATATGCTGAAATAGTTTGATACTTTAAAGTGCTTTAAATAGGAAAAATCAGACAGTACAGAAGTTGGTGAGATATATATAAGCGACTGTACTTGTAAAACAGGGATATTTTACTCAAATCTGATTAAATTCAACCTTGCACTTGGTACTGTGATATTCATAAATCTATATGCAGAGATTAACCTTTTTGCAATGATGCAATGATAGTGAGCTGTCTTGAACTCTCAGGTTTCTCTGTCATTGCATATCACACTCAGACATGTGAAATTTGTAGCTCATAAAATACTTGACCACAAAATTTGGTACATCCATTACTGTGTAATTCTCTGGAAAGCCTGTGATATCATATTTTAATCATATAATATAATTCCCCAGCACGATGAAGATTATTAGTGCCTGCTAGACAGATCTGTATTAAGGTCTAATTGCAACAATTTTGGAGCCATTTTGATTAAATTAAAAGTATGATATGAAAAACTCCGGACATATGGTGAATATAAGTATTACGGCTGTCATAACGATATACAAGTAATAAATGGATTAGCTTGAAAAAAGTCTTGGTGCAAACCGTGAGCTTCAATATCATTGGAAGTAGTTTTTAATAGTCTAAGTAGAGTACTCAAAAATAATTGAAAATGGTAAAACATGACTGTGGTGATCATTTTCAGTGTAGGCTGTTGCAACCGAAAATAATTAGGTCCAATCAAACTATTAGAAGTTCGCACTGTAATACTCAAGAACTGGCACTGCATTGATATATATTATGTTTGTATACAAACGTGATATGGTTGGTTTTTTTCTTTTTGATAGAATTTTCCTCATATCGACTGTTCACTTGATATTTTTCATATATATATGATATAATGCCTGACAATATTGTATATTTGTATTGCTAATGATTTTGAACAATTGTATATATACTGCATTACTTAAGATGTAAACTATTCATTAAATTTATACTATACAAGCTGGACATTTTTTGTGTTTTGAACCTGAACCAAGTTTAAGAAGTTTTTGAAACTATATTACCACAGTATAATTCTAAGATGTCCAAATTCTAACATGTTTGATGTTGAATATTTTTTAAAAATTTGACCACTTCTCAAGCTGCCTTAATTTAGCCAAAACAGTTGAGACTTACAAGATGAAAGGTTTCCAGGTTAAATATGTTGAATTTCAACAAATATTTCATTTGCAAATAAAATAAAACTTAAAAAACGTTGAATTTTGACAGCTTTTAAAATAGGCCAATAAAAATTTCTGGAATCATTCTGAAAATGAAGATTTTGTTGAAACTCAATTAGTTCACATGAAAGCCTCATGTCATGTATCTCTAAACTATGCAAGCATAATTTATTATCACAGACAAAAAATTATACAGTTCTATGTAAAAACATCTCATTTATTGGTCATCTTAAATATCCGCAATTTTTACCAATCACTAAAATAGTGAAATTGAAAAACTGAAAAGATGGGCCTATTCATGCACCTTAAACAAATTTGAGGAGGATAATCCTATATGCAGATATGGATACAATATAAAAGTTAATTCAAATTCACACCCTTGTATTCCATCAAAGCAATAAACAATTTATCAAACTTGCTCCTCATGGGGCCTGCGCACATAATTTACAGTTTATATTTCCATTAGACATATATAGTGTTTTAACAGTGCAAATATGTGCAGGCATCTTCAAAATATAACAATTTTCAATCAAAGGTATTTCCAGTATGCAAAGGACATTGTGTATCATCACCAATTTCTCATACAGTAGGCCCACATAATTAAGTTTATGTGTTTTTAGGCCTCAATACGTTTATAACGAAAAATTAATATCAAACACTGATATTTTCAAGTTCAATATTATTATAAATAACATTTCTTATGTATATATGACTAAATGGACTTGCAAAAGACCAATATATATACAGTGCATACACACATATATCCACATATTATATATAACCAATTTACTTCGGCCTACAAATCTATATAGGCCTGTATTTAATTTCAAAACAGAGACTTTTGCAAATAATCCAGATATATTTCATCAAGGCGATAACAAAAACTACTAATGAAAGAACAAATAATTTAGACATTGGCAAAAAAATCACAATGAGAATCCAGCATCAAAACTGCCCAGAGGAAAAAAAGAGTACATTTGGTAATTTAAATAATTCGAACGCCTCAAATGTTCTCTTTTTTCCTCTGGGATATGTTTTTTAAATATGACACTTGCAATAATTGTAGGCCTGTAAAGAACAGAGCTTAGAAAACCTCTCAAAATTAAAACATATATATATATGTTTTAAACAGGAAACACAAAAGATGACATTGGCCTAATGAAAATTTAAGTTACATAATACTTGAACTGCTCAATAGTAGTTTAAGGAGCAAAATAGATACTGCAATGCGCAAGACAATATACGTAATATTCAATAAATAATGCCATATATAAAACATACATTAGCAATACATAATTTATTACATAAATATATCTTTCAAAAATTAAAATAATATAAGCTTCAAATTTAACTATCTACATATATGTATTTATACCATACTCGCTGATAAATCCTTCAATATTTACCATGATATATCTCGCCATATATCACGTATATTTAGTGGTCACGTGACAAGTGGTGATGTCACAATGCACAAACACTGAATCAGCCAATCAGAAGCCAGCATTTGAATCATGACGTCATGACAGATGCCATTGAGCCTCACTCTGGAGTTTACAAGAGTTTTGTAGCTTGAACATAATTTAAGTTATTGACACTGGAATATTGATTTAAAAAATAAGTTGTTAATTTTGTTAAATAAAGAAAAATTTTATGACCATTTTGGTATCTCTGGTAATAAAATAAAGACATTTTTAGTAAATCGGTCTTTATCTCCAAACACATGATAACAAAATAATCCTCTGAAACAGCAAATAATGGTATAAATCAGTTATACCAAAGGCATATTTGTGGTATACGGGATATATACAGCCTCGGTGGTAAATATAACCCTCGGGCTACGCCCTCGGGTTATATTTACCACCTCGGCTGTATATATCTCCGTATACCACATATGCCCATGGTATAACTACTATATGCATAACAGCACTCACTAGGAAATATCACAATTGCATATTTCTTTTCTATCAGAGAGAATTCATATTTCTCCTCGAAAATATCACATACTATATATATATTATATTAATATATATATATATTATATTATCTTTGTCAATTGTGTCATGAAAAAAATGCAAAACATACATTCAGAGTCTCAATCTGAACAGCATAGAATGAATGTAATCATGAACATATATGTTTTTTAAATCAGTAAATTCTTTTCCGATCATCTGTGCCACTTTTTAAATATTCTGGCACTTCTTGAGTGATAAAATTTGTAAAATGTCTAACGTCTACAGAGAAAATACATCTTTTTGTGTCAGTGATGAGAAAAACAATTTTTCGCCGACAGAAATTTATATAATGAAAGAACCCGAACACTAGTCATCTAATGCTATCGTCATCTTGCAATAAAAACGGGCTGTCCATGGAACCATCTAACCTGTATCTTCTTATACGTCTCTGCTTAGCTACTTTTCTCAACACATAGCAAAATGTAACAGAAACGAACAGCGTGGCAACAAAAACGCCAAAATACAACCTCCAGTCAGATTTGGAATGTTTTGAATTGTAGGATTGTCTTTTTACGTCAGAACTGAGAGATATCTTGTCACCATAGCGACCGAGAAGTTCCAAAATGACCCCATTGGTCCAACCAAATCCCACCTGAACTTGGTACTCTCCGCCTCCTCCCGGTTCGCCCTTTTTTAGTGCATTGTACTGTAACAAAAAAGATCAGAAAGTTGGAACAGTCTGTGTGCTGGAATTTCAGTTACAGTGATAACTATACCTGCCGGACACTGGACTGGAACCGGATAATATTTTGACTCTGTCCAAGTTGATTTCAAAATAATTTCAAATTTCTACTCTTAACTTGTGTTTTTAGTTCTTCTTAGCCTTCTCGATAATACAATTTGGTAATACAAATAAACTGCACACTTACCTTTTCATACATATGTCCATATTTCTTCCATGCCATATAGTTGCTCTCTATCCATTTTGATGCCGTTTCCATGGCAACCAATTTTGCTCTGTCAGAATCTGAACTTGCCAAGGAATCGACCAAAAGCGACACCAGGGGTGCCCATGCATTGGGGGAATCCCATTGCTGTCCAGAGCTAAATATAGAAGTGGGGATACCCCCTGGGTATTCCAAGATGTCTGCTCTCTTCAAATAGTCCAGAACCTTCTCAATTGTGGTGAGGTTCACTTTAACGGCACCTGAAGAAGTAAAGACTCGATTAACAGGCATTAAACAGAGACTTAACTTACAAGTTTGGCTAGCCCATCTCTCAGTAAATTTCCTGTATTAAATTCTTATTTTGCTCATTTTAATTACAAGAACGTCACAAACTTTTCTCATCATTATATTTTGGGAATGATCAAATTCCTTCCCCACACTGGCTTTAGCTAAATAGGCCTACAAAGTCCCATAAAACAAACAATTATGCCAATCTTAGACTCAACAGTGAACAGACAATGTCACACATGTACAACCCTTGTAATCACAGCTAATTTAGCATTTTAGGCATATATATGACTTTCATGTCTCATTTCGGTCAGACTGAGTTTGTGATGAGATCTCGCTTGGAATTCATATAAGCCATCCAATATAATAAAATAATTATGATAAAGCCTCACCCTTGGCCTGTAAGAGCAGAGGGAATACATTTGAAGGGTAGAAATTTCTCCTTCGCTTGTCCGAGGATTCAGCTGACATGTCGTAATCGTACCAAATTCCATCTTCTTCGTGCCACAGCAAATCCATCATGGCCGCCCAGCGCAACTTTGCTCGTCTCTCGTACATCTTTGATTTTGTTAAATCTCCTGAAGTGGACAAAAATACTTTAATTCAACATAAATAAACTTTAAAGTGACATGTGGAGAAGTCAGTGCTCAAAGGTTGCATCATCAAATTAACTTGATAGCATCAAAGACTTCTATTTTAAAAATATATTATCGGAATGATTTTTTATAATATTTCCACAACTACATATATCATAAACATTAAGTTGTGAATACTAATGAATTATTCATCTGTTCGATAAATATTACACAATGCATTAAAAGCTTTATGATTGTAGGTTTACAATGTTTCCATTAAAAAAAAACATTAACAAAGATGCCTATTTCAGAAAATAAAGTCAAGGCAACTGGGCACACTCAAAACTTACCAATAAGGCGAGCAAACTTTGCCAGAAGGAATTCATTCCAACCCAGGAAGGTGTTAAGATCCACGGGAATTATCTGGCTAGCTTTAACGGATGTCAGGTTAAACTTCTTCGGGCCAGTCCATTTAAACCAACGTGTGGAAAAATCCCAGCCTGATTCACAGGCCGAAGCAACGTCTGAATAAACCTGAAAAATTCAAAGGCACTGTCAGTCTAACACAAATGTGTGACTTGATATTAATGCAGTTTCAAGGTACTTTAAGAAGAATCTGTTTTTAATAATTTAAGAGTTTATCAGGGGGAGGCATCTCGTCAGCTACCAAGTACGAGATACTTGCCTTAGACATCCTCCTCCTTTACTGTAACAAAGTGAATGCTTCAGAAGAAGTGACGTATCATGAGCCTGTAGTCTTGGTTCTCTAAAATGTTCCATGCACTCAATAAAAAGCAATTCGGGCCTTTTTTTCAGATTTTGGTAAAACAATTTAGTCCAGAGGTTAAGACACTAAGTCAATTGTCTGCAGCACCAAATTTGTGACCAAAGGTCCTGATGATTCTGGATTGATGGATGATTGGGCTTGTACATCACCTGCAAATGTCATGTACCAAGACACAGTGTGCAGGCAATGCAAGAAGGAAGAAGAAAACCAAGAGCATGCCCTAGAAAAATGCGAGGACGAAGAAAGGAAAGAATTCAGAAAAGTAACTACACAGGTCATATTTAACGAGGACCCAAGGAAGCTGAAGGAGACAGCCCAAAAAATCCAAAAAATAATGGACTTATTTGAGTGCAGCTCCTCTGCGAGGGTCGAGCAACCGGCAGACCCGGGCAAGCACACTAACTGAACTGATATAAATATTGTTTTTCAGATTTAATATTCCATATAGTTATTTACCCTTGTAGCCTCCACATGGTCCAGCCCAGCAGTGAGATTAAGGTCCTCCACATATCCTTCAGGTCGAGGGTATCCCATCTTGACATTGTAGTGGGAAAGTCTGTATTTGCGACCATTGGCACTTATAACCTGCAAACATCATACAGTAATTGATGATAAATGACAACCGTTTTCTTCTCAAGAGCAAAACTCCTCTCTCGTATCCGCTCTTGCAGGGGCCGCATAGATCTGAGTCATCTCCAATGTACAGTGCACAGGCCCCTCAATCTCTTCCCCTGAGCACGCTTAGCTGCCCTCTTCCATTGCTCTCCATATTAATACGATACGTGAGGGCGTCCACTGGCTATTAAAAGGTTGTAAGTGCCACTTACGACCTTTCTGCAGTATTAAAGGAATAGATAGAGAAAAATAAGCCGCATATTTCTGTGAAAATTCCAGAAAAATATCATTTTTAGTTTTCGAGATATTAAAAATTTTCTGTTACAACCTTTTTGCGTTTACATGATTGCATATTTTTAAAAGGTTGTAAGTACCATTAAAACAGATGTTTTTTTTTTTAAAAGGTTGTAACTCCCACTTACGACCTGGGGTGCTACAACTGTGAAAAACAGAGAAGGTTGTAAGTAAGACTTACAACCTTCTTGCATTCTATTATTCCCTTTGATATGGTCATAAGTCACACTTACAACCTTTCATTTCTAGGATTTTGAAAATTACAATTCAATCATTTGGGTGGAAAGATGAGAAAATTCTGTTAAAAATCGTAGAATTTGAAGACGCAGAACTAAACTTTCGTTTTTCCAGACAATTGGTTCATGTGGGAATTTTATTTGAATCCAGCTAATTCAAACATAGGCTGTGTAGCAGCAAACCTTCAGCGAACAACACTTTTGAAAGATGCAAAGAAACCATTACAGTGATTTGTGTTTGAGAAACCATGGAAAGGCCTAACTACACAAATTTACATATATTATAGAGCAGTTTCATACATATGCAAGGTGTAGGTCGTGGGCTGTGGGTTGGAAACCCAAAAATACATTGATCATTTGTATCAGATTTTGTCCATGCACAATTTGTTCATGCAATACTGGTCAAGATTTGACATAGAAGTAAAAATCATAATATTTTTTAAAATCAATAATTGAAAAATAGTAGAATATTCGTCGATCAGGCCATCATGAGGCATAACTACATCATATGGGTGATGTGGGTATCAATTTCATCCAAGCACATGCAAAAGTGGCCAATTTTATACATATTATTCTCAATATTTTAAAAAGTTTAGGATATCAATCCATCAGACCATCAAAAGGCACAACTAAACCTTATAGGCTATTTGTGTACCAAATTCCTTTCATGTACACCTAATGGGGGGCCGAGTGCTAGCCGCCCGCTCGCCCGCTTGGCAGATGGCATGTATATACTTTTCATTATTTGACATGTACACGAATTTGTGGAGGTGTGAAAACGGGCATGTACGAATTTGTGGACATAAAAAGACGAGCACTTATGCTCGTGTTTGTGTAATATAATAAAACCCCATAACAGTGTAGTTCACAGCTATGAACATCATGAGTGGCAGGTCTGCTCTGAATTAACACGAGTCCAAAGGACGAGTGTTAGTTCAGAAGCAGACCTGACACGAATGATGTTCATAGCTGTGAACTACACTGTTATGGGGTTTTATTTATATCCCGCAATGATTTTATCAGGAGTTTTTACTCAATTTTAGTCTGATAACTTCAAATTCTCCCAAGTTAGGAGCAGCATTTTGATGTGACGTCACCAGCTGCCCATTGTGACGTCATGACATAAACAATCGCTGCCCATTGTTTGCATAACAACGTCAGATAATTTATTTCATTGAGTTCACAAGGATGAACTCAATGGTGTGAACTCAATGGTTTTTCCATGGTGTTCACTCGCAATTGCGGGATATTAACTAACACTCGTGTATGTGCTTTATCATTCCTTTGTGTACCTGCCATTTCTTATATCGTGAAAAGCAATATTTCACACTTACACGAATGCTAAATTCATGTATATGTTCATTTTTGCAGGTTTACAAATTCGTGTACATGCCAAATAGTGAAAAATATATACCTCCAGATGGACAACATTTGACCAAAGTATATAATACCTTCTTAGAACTAAAGTTCGCTGGCGGTAAAAATCCCAGTCTTTGTAGAGCCTCCATTTCACCAGACACAGGTTGATAAATCATTTGTCTACATGTTGATATCATCTCATGAAACAAATCCCATCTGTCTTCTCAGCATGGATGACAGAAACTGTACACTGTGCAGGTTTATCAAATATTATTCAGATTATTTTTACGGCAGGTAACCCATGTTTTACATATTGAATGTTAGGGTTAATGTTATCAGTTTGCCTTTGGCTCAATTTGCTCTTGGAAGATATAATATGACCTCACTGATGCAAAAGTAATGCGGAATTCCATATTCCATGGTAATACATTTTGGATTGTAACCATACCGTTTTTCTAGTTTTTTCAAAATCAATTACATAATTCGTTCAACAATCAGATGATAGGCCATCGTTCATAGTTCAATTCATAACTCTTAACATTTGTTTGAAACAGACAAAAGCAATATTATCTGATGTCCGTTCACACCCTTTTTGTAAAATTAGACAAAAGTTAAATTTCTTTGATCAAATTACACATACAGTCATAAAATTGATTAGTTATGAAAATTTTCTTGGTTGTTTCAAGTCGTGCAAGATTTACACAAATAATTTGTGTGGACACTATCAAACATTCATTTGGTCAGTTTTAAACATAACCTTTTTCAGAATAATGTTTTTTTATTAGAATTAATTAACAGTTCAACAAAAATAAGTCCCCCTTTGGATAAACTTGAATATCTCAATGATTCCATGCATCGCTGATTTTTATGACAGTTGGCTGAATCATAGAATATAATGGTGGTAGTTTTACATGCAATGTACAAATTGTGGCCCTCAATGTGCACACCATCCCGAGTTTTCACCAACTGCTAAGTAATGAAGCCAAAGGCAATCACTTTCAATTGTACAAACACATGCTGAAAACTGATACTGGACCTCCCGCCTTCAAAACCTTCAGTGCAACGGTTCAAGTTTTACAGATTTTCCATCAATTAATCAAGGCCAAATTATGCTAAATTTCCCTTTTCAGATTTCTCAACAGTCAACACTTTCTGTCCTGTACCATATACAACCTCAGTATTAAATGCAAGACCAAATTACAGCATCCGTGACTTTTGGTCTTTCTCCACATGGGGATTAAGATGCTGATAACTGGTTGGTGCCTGAATGTTACAGGGTTAGTTTCAACCATGTACATGCATTAGTGACTGAGTTGTGACCCAGATATATGTATTTCAATATTTCAAAAAGTATCAAATATCCACCAATTAGACAACTGGACCATATGGGCTACATGCGTACTAAATTTTATCCATGGATGTACTAGCAATCGGACTTAGTACTGTCCCAGCAATGTTCAATCATCCCATGGCCAGCCTACCTGCCCGCCTGCCCAGTGGACAGACATTTTACCCAATTGATTACAATACCTTCTTCAAACTTAAATCCCTCAACTGAAGGTTAAAAAAAAGAGAGTAAATTCAGTTTTTTAGGTTGGAGTTAAGTAATACAATTAACAACAGCCATTTAATTAACATTAAGCATTTAAGAAAGAATACTTCGTATTGCTTCGGATTTGGAGTGGAATAACAACAACATAAATGTGGAAATCAGAAATGCTAAAGGTTTTCATATATATATAACCCATTTTCAGACAATTTTCCGACAATTTGCTTCAAATAATAATAATTTCTGTGGGTTTTTTTTGCAATTTCCATGAAATATTGACTTACAACCTTTTGAAATTGAAGCACTTACGACCTTTCATCAGGCAGTCACGAGACTTAAGACAAATTTGGCAAGGTTTAAAAGGGCGTAACTCAAAATTTTGTTTAAAATTGCCTGAAACTCAACCATATGCTTAGTAATGGCATCCATAATGTTTTTGGATGGGGTAAGAGCAGAAAAAATTGATTAAAATTGGCAAAAAGGCCATTTGAACATTTAACTTACATCCTTCTTGCACTGGATCTCAAGAATTCAGAAAGAATTAAAAGGTTGTAAGTCACTTTTTTGCTATTTATTCCAAATATATGATTTAAATCTGCAGCAAAATACTCCAAATGAACTGCAATATTTGATTTGTCAACATATGTCACCCTACTTTCAACATACCTGCCCTTATGAACCCATCAGACACTCTTGATGGTTTTTTGCATTTTTCTCAAAATGTCATTTTTTGAGTTACAACCTTTTAATAGCCAGTGGACGAGGGAAGGGGACTGGTGTGTCAGTGTAATATATTGAGGGGCCTGTGGTTGCGGGTTAATTTTTACCTTAACGTCAAAATTTACTCTTACAATACCTCTTTTCTATGAAATTCAAACATTAGATGAGAAACAATTCCAAAATATAATTGCATGCACATAAAAAATCTTAAAGTCTTATTACTACCAACCTGTGTTTGATTGATTCTAAAGTTTGGTTTTTTTTTTACCGTAACATTGGAATATGCCCTTACAAGATATCTTTTCCACATAAAATGTCAACTATGGCGTCAGAAATAAATTCAAAATATAATGCACATAAAAATCTTGGAGTCTAATTATTACAACTAACCTGCGTCCTATTGATTCTCCAAAACGTGTACTCTTTTTCTAGCAGGGCGAAATTATCTTCAATGAACTTGGTATCTCCTGTTGTCTTCAAATATTCATCCATCATCGGTCCAAGCATGGGCGGTTGACTCCTTCGTAGGAAATATTTCCTTCCGCCGTTTGGAACTAATCCATAAGTCTTCACCATGTGGAGGAAGTTTTCTATCATGTGTCGGGCGGTTGTGACCTGAATGAATATTATTATTGAAACGGCTAGTTAATATGAACCATGTGAGAAATTCCATTAGCAGAAGGAAAAATAATGAGTAATTCAATATATAGAGGCCAGGCCTACACACAACAATAAAAGTAGAGTTCCCCAAATATTGTATTTTAATTTCAATTAGGAAAAGTGATAGATAATCGCATATGATCCAGAGGGGCCACGTGGGGTGTAAGCCCTGCCCCCCTTTCATCAGATAAATTCTTCATTGTGCTACACTGTATTTGGGAAAAGTTCAGATTCATGTATACGTCTCCATTATTGTTCTAAAATCCCGGATCCTCCCTTGGTACGTACTCCTGCCTCCGCCTAGTGTTGCAGATACTTACCATATCACACAAGAGTAGTCCTTTAATTATCCAGTAGGTGTCCCAGTAGTAGAACTCTCCAAATCTGTCACCAGGAACGATGAACGGATGAGGCACGGAGAGCAAGGAATGTCTACTCGGGTGCTCAGCAATCTCTTCCTTCATTCGACGGCCGAGTATCTTCCAAAGGTCATTCAACCCCTGAGCAAACTTTTGGTACTCGGGCTCCTTGATGCTGTGGACGAAACTTGGATCCGGGACCCAGTCAGAAGGCGTCCACTGATCTAACTCTCCGCCAACCGGATGAAAATTTTGGTGAACAAATTCCTTCAGTTTGTCCTTTGTGAAGTTTCCCTTTCTCTGCATCTCCTTAAATTTGGTCATAATGATGGCTGTAAAAATAACAAAAACCAAAAATCTGATGACCCCTAGCCGACAACAATTAAGGCAGCTCATTTCACAATTATTATGATGATGAAGTAGTGAAAACTGGTAGAATAATTATTATACATGTCGATTTAAAAAATTGGTGACACAAATTCATAAATTTGATTATTTTCACAGTAATTTAGACTGTTAGTTGAACGAAAAATCTCTGTTATTATCCAATTATTCTAATAGAGGAAATGAGGTGATGTAGGCCTTGCCCCTAACTGTGGGCAAAATTTATGTGATTCTCATTTGCAAAACCTCAGTTTGCACTAGAAAATCACAGAGAGAATCGTGAGTTTTAATCCCGTTTTCAAAGAGAGACTTGGAACTCATAGATATATATGGTTGCCTGTGTAGGTGAAGAGGGTGATGTTTGGCCATTGGGTCAATGTTAAACATCCTCAAGCAAACTTATGTGGAAGCATGAATTCGTTAGTGATGAGATGAAAACATGTTGGGTCAAAACAGAATTTAACGGATGATATTTCAAGTATGTGAGATACAAATGGCTGCCAATTTTCTTTACTGCACTCGGAATTACTTATGGGTGAAAGACTTTTACAGTATAATTAAGTGAAACCCAAGGGCCAAGGCAGATTATACAATTTCAATGAGGAGGGGTTCACTTTCTTATGAACGTTTTTGACCGGTAACCGCTTTTGTACGACCATTTTCAAGAATATCCCAACATTTGTTCTCATACTTACCAGGGTCATACTTCATCGGCATATCCACAAACGTTTTTGAGTCAGGAAAAATTCTGCTCCTTTGTACAGCGTCAAGGAGAGGCCCATAGCAATAAACTGGACTGGAATGACAGCAAGAAATTTGCTCACATTATTTTACATTTTTAAAATTATTTGTATATGCCAACAAATACAAATCATTTATAGATCTCTGAAGGAGGGGGGGGATAGGAGTTTTTTTTTAATTGAATAACTTCCTGTCAAGTTCCTGACCAGTTTTGGAGAGGAAATCAATTCTTTCCTCAGACTCTTGGAATAAAAATTTCTGGGGGTTATACTAGCTATTTCTTAAAATAGTATTATTTAATATTTTAATCATTACACACTCAAAATAAATAATTCGGCAATTCAGGCATGTTTCCATGAAATAAATAATTTCCCGTTGAGGATCGATCTCAAAGCTCAAATAACTAATCCCCCCCCCCCCCCGAATTAATTGATACGATTGAATAGTTTGATCGAATGACTGCAGAGACCATATGTTATTTTGACACTGCACTGTACAGTGTGTTGAAACAGCTTTAAATTAATTTTAAAGTTAAGTAAATGCAGCAGTTGAGTCAGATGTGCACACAAAAAGTGACACGATGATCAATGGAATAATTGATTTCATCGCAATTATCGATTATGGTGACCCTTTGATTGGACAGTTTCGTCATATATGTGAAAATTGATAGAAAATTTTAGACAACTGAAATGCTTTTATAAATATCATAAAAATTCATAATCATACATTTAGAAATAAAAATTTCTTAATTAGCTAATTTCACAATTAAAATTTCATCGTTGAACTCACTTTGAAGTGCAGGCGTGAAACCTCTCCGTCGCAGCAGTAAATGTCACAAATAAAGGCAAAAGCAGATAGGAAGATGCCATTTTCTAACTTATACTGGACAGCAGAAAGCATCATCTGGACATTTTGTAGAGATTATTGACTTTTCAGATTGACCCACTTGGAAAATGGGGACTTTGTTCCTGGAAATTCTGTCCATTTGACAATTATTTGTCCAAATTATTGGTTTTTAAGCTGCCCTGTTAATCCATGAATGTTCATGTCAAAGTTCTACAACGATTAAAATCACACAGCTCCTCAAACAGGTGTAAATCCACTCTTTTATCTCAGTTTAAATGTCATGACACATTTGTAAACAAACTACACGTGGTTATCTGGGTCAGTGACCTATTTTTAGCATCACTTCATTTGCCCAAAGAGGGCGCTGCAGAAAACCTGAAGGTGGCGCTGTGATCAAGGTCAAGGACGCTGACAAGGTTTCTGTCTCTGTAGTAAACAAACTGTTGTTTATCACATTTCACAAACAAATTTGGCTGCTCATCAAACAAATAAGAAGAATAAGCATGTAAGTAAGGCATTTACAACATTATGGACACTGTGGCAAGTGCAGGCAATGCCAACTCAATGGTCTATGGCTCCATGCATGCATTTTACTGGGACAGGTGCCTGGCTAATTCTGTTGCAATGCTTTTATGATGTCAAAATGAGCTATCATCAGTATCAGGACAGCTGAAAGACAATAGTAAGATCATGGTCTGTGTAACTGGTTTTGCACAATCAGCTGTTAATTCTTGTTCTTGATAATCAATGATAATTTGGTACAAATGTTATACATCTTGCTGGCATAAATAAAATATGATGGGGGTTATCAAGCGGGGGGGGGGGGCATCTACATGTAGGCCTGAGCAGGCAGGGTACGGCACACAACTTAAATTCATGGGAAACAAATATTTTGGTTGTCAAATAATTATGTCTGACTTTAGAATATCTATGTATTCTTTCTCTTTGTGGTTGCAGATACATCGATCGATCCTCCGAGATACAAAAGCAACAAGAATGGGCCTCAAGAAGACAGAAAACCAGGTGCAAGTTCTGTTGAAGGACACAATACTCGCTTTGTGTCGCAATACTCTCAATTACCATGCGGAGATATGCATCGAAGGATTATTATGCATCACTCTGGACTGCGAAGAAGTCTTATTGGTCAATATCAACCAGATCATCAAGAACCGGGAGCCACAGAGGAGGGTGAAGAAAAGGCGTAGACGAGCTGCACCAGAAGAGTCGAGCGACGAGGATGATATATTTGCGGCAGTGTCACCAAAAGCAAAATATCCGAGGATCCACCCACAGAAGTCAGCAGTGGTTGCAGTAATGAACGAGCAGTACCATCCGAAACATTTGGAGAAGAGCGCCACCCCTGGATCTCTCATGGGAAGTGGGGCAACAACGGGTCATCCAGGTATACCTCAAATGTCAATCTTAAATTGCCGAATTTATTTAAAATGACCCTTGCCTCTATTGAGTCTACGCTGATTCATTTTCCATCCGTCTCAAAGTTATAGATCTTATGCATAATTTTTTACTCATGCTGAAAATTTAAATGAAAATCTCATGAATTGCAAAGTTATGTATGTTATGTGTTTTTGTGATATTTTTAGAGGAACTGACCAATAATCTCTATTATTAATTTTTTTAATGAAAAAATGAATAAATATATATATCTGAACTTCATTGTATAAAGGAAATTCAGTCACTGCAAATTATTAAATTAGAAATTAGAAACTTGTGTGAAATTTAGAATTTTTGCTCTTTTTTTCAGAAATTTCTGTTGTGGATATTTCCAACAACATTGTCACTTCAACGCCAAGTGGCATGAGTGCAACAATGAGCAACAACGTCAAAACAACTGAGTACGTCGAAAGTTCCAACTGTCGCCTCCAGGGGTCTGTTGTCAAGGAAGAACCACCAGATGTCGCTGCGATAGGAAAAGAACTCCACAAACACGAAATATCGATGCTGTCTCCCAACGAAAACGAAATGTGTCAAAGTTATCTGTCGGGATCATTCCAGGCCAATGTGGTGTGTAAATATTTGGAGTGTAAAATTGTTATTTTTATTGAAAAATAATATGACAAAAATAGAAGATAAGTGGGATTTGCATCATGTTTAATAGTTTGTAACTAAAAATACATTTAAAGTTATTGTGTCAATGCTAACCCCTACTAGGCCTACATTTAAAGATAATTTTCACAATTTTGATTTGGTCAATATTTCAGTTTCATGAAGCCACTACTTTGGATGGAGCCCCTGAATACCAAAGATCACAAAATCAAGGTAATTAAAAGAAAATTTGATTTATAAGAAGATTCTTATTTTCATAAGAGAATGGAAGAATTTTTCTTTCATAAATTAACATTATTTTCTTGTAATTCCAGTTAGTTTTCCACGCTGAAACCTTGTATTGATGAAGTTTGTCTCATTCCTTCAATGTTTTTTTGCTTGATTTCACGTTGGATCTTTCATGTAATTTCAGGGCAAGTTGCAGCCTGCTCTGACGACGTTCTACCGAACCTGAACCACGCTTTGGGAGGGGTGGAGATGAAGGGTTCCTTTGGGGGCGCCTCTGCAGCCGCGAGCGTTGGAACAGGTCACTCTGGACAGACCCCTCACGTCTGTTTGTTGTGCGGGAAATCTTTCGCGTGGCAGTGGTTGTTAAAACGCCACCAGGTGGTACACTCAGGTGATAAAGACTACTCGTGCGAACACTGCCAACGGACGTTCAGTTACCAAAGCAGCGTCAAGAGACATCAAGAAAAGTGTTCGGCACGATTGGAAAATTTACAAGAAAACCTGCAAGAAAACATGCAGGAGAGCCTACATTACAGTGCGTCTAATAGTGTTTCAAACAATCCACAAGGTGGCGCCCAAGCTCCCGCTTATACGCAAGGCGGCGCCACCAGTCAGAGTCAAGTTGTCTACTCCCAAATCAAAACGGATTTACGGCCGAGGTACAGCTACCCCAAAGGAAGTTGTAACACAACGAGCGGGGCAATCAGTGAATGATGGTGATTACGCGCAGATTGAGGACTCTAGCTTAAAAATGTTTAGTGCTTACTACTTAATCATAGAATTTGTAGATATTATTAGGTTGTAACTTGTAAGTTATTTATAGTTTGTGAGTTCAGCCAGAACTGTACACATGTATTTAGTGACGCTGTTCTCTGCTAATTATCACTTGGTGCTTATTTTTGTTTTTTAATAATGTGCATAAAGTTTAATTTCACTGGACCATAATTTATTATGATATTACCCACTTTAAGTGTTTACCTCATTAAATGTACAAAGAAAAACTTGTGATCTTGTATACATGTACATAATGTACATAATGTATAGAAAAAAATCCATTGATGATTAGAATACCCATGTGTGTTTGTCGCATAGTATCTGCCCTTTCAATTTTGTATTAGAGCGTATACATGCATAAATGTCTTGTATTTTCAACACTCTTCCCTTCCTCATCAGGGTTCACTTTAATCTCAATTTTTAACAAATCTAAAAATTTGTTAGGTGAAATCAGTTGTAGCATAATTGGTCACAATGTGTTAAAGCCGTAAATGAATCCTTGTTTTAAATTGTCTTGATTGAAATCATTCATTTCTGCTTGGGCCTTTTGGGCAAAAGTTTAAAATATCATTTAATATTTTTTCAAGAATCTCAATTGTTTGAAAGACTCCACACATTTTTTGTTGTTCTGTGTTTTGCCAAAGACTCTTCAAATGTAACTTGCAAAGCCAAAGATTCCTGTGTGGTGAAATTCATTGTTTTTGATGGATAAACTATATTGTACTTATCATGAAATTAAAATTTGATGTGTTTGTTCTTCAGGGGCAGATTTAGGGGATGGGGAGGAGGGGGATGTGTCTTGAATTTCCTTCTGTACAAGTATGATAAAATGGCACTATGTGTATCAAGCCCCCCCCCCCCCACCAGGCCACCACCATAAAAAATTAAATTCTGATTGACTTTGCCCGCTCTTTGCACAGTGTGCTGTGTGCTACGTAGTACTAAGGACCCTGTGAAACTTCTGTATTACAATTAGATATTTTACTATGTCTAATATTGTGAAGTTGTCCATTGTTTATTCAAGAAACGGATGTTTATCGAGTCTGAATAATAATTAATCATGTTAATTATTCACATTTCGATTTGGTTTAAGCTTTAATTCAATTCAGATATGTGTAGCGACTGTTGATTTAGCAATTAAGAATATATTTGGTTGGAATTTGAATTTCAAAATGTTAATGATTTTTTTTTACTCTGTGTTTCTTCTGTTATTTGACGATATGTTTATTATTATACTGTTGTTGGTCTTTAGAAAGTAACAAATTTGTTAATTTACTGATCTCAATGTGGTTAGAGTTCGCAGTTAGGTGACAAGAATAGTTAGCAGTTTAATAAATGTAATTTGAAAATTACACAGACTAAGAAAAAAAAATTTTTATTAAGTAATTAATGTTGATTTTGAAAATAACTGAATTATAATTTAACTTATTGATAAAACATAGAACTGGGAATCAGAAATTCTTTAGAACAAAAGTGAATTAATGAACTGACTCATCACTCATGAAAAGTAAAATTACGCAAGAACAAACTGTACATAAAATAATATGTTATAAAAGGTATGTTTACAATGTCTTGTATTTACTATGTTTGGTCCAAAAGAGAATACATCTGCTATATTTATTCTATTATCTATATGCTTATGGAATTTTTGTGTTATTGTCTTTGAGATTATAATTTGATACTCATAGCTGGTATAAGCTAGTTCATTATTTCATGAAAGCGATGTCATTTAAAATAAAAAACAAACCTTCTTGCTGAAATATCTTTGAATTTTGTTTTCATTATAATTTGTTTATATCAGAATAATTTTGATTATTTGCGGGCTTTTTAAAGTGCTACATTTATTCAGTTACACACAGTAGCATGTGAATGTCATCAAATATGAAATTGCCAAACTGGTGGTTATAGAAACTTTAAATTATCCAGTTGTTTTTGTTTTATAATATATTTATAGATCTTGGCGCAAACCTCGTTTTCAAATAGCACTTGTATAAATAAGGAGTGTAACACCAGCTTGAAAATCTTCTTCGAATGATCTTTCTTAATTGATCCAATCTATTTCTGGACAAATTCTTGACAATAGTCATCAGAAAAAAAAAAGAATCTGAGGATTCAATGCCAGGGTTTTTGTGGTGTCTGGATTGTTTGAACGATTATTGGATGCCATCAGTGGAATGCATGTGTCTCGGGTACATTTCTTTGTTTGAGATGCTCATTTCTTTTTTGTTGAATTCAGTGAAGTGGGTTTGATATGTGTGATTTTGATGCACTTATCAGGGCTCCCAGCGGCCCTATATTTCCCTATATTTATTTTTGGCTACATATGTTTCCCTATATTTTCAAGCTTTTTGCCCAAAAAATCCCTATAAATCCCTTTATTTTGATGGCATTAATATTTTCAATTTACACATAAAATAGTGTTTGCATTTTAGCGATTGTCAGAAAGAATATCAGAATTCCAGGTCATTCCTTGGTTAGCATGCCAATGTATCTTGTCTCAACAGTAGTCAAATCAGATTCAGTACTTTCTTTGGATATGGCGAGTCGCCAATCGAGCATTCGACCAGAGAATTTGATATTGATTTGCTATTCATTTGAAGCCAAAAAGCCCTTTATTTTCCCTATATTTTGAGTCGTGAAGCCCTATAAAGCCCTATTCATTTAATTGAAAACTTCCTATAAAATCCCTGTATTTTTTTTTCGCAGCCGCTGGGAGGCCTGACTTAGAAATATGTGTCACTTGTGAGATCTGTCCTCTTGGTGATCATTAGTTGTACCCAAGACGCAATAAATCTATGGTTGTAGAAGATGGACATTTTGCAGTTGTCATCTGTGACAGTGGGTACACAAACTACAGTTTGTCACTGAGAACTGAGGAAGGGGTCTGGATGGACCTCGAAAGCTTTTCAGCCATATATTTTTGTTGTGAGTAATCGTCAAAGTATTCTACCATACAGTTTGTCTCATTTCTAGAAAACACGGTTGTCGTTAAATATCTGATAAAAACAGTACCAAAACATCACAAAAATGTGACAGATAAATTACAAAACAGCTAATCTACCCGTGAGTATGAGCATTTCTTCTGTGTGACCTGTAGATGAGGAGCAATCAGGCCAAACACCAGTTCGCATGTTGTGAGACAAAATGTATGTTCTTATTCTGAAAGGTGTGGCTTCATGTAAAATAACGTCCCTTGTAAAAAAATTTTGTCTGTCAGTGGTTTAGACGTTCTTTGTCACTTTTTCACTGTTGTAATTTTCAGTTCATGATTCTAACCCTCCAGTATTTTAATCAACATTGTCACTGCGGTAAAAGAGAAAAACATGGAGATTTTTTGAAAAAATAATATTTATTAACATAGCGTTTTACCTTGAGTAAAAAAAAAAACAAATATGGCACCGGTTTTCCTGTTTGCTGGTTCCCCATTATAAATATTTATCATAAATGAAAGTGAATTTGTTGCATAGCATAAGACGGTTTACTTGGACGGTTTTAATAAAAATATAGACCCATGGCTATTGACCCTGCTATGAATTTTTGCATTTTAATCCAAGGAAAATTCTTTGAAATAAATGTGAATTACCAAATGAATAAATAACATTCAATAAAATGTCTTTTTAGCAATTATTGTTCACATGAATTTCAAAATTCCCGCCACTGCTACAAACAATCCAATTATGACACTGGTGGCGCCTCCTGGTGTGTTTGCAGCATTACAATAGTCTCCATCTTTGCAACAAAAGTTCTCAGATGATTCCCCCACAAACGTCTCACTGGCCCAATCAGAAATCTCGTTTCCTATACAGCCGAGGTGGTCGCAACCACGGAACACTTTCCTATCTCCTCTTTTGGATGTGATGACAGTTTTCTGAAAGTTTAATTGAGATCATTATTTTGAGATATAGAATATACCTTCAAGCTATTAGGCCAGTTTCAGTATTAGAAAAATGTCACCTATGGCAAAGTGAGAAACGTGTTTTCAAAAGTGATTCAGCTATAGATTGATATAACAACTTATTTTATAAACCATTCCGCAGCTGTTGTTGAGACAGAAATAATTCCATTGAAGGTATATTCTATATCTCAAAATTTTGAAATTTGCATAAAGTGTATTATTGTGATGCCATATTATTGAAGAAAAGCTCAGCATACCTCGCATTGACCAAAAGGACCTGCTTCACAATATTCGGAATTTCTGTAGGAGAAGTAACCCTCACAGTCTGAGCACTTGAAGCATTTTAGGGCCTCTGAAATAAAGCATTTGAATAAAGACTCAAATCATTTGGATAAAGACTCAATACTATGGCTAAGACAAAAATCAGTTTAACGAAGACTCAAATCATTTGAATAAAGTGAGTGCAGACTATTTGGATAAAGACTCAAATCATTGGGATAAAGAATCAAAGCATTTGGATAAAGACTGAAATAATTTGGATAAAGACTGAAATAACTTGGATAAAGACTCAAATCATTGGGATAAAGACTTTAATAATTTTGAATGAAGTCTCAAGCTTTTGGATAAAGACTCAAATCATTTAAATGAAGACTTTAAAATTTGTATAAAGACTGAAGATGAAAAGTATTTGGATAAAGACTCAAATCATTTAGATAAAGATTCAAATCATTCTGATAAAGACTCGAAACTTTAGGATAAAGACTCGAAACATTTGGATAAAGACTCAAAGCCTTTGGAGTCTCACATCATTTGAATGAAGACTCGAAACTTTTGGAAAAAGACTAAAGTTATTTGAATGAAGACTCGAAACTTTTGGAAAAAGACTCCGATCATGCAAGTGCAAACTCAAAATCTAAGGAAAATAAGACTCAAATCATTTGCATGGAGACCCAAAGAAACTTTAAAATCTTGTGAATGAAGACTCAAATCATTTTGATAAAGACTCAAAACTTTTGGATAGACTCCAAGCATTTGGATAGGATTCAAAGCAAAGGACTCATGCAATTTGAATGAAGACTCAAATCATTTTGATAAAGACTCAAAACTTTTGGATAGACTCAAATATTTTGGATAAGACTCAAAACATTTGAATGAAGACTCAAAACATTTGGATAAAGACTCCAAATCTTTTGGATAAAGACTCAAATCATTTTAATTAGACTCGACACTTTTGGATAAAGACTCAAATCATAAATTTGGATAAAGACTCAAATCAATTAGATATAGAATCAAATCATTTGGAGATAGTCTCAAGGTATTAGGATACAATGTACCTCAAAGCATTTGGATAAAGACTCGAAAAGTATTTAGATAGGACTCAAATTATTTTGATAAAGATTCCAATCATTTTGATATAGACTCAAATCATTTGGATAAAGACTCGAAACTTTTTGATAAAGACTCAAATCATTTGGATAAAGACTTGAAGTGTTAAATTTGGATTAGGACTCAAATCATTTTTATAAAGACTCAAAGCATTTGAATAAAGATTTAGGAATGAATATTCGGGGACTTTGCATGCTTGAAATAAATAAATACTGCCGCCTTTACCGTGAAATAAATAATTTCCCGCCGAGGAAAACTCCAACCCCCCCCCCTCTCCTGGAAATTAATTGTCACCCCTTAGTGGTGATATTGGACAATTTAGATAAGGCTTACAGCCTCACACAGTTGGGGATGTAAGTTTTGTAGACAATACACTATTTACAGGATGTCACGAAGATTATACATGATAGGACATAACACCAAACAATCATATGGGTAAGGCCACGAAGTTGGGGCACCTTAGCTGAAAAAAGCTGTCAAAAAGAATGTTTGGAATTTTGACAAGAAATTATGAAATCTATTTCAGATAATCATATGCCCGTATGAAATCAACATTCTTAAGGCTGTAAACGTTTCACTTTTTTATGAATGACTATTTATTTGAAATATTAAAAAACGTAACATTTTTCATATTTTGCCATTTCCGACTTCCAAGGTGCTTTGGATCCTCAAAATTGAATATTTTAATGAAATATAACCTGCTTGGGTCACCTTACAAAGGTTGTTGGAGCTCCCCATACACATATATTTGATTTTTTAAAAATTCAATGTTTAAAAAACGTAACGGGACAATTAGGGTTCTGAGTTCTGTCGATGTAAAAGTACTGATGAAATATCTACTTTTTGGGCTACTAACTACACAAATAAGGCAGACACTTATTTTCTGTGCTATTTTTGTTGGCCACACTGTTATGACTTAGCCGCAATGTAGACTTCAAAATCCAAGCCAGACATGTGGTAACAGGACAATTCTTTAGAATGTTTAAGCTACTCTGGAAGTTCAGAAACTTTCAAAATTTAGCTGTTAAACTATACTTAATACATTTACCTATAATTGTAACCAAGGCTGAATTATATTTTTTGTTGCTCTCTGATGTTCTTGACAATTAAATGAAATTAATTGACCGCAACAGGACAAATATTCTGTTTGCATTACCTTCTATACACGTTTTAAAGAAGTAACTGGATCAATAACACCTGTTACAACTAATTAGCACTCTACTTTTGATATATATATATACTTTCTGCAGTGCCACCACTGTTTAAGTTGAATTTCAGAGAATTTCGTAACAGGGACATGTCCTGTTACGCGAAAAAAAAACAACTCTTTCTTGCTCAAGAATAGGGAAAACAAACGTGAATCACACTAAAGAGTGGATCAATGGGCTTCAGAATATGCTGAATTGCAAAATTCATATTTTTTAAATGTAATTAACATATCAAATTCTATTAAATGTAACGCATCAAATTCTATTAAATGTAATTAACGCATCAAATTCTATTTCTTCCTACACCATAGAAGTGATTGGTGAATTTCAATTGCTTATTTGATGCAGTAGATACCTGACAGTCTTGAGAGAAACCCTAAGACCTCAAAAGGTGTGAATAGCAATTAGCCACTGAGGGGTATACCAGGTACAATTGTAAGAATATTAAACTTTGCAAAGATCAATCACCAATTAGGCTGTAACATATTGCATCAAATGTAAACTTGGTTGATTTCAGAGATTCTAGTCTATGGCCTGTGGAACAAAGCCAAAAAATAACGTCCAAGCACTTTACAGTCCTCGTTAGACTTACGTGGGATCTCAAGTTCTTTTCTATGCCGTTGAACTGTGATGTCAGCGATGACTGTATTCTAGCATTGCAATATATGTAAATTAACTACAAGCTGTGATGTCATTTTAAACTGGGTCAGATTTCCCGGCTTCTGGCCAATGTGGATACTCCAAAACAGAGCGTCACAGTTTCAACACAGTGTCAGAGTAAGCATTTCATATGGGATAGCCCCTGCAACCACTTCATCACAGCTTGCCGGCCAATGGGCTTACAGTAAAAGTAAGCATCACAGTTTAAACATTGACATGTAGAAGGAAGCATTACATTTGTTATCCCAATGATCCATCATTGGCAATCACCAGTCTAATCTGACTAAATGGCAGCTTCATGAGCATTCACAGTAGACAACTGTTATATCCCCACAGACTTGTTTGATTAATCTGCAAACTTGCGACTTTACAACTTTAAACTTCAAGAGACCTTGCGATAAACAAAAGGCTTCGAAAATTTTCGTAAACACATGGATTATGTGACATATAATTGTTCTGGCAGCCCATTGGCTAACAAGCCGTGATGTGGAACTTGGATTGGTTTTCCCAGACCCAATTTTCACTCTGACACTGTGTTGAAACTGTGACGCTCAGTTTTGGAGGATCCACATTGGCTAGAAGCCGGGAAATCTGACCCAGTTTAAAATGACATCACAGCTTGTAGTTAATTTACATATATTGCAATGCTAGAATAGAGTCATCTCTGACATCACAGTTCAACAGCATAGAAAAGAACTTGAGATTCCACGTAAATATAACAAGGACTGTAACTTCAAGTTTAAGCCACACATGAACTGTTTCTCATAGAAATGACATCATATATATACATGCCCTGAAGGATGTGTTACTGCACCATAAGGACTAAAATTACTCCGGAGGATCTTGTTCGCATCTATGGGGTGATGAAGCGTTTCTAAAGTGGAGGCCTAAGCCTGGGCTTAATATGAATAATAAAAAACTGGCCCACTCTTATTAGGAAGCTTGAACTTGAGTGAGCACCGGTAAATATTGCCATGATAGGCCCATGAAATTGAAAGGAGAAAAAAAGAATCCCATTTGTAAAGTTGATGTATCCTGTTTTGAAAACTTAAGTCAGCTATTCATAAATTCATAAATATATGAACGACAGAAACTGTTGAGAAATTACAGTTTCAAACAACATGGACAAGAAACTTTTTATGTTATTTCTTTTTATAGAAATTTAATGAAAAAGAAAAAACTGCAGGCTTGAGGGAAAATAATCAATTAATCGTTCATCAATCGGCCAGGGTACCAGATTAATCAATTATTGATTTTCCAACCGATTCCTAGATAGATAGATTCTGATATAGATCCACGTAGACAGACAGGCAGAATGGTAGTTATTTAGGTAGTTGGATAGCACATGTGTACATGGTGTGGGAGAGGTGATATATATTTGAGGGAGGGGGTAGTTCATCATTGGGTCTCTAAGGCTCGATTTTTCAGATCTTTGCCCAAATTCAATGCTAATTTACAAGCCTGCCGGATGTTTAGGGCCCCTGCCCCCTCGTTTTATGCTTACAGTGTAGATAGGATAGATGTTCTAACAGCAACTCATTAACAAGAACCCAGGGGGTTCAAAATGGAGGTAGTGTAGTGTCCTAAGTTGAAGTTCATATGCCCCGGAATTGACTATTTCCCTGATATGAGTGCCAGTACCAGGTGTTGTTAATATACTGTGTGCTTAATTTCAGAATTTTTACAAATAATCCATTTTCAAGCCACAGAATGACCATGTGGCAGATGCGATATGGAAAAAGAATACATTGAATAAACTTGAAAAGAGCTGTAATATGATGCATGGAAATGTGTGTGATCTGCCAGGTAAAACCTCCTTTTTATGGAAGGAGCTGCACATTCATTTATTATTATAAAGCATTTTGGTGAATATGATATGATAAACAATGAGAAGACTGGGAATCTTAGAGTAAGACATACTGTATCCACTAATAGAATTTACTGTCTCAGTATGGAACACTGGATAATGGATATAGGTATAACAGTTACCTACATCCATTAAAATCCAATGGGCTCTGACACTGGCTCTGCAAAACCGAGTTCCAACACAAAATTCACACTAAAGTATACATGGCTGTAAAAGTTACTAATATGTTTTTAAAACTAAAATAATTTTTGAAGTTACCAATTTATTCCTTACCGTTAAATTGTGAGAAATCAAAATTTAAGAAAATATCAGAAATCCCAATATTTTTCGAGTTTTTTGGTTTTTATGAAAACTTCAAAGGATTTGACCTCCAAATGAGTTTAGTCATTTAAAGAGGTATAACTTAGACACCTAAATGCAAAATTTCAGAAGTCTAACTTCAAAATCGACAGAATCATGGAGCATTGAAAAAATAAAAATTTTTTTCAAATTTTTGATGAATTTGCTCTTTCTAATTTTTCTAAGAGCAGTAAGACCTCCAAAAGGCACATTTAGAGTATTTAACGCATAATATGGCATATTTCATGTTCATAGGTACAATTGTTTCGGAGTTCTGTTCCGGAAAGGAAAAAAAATTATTATTTTTAATTTCCAATATTTTACAAAAACTGTACCAATTGCTTGAATATTAACACCAAAAGACACATAAATTCTACAAGACCCATTTATGTGCCAAATATCATATATACAAGTGCAATAGTTTAGGCACAGTGGCCAATACACAATGTGTGATGCTGCCCGTAGTGGATTCAAGCAAGATAAAAACGAAGTCACGGCCAAATAACAATATACCGGCTATTCATTTCCATGTCAGATGCTTGCTCTACAATCAAGCTAAGGTGCATTCTTCATTCCAAACTTCTCCAAACAAAATTGCCAAGTCAGGGCTCAAAAGACATTCGAAAATGCTCAAATTTCAAATTTCCCGCCAAAACTTTCCATTTTGTCAAAGTGACTGCATAAATGGAGATGTGTACACACACCTCCATTAAAAAGTGCTTGTATGTAAATTTTTAGTCTGGATCATTTGCTAAAGTTGGCCATAAAGAAAATATCATGAATTTACAGGTATGGAACCCATGTGGAGTGTATTTGGCAAACAAGAAACTTGTTAGAAACATGAAAAACGACTAGAAACTAGAATGTAAAACCAGCTTCCGTCATTTTTATTGCGTAACAGGACAAATAAGTAACAGGACAAGTCTTCGTTACACAGGCAAACTCAGAGTACCACTCAATGCACCAGATACTGTGTGGATGCTGTCTGAGATACTGAGATGGTTAGAAATATTTGTGCCTTTCTTTTGCCATGAACATGCACAAACATTCTCCATACAATAATTCATAAAGTTGGAGAAATATTGTTTTAATGACAAGGTAACAGGACAAGTAATTGGACAAGTAACAGGACAAGTAACAGGACAAGTAATGGGCAAGTAACGGGACAAGTAACAAGACAAATAGGAATAGAATGACTGTATGCACATAATAATGACAGTGCAGATGTGTGATTGCAGAATTTTGATACAGCAGCGTCGAGCAACAGTTAAATACACAAAATTCAGATTGTGGTTCTCCATTCTAATGGCAAGTGGTGACACTTTGATACAAACTCAGTAACAGGACATGTCCTGTTACGTGACTATGTGACCAGTTATACCAAATATTTACCATAATACCCAAGATTTCCTTGGTGATTAACCTACAGTGTGATAAGAAAAGATTGGTAGATTCAGTTCAACATTTTTTAAGCCATGGAGCCACTGAAACTCTCTCATAATTGTAAAAAAATGATTGCTTGTTTGCAAGGACATAACAGGACATGTCCTTGTTACTACAATTCAAACAGGACATAAAACAACTGTCCTGTTACCATATTACCCCAAAAAGCGCGTAACATTTCGGTAACAAGACAAAAAAGGACAATTGCCCCTTTTTCTTCATGTCCTGGCCTCAATTTTCTATCCTCAAGTCTGCAAATTGGCAATATTTATGTCTGATCATTGCACTGCTGTTTTGTAATGTAAAAATAGAGATTAAGCCATTCAAAATATGAAAAGACAGGGGTAGAAAATTTGGCCGCGAAACATGGTTTTATGAGGACATGATGAAAAATCAAGTTATCGGCGATATTTTCTTCCATTTGTTGTCATAATTGAATTGCATCTTGTAAGCATCACCTTAGTGGTCAGATAGACACTATTTGCAATTCAGTATTACAATGAAATAAAAAGTTAGAGCAGTCCAATGGCGCGTAACAGGTAAGAGCTGAAAATGTTACGATAAATAATTGACTTATATCTTATCAAAATAATGGATTCCCAGGCGTTCACTATGTATGAAATGAAAGTACAGGACCTGTTCTATCATTCTAAATAATAAAAATGACATAACAGAGGGTCTCCTAAAGACAGTAAAGTCCTCTTTTCACCATGTCAATCCACGAACGCCTAAAAACGTCATTTTTGGCCTGTTTCCATGACAAAAAAGTTGTCCTGTGTCTTTAGTTTTTGTGGTATCAACCTCAAATTTTTACACAGTTTAGTCTAATATGCATGCTTTAGTCCTGCATTCATTCAGTTAGCTTTTATCAAAATCCATTTCAGCCAGCCAGCTCTGAACTTAGAGGACACTTTTAGCAGCTCAAATGACTCAACTTCGTGGCCTTACCCATATGTTTGCCCGATGTAAATTTAGGCCTATCTGCAAGTTTCCTATACCATTTGCCACAAATGCTAAGGGGGACACTATTTAATGTTCAGAAGGGCATGGATTATTTTTAAATATTTTTTTTTGTCTTGTGGGGGTTTTTCTTTACAAGGTGTTGTTAGGAATGAATATTCAGTGACTTTGCACACTTTGAAATTAATAATTACTGCCGCCGTTAACATGAAATAAATAATTTCCCACTGAGGAAGACTTCCCCCCCTAAAAGACAAAACCAACGCTGTTAATTTTCGAGGACATGACCAATTAAGGAATGTATCAAAGGGCTTATTATTCTTGTCAAGGATTTATGCATTCATATATGTGTGTTTGTCTGTCAGTCTGTCTGCTAGATGCGAAATAACCCTAGATTACATGAGTAGAGACTTCAATTTCTTGGATACCTGTGCAAAAAAAATAGTTGGATCCTGGCTGTATCTAACATAAACTTATCATATGGCAAGTCTGTCTACAAGTTGACCGCTTTTTGCTGCCACCTAGGGGCCAAATTCGCGAGGTCCTGTGAGCGGTCAACAGAAACTGATTGTCTGGAACTCGCACAACTTTGTCTGGAAGAAACCGGGACAGTCCCAGCATTTGCTGATGGCCTGGTCTATTTCCAAAAACTCTGTGTCCAGTCTGACTTTGGTTTACTTCAATTTTAAGCAGAAAGCTTCTGAAAACCAAATTAATTTGGAACTACTTTTGATCATGGAGGATGTATACATTGTAGCAAAAAACAACACAGTAAAGATGCCTCCATTTGTGGCATAGACCAGAAATTCTGTTGAGTGTTACACAGCCTTTACAAAATTTAAAACCATTCAGTTGTCCTGGTTAATCTATCTCCACAAGGTAAATGAATCAATACAAATGGGTATTTTCGGTATCAAAAAGCAAAAAAAACGGCTGCCTTGTATCGTATAGCCTTGCGAATAAGTGACAGATCACTCTTTTTGACACTTTCTGACAACACTTCTAAACATGCATAATTGGTTTGAAATAGCTTGAAAACATCAAACTTCTGATGAGTAAAATCATCGCTTTCTTTTACAAAAGGCAAAGCTAAAGTTAAAGCGGTTTCTTTTTGCCTGCTGATTTCTAATAGTAGAAAATTAAGGAAATTTCCTTTTTTGGAATAGCTCCTTTGATTTTGCATGGATTTGAAATCTTTTTTCAGGAAATTTGAAAAATTGGGAGCTCTTCATTATTCTTTTCTAATTATGCTAATTAGTGCATATTTTATTACCTTATTTGGGCATAGCGTCAGTAAAAACCTCTATATTTTCCAGAAATAAGGCAAATCCAAATGTTTCTAAGAGCTTGTAGAAGTGAGAAATTGTGATTACTACAACATTTTCAAGGAAGAAACATCAAAATACATGCAGATAAGAATATCAAGAATTTGAGTGACACGGCATTGTGGAACGCCTCAAAAATTATGTTTCCTTGGAAACATGCAGCGAAAACTTCATTACATTCTCCATCATAAATACCACGTGTCTCACCTAGTTAGCTGTTTAACAAATAGAATGCAAGATTATTTGAAAAAATCTGTTGCTAAGCAACCAGTTACCACTACAAGCAAAAATAAATTTGTGATGGGTTTAACGATTGAATTTTTTTCTCATGCTGAAAACACCAAAGAAAGAATATTTTGTTTTCATGCACTGAGATCCAGCAGATCGGAATATCTTTTTCAGGGCTTTCTTGGTTGCCATGGAAACCACCTAAAAGTAAAATCACAACTTATCTTACTTAATAAATGATCTGGAAACCATGTCCAAATTGTCCATTCGTGCGACAAATTTGGGAGTCATTGAGCAACTGCATGTATTGTGTGTGTCTGTAAATATGGTTGCCAAGGCTCAAATAATGGCTATTTCCATAGCAACTGGTCCAAGAAACAGAGCAACAGGTCTAAAATTGTACAGATTTAGGTGTCTCAAGCATTGCAAATGATCCAAAAAGTACACATTTAACTTAGCCTACTGATTTAAGTATTTTAAGATTGTTTGATCCCTAATTTGATTGAATCCTATGAAGCAAAAACTCAGGTCTAACACATACACAGTCCGTGGTGACTCCTGGTGAGTGTTGGGCAGCCTCTGGTCATGGACTCGGGGACATTCCGGATGCCGGATTCAAAGAGTTTCCCCTTCCTCATCCTTGGCAGATGGTGCTGTCTGTGAGATCAAGGCCAGGGGTGTATCAAGAAATGGTCTGAGCAGGGCCATAACATAACCCGGGCCCTTAAATATGCCACTGATCACTGCAGTCTTTGAGTTGAGGCTTTCCTCAATTCCTGGGAGTCCATACAGTGGATGTCCAATGTCCATGACTCTGTGAATCTGGGTGTCCATGAGATCCATGTCCTTGATGCCAATGGGCCCTGTGTTAATGTCCTTGAATCCGGTTGTTCATCAGTCCGTCAGTGAATGTCTCCAGTCTTGTGTTTCTATGACGAGAGATCCTGGTATCCATCAGACGGAGGTCTTCACTTCAATGGCACGGAGGATGGTAACACGTTGAATGGCAGGTGCATCACATCCAAATGGCATCCTGTTTGGAATACACAAGCGCCAGATACTGTCCTGGTTGAAACTTCAGGAAGTCCTTGCTCCTTCACTGCTCCTTATGAGGATGACATCATCACACCATGATGATCTATCATAGTAAGACTTCCATGTGATACACATTATATTTACGGTAGACAATGACGAGTGCTTTTGGATTTTCAGACTGCACTGGCGTCACATCCCTATCCCTGTCATGTTATATGCCGATGACTTAATTTCTCATAAAAATGCGACTGCCTCACAGCCTATACCTACCATGTTGTGTGATTAGTGAATAACACTCACAGTCACCTCACTCCTCTCTCTGTGAGTAGGAATAAGCCTAGCTGCATGATAAAATAAGCACCTGTAGCCATAGAAGTTTCTCATGATAATTCCATTTGTGTGCAATCGAGCCTGGGCCAAGAATTCGAATTCATAGTTCTCCTGTCCCAGACATTGCCTGCAAATAGGTTCGTCTCCATTTGTAGTTCTGAATTTATTACAGGTGGTGTCTCCAAGCAAAAGGACCTCTGATGGAATCCGCTTTGCCCATCAACAAGTGATTGGTGTTGTTGACCAAGCCAAGGAGTCTAACTTAATGAGTGTGTTTGTTGAATTTTTGATTGTTTGGGTCAGCTACGCTGTATTGATTATGTTCTCAAAACAGCAGTTCAACAGAAAAGTGTGTTGTTATCATACAGATTGGGGAATTGTTACTTGTTAACAACCAGATTATTATTAACTGTTGGTCACAGGATTTCACTTACTTTGTAAACAAACCAGATAATATGTCATTTGGTGGGCTCCCCAAAGACAAAAATAGCCCTCCCCCCTTATTGTAGTGCCACCTACCGATAATACCTGTTGTAATCCCCATATGGAGACAAACCTATTGGGCATATCAATTTCTTGGTCGTTTATATCATACCAGTAGGAGTTTGATGGTGAAGCAGCTGGTTCCTGTTGACACCTTCCTTGTAAAGCAGATGCTCGTGATGAAAGACGGTTTTACCTGTACTGCCAGTGGCAAGGTCTGTGCAGCATGGAAATTTGCTTGAGGGAGGGATGATCTTGAGTCAGTTGCCAAATTAGATGTGGACGTGTGTGAATGATGCAGGGTTGGGTTAGCCCAGTATAGTATGTAAGGACTGTATACTACATGTAGTGTTTAGCGGTCACATTGTAGATCGATAGCCAGTGTTCAGTGGTGGTTGACTCATCAAGGTCTGGGCACCTGGTGAGTTTCCTGTTGACAAAGTCCCTACATTTAGCATTGAGGGTGCGACATTTTCTAAAGTTTGGCTCCATGTGGCTCAAGTACCTCATTTTCTGTTGTTGGCGCTGACCAAGCTCCCAACTTTTCCATTTTTAGGCCCTCTCCTTTCTGTTCTTGTTGGCAGGCGTCCATCTGGATGAACTGTTTGGATGAGTGTAATGTCTGGCCGTATGTAAGGCTAATGTAATCTTGATTTCTTGCACTGTTTTTGAAACAGATGGATGTGGAGCTTCAGATAAAGGCATACAATACGGGGATTTCCATCCAAACCAGTCTCTCTTTTCCAAATTTCTGTCTGCCTTTTCCATACTGGATCTGCTCAGCAAGCAGCTGTTTGATGTGACAGAACCTGCTGGAGAGCTGTTCACTTGCGGCAAGCAAGAGGTATTTGGAGATTGTGTGACACTGGCTGCAATAACATTGACTTCATTCGGTGACTTCTCTATGTTGATATATGGTGCACTCGTAGTTGGTACCCCTTTGTTGGTAGCAGATTCAATGGAAGTTGCTGGCTACAACAGTTTAATCGGGTGGGTCAACCTTTCTGCAATTCAATGGCGTTGGCACCTTTCTGGTGTGAAATTTGTATGTAAAGAAATACATGTTTAACTTTGAAATGTAACAAAGTAAATGTACTTACAGTAAGCTTTGCAACTCGACATTGTGCTCTAGTTAGCTTGGTATCTTAAGAATACAGAAAAAAAGGCTATTTCCATATTTCTAATTACACCTTTTATGCTATTGGTTATCGCGGACAGGTGAAGCCAAAATGGACGATGGGATTTCTGTTGTTACATCAAACTTCAAAGCAGCAATGGTTAGAACCCACAAGGAGGTTGGATCTCCAAGTGGGGGGATTCCTTACTTAAAGATTCCATACATGTATCGGCAAAATTGGAACACCAAACTACACCAGCTCCCACATTCAGCTACCCATGCAGCTAGCATGTATTTTTCATTTTGTGTCCAGCATGATGCCAAAAACTAACCCCATATATGCTATAATATGCTACTTATGTTCATGTTTGGCAAAAATTGAAAATAAACCAACTCATGACATTTAACCATTTGCAATGAAAAAGTTAAGGTCCTAACTATCAGTGGCAAAAATATATGTGTCCTTAATTGGAAATATGCTAATTAGCTAATTTACATAAATTTATGATAAAAATGTAGAAAACCTGACCCTTTATAAATATTAACCCTATCTATAAACTTGGCTTAAAAATTGAATGAAATATCAAGGAAAACGTGTTTTTTGCATAATTTGTGTATTGTCAACATATGTTGCCATGGAAACCTAAGACATTAAATATATAGCATGCAGATCATATGTTGCCTTCTTGAAGAATATTTTGTGCCTTCAAACATGCCTTTCCCTCACAACAATCTAATCAGAATGTCATTGAAGTGATTTGATTTTGACTGAATACTCCAATTCATGGCCAAAAATTAATCAATTTCCTTATTTGGAAATATGCAAATGAGCTAATTTGCATAATATCTTTATAAAATGGTAGATTAAATTATTCTGTTTCAAATGACACCCTATTTGACAATACAGTTAAAAAAGAAGGTCAGATATGATGGAAATTGCCTTTTTTCACTTTCTAGCATTTTGTATATGTATGTTGCTATGGATACCTAACTACTGAAATTAAGTTACATATGGAACATGTTGTTTTGATAAAGAGAATATTATGCTTGTTTTAACATGCTTTTTCGGAACAATAACTTGGATCACCATCCTGTAGATATGATTTAATTGCTATTAAATGTAAATATTTTAAAACAAAAATGGATGAATGTCCTTATTTGGGGATATGCAAATGGGCTGATTTGCATACATTCGAAAGTCAAATGTAGAAATTATTCTCTTCTTCGAATAGACACTCACTCTATTTGTCAATTTCCATCAAAAATTAGTTGCAATATGACAGAAAATGTACTTTCGTGTATTTTCTAAATCTGTTGCCATGGAAACCTCCAAAACAAGGTGGAAACATGTATCTAGAATGTGTGTCCACCTTTTAAAATACTGTGCTGGGCATGAAGATGCTTCATGCCAAATGGCATGTTTGTACTATGAAGTGCAGGTTTTGATCTCTTAGACAGGCCACTATAAGCATTTCCATTCAAAGCAGAATACTGGATCTTCAGCAGCAGCCATGCTTTTTGAAAGTAGACTGGCGTAGTATAATATAGACAGCTGTTATGCAACCTGATCTTGTGACTTGTCTTATATTATGTAAATGTTGACCCAATTCGATTTTCCAGGGACTGGCAGCCTTGTCAGTCACGAACAGAGAAAGATGACAAGTAAACTGTTATAACTGACGTACATGTATAGAACCAGGTGACACAAACCTTGTGCCATTTTATTACAAGTAGTGTAATATTAGTTTAGGTGTTATGAGTGGTCACATACCACAGATAATATAACAATGATTGTGTTTCATTGATGTTATGATATGCTTGTAAATCTCATATGATTGCCTAAAATTTGGATATATTTGTGTTGTTGTTTTTTTTTTGTTTTTTTTAAATATATATACATTTCAACAAATGGAAAGACCAGTCATGACTGAATATGGATAAATATAGACATTTTATTGGGAATCACACTAATGACGCTATCATAACTAAATACGGCAAAATTTGATGATCACATTATTCCATAGATACACCTATAAAAGTTATTTGTCAAAACTGAGTCTATCACAGCATCACATGATAATGATGGAATGAATGACAATTTATTTTCCTTTGAATCCCCTGATTACAAGCATTCTGAACATTTAGTATTGGTATAATTTATTTAGTATGTATGGTATCTATCTATCTATATAAAAGTTTAATCAGGGCATGACCATTTTATACCCAGGAGGGGCTTGCAGTTTCTCAAAAAATAATAATTTATTGCTCAGTTTTGTTAAACTAAATCAATTCTTTTATGCCAATCTTCAAATACCTCATTTCTGCCGGGGGTCTTTCTAACCAATGTGTTCCTTCATTTTTCAATTAACTCCAAGCCCCCCCACCTCATTAACCACTATTTGCCCACTTACTTGCTCATTCATTTACGCACTATGCACAGCAGCCCATCAACTCCTCTCCACATCTACCATGCACATTTCATCCTTTTTCCTACCTACCATTCAATAGGCATTACAATAGGTGTCAAAGGTTGCCTGTCTTTCCCTCGATTCAAATCTCCATTCAACAACATATCCACACCTCCATTCCATACCCATCCATCTTCAAGTGAGCGCAGGCCTGTTTACGTCGTAGTTCCGGTTTTATCCACAAATGAGGGGGCGCCATAGTCTCTTCCCGCCAAAACTCTCCAGACACTCCACAGTCACCTGCTGCTCACACCTGCTCACTGCCTCACCCACTTCTACTCATCGTATCTTCCTCATCTTACCCTCATTTTAAAGCTGTTCTCCAGCCCTAACTGAATATATACACACTGCTATTGTCAATTCACTTGCTCCCAGCCTTATTTCACAATTTAGAACATGAACTGTACACCTCTGCAGTCTCTGTTCTGCCTGCCTATACCTATTTCCATTTTTACCTCAACTTCAAGCTAATCCATTTATAAAATGCTCATGTCTCAGGTATTAACAAAAAAGGCAAATTATTTAGCCCTACACATAAATTCCACAAACATTGCTGTTTATTTCATCAACTCTCACCGCCCTGTAGTACAGTCTTGCTCTAATACTTCTTCTGCTAAAGCTGTTTGCCGCATGGCAAATGTCTTATTGCTGTGCATATTTTGCAAAATGCCACTCTTCCTGCCCTATATTCTTTGAGGCTGCTTCTTCATGAAAAACCTCTGCCATTGTCCTTGCACATTTTCTCATTTTAAACACAAATCTCAAGGCATCACTGGAATGTACTGCACTTTCTTACTTCTTCCATTTTAATGGGTATTTTCTAGTATTCATATAAGCTTTTGTCTCTTTAATGTTGTTACAGCCATAACTGGGCCATTCTCAAATTTCGGGACAAAATGCCCTGGAAAATGTGGTAACGGAGGGGACTTTTGATGCAAAAAACCTGCATTTTGAGCAATTTAAAAATCGAAAAAAAAATCTTATTTTCAGAAGTACTACATCTCAGATAAATCGTATTTTTAATTAAATATCGATTTTTTGTGGTAACGGAGTGGACAGGAATGGTAACGGAGTGGACAGGAATGGTTTGGTTTTCTCTTAATAGTGGTTTCTATTTGGGAGATAAAAAGTTTTGATTGCATTCTATTGAATCCTGTCACCAACAGCAATATATATTTAAAATTTCTTTGAAAAGGTATCACTGGTAAGCTCGGAATTGGAGGTAACGGAGTGGACATTTCAGTGGGACCAAAAAATTTTCCAATGAAAATTATGCCTTAACTTGTTGAATACCTGTTTAATGAAAATCTGCAAAGCTGTGGTAGTTTGGCGCATGTGCATCTTACGACATTGAGTGGAAATTGCTCATTAAAAACAATAGCGAGCGGAGCTATGCCTGGTAACGGAGGGGACAAAAAAATTAACATAAACTAGTGACACGTCTTTTACATCAATTAATTCAATGAAATGAAACAAAAAAAAAGTTAAATATGATGTATATATTAATTCAAGTCTATATTCTCATGAATCGTGCATAGAAACTTTGGAAATGATGGTACTTTAGGAGGAAAATTGACACTTGATTTTGTCATGTCAGGTCCAGTGACAGGGAAAAACCACTGATTTTGCATGGATTACTGGACACAATGCACCAAAAAAAGGTCTAACAAATGACTTTTTGTTCCAAATGCAGTGGTTCTAAATGGAAATATGAATAACAGATGTAGAGTGACGCTTCAGATATCAATTGCATTCAAATTAATGTCAGGGAATTGGAGTGACGCAAATTGTACCGAAATTTGAGAATGACCCAACTGTAGTATTTCTAGTTATATGTGAGTGGTCGCTATTAAACATAATTTTTAAATTTCTGCTGTTCCTTGTATCAAATACAAAATTGTTGACAATTAAGAAAAGCGATCAGGAAAAATATAACAAAATCGGGGAAAAACACACAAAAAAATTAAGGAAATTTATATGGAATCAACAGGGAATTGCAGTCATACGAAAAAGTTTGTTCAGTGGCCTACTTTAGATTTTAGAGCTGTTTGCGGATTAGCGGTCCTAACAGTTTCAAAATTAACTTTCAACTTGGTCGTGTGATGTCACAGGCTTAGAAATGTTTTGTTTGTGTCAGTTATGGTTAATCAGTTGATTCAGTGCTTATCATATCGAGCAGCATTGGTGACAATAAACAAACTAATTAAATGACTTAAGGAACTTCATCAAATAAGAAGATTAGGAGACTAACAGAAAACTGTCGATGATGTGGCAAAGCCGGTTTGCAAATTGAAAATAAGAAAATATATTTTTCCAGTGGACCGCCAATCCTCAAAGAGCTATAAAAGAAGAGTGTTCCCATCTGTACCTAGGATACTCTACTGACAAAATTGCGACAAAGAATTAAAAAAGTATGTCTGCCCATTCGCGTGCAAAGAAAAGTTTGTCCTGAGTATAAAATCCATAACCCCCAATTATTATCTGTTTGACTCCTCAGGTCGAAGTTCACGCTGAAATGATCCTGTATGAATGTAAATAGTGAAACTGTTGAAACTTAATGCGGTGACAATTGCATTGAGGTTGTTGAGCAGATAGATCAGCTTACATATACCAGGATCAAATTTCAAAACTCACTCTCATATTTTTATGTTTTTATGTTTATAGGTTATTTACGCCTTGTTTCAATGGGGATTTTGCACTAATTGTGTATTGTTATACTATACAAATACGGCATGATTTAAGTGCAAATAAATTTTCATAATGCACGATAATAAGTGCCTTATTTGTTTTATTGCATGACCACTGCCTCAAATATAATATTCCATTCTGAAAAAAAAATTTCGGAAAAAAAACTGCGAAGTCTTTTTTTTTTTTTTACTGGAAGAAAAAAAAATTTTTGGAAATTTTTTATGAAAACTCATATTGCACTCTAACCATGCAATATGAAAAAAATCCGAAAAAAAAAAATTGAAAAAAAATTTTTTGGAAAAAATCTCATATTGCACTCGAACCATGCAATATGAGTTTTTATGATGTCGTCATGTGACTGATTTTGGCCAATCAGCATCGCTCTAGCATAGTGGTCATGTAATAATATATTTTATTTTGTTTTTCATACAAAATATCTAATGGCTACTCACTTGATATTTAAAAAAAACAAACTAATTGCTATAACGAGTCATCAGTTTTAACGTGAAAGATAAATCATAACTTTTCATGAATAGGTACCCTTGATTTCCTAGAAATTAGGTTTGTGGGCGTCACAACTTTTAATTAGGCCTGGGGATTTTTTTTTCAGTATAAAAACCAGGATATGATTCTTAAATGCTGTATACTTTTGCAACACCCATTTTCACTGATTCAATTTTTCTCCTTTACCATGACTTTCCATCCAACATTTCATTGTATTTAGAGCAGTGAGATATAAGGTTTAAGCCAGGGCATCATTGGCAGCAGTGTAAACACTGGGCATCATAACTTCGGGTTATTCTTGCATCTGTGAAATGCTTTTCGATCCACACCAACTTTAGCATGACAATGCCATTGATGACGACAAAGGGCTGAGGCCCTGCTCTCGGACTAAAAAGGGTAAGATACGAAAATCTGCGAATATCCCCGCATTCGCTGCGTGTTCCTTCGGACAAAGTTCCAGAAACGCCCCTATTATGTGTATATTATGCTGGGCAGTAAGAAATGAGATAACTGCTGCATACCTCCACATTGCACAGAAACTGTTGGCAACTAAGAGTAAATGAGTAAACAACAGGTTTCTGCCCTTCTAAATTACCCTCTTTGCTGTTGCATGGGATTTATCTTGAGATGACTACCTCATTGCAATGTCCAGTTGTTGATAAAATATCTATTAGATGTTTCATATTCTCCTAAAACAAGGTCAAATCAGAAACATTTTGCCAACATACAGAACAACTTTTAAACCATTTAATTATATAAAAGAAGTCTGAAGGTGTACTTTCGCATGACTTGTCGTTGACTAGCGGGTAAGGTGCTGCTCTGTACAAGGTCCCAGGTTGAAACCCTGGTCATGGCATAGAAGACTGAGCAGAACCTCCTCAAAAACCATTGCTTCACTCTACCCAGGTGTAAATAAGGTAAATTGGTACTTGGCAATAGTAAGTAAAAAGTTCAGATACACTATTTATGATAAGTTTTGAGGCTAAGAAATAGTCTCAGAAAACAAATCATAATAGATAGAATGTACTATGATCATGAAGTGTCCAAAATCGACAAAAAAAAATTAAAATTAAAAATTCTAGGTATATATTAATCTTCTACAAACCTGTCATTTGGCATACTGCTACCAGTAATAATGAAATCACTGGAACTCCTGCAGATATCCTCATGATTCTCCTGAATGTGATTATGTGAATAAAATGTGAGTGATAATCCGATAGAATTAACAGACAAAAGGATGTTGCACTATGAACAACACATACACACATATGACTGGTGAGAGCATGTGCCCTCCTTTCTATGTTTATGTTTAGAGTGATGTCAGTTCTGTACCAGATCAGGGGGTACTTGCAAGAAATGTTTAGTCCTATTAGTTATGTCAGTGTGAGCCACTAAATTTTGTAGGAAAGATGTACACAAGCTTATCCAGAATAGGGGTGGGCATACCACCATGTAATTATAGATAGTTAAATATTATAGTTATAGATAGATAGATACTATTAGATAGATAGATAGATAGATAGATAGATAGATAGATAGATAGATAGATAGATAGATAGATAGTGAGATAGTGAGATAGTGAGATAGATAAATATTATAGTTATAGATAGATAGATAGATAGATAGTGAGATAGATAGATAGATAGATAGATAGATAGACAGATAGATAGATAGATAGATAGATAGTGAGATAGATAGATAGATAGATAGATAGATAGATAGATAGATAGATAGATAGATAGATAGATAGATAGATAGATAGATAGATCACTAATTGACCTTTATGCAATAGCTAAACAGGCAGTGGTTGTGACCAGTTATTACAGATTTCGTATAAGTGTGCCATGTTCCATGTGAATATATGCCTAGATGATGTCAGTATTGCTATACTGACATCACTATTGGCACTCCAATCTTGAGTGTTGATTCCAACTGCCACCAACAAGTCAGGCTTATAAGCTGTCTAAGTGTGAATAACAATTGATTAATCAGCATTCATTGGTATGGTTGTTTGATTCAGTTGGAGCAGGTGAAACTGATATGTTTGAGCCACTTGCTTGATCATCATGGACATTCATGGTGTCCTGTTGTGAAATTTCTCATTGAGGGCAGCACCTTGTGGCTTTTCAGCCAATTAGGTGAGATCTGCGCCAAAGAAACTGTTCAGAATTGATGACTGGAATGGGGATGATGGGGAGATTTTTCGGAAGTGAACGTGGCGGTGTTGCATGTGCATACCAGAGGACGAGAAATGGGGGGGGTAGTTTCTCCCCAAAAATTGGGAATAGGCAAGACAAGGAGGCTTAGAATTCGATCATCAAATAAACATTATTGGAAATCAGTGATAAGGATGCCCCCAAGCAAAACTCCCCCCCCCCCTGAGGTCTTAAATTCTGAATGGATCCTGAGTATATTATTTTTTCCAAGACAGAGCAGCACATGATAACCTCTCAGACCAACAAATGAATGTGAGGGTGAATGAATTTGTTTTGTTGTAAAAGTGCTAAAACTGATAGCAGTTATACACAAAATCCATGCATTATATATAGCTGGATATTGTAACTTTTGGATTTATTCAAAACATCAAACTGAATAATCAATGTTGAGCAACAATCTAACAGCTTATGTGTGAATTTGTAATGGTGTGATCAGTATGGGTTCCAAGTGACACAGCTGAAACTGCCAATATACCAACTGTGAAATCATTATGCTGATACTGACATCACAAGAGCACTGTGGCAGTTGAAAAGAACATGGCACACTAATACGAAATCTGTAATAACATCCTATACAATGAAGCTAGAACATAGAATTGTACAAAACATGGTAATTAATTGTAATACATGCAAAACATTAGGATATGACTGGTACCACAAAATCTAGTTTCTCAATAAATGATTTATAATCTAATGTAGGCCTTATTACATTGTTTGCAATGACTATTTTGCATTGACAGTATTAATTGTTGTTCTACATTCAATCAGAGATTATGAGAGATATGAACATCAAGGCAACATTTTTATGGATATTATCAATTATAAATATGGCTCATAAAGGTATGTTTGATCTCATTCGGATGACTCGAAATTGTCTTGTTTTTCACTGAAAAAATTGTAAAAATAATTTATAAACATGTTGAAAAATTTCTGTTATAATTTAATGTGCTTCCTAAATTCTACTGTCATATAAAAATCTCTAATTTAAATAGTATTTCTAGACTATCGACCAAAGAGATAGTATATTACATTCAAAAACACTTAATTTAGGCCTGAATGTTTTTCAGTGTCAGCCAGATGCCCAGTTTTTGACTGTGCGGGTTCTCCATGCAGATCTTACAAAACTCTCGACCGATGCGTTTATGTCGGCCAGACCACCATGAATTGGTTCAATGCAAAAAATCTATGCGACAGTTTGCAAATGTCCATGCTACAGGTTGGTCTTATATACATGTATCTGATTTTTCTGGTCAGTGCTTCTTGTTGCTTACTCAAATACAGAATCCTCTAAATCATGCGGCCGTACCTGGCATTACCTCAGTTCACCAGAAGCTTCTCTTTGACAAAATAATTCTTTGAATTACCCCATAACTAGTGATTCACAAATATGTACTAGGAAAATGGGCATCCTTGAATTACTCCATGACTAGTGATTTACAAATAGTTACAATTAGAAACGGGCATCCTTGAATTACTCCACAATTAGTGATTCACAAATAGTTACAATTACAAATGGGCATTCTTGAATTACTCTATGACTTTTGATTCACAAATAGTTACAAGATGAAATGAGCATCATTGAATTACTCCATGACTAGTGATTTACAAATAGTTACAATTAGAAACGGGCATCCTTGAATTACTCCACAATTAGTGATTCACAAATAGTTACAAGTAGAAATGGGCATCCTTGCATTACTCCATGACTAGCAGTGGCGTAGCTACAGGGGGGGCAGGGGCCCCTGCTCCATCCTGACCAGGAAAGAAATGATTACATAGTCATCAAACGTTGCATTTTGCCGATGGCGCGCTTCTGCCGCGACAGCGATAATAGCTCCACCGACAAAAATGTTCCATTTCCATCGCTGACTTGAATATTTAGCCCCCTTGAAAATTTCCTAGCTACGCCACTGATGACTAGTGATTTACAAATAGTTATAAGTAGAAATGGGCATCCTTGAATTACTTCATGACTATTGATTTACAAACAGTTAAAAGTAGAAATGGGCATCTTTGAATCACTCTATGACTAGTGATTCACAAATAGTTACAAGAAGAAATGGGCATCCTTGAATTACTCCATGACTAGTGATTTACAAATAGTTACAATAAGAAATGGACATCCTTGAATTACTCCATGACTAGTGATTTACAAATAGTTACAAGAAGAAATGGACATCCTTGAATTACTCCATGACTAGTGATTTACAAATAGTTACAAGAAGAAATGGACATCCTTGAATTACTCCATGACTAGTGATTTACAAATAGTTGCAAGAAGAAATGGGCACCCTTGAATTACTCCATGACTGGGATTTACAAACAGTTACATGGAGAAATTGACAACTTGGAATTAATTCATGACTATAGTGATTTACGAATAATAACAATCTGATCATCGGAGTCATAAATGTTTTTGAAGCAATGTCTCTAATTTTGGAAATTCCTTATTTTGACTCCCTATGCCCCATTATCGCACTAATAAAATTTTTTTTTTTAATTCAGATAAAAAACCAGCAAATCCAGGTTATAGTTGAGCAGATGAATGTTCCGTCTCTGCACTGGATTGGGGCGAGGGGGAATCCCCTAAATAGCTGGACTTGGCTGAATGGCGGAGGAGACTATCCTGTAGGTTAGTGAAATGTTCAAGATTTTTGGGGGGCGACCATTTAATATCCAGGGGGAAGCTTGGAGTTTTCCTTCGCTGGAATTTATTTAATTCACGGTAGCGGCGGCAGTAATTATTTTTTATCAAGCACGCAAAGTTACCGAATATTAATTTGAAATCAAGCAACACCTGATTAATTAAGAAATACCTCCAGCAGAAATTATGTATTTCTAGATGGCCCAGAAAGAATTTATTTATTTCACCAAAGCCGAGCAAGAAATTATTAATTTTTTTAAAACTCCAAACAAGCTGTTTCATTAGTAAATTATTTTTCAAGTATTTTTTTAAAGTTTTTTTTTAATTAAGAAAAACATCTGGACTTCCCTTAACTAACCAGCGAAATTAATTGGGTAAGTTTGGAGTTAGGCCCTGGTACTTAAACAGTCATTCGTGAAATGTTTAATAATTTTTATTGTTCATGGGAGCCCTTATTTATCAGATTCTTTTTCATTACCTTTCACTTTCTGTGGACTTAGTAGTTATTTTACGTGCTGATTCTTCCTTACGGCTGGGGTAGCCATACTTTATATTGAGTTGTACTGTATATATTTCATAATTGTTTTCAGAAGGGGGCCATGCACTACAGGATAATTGTGGGACGTTGAAATGGATCGAGAGGTATTCCGTTGTTCCGGACACATTTGAAGTCGTTGCCGGGATGTGCGCTATCCCTGGCCATTTCATTTGCAGGAGGGGTCTGTCAAATTCTTAATAACTTTTTGAAATACAGCATTTGGTCCTTATAGGCCTTATGACAGGATACACCCCCCCCCCCCGACGGTAGGGGCAAAGGCAATATTAAGAAATGGTAGGTGGGGAAGTCGGGAAGTGGCCGATATTGGGTTGGGGCAGTAGAGGCCTAGTGGGGTTAAGATGGAAGAAGCAGGGTGCACCGTTACATTAAAAAAAACTTGCGGCAACCAAATTTTAATGACGGTTAACCAAGGGGTATTAGAGGCCAGCAGGAGGGTATATCAGGGGTACTGATATTACCAAAGGGAGTGAGGGGGGTGTATGCTACCATGAGGCCTCCTTATAACCTCCTGTTTCAGAAAGATTTGCCTTATGTGACCGCCTTTCTGCCACAACGAGTATATTTTTTGTGGATTTAAAGCGAGGCAAGACTGCACCCCCACGAGAACTTCATGACTGCGGAAGGGGCAGTGCCAGTCTCATAACACAGAGCTTGCAGTATTTTATGATATTTAATCTCCAGTACTTACAATACAGGATGAGAATACAAAATAATATTTACAACTGACATTTGTCAAGCGCTTACAGAATTAGACTGAAATGTTCCTTGGGAGGTCATATGCCCGTCTATGCCATGCTATTCTCTAAATCGTAAGTAATATGTGTTTGTGAGGTCATACTTTCAATGCTACCAAAACAAGTCTCCAACTGAGTATCAATGAGGTCACAAGTTACTCAATGAAAAAGCCACAGTCGACTGTGACAGACTGTATAGAGTGTAGTATTTTTTAGAAGTTGTATTATAAATATAATTATATTGAAATGAAATCACTGTTGTACCAAAATTACGCTTTTATAGTATTTTTAAAAAGAGCTATAACGTAGAAAATTTTGTAATTAATATTCAAAATAGGAGAAAGCGTGCCCTTTTATCACAATTTAGGTACGGTATTCTACCATTAAGAATAGAAACTGGACGTTTTCAAGACACTCCAATAGAATACAGATATTGTCTTTTTTGTAACTTCAACTACATTGAATCTGAAATGCACTTTATCTTTCATTGTCCCTTTTATAATGATATTAGATTTGAGTTCTTCAACAGGATAAGACAAATTAATTTCTTTTTTGACTTATTAAATGATGACAGAAAAATTGAATTCCTGATGAAAGATGATTGTATTAAAGAAACAGCTAATTTTATATGTAACGCTTTTGAAAAAAGACAAAGTGCTTTGTATACATAGTTTAATTTACGTAATTGTCGATACTTGCCAATAACAATACGATACTTGTAATTATATATGTTGACATCAAATTAGCAATATGATATTTGTAAATATGTAAATAGGCCTAATGAAAATTAACATTTCAAGAGTTTGAATTATATATCTAATAGTATAACTCGAACAAAGTTTATATTTTTTGGGATTGCTTTTACATATTGGACTAATGTGTATATATATGTATATCAACAAATCATTTCAAATTTAATTCAAATTTGTATTATTCAATGAAAATTCTGTTATTTTGATGTATTATTGTTTTTGAAGTGAATTGTAAGCCCAAGAGGGCTGGGGGCTAGAATGTGAGCCCATTTCACGTAAATAAAGAATTTCTCTCTCTCTCTCTCTCTATAACAATGATTTTTTCGGGAATTTTTCTGGAATTCATAGTATGTCCTTTATATCATGATCTATCTGTCTATTTATTCATCACAGTTTGGGCAACATAATATGTGTGTGTTATGATTTTCCTGTACTTACCAACTGACAACCATCTTCGTTTTCTATTGCAGATGATTGCCATTCTTTTTACGAAGACTGTTTAACTGTGATTTATACTCCATTGAATTGGTTCAAAGCGAGGTAAGTTGAGAAGATTTTATACATGTAGACATATTAATTTTAAGCTTCCCAGGTTGACCGACCCAACAGATATTCTGTCTACGAAAAAAAAATTGAGCTTTCAGTCGCTGAGGACTCTCACAATCTCTCCCATTTCACCAATTAACCTTGTTGGGTTGCGATTAATCTATCTATCAGGTCTAATTTTTTGTTTGCAGAGAATTTTGTCTGAAACACAGTGCAGACCTCTTCTACGTCAGATCTGGCGAGTCCATCAACCAATTACGGAGCTGGATGAAAGACCGAGTGAAGGACGGGTTGTTTTTTATTGGCTTGGCTAATAAACGCTGGTCTTGGGTTGGTGAGTCACTTCATTCGTATATTTACCCAATGGCACTGAGTTATAGAACCACCCTTCTGTTGCCAATCAGTGAATTACCACCTTTGATGACCATAAATAAAGATTACTGTTATATTTGTTATAGATTTACCCATGATAAAAGGCAGGACGATAGTGCAGTGTTATGTACACTGCAAGCCGCTGCCTGCACATTATAAAACAAAAGGCATTGTGCACTCTTGAGCTGTGGCTGGCCATGGTCTGTGTGGATGTTTTTGGCGGGAAAATGGAGCAGTGGCGCCAGTCCCTGGCGTTGTCATAAGCGGAACTACTGAGCAGATTCATGCGCCCCTGGTGGCAGAGGACAGTTGGCGTAGAAAACGTAAATAAGACAGCAGTGGAACTGCTTTCTGCTGTTATCAGGATGAGAGGATAGAATAATAAAGATAGGTGCATAGTTCAGGTGTGTGTGAGGGCTGGGAAATGCGTTTTTAGGTGTGGCAGGAGTGAGCATGTCACAGTTGATTTTGTGAACTTATACCCGGCAGGGATTGTATAACTCTCTTGGTACCCATTTAGTGAAGCATACGCCGTGCCGCCTGTAAGTTTGTGGAACGGGTGATGCTTCACCGTTTGGTTAAAGATAAACATCCTCAACCAAACTGATTGTGCATGGATTTATGATGGAAGCAAGGCGACTCATTTGATGCAAAGAAACATATGGGATCATAGAACAATACTCGAGACGTGTGCGATAAAATACAAAATAGCCAATTTGGTTTGCTCTACAAAACGTATGGGTCAAGATGTTTGGTAAGTAAGTGAACCCCCTTCCCTATGAAATAACAATGGGCTTGTGTTTCACTTACTTATCAAAGACTTTGAACCTAACTCTTGAGTGCAGCAATGGAAAATGGCAGCCATTGTTATCCCCCATGCCTCAAATATTTTCTTTTATGGATCAATAATTCTGTTTTCATCTCATTGGATTCAGGAGAATTAAAGCTTCTAAAAGCAGTTGAGTTGGAATGTTTAGCATTGATCCAATGACAAAAGTCACATGTTTCATGGCAAAAGTCACCTGTTTCACTTACTTTCAGGTGGCACCGTATTTTATTAGTTTCTTCACAGGTATTATAATATTGTAGCTGAAATTAAGAAGCCTTTATTTTCAGATTCTTACCCTTTATCATTTTTATATTCAGATGATTTTACTGAAGGGATGTACTACACAAAGTGGGCAGATAACGAACCGATGACGATTGGTCCAACCTGTCTTCAGATCAAGCCGAGAGGAAGTTATTGGAAGGAGGCAGCTTGCTACAGCAAGGCAAATCCTATCTGCATTTATAGTAAGAAGTTTTAACTTTGTATTAAATATTTATGAACCTCTTATAATAGCTCTTTGCAGATTGGTGGTCTATACAGTTTCAAAATTAACTTTCAACTTGGTTGTGTGATGTCACTGGCTTAAAAATGTTTTGTTTGTGTCAGTTATGGTTAATCACTTGATTCAGTGCTTATCATATCTAGCAGCATAGGTGACAATAAACAAACTAAAAATGACTATATAGGTACTTCATCAAATAAGAAGATCAGGAGACACACAGAAAACGACGTGTGGCAAAGCCAGTTTGCTATCAATTTTTCCGGTGGACCACCAATCTGCAAACAGCTCTCAAGAAACGACCAGGCAACGATTCCGATCTAATTTTAAATTGCAGTGATCTCATGTAAAAGTGGGATTCTCCACACACTTTTTCAAGGAAGATTTTTCACGTTCTGTTTTTTTTTTCTGTTGTTTTCCTTTCAGACAAAACGCCTCAACTTGCACCGGATATCCCAAGAACATCCAGCACAACACGGTCAACAACTCTGACAACAACTCGGACAACGACTCAGTCAACAGTAAAAACAACAACAACTACAATGTCAACGACATCTCCAACAACAAAAATGCCTGAATCGACAACAACAAAAAAGACTTTGTCAACAATGGCAGTTCCGCAGTCGTTAACTGCAGTTGCGCATTTGATTCCCATTACTTCAACAAAAGCCACTGCTGAAAAGACAGATGAAGGGCACGGTCATCGTTATGTTGGTAAGATTTAATGTGAATGAATGCCATTGAATTGACTGATGCTGGGGCTTTATGGGCGGCATGAATGCACTTAGCTGACAAGGACAAGAGGAAGACAAGTCACTGAAGATTGAGGAAGTTGTTGTTTAAATATCAATTTTTCAGTTCTATTACTTTCCCATGTATTTTTGCCCAATTAAATTGTCACATCTAGGAGAAGAACTGTCTTGAGCCTCTTAATCTATTCAGAAGGTGATAATTATATCAAAATATTCTATAATAATCTTCAAATGTAACTTTCTTATTGATAAGCATTATTCATTTTAGATGCAGTTAGAATTCCATATTTTATCTCATTGGTGAAAAATGCCTGGTTATTTAACCAAAATTCACTTTTCACAATAAGGGGTATCTTTTAGGCCTATATATAAAGCCCTCATGATTTTCCAATGGGTGCAATTTCAGTTGAGCCATTGCTTTCTTTCAGGGATGACAGTAGCACTTGTTGCTCTCTCTATTGTTCTCCTCATTGGAGCTGTGATTGTTGCACTCTATCTTCTTAGAAGGTAAGTAGGCCTTTTGAGTGTTGATTGCTTTCCTCTTAAAACTATGATAATTAATCTGATGATAAAAACATTGAAGTTGTTCAGTTATTACTAGGGGCTGACCAGATGATTCTTGGAGGGATGCTATGGATTTTGGCGAAAAAAATCTTTATTGAACACATGAGACTGAAAGTTTATTTCCACTAAGGTACTGTAAGGTTTAAATTGTTATTAAAAAGTTTGTCACCCCAAAATTGCACAAAAGGAAATAGTTTGTTCTTAGAGTAAAATCCACAGCGACCAAGTATCATGCATCTGGTGGGCCCCTAACTTTGTAATCCACAATCAGATCCTTCAAAATCAATCCAAAGCCCAAAGATATATATGCTGTTGGTCTGCTCCATTAAGGGTCTTTTTCTGCTTATGCTCAAACTCAAGGTGGTAAATCCAAAAGTAATTTCAGCGGACCTTCATGAGCAAATCCCTGCTGGATGTCGTTCAGATGAGACGTTCAATTGGCTGCCCCTTGATTCATCATTGTCTGTGTAGGGCGAGTAAAATATCCCTCACATGGGGTGAATTTGTGTGTAACATGTTGAGAATTCCCGGCCTCTCCCCTGTCTCAATAGTATCTCTTCAATCAACTCTTGCGAGCATCCGAACTGGGCTTAGAGGGCAGCACTTACCACATCTATTTATTCATTTACACGAAGCTTAAATATCATGGCTAAGATAGACAATGAGGACACACAAAATATATAATTTTCCATAAAATCAATTAGCAGTTTATTATTATTTTAAAATGTTCACAACAATTTTTCCCTCTTTTTCTTCTTTTCCTCAGAAGGAGACGTACCTTTGTACCAAACAGCTCAGATCCCATCTTTGCTTACCACGCTCAGCTTCACTCGGAACCAAACGTCTACGAAGAAATTAACAATCACCAAAACGAGGCTTGTGCAGCCTCTTCTTCTTCAGGTGGCATGTGTGGAGACTGAAGAAATTGTGTTTATAGGATTATGCTGTTATGTACTATGAGGTTATATCATGGGTAGGTGCAGTACATCCCTAGTATACTCCCCGAGACCCCAGTATATTCCCGAGACCCGAAGGGTCAAGGGAATATACTGGGGTCGAGGGGAGTATACTGGGATGTACTGCACCTACCCATGGTATGACCTTTTTATCCCATGTCTACGCACATTTTTCTATTTAATTGAAATTAGCAACACTGCAAGATAAAAAAACATCCATCTGTCTTTCAAAATGCCTTGAACCAGCCTGTGACTTACATGTATACATCTTATATATAGCACTCCATAGCCTATATATAATATACATTGATAAATCAACCAATCATCAATTAATCTATCTATCTATCTATCTATCTATCTATCTATCTATCTATCTATCTATCTATCAGTTAATTTATCTATCTAACTATCTAAGTATCTATCTATCTATCTAACTATCTTTCTAATTATCTATCTATCTATCTATCTATCTATCTATCTATCTATCTATCTATCTATCTATCTATCTATCTAGATGTCCAGCTGTCCAGCTATACTGTTAGCATTAATATTCAAAAATATGATTGGCTGTTTGACAGGTTGAGAAGTTGATTGCTGATGGAATTATGTAAATCTTCTAATAGTCTTATGATTTAGTATTATGAAAAATAAAGTGCTGCTGAACTGCCCACTATTTTTACTATTACATTAAAATTGTATTTTAAAAATCAGCCTAATATTTATTACCAATTCTATGTAAAATTCAACTTTCAATAAAATATCAGAAGTTGATAAATTAAAGTATATTATACACTTCCAAACAACAGAACTGTGTGTTTTCAGAATTAAGTGAGTTTGAAATTGATTTTATAACTTAAAAAAAAAAAAAAACACAGTAAGAGAGCCCTTGTTTCATTTTAAAATTAAGTCTATCTATACATTTTTTTATTCAAATTGGTGACTCTAGTTGCTTTAATTAAATTATACAATGTTACCACGCTCCAAGAAGTCTAATCCCAACAATGAAAACACAGGAAAACTCTGTGCACAGTGGTGGAGTGGTGAAGTGGTGGATTATTGATTTTTTTCTTCTGTGCAGTCATGCGTGAACTCTGGCTTGTCTGGCTGAGCTGAAAGTGGGTGTGTCACATTGCTGCACTGTGATTGGTTAATGAATCTAAAGTCAGTATACTCCCTGGCAAATACTGGTCAGCTGATCGTATACTGTTTTTTCTCCCCGATACTGACTTTTTCCCTGCTCTATTGGCCCAGTAAAAAACACAGTATCAGGGAGAAAATGTGCCTAGACATGGGATAATGTGTTTTACAGACTGCATTGTTGTCTATGTGCTGCTTGAAGAATATTCTTTTGGTTGGCTTTAAAAATTGTGATTGTATTTATTTTGTATGATATAATAACATTTTCTGTAAATTGAATTTGTAAAAGACCCACAGGGAAATAAAAATAAGCCTATTTCACCAAAGCAAATACTTGTTTTCAATAATTGTACCTATTAGGGCCTACATATGTTTTGTCTCAATTAACTTATTTCAGTTTTAGGGGAAGACAGAGAGTGTTGGGCCTTTTTCGCCCTCAGCAATGTATATTGCTGTCGGGTATTGTAGTTATTATGGAAATTTTTTGTCTTTCAGGCAGGTGGACGGGCAGGTGGGTTGGCGGCCGATTGGGTGGGCAATGTCACACTATGTGTACCTATTGACCACTGTGCCAAAACTATTGCACGTGATATTTGGCACAGGAATGGGTCTTGCAGCATGTATGTATCTATGCATAGTATGCAATCACTACAGTTTTTGCAAAATATTGAAAATTTGTAAAAAAATAGGCCTATTTGTTATGCTAGAGTGGTTCTATATCCAAAAAAAATTGTTTTCGTTTCCGGACCAGAACTCGGAAACAGTCATACCCATGGACATGAAAATACCATAGTATGTGTTAAATACCCCGGATGTGCCTTTTGGGGGTTTAAATGCTCTTACAAAAATTGATAATATTGATTTTTTTCAATGCTCTGTGATTCTATCAATTTTGGAGTTGGACCTCTGAAATTTTGCATTTACTTGTCTAAATTAAACTTCTTTATATAAATGACTTAGCCCTATTTGGAGGGTCAATCTTAAGAAATTTTATGAAAGCCAAAAAACAAATTTATGATAAATTTCTGACATTTTCTGGAATTTTGGTTTCTCGCATATTAATGGTATTGAATGAACAAATTGATAAACTTCAGTTAATATTATAGTAAAACATATTAGGAAGTGACTTTTATTGCCGTTATTTACTTTAATATCAATTTTTGGGTTCATATAGCAAGTTTTAAATGCACAAAAATGTGAAAATATCCATTTTCTCACCATTTTCCTTTCTAATGTTATACACCTGGGGGGGGGGGGGTTCTCGCCCCGAAATATGACGGGGGTGCTCAGCTGAGCGTCTCGCACCTAGACCCAGTAACGGAGTGCCGTGAACCCAAAAATAGGACCCTGGACTAGGGAAAATTCGCCCTCAAAAAGAGGCATTTTTTTGGGTCGGCTGTATTATTTTAATTATTTGTGACAAATAATTTCTTTTTTGCCACCCTGGATATCTTTCGGAAGGTGATTTTATGCGAAATTCGGAGTTCTGGAAATGTTGGACCATGTCTAGGAATATTCAGACCTCATTTTAGGACCCGTAGCTAGGGAAAATTACCCCTTGAACAGCCCTTTTCAGTCGAGCATAGGTGTAGACCAACATATAGTGTTATACTATGCTATCAAATGTGAAAAAAAATACACTGGAGAGTGCATGAAATGATTTCGTACATGTGTTTAACTTCAAGTTAAAAAAAATACTGTGTTGAAAACAAAGACTTTATTCACATTAAATACATGCATAATTAATAAGGGTAAATGTAATGTGATATATGTAGGCCTATTGACTTTATGCAAGAGAAAGTGAAAATAAAGCACAATGTTTCTTAAAATCTGTCTACAAGTGGACTGCTCTTGCATTGCCACAGATCAGAACATATGCTGTCTTGTGTTGCCACCTAGTGACTAGTGTGCTATTCCGCGAGCTCCTGCGAGCGTCCACATACTTTCAACCAGAGGAACACACACAATTTTGTCTGGAAGACACCGGGGCCGTTTCTGAGTGTGCTGATCGCCTTGCCTACCGCTTTAGAGAATGTAATTGCCGAGTCTGACTCTGGTATACATCGATGTTGAATAGAAAATTTTGTGAATGTGCAATGAAATTGGAACTATTTCTTGGGCCAGCAATGCTGTAGTATAGAAAATCAACTTTTGTACCAGGTGACAGCAGCATGCAGTTCTCATTTTCATCAGACTGTCAAATCTCTGTTAATATCTGTCTGTCTATATCTATCTGACTATCTCTATCTGTATATCTATCTGTCTATCTATCTGTCTATCTATCTGTCTATCTATCTATCTATAGATCTATCTATCTATCTATCTATCCTATCTATCCTATCGATGTATCTATCTATCTATCTATCTTTCTATCTGTCTATCTATCTATCTATCTATCTATCTATCTATCCTATCGATCTATCTATCTAACTATCTGTCTTTCTATCTGTCTGTCTATCTATCTATCTATCTATCTATCTATCTATCTATCTATCTATCTATCTATCTATCTATCTATCTATCTATAACAGTTAAAATTTATATGGGCCCATGCTTTACACACAAAATCAATTACATTCCCATTTTAAAATTTAAAATATTTAATATATATCTCAGTAAATACATCTGAAATTCTATGTCTCACCCCATGATCTTAATGAACCTCTGCAGAACTAAGAAAAAAAGTATCCATAAATAGCCTATACAGTGTCACTCAGGCTACACTTGTGTTAGAAAGTATTTTCTTTCTTTTTTGCCATGAAAAGTTGTGTGTATATTTCCGGGAAATTTTGTGTTTGTGGCAGTTTTGAAATGCTGAAGGTTTTGTCATAGTCACCCAACTGTGAAGTGGGTTATGCTTTGTGAACACAAAATATTGAAAAGGGGAACAGCCTTAGCCAAACAGTAGCTCCATGCCTGCTTGCTGATTTGGTCTGTGCTTATTTCTACATTTACACTATTTATATAATATTGATATTATATTGATATTTGGATAGATCTATATATTGTGGACTACTTACATATATATACACTTATTATATATATCTTCGTGTACAGAATAAAAGTCAGTATGGATCTATGCCCAAGGAGACATCACACACCATTGTCACAGTGATATAAGGATGATTTTATTTAAGAGGATTTTTGGAATTTCTAAAAGCAAAACAATGGGTAATAAGGGTTCTTCTCCTTCAACACAACCCAACAATGGCAGCAAAGGGCAGAAGGATAACAAGAAGCCAAAAAAGATGAACCAGAAAGAAATGACCAAAATCATTCACCAATTAAGTGATTTTGAAGTTCTCCTCAATAAGAAAATTGCGTTTGTGGAGAGTCAGATGGATAAAGAGCTGAAGAATGCCAAGAAGCATGGCAAGAAGAACAAAAGAGGTGAGTTTCTTCATCTTTTTACCTATTCGCATTAAATTGATAGATACATGGATAGATCTATGTAGATATATGTAAATAGACTGACAGACTGATAGACAGATATAGAGAGACCATCTCGATAAATGGATAGACCAAGACCATATGACTGTAGACAGAAAGATAGACAGATTAGGTAGATAGATAGATAGATAGATAGATAGATAGATAGATAGTAGATAGATAGATAGATAGATAGATAGATAGATAGATAGATAGATAGATATAGATAGATAGATAGATAGATAGATAGATAGATAGATAGATAGATAGATAGATAGACAGACAGATAGACAGACAGATAGACAGATAGACAGATAGATAGACAGATAGATAGACAGATAGATAGACAGATAGATAGACAGATAGATAGACAGATAGATAGGAAGATGGCTAGACACCCAGCAGTCCTTACTTCTTTTTTTATACATAAATTTACACATTTTTGCTGATATCAGGCCTTCAATGTAAGTTAGACAGAGGAGTCATCACAAGTGCACATGCAGTATGCCATGTGCACATTTTCCCCAGGGGTTGGTCTTTTTGTTTGCCCAGTATGTGCTCTAACACAAAGGACAATTAACATCTCACCTGAATGACATCAGTTTGCACAAACTCCCTTGAATAATTTTTTTTTTTTTTACAATTGTAAAATAAGTTAATAAAACCTGTAAAGCATTGAAATGAGACATCAATATTGACAACCTTAACAAGTGGCTACAGGGAAGGAGGCATGAGAGACAAAACACTTGTCCCCTGACCTAATTAATCTGTATGGTCATCGGTTGGTATGTTGGTAATGCTGTTACAAATAAAAAATGTTGCCACTGACGTTGAAATCCCCTCAACGACTACTTGTTCTTATAATACACTATGCCGATTCGAATTATTGACAAGGGACAGACAAGGAGGAGACAAGGAAGAAGAAACCCTTTACCAAAAATAAAAAAACTCATTTGTATTGTCCTTCTAAATTCCTATCTGGCCACCAGTTGATAAATTACAAGTTACATATTTGTTACTGACATTGAAGTCCCCTCAAAGACTGTTTTTTATCTATTATTTTCCATTATTGGTCACCTAACTGTCATAATATCCTTGATACAAATGATATGTTTTACAGTTTTAGGTAAATTCAATATGATCCGAATCAGCATAGTGGAGTCTCTTCAGATGGTTTTTGCAACTTTTTATTTTCATCTGGAAGAAATGTTAAACCAGTTTTCTGGCGCCAACCTCTGGAGTTTTGTTCGAATAAATAATTTCTTTCCCAGATTAGTGAAAAAAAATTCTTTCGAGGCAATCTTGAAATAAATAATTCCTGATGAGGGTATTTCTTAACAAGAGGTAACTTGATTTAGAAACAAACATTTGGAAGTCGCAGGCTGAAAATAAATAATTGCTGTTGTCATCGACACAAAATAGATAATTTCCCATTGAGGAAAACTCCAAGCTCCCCCCCCCCCCCCCCGATTATCTAGTGGTCACCCCCCAAGATGGAATTTGTTGAGGCCATCAATGGCATCTTTTTACAACTTTGTCTCATATTGCAGACTGTAAATGGCCTGTATAATCACACTGAAATTTTGCAACTCAACAAAATAGTTTTCAATTCTTAGCCTAGACATATTAAAAGATATATTTTTGGTAAAGAAAGTAGGACAAAATCGTGATATCTGAGACTGTTCACAGGGGTGTGACCCCACAATCAATTTCACCTGGTCAAATGATATAATATAGTCCATAATAGTTCAGAGTTTTCCACATGTGCCAAGAGAAATTAAATATCATATCCTGATTATCTAAACTAACGTCTCAGTGCAAGAAGAATTGTTGTTTTTTTTTAAAGATTTTTTTTTTTAAATTGTGATAAAAACTGAAAATAAGGTTCTGCTTTTGTTGACCATTCTGCTTTGTACTGATAATAAATTGAATATATAAATGATGAAGTCAAGGAAGTCACAATCAATGTTACAGAGGGTTTTTTGTTGTTGAGGAAATATAGCCTATTAGGAAACGTTCAGAATTTATGACTGGGGGGGTGGGAGTTTTGATGGAACTTCCCGTCAAAAATTATACCCCCCTTGAGTTTCATGCGGATTTCTTAGGTTCTACGCGTATTTTTAGTACATCCCCCTCCCCCTTTGACATACAAAGCAATACACACATTATACTGTCATACATGGCCACGCATACAGATTTGCGTCATTTCACTGACTTTTGCGCGTAAAAAAGTCCAAATAACATGAGTTTATGCGGGTTTTTTGACAATTTTTCTTTGTTAAAATTTCTTACCCCCCTTGGAAGTGTTGTCAAAAATAATACCCTCTCTTGAAACACGTGTGAAAAGTTAGTACCCCCTAGGCCAAAACTCCCACCCCGCCCAGTCATAAATTCTGAACGGTCCCTTATAAAATCCCATACTACATTGGCCAGCATACCTAGAACTTCTCCTTTGGCCGGTAAATTGGTTATGTAGAAAGATGAGACTGTTTCTCTTTGAAATGTGCACTTAGTGATTCCTGATAGCTGATGAAGTGCCACTTCAAAACATTGGATGTGGTCTGTAATTTCCTCATCAAATTATATCCATAAGTAAATAAAGCATACTTCCTGACCTGACCTATAATGTCTGAAGTACATTTCAAAACATAGGCGTATCGGAGGGGGGCAGGGGGGGCAATCACCCCCCAAATGTTTGAGAAACAGTAAGATTCGGGCAAACAGGCTAAAAGATTTGGGCAAATGATGAAATAATCACTATTGAAAATTAATGATTTCCAGGCAATTTTATTTGAAATGGTATCAAATCTAGATCCCGAAATTCGGGCAAATATCGCTCGCCCCCCCAAAAATCGCGCGCGCCGTACGCCTATGTTTCAAAAGATGTCAGTACACTTAAATTTCTTCCTGCACCTGCATATTCTGCAATAGAAACTGCAGAATTCTGCAGAAAACTGCAGAATTCTGCAGTTCTGAAAAAAATTCTGCAGTTCTGTAGGAAACTGCAGAATTCTGCAGAAAACTGCAGAATTCTGCAGAAAACTGCAGAATTCTGCAGAAAATTGCAGAATTCTGCAGTTCTGAAAAAAATTCTGCAGTTCTGTAGGAAACTGCAGAATTCTGCAGAAAACTGCAGAATTCTGCAGTTCTGCAGCTCCATGCAGTATTTGTGAACCTCTGGTACTATTAATGCATCTCATAAATTGCAATGCATCTGCTAAGTTCAGACCTCTTTGACAAGGGTCTTGCCACTACCCAGGAAAACGTTGGTTGCGGTTTGGGGTTGAGTGGGGGGGGGGGGGGGTCTGGGGTTTTGATGCTCATCTGCAATGCATTCTGCAGCTTGCAAAATGGTCTGCTTCATCTGCATGGTCCGCATTTTACACTGACCCTGCAAAATGGCATTTTTGCGAGCTGACCATTCGCCGAAAAATGTGTCGTACGGCAAAAAGAAACAACGACGGACAAAGACTGCCTACTGCAGTCTATAGACCTGGTTGTGGGGTACCTGAAACTTTTTTCTGAATGAAATTTGGTTAAGAATTGACCGAACAGAGAGGCAAAACGTCCATGGAAGTTTATTTTGATAGAGCACTGTCAGTAGTTTATAAAATGACATTTTTGCGAGCTGACAGATCGCCGAAAAATGTATCGTACGGCGAAAAGAAACAACGACGGACAAAGACTGACTACTGCAGTCTGTAGACCTGGTTGTGGGGTACCTGAAACTTTTTTCTGAACGAAATTTGGTTGAGAATTGACCGAACAGAGAGGCAAAACGTCCATGGAAGTTTATTTTGGTAGAGAACTGTCAGCAGTTTATAAAATGACATTTTTGCGAGCTTACCGATCGCCGAAAAATGTATCATACGGCGAAAAGATCAACGACGGACAAAGACTGACTACTGCAGTCTATAGACCTGGTTGTAGGGTACCTGAAACTTTTTTCGGAATGAAATTTGGTTGAGAATTGGCCGAGCAGAGAGGCAAAATGTCCATGGAAGTTTATTTTGATAGAGGTCATTCCACAAACTGCTACCTGGTAGAACTGACGAATTCTGCAGTTTCCTACAGAACTGCAGAATCTTTTCAGAACTGCAGAATTCTGCAATTTTCTGCAGAATTCTGCAAAAAACTGCAGAATTCTGCAGAAAATTGCAGAATTCTGCAGTTTTTTGTAGAACTGCAGAATTCTGCAGTTTTCTGCAGAATTCTGCAGTTTTCTGCAGAATTCTGCAGTTTTTTGCAGAGCTGCATAAAACCCCCCAGGCTGCATATCTCCTACAGAAATACAGATTTTGCAGCAGAAACTTTTCAGAAACACTGCAATGACTGAGGACTACCAAAACCCCGACCCCCCAAACCACAACCCCCCAAACCAACCCCCCAAACCACGTTTCCTTGGTAGTGGCAAGCCTCATGTCAGAGAGGTCTGAACTTTGAAGATGCATTGCAATAAACTACAGGAAGTAACAGAGGTTCAGAAATCATGCAGGGAGCTGCAGAACTGCAGAATTCTGCAATTTTCTGCAGAATTCTGCAATTTTCTGCAGAATTCTGCAGTTTCCTACAGAACTGCAGGATTTTTTTTCAGAACTGCAGAATTCTGCAATTTTCTACAGAATTCTGCAGTTTTTTGCAGAACTGCAGAATTCTGCAGTTTTCTGCAGAATTCTGCAGTTTTTAGCAGAATTCTGCAGTTTTTTGCAGCTAGCTGCAGAAGTGCATAAAACCTCCCAGGCTGCATATCTCCTACAGAAATACAGATTTTGCTGCAGAAACTTTTCAGAAACACTGCAATGACTGAGGACTACCAAAACCCCGACCCCCCAAACCACAACCCCCCAAACCAATCCCCCAAACCACGTTTCCTTGGTAGTGGCAAGCCTCATGTCAGAGAGGTCTGAACCTTGATAATGCATTGCAATAAACTACAGGAAGTAACAGAGGTTCAGAAATCATGCAGGGAGCTGCAGAACTGCAGAATTCTGCAATTTTCTGCAGAATTCTGCAATTTTCTGCAGAATTCTGCAGTTTCCTACAGAACTGCAGAATTTTTTTTCAGAACTGCAGAATTCTGCAATTTTCTACAGAATTCTGCAATTTTCTGCAGAATTCTGCAGTTTTTAGCAGAATTCTGCAGTTTTTTGCAGCTAGCTGCAGAAGTGCATAAAACCTCCCAGGCTGCATATCTCCTACAGAAATACAGATTTTGCTGCAGAAACTTTTCAGAAACACTGCAATGACTGAGGACTACCAAATCCCCGACCCCCCAAACCACAACCCCCAAAACCAACCCCCCAAATCAATGTTTCCTTGGTAGCGGCAAGCCCAATGTCAAAGAGGTCTGAACTGTACAGATGCAATACACTGGAGGAAGTAACAGAGGTTCAGAAATCATGCAGTTAGCTGCAGAACTGCAGAATTCTGCAGCTTCCTGCAGATTTTTTTTGAAACTGCAGAATTCTGCAGATTTTTGCAGAATTTTGCAGTTTTTTGCAGAATTCTGCAGTTTTTTGTAGAACTGCAGAATTCTGCAGTTTTCTGCAGAATTCTGCAGTTTTCTGCAGAATTCTGCTGTTTTCTGCAGAATTCTGCAGTTTTTTGCAGAGCTGCATAAAACCTCCCAGGCTGCATATCTCCTGCAGAATTACAGATTTTGCTGCAGAAACTTTTCAGAAACGCTGTAGTGACTGAGGACTACCAAAAACCCCGATCCTTCATACAACAATCCCCCAAACCACGTTTCCTTGGTACCGGCAAGCCCCATGTCAAAGAGGTCTGAACTTTGAAGATGCATTGCAATAAACTGCAGGAAGTAACAGAGGTTCAGAAATCATGCAGGGAGCTGCAGAACTGCAGAATTCTGCAGCTTCCTGCAGAGTTTTTTTTGAAACTGCAGATTTTTTTTGGAACTGCAGAATTCTGCAGTTTTTTTGCAGAACTGCAGAATTCTGCAGTTTCCTGCAGAATTCTGCAGTTTCCTGCAGAATTCTGCAGTTTTTTGCAGAATTCTGCAGTTTTTTGCAGAACTGCAGAATTCTGCAGTTTTTTGCAGAACTGCAGAATTCTGCAGTTTTTTTGCAGAACTGCAGGAAGAAATTATATACTCCTCAAAGATGTTCACAACAATCTTGTAATTCCTCGTCAAAACACCAGAAAAATGTATTAACTCTACAAAAATAACACGGCTGCCTGATAACGGTGTTCATACAGTATCATTTGCCTCTAAATAGCCAACACCGGTGCTGATGGGGCGTAAAATACAAACTCACTCACTCACTCGCTCATGCAGTATCATAAAGCTCCCATTCCATGTACATGTGGCTCTGGTCTATTGGTCTTTCATTGGGTGTTTTATAAAACATGACAACATGCTCATTTAATGATACATATATTTCTACTGTGTGATCTGTAGATGAGGGGAAATCAAGAGTGAACACCAGTTTGCATGTTGTGGGACAAACCATGACAGTTACCAGATACACTCCATGGTAGGCTAATAACTGTCATGGACTAACTCACTGTCAAAGGTGCACCTTAAAAATAACTGCACCAATGATTGCAAAAGGGTGATTTCCCGGAAGACGCTTTTCGATGCAGGTAGGGTATATATATAGTATGAGAGGCCGCAATAATTTTTTTGCGACTTCAGTTATAAAAACACAAAAAGCCGTGAAGCAGCAAATGATTTATTCAGAACAATCTTTGTTCACTCTCATCCAAGCGTTGATAGACCTCTTTTTTTATGCCACAAATTCGGGAAAGCTCAAACGATTGTTTTTTGTAGTGATAGGTGGTCACGGTTGTGGGTCCGAGATTGGGACTTTTCTGTCTTCTTATATGCTACTTTTTTAACAACCTGTATTTTTGCTAAGTCAGTCACAACAGAGAGGAAATTTTGGGTTTAAATTTGTTTAATTCAAAATAGGAAAATTGAATGGCAGTTTGAAATCAAATTGAACATTTGTATGACGGTTTGAACATTTAAGTAATGACATACGATAAAATGAATTAAATCAATGATGAGACATCATACGTAATCAGACATTTGAGAAGTAGTCAAGTAATGAAGTAATTAACAAAAACAGATATATAACACCGGGAGTGGTACTAGGTGGTCAACTGACCCTACAAACGTATATACAGTCTTTGTCATGATTTACAAGAGTTTGCATGCGTAAACGATTGTCCAGAACTGGGATGCATGAAATGGCCATAAGGAGGCACATGAAATGTCCGAGTGGATAAGGGTTGGGTTGGGTGGGAATTTTGAGGTGACGAAAATGGTGTTGATGTTTTGATGTTGTTGTTGAGTTCTGGAATGCCCGGATGTAGGTCAGAGGGGCCCCCGATGGGTGGCGCCACCAGAGGCGCTGATGGGTTGTTAAAGTGTCGTGACTGACAGCAAAAATCCAGTTGCATGCAACTGTTAATATTTTGCTAAGTCAGTCACAACAGAGAGGAACTTTGGGTTTAAATTTGTTTAATTCAAAATAGGAAAATTGAATGGCAGTTTGAAATCAAATTGAACATTTGTATGACGGTTTGAACATTTAAGTAATGACATACGATAAAATGAATTAAATCAATGATGAGACATCATACGTAATCAGACATTTGAGAAGTAGTCAAGTAATGAAGTAATTAACAAAAACAGATATATAACACCGGGAGTGGTAGTAGGTGGTCAACTGACCCTACAAACGTATATACAGTCTTTGTCATGATTTACAAGAGTTTGCATGCGTAAACGATTGTCCAGAACTGGGATGCATGAAATGGCCATAGCGAGGCACATGAAATGTCCGAGTGCATCCCAGTAAAACTGAAGACCTGCCCTGGGAGAGTCAACAGGGGCATGATGTGGGAGACTGCACAGCGTGTCTGGCAAAAGCCAAGGCACAATCGCAGAAGACGTCTTCAGATGTGACTGGCAAAAGCCAAGTCACAGCTTAGTAGATTGACAGGTGTCTGGCAAAAGCCAAGGCACCCCACACCTGGCCAAAGCCAAAGATGTGATAAACAGGCTGGATTTTTGTACCTGGCAAAAGCCAAAGGCACGCACTTTGGAAGCATTAACAACAATGTGTTGCTTATGAGGATAATCCTTCAGCAGATGTTGTAGTCTTCCTACTTTGAGGGTGCTTGGAGTTGGAATGTCGGTCACCATGTCTGGAGTATTTGTCATTTCTGGTGTCATTTCTGGTGCTGTTCTTGTCAGATCTGCATTGCGTGAAGGTGGGGTGTGGTCCATAGCACTTTGGGCAGTAGTGACGATATTCACAGCGTTGTTTGGTGCACTTTGTGTTGCGGTTGTGGTAGTTGAAACAGTAACCGTTTGGGACATGGTCCCTGTAGGCTGGTTCTGTGTTGTCCTGAAAGGACTGGTTGTTAAACTTGCGTGGAGCTTGAAGGGCTTGCTGATGTTGGATGCTGTGCTGCGTTTGGCAGTGGTGATGTTGGATTTGGTGGAGGTGGCAGCTGTTGAAAGCCACTGGTTCCATGGTGGAATGCCCTTAGTTCAAGGTCTTGACGGACCAACAGCCAAGAACATACTGTATACTCTCTGTCCACTCTGTATTGGCGATCGTAATACTCCCAGTCTGCTCCGTTGTTCATGAGGTCCTTGACATGTTGGGCGTAAGAGAGCATGTGGTTGACTTGTTCCGGGTATTTGTCAACATAGACAGCGATGAAAATATCCATCGCCGCTGCCCATTCCGTTTGTGACAAATTCTTGCGTTTCTTGGCTGAAAGGTTGAGCTGTGGTTGATCCCCTCGGGTGTCAAGTGCAAGGGTGTAGGACGAGTGCTTGTGGGGGTTGAGGAGATCTGCTAGCTCTACAAATTTGTGTTCCCAGATGCTCTTCTTGGTTTTGTGGGGAATATTTTGTCCAAGCGGAGTGCCAGCAGCCTGCATTGGTCTGTGTTGTGCGGTGGGGTTGAAATAAACCGACAATTCACGTGTTTCATCTGAGGAGGTAGAGGGAGTAGGCGGCTGTGGTGCCGTGGGAACCTGTGCTGGTTGTGGTGCCGGGGGAACCTGGTAAACTTGCGTGGAGCTTGAAGGGATTGCTGATGTTGGATGCTGTGCTGCGTTTGGCAGTGGTGATGTTGGATTTGGTGGAGGTGGCAGCTGTTGAGCGTAGTTCTGATTTTTCACCAGATTAGCTACCACTTCTGCAAGTTCTTGGTGTTCCTGCTGTTGTTGGAGGAGAATCAATTTCAACTCTGACAGAGTGTCGGCCATTGTTTGGTTTTCAGAAGTGGGGTTGTTCATGGGCCTGTGGTTGGGTGACGGGGATCTGTCATCTCGGAGGCGAGCAGGTGGTTGTCGTGAACGAGTTGGTCGAGTCTGCAAGGTTGCCCTCTTCTTTGTAGCTTTCCCCTTTGCCATTGCGGCTGAAAAAAAGAGAAAGAGGAGGCAGCAGAAATTTGAAACTACAGTCTATATAACGCAATGAATTATGTGTTGTGGCCCGTAATATATAATACAATGAATTATTTGTTGTGGCGTGCAGTACCACTGAATATAGATGTGACACGTAATAAACGGAATAAAGTTGTGGCGCGTAATACCACTGAATATATTTGTGGCGTAGTGAATAAAATTGTGGCATAATACTACAGAATATAGTTGTGGCGCGTAATACCACTGAAAAATAGTTGTGGCGCATAATACCACTGAATATAAATACCACTGTATAAAGTTGTGGCGCATAATACCACTGAATATAGTTGTGGCGCATAATACCACTGAATATAGTTGAGGCGCATAATACCACTGAATATAGTTGTGGCGCGTAATACCACTGAAAAATAGTTGTGGCGCATAATACCACTGAATATAGTTGTGGAGCAAATACCACTGAATATAGTTGAGGCGGATAATACCACTGAATATAGTTGTGGCGCGTAATGCCACTGAAAAAAATAGTTGTGGTGCATAATACCACTGAAAAGAAATACCACTGAAAAAAAAGTTGTGGCGCGTAATACCACTGAAATAGAGTTGTGGCGCATAATACCACTTAATATAATTGTGGCGTGTAATACGAGTGAATATAATTAGGACTGAATATAGTTGTGGCGCGTAATACCACTGAATATAGTTGTGGCGCGTAAAACCACTGAATATAGTTGTGGTGCATAAAACGGTTAAAACCACTGAAAATAAATGTAGCGCGTAATACACTGAATGTAGTTGAGGTGGATAATACCACTGAATCAAAAATGTGGTAAGTTATACCACTGAATGGAATACCACTGAATATAAAATGTGTTACGTTATACACTGAATGGAGTTGTGTTGGTAATACTAAATATAGAAGTTGTGGGAATACTACTGAGTATAGTGGTGGGGTTAATACCGGGAATAACGTTGTGGCGGGTAATACCACGGAATTATAATTGTGCATGAAATCGCACAGAAATTTTTATTATTTTAATGTGGGGTAATACAATTGTGGGGTAATACAATTGTGGCGGTAATACCATGAATATAGAAGTTGGGGCATTTAATACCACTGAATATAGTTGTGGGAGGTAAAACCACTGAAGATAGTTGTCACAGTGGAAACTGAATAGTGGGAGTGAATAAGGTGATTTTAATTATTGTACTATAATATTGTTATTCGAATAGGTTCAAATAATGTATTATCAAGTAAGATAATGTAATTGTCAAGTAAAATAGTAATGATAATGTGTGAAATAACTTTGGATGAAGTTGTGTGGGTAAATATAATTGTGTGGAACAGGGAAGATGAATTATGAACGTGATAAGTTGTAATTATGAAACTGATATGTTCAAAATAGTATTTAAGGTTTTGATAATAGAAATGTGTAATTATGAAGATGATAATTTGGACTTCGGATTGTAGTCAAATTCATGATTTTCATTAAAAGTGAACAGGAGAAATGTAAAACCTGAAACATAAATAAATGAGAATTGTACAGGACAGGAATGAAATATGAAACCTAAAGAGATTAGAAATGTAGTGAAAAATTGAAGAGGTCTGGAATGGATGTCATAAAATTCGGTGAGCAGAGGGTAAGTTAATATGTTTAAGATATATGAATATATTTTAAAAAATAAAAATAAAAATGTTCATCTGGAACATTCATCTGGATGGCCCAGGGTCCGCCCCTGGATAAATTGACAAGGGAAGTTTTGGAAATATTGGATGTTGGAAAATAGTAGAAGGAAAAATACATGAATCAATTAATAAATAATAATTATACAGGAGTGATGATCGAACTGGGACAGGAGTCGAAGATCTGGAACAGAGTTGTTTTAATCAATCATAAGAGCTGGCTGGAATCTGTGTTGGAAAAGAAGCAGTTATATTTAGGGACTGAAGTGCCTAGCCCTATCCAGGGGGAAGAATAAGTTGAAATGACATATATATGGATAATCTTTTAATAGGATTCGTTGGTTGAGCTTTTCAGGTGTCAGCCAGGCTGACTCCAAAATGCTGGCCTCAAGTGATGGATTGTAGCTGCCCCACCCATGGGACAATGGACTATTCCATCACTCGTGGGGAAAGGCAGAAGGAAGACAATGTTTTAGTCAATTAAATAAGCTTGATGAGGTTGTGGACCTTCAGGGCTTCTGAAAATCTGAAGGGTTGAAACTGTGAATAGAATTTGGGAGGTGGTCATGAAATCCCTTCACAAAGCTGTGGCCCAGGACCAGGGCAACTCTGGAGGGAGAAAAACGCCATTGTTATTGCGAGTTTCTCGCTTTGTTGGCCGACCTGTTTCGGGCCGAGGGACAGAAAATTTTGGATCGCTCGTGGGAGGAATGGGGGCACTTATCCGTGTGCAGTTCTATGACAATGTCTAAAGCATTTCTATATTGGAGGCGTAGTAATCACTTTTTGTTGCTTGTGGGTTATTTCCTTTATGTTCACGTGCGCGCTGGCCCACTATATGGGTAAAATGTTAATATCGACAACTGCATTTAAAATAAAAAAAGTGACAGGAGACACTTTGATTTGACTAAAGAGCAACAATAGAAGGGCCACAAGGAACAAAAGTGAAAGAATATCTGACATTTTGGCAGCTGGGAGAGCCAGACTTGCACATCAGGTCATGATATATCTGGTCTCACTCCAGTCACCTTCAAATTATGAGAAGTTTAGTGCTAAGCCTTCTCAGGCCTCTCCCAAAAAAGAGAGGCAAGCTATTGATCAATTTACTTAATATAAAGAGAATAGACATGCTGATTGTGGTTTCTTTTTGGGCTACCACAAATTCCACTGTCATTTGAAGACAAAGCTAATTTCAACCAAATAAGCTAAATCACCTTCTTTAATATACTGTACTAAATCTTCATGTCAAGTTTTATGGTCACTGGCTAATTTGGAAATGAGAATTGCTTACATTAAATTAACATGTGCAACACTCAACAACAGCTCCATTCAAGAGACATGTGGCCCCCTCTATACTGGTCACAGAGAAGCTGCATTCAATGCAATGACAGACACACTTTATATATTTCTGTTGCTGCATTCAATGCAAGATCACACTTTATTTACAGAAATATATTTGACTTCTAATCTTTCTTCAATCTGTTTCATGTTTCATGTCAATAAAATATAGGCAGTTAAAAGTACTTAAAACTGGAATTACAAGGTTAACCAATGACACATAAATTGGATCAAATTTATGCTTTGTGCTGCATTTAAGATCAGAAGAAAAACAGGGAAAAAGAAAAAGAAAGGAAGATCGTCTCATAGATAAACCGATATGAGGCTATAGATGGATACACAGATAGACAGAAAGATAGACAGATAGATAGATAGACATAAGTAAGAGACAGATAATAGTAAGATATATGCTAGATGGTTAGACAGATGGATAGTATAGATCTATCGTAGATAATAGATAGATAATAGATAGATAATGAATAGATAATAGATAGATAATAGATAGATAATAGATAGATAATAGATAGATAATAGATAGATAATAGATAGATAATAGATAAAGGACAGTTAGACACATAAAGACGGATATATAGATCTATTATAGATAACATGTAGATAGAGAGACAAATATAGACTAGAGAGACAGATAGATAGATAGATAGATAGGTAGATAGGTAGGTAGGTAGATAGATAGATAGTGTCTTGTGCATGTTATGTTTTAAAGAGTGACATGTGACACTATAATTTTTTTAAAAAGTGACATGTGACAAAACAGATCTTTTTAAAAAGTGACACAAGACGCTTGATATTTCATTAAATAGGGACATGGGACACAGCCTCCTTTTTAGGGTACCCATGTAGACTCCTACTAGCGGTTGTTTACTTCTTGTTGCCCATTCTCAGTATGGAGTCAGAGCTGGAAGCATGGCACATCATGATTGTGTCTTCTTCTTTTGTCCTGAATTTCCGTCCTTCACTTTTGGGACGCACCCGGTCTGCAATATGATGCTCACCGGTTATTTAAAATGTTCACAGTTTTTTTAATATTTCCTGAGCTTAATCATTTAAGCTTAATAGTTTTCTGGCTTTGGCTTTGGCTGATTATTTGCAGACGTCTCTGGTGCCGTTTAAAGAGCAGGCATCTCGACAGGGAGGTGATAGATGATACAATGCTAACGTTGTGGGTCAATAAACTTGCGTCAGAGACTGCCTGTAGTATATTATGTTCATCTTGGCTGATCCCGATTTCTTCTAGGAGTCTCATAATTGGAGGCAAGAACTTCATTCTTCTGTCTTCTTAGTCTTCTAGTGCTCGGCAGTGCACTATGAAGTGGGTTGTGGTTTCTATGTCTTCTTTGCAGCATGGGCAAATTCCACTCCTGTTTCCCGAGACATATGCTCCATTCAGGGGGTAGCGCTGGACGGCAATTTGAGCATGTATAGTGGCCCTGTATATTGATAGAGGGTCAGTCGATGCGGTGGTCCAGATCTGGTGTGCTCTCCCTGGAAGGCACTCTGGTAGATTGATGAGATTGAGGGTCGATTTTTCATTGGCTTCTGACTGTAACCTTTCGGACCAGTAGCTGTGGACGTGCGTCTTTACCATCTACTTCCAGTGATCTTTCTTGAGCGTCTTGTATAATAGGGAGGCTGGACCAGGGAGATTATACTGTAGGAGTAGTCTTCTGGCATACGAGCTCCTTGAGGCAATGTCCTTGGTACCCATCTGTTTTTCGATAACTTCATATTCGATCGAATCACTTATGGTCATGATGCTGCCAAAAAGAGTTAGCACTCTGATATGGATTACAGCTTCAATAGGGACAGCCCCAATGAGGAGGTAGAATCCAGCTGATGCTGTGGACCTGGGTAAGTGCTGAATCATTCTGAGGAGCTCCTTATAGTAATTCTCCAATGGTTCCATCTCCTTGTTTGTCAGTATAAGCATTTCCAGCCCATAGATGAGTCTAGGGGTAACATATGTGTCAACAAGAGCAGGTACTGCCTCCACATCCCCCATGCCTGGCACAATCTACATCAACCTCAAAAACAGTGAAGGGAGACCTGGGGAGCAGGCCTTCCCAAAGTTTTCATGAGTGTGTAGTTCCATGAACACCACTAGGGGCACAATTGTGCAGGTAGCAGGACGTTTCACCGCTGGGACGTTTCACCGTCGGCAATGTGAGACGTTTCACCGCCAGTTAATTTCAATATTTGGTTATTAAAGTATTACTTAGTTGATTGTTTTAGTGAATATTGTTATCCTAAGTTATTCTGGTAATCACATTGTTCATTTAGTTACGTTTTCTTGTTACTTTGCATACTTTTTGCTACATTGTAACATTGAATTGAGACACAACAAAATGTTACGTCTTTTTGCTGCAAAGTAGCAAAAAACGTAGATAATCATAGATCATGTAGATAGAGTAGCAACACAGACAATATTTTGCGTGTTTTTTTTTGTTGAATTATGGTTTATCAAACTCATACAAGGCAATAATTACTTGACTAACATTGTTATAAAGCAGCGGTGAAACGTCCCACTACTGCCGACGGTGAAACGTCCCAGCGGTGAAACGTCCTATAATCATTGTGCATACCTGTATGTGGCGACACCTATGAATGGCCTGGGCTTACCAAATTTAAAAATGGTGGCAGTCCCAGCCACAATCACAAGGATAGCTGGGAAGTAATTAAGTTAGCTTCCTACATTTGATGATTTAATTGTAGATTTGGCAAGTTAAAGGAGTTAAAAGAACTTGTGGAAAGTATGAACACTGTGCATGGTGAGGTGTTGAAGATTTTTTATGGAAACCATGACATGAATACTGAAACCATATCCTCCATGCCATAGCATGGGGGATAATTAGCTTAATTGACGTAATGGGGGAGACTCCATAGAGGCCATGTAGACCTGCGCCTGCGAGAGCGTTTACCGTTCTTCTGGCTGTCTCTATTCGCTGGGCAATACAGGGTTTGTTTGACATGGATTCGCCTCTTACAATTCCCAGATGAGTTTCTTCAGCTGAGTGCTCCACTGGCGTACCATTTAGCAGTAGGTGACATTGTGTTGATCTTCGGTCGTTCGTGCTCTGGATCTTGGTTTTACTCTCGCTGAAATCATACTGTTTCTCTGCCGCAAAGCTTGAAGGCCTGGTGTGTTGCCGATTCCAGGGAATGAGTATTACACCCAAAATATATCATAGGGGAAGGGGGAATGATCAATGATAATGCTAGGCCATGAATTGTGCAGATCCACCTTATAATGACATGGCGGCCGCGATGTATCCACGGCATTCCACGGCTCTACAGGAATAATGGGGCTCAATACACAAGCAGATAACACTGCTTTAAGGAGGTAAGTGCCATTTAGCTCTGTAATTGTATCTTTCTCAAGTGGTAGACGTGATTGCAATGATCTACAGCCTGTGTGGCATGTCTACTGATCACTGACACTTCAAATGGGCCTAATTGGAATTGGACTGCTTTTGGTACAGCAAGCAATTTTTAATTGGCAATTAATGTCAATTGCCAATTGGCTCCTTTACAAAGTGGTTAAAAGTGAAAGCATAGCAAGTAATCAGATAATTGATAGCAATCTAATATTTGCAGAATTATTCAGTCATTATTTGGTTTTGCTTTCTTTGCAGTTGACTTTGATGATTTGAAAGTTTGATCTGAAGTTCTCAAAATGCTCAAGTTGTGATGGATTTAAAAGAAGCCCCAGCAGTAATATAAGTAAGTATCAATTTGTCATGAATGTGTATCATATATCTGTAGGCCTATATTTAGGTCTATACACAGCGAGCACTTCTCATCATGGCCAGATTAAATGAATAATTTTTGTTTTTGAACAGCATTAAAACTGACTAAACTTATGAGTGGTATATTGATGTGATTTTTCTTTTCAGCTGTATATATTTGTTAATTTGAGCAATTTATCATTCTGACTTATTTTCTTTCAGTTATCAAAAAGACCATGTTGCATTGCAGCAGAACAGGACACTGGCCTATCCATTTGAACCTTTTTTTTGAAAGACGAAATCACTGCATCACACCCGAAGAGACGACTGTACCTAAAAGAATTGGACATTATTTTGCTACTAAAAGCACAATCAGTGCGATAATAAAAAATTATTTAAGTAATTCTCTAGACATGTATATTATCGTTTGGCACATACAACTGGTTTACAAATTACTATTATGACAATATTTTTAAGGCCGCTCATATTGGTGATGATTTGCTTTCGAGTTAATGCTTTGCTCATTGGTAAATTCTAATTGCCATGGAGTTTGATACGATGAAGCTTTATAAGGCACAAGATATTTTATTTCATCATAGAAACATGAGAGTACATATAATACAGAGTTTTAATATTGGCGTACTGTTTCAATTTTGGCGTCTGAGGACAAAGTAATCCTTCGCCCTGTTGCCATGTCCTCCTACTGTCCTAATTAGACTGCCAAGTGCATAAATACAGGACGAAAAGCCCCAATCATCCATCCATCTGAGGACAAAGTGCGAGTGAGACTGCACACAGACATCATGTTAAATTTAGTCATGAACTCTTGGTCAAAAGTTGTTGCCTGGATTTGTATTAAACTCCGTCCCTGATGTCTGTGTCAAATTGGATCTTCTATTCACTTTGCTTTAATTATACATAATTGTCACTTTTATCAATGTCTATGTGAATTTCCAACTGTGGTTAGTGAGTGTTGCCAGTGAAGAGTACCACTTTAGTCATATGTATACGGTGTAGTTGGCTGTTGATATTGTAGGACTACTGGTGTTTTTGTTTTATAAGTGCTTTATTTTTACAGCCTACTCCAAAGAGAACCTCGTCGAGACGTCGGATGTTGCCAAAACACCTTCACTGTTGTGATATTGCTGATTTGCCTGATGAAGTGGCTCCTCCTTATCATCATGGTAATGGAACAGGTGACAAGTTTGTGAAGACTCATGAAGAACATTGCGAGATGAAAGCTCTCAAGACAGGGATAGGGCAAAGGAAACAGATACTTTATCACATTTGCCTCTTGTTTGTGGCTGTGTTGGTCAATTATGAATGTACCTCTTGTAGTTTTTTTCTTTCACTGATATAATAATTTTACACGTTCAACTTGTTTTGTTAGTTAAACGTCGGGTATCATGTGGAAAATGATTCTTTTGTGGTTTTGCAGGTGTGCAGTCCTGAAAAAGGTGAAGCAGATGGAAACGAAACACATCTCATGACACATCTCATGACAGGGAAAAGAAAACAGGTATTTTTGTTACGTTTCCTTTTGCTACTGTAATATGGGGTGAATAGGGACAGATTTGGCCTTTTTCTCACCCTTTCACAAACACCCTTTAACACTGCACTAATATAAACCTTCCAAATTCAAAAAGATTAATCATACAAACACATTCTTTTGCCAACAAAGCCATAAACATGAACAGTTAACTTATTAGTTCTTTTTCCTCTTCAGATGATCCATCATTCCGCCTCGTCGCTCCCACAAGACAACCCATGCTTTTGCAGTTACTTTATGACTTTCAAAATAATTATTTTCATTCCGGACTAGATGCCATAATTTTCTCTCTCCGTGCAAATGATTCTGTGTAAATAATAATAAATTATATATCTTTTGATATGAAGGCAATGTCTTTTATATTATTGAAACATTTTCCAAACATTCTCAACTTACAAGCATAAACTGAGTCTCATTGAAGCTCATTGATATTGGTCAAGTAACAAATTTACAGCCAATTAAAATGCTGATTCTTCACCTTCAGCTTGTGATTTTCATCAAATCTCAATCTTATGAACTCCAATCGTTTACAAAAGACTGGTTTTGTTTCGCTTTATTTTTTTGGTTGTTCCAGCTGTCACAAGGAGTGGAAAGCAATACGCAATCAAAGTAACACAATTTGGGGATATCCGCATAGGTTTTTCATTTTATTCATCAAAATTACCAAACATTCCAATGTTCCAATTAAATGCCCAATCTTACGCAGTGAGAATTTTATATCAAAAACTCTGTCCTAGTATTTCTTGGGTAGTACTAGTGTAACAGATCCACCATACTCGTCTTCCAATTGTTTCATCGTTTATTCCATGTTATTTTCCATATTCATCGATGACATAGACAAAGGCGATGACGTCATTGCAAGCAATGACGTCAGAGCTACGTCATATCACCAAAAACGAGGCTAGAGCTAAATATAGACCTAAATACTTTACAGATCATTTACAACTAGCAATAATTTTCACCTCTTTTGTCCTACAACCTGTCTGACAGTGTCTGTGCTATATTGTTTGTGTTGGTTAAGGCACTATTTCTTGTCCATGCTCTCTTTTTGCAACATTCATGAATATAGATAAACACAACAAGTGCCATCCAAGGTAAAGGACCACCTCCTGTCATACCGCTTCGCAGTGTCAGTTCTAGTTCATACTTCCATCTCTTCATGACTCCCCCATCTTACCAACCAAGCAAACCTACACCAACAAACTCTACAACCACGCACCCGAAACTCACGTACGTTCCGCTTGCGACACGAGCTCTAGTTGTTTATGTTGCACATGTGAGTGAGGCAGTGACAAAGTTAGAAGTAGTTTTCTTACGTTTTTGACCTGAGAATTAGGTCCTGGTGTTGTCTGTACGATGTAGAAACGTCTGTGGTTGATTCCCAATGTGTATGGCTGCTTTGAGATACCAAAAGTAGAGGAAAATGTCGAATTTTGAGGTGACGAAAATGGTGTTGATGTTTTGATGTTGTTGTTGAGTTCTGGAATGCCCGGATGTAGGTCAGAGGGGCCCCCGATGGGTGGCGCCACCAGAGGCGCTGATGGGTTGTTAAAGTGTCGTGACTGACAGCAAAAATCCAGTTGCATGCAACTGTTAATAATTTAATGTCCTCTTAGAATAGAATGAAATATACTATGCAATGCAGGAAAAAAGCTGGCTCTCTAAAAATATTTTTAATCTTTCTTCATTAGAGCATAAATAGACATTGCAAAGGAACAGGGTGACCTCTACATTCCATTTAGAACTTCTTCCTTTACACTTCCTGGTCCGGCTGCATAGGCCGTGATAGTGGAACTCTCCTTTTTCCAGCTCTCCTGTGTTGACGAGCAGAATAAAACTATTTCCGGGAATAAGCTGCCATTTTGTACCATTGCTGAGTCAGTGGAGCTGGCATTCCAGGCCCCAGGGCACTTTTAATCCATTGAAAACATTACGGATTTGCATTGCCGAGTCTTAAATGGAATGTTTAGCATGGATTGCCACCATATTCCAGTACTGTCAGGCTGATTAGACTTTGTTACGGACCTTAGAAACCCCGGCTCCATTGTAAATTCCCAGGCTGATGTTTCCGGAAATAGTTTTATTCTGCTCGTCAACACAGGAGAGCTGGAAAAAGGAGAGTTCCACTAACGCCCGCTATTGGGCAACACGCTTTCAGAATGATGGTATCTAGATATATTTTGATGGCTCAACATGGCCACTCGTTCGCCTTGGCTACTAAGTTCGGTCCCGGGAGTTGGATTCACCTGAATATAAACACTATATGCCTATAAATATTTTGGGAGAAAAAATAAATCTGGGACGTCGTGAAATGTTGGGAAAATAAATTCGAGAAAACGTTTTTTTATAAATTGGAAAAAAGTGACCTAGTTGTTACAGGGCTACCACACAAGTACACTGTGCGAATTTGGCAGGCGTTGGTCACCCAGACGCCTCAGAGCAGGGAAAGAACCATCCAGAGAGTTGCCTTTATTTAGTAAGATATTCAACCTGGGTCGCCTCGAAATAGTTATATATACATGTAGGTTTTTTCAGGCATCTTTTATTAGTGTGACGCATTCTCATTTAATCACCTCATGTGCTCATCATAATTTATCATCAACGATGATGTCATTCTGGAAGTTTCGTCATTTCGGAAATTTTTGACAGTGGTCATTCTGTGAAGGTTACTCGTTATTTGTTGTTTACTGAATTTTAATTTGGTGATTGAAATTTCCCTTTCTGAAGGACATTTTATTGTTGCCTGTCAGAATTTTGACTCAAGTTTGACTCAAATTTGGCACTCACCCAGAACTATCAATTTTAAATGTCCAAATAGAGTAACTAAAATGCAATTTATTATATATGTATAGATGTAATAAATTTAGTGGCAAACATATTTACCCATTCCAATAATCAATTAATCATCTATCAAATGATGTTTTGTTTATCAAAGGTTAGCCAATCAGGCCTCAAAATTAATAAATAATTATATTATTTACTCTTTTAAATCCTTACATGGTCAAGATCTTTTATTTAATGATTTGACAGGAATCTCATTCTCTTTCTTGAGAATGCTTTTCGTTTTTGAAAGAGGGCAGCCAAATTTTTTATTTATGAACTACACTAAGGGGCCAACCAGATGATCTTGGGGGATTTTTTTATGAAAAGAAATTATTTCCCACAAAAAATTGAAAGAAAGTTTGTTCAGCACATGAAATTGAAAGAAAAGTTTTATCCCACCTGTAGCTGGGGTACGGTAATGTAAAAATTGCGAAAAACAAGTTTGTCGATCGTCCTCATGTTTAAAAAATTGTTTGTCGACGCTTTTGTCTCGAAGGTGAAATCCATAGCTCTCCCCAACTACCATCTGGTCTGCCCCTAAAATATCATTCGTAAACTAGAAGTCTCTAGTTTATTGAAATAAGATTCAAGAACAAAAAACAGAGAATTATAAAAGAAAGAGAAGAAGCTCCCATGATAACATGAATCACAAACGTCTGTACTACAGACTGAATGAAGGGTGTACACTAATGCAGTCATTATTTCTAAAGCATAACACTGTGTAATCTAAATTGCGAAATAAGAATTCAATGGAGACATAAGTTTACATATTCTTGCCAAATATATAGAAAATGGAGCACAGATTTTTTGACTGCACAGGTATTGTAAAAACCTTCCCATTTTTTCCCAGGCCCTAAAGTTAATTTACTTATCAAACCTTAGAAAAATAACTAACAATACCTTAGTATCTATAGATAATAACAAAGTTGAAACAAACTGTTAAATGCTAAATTAGCATTTGGGTGCCAAATAATAAATAAATGGAAGTCTTATAAAAATGACACAACTGTTTGTATACACTCAATGGATGATCATCCATGTGCAAAGTCAATAAAGAAATACTGATATTCTGTATGCAATCATTTCCATCATTATATAATAGACCAATTATATTCTTCTTCCAAATATATCAGAAAAAGCCATAAGAACATTGTGTCAACAGAAATGTCATGCATTGGGGCCAGAAAATAGGATGCCCAATTATATTTGCAGGGAAGATAGTATTTATTCCTGTGAAATTAAAAACTATGTACATGCATGTACAGTACATGCAAAATAAAGTAAGAAAAGTTTCTGTCACAAATCCTCGGTTTACCTATTTTGCCTTACAACAACCTTTGACTCCTCACAACTACCTTATCCCATACTAAGAACTTTGTTAAGACAGCTGCCAATGTAATTGCACTAGTAAAGGGGTAGCCAAAAGGTGTCAAAGGGTAAATTAGTGGCTGATTCTTCCTTCCTGCTGGGGTAGTCATACTTTATTTTGGATTTGTACTGTACATACAATGCAGAAACAGCTGGAGTAAACGCTTTCCATCATACACCAGACAGAGCAATTAAAATCCAGGGTTCTACCAACTGAGTTGACTGGCCTAAATCCACTCCTTTGCCCCAAAGGTATAATCAAATAAACTGAGGGACAAAAATAAGTTATCACTTTTCAATTTGAAATAATTAAAAGAAAACATTTCTTCAAACTTATTTGTTGTGTGTTCAATGTGTTAGACATTTAGAATGACCAATAAGTCATGTTTACATATTCTTGTCACGGGTCATTGTCTCTGTAGTGGTACAGATCATGAAATGCAGTAATTAGGCTAATCCTTGAGATCAGTTCCCCTAACTGCACAAAAAGCTCTCAGAAGAGTTCCTTGGTTGGGATACGCCAACAGACTGCCATTGGGTAGACTCTCCATAGAGCAATGAGGCCCAACAGTTGGGATGCCGACGGCTGGCATGTCCCAGTACGAGGTTACACGTCAGAGGGGCTGCTCCCAGCCAACAATCATTAAGCTCATGACCCAGTTTGGTCTGACAGACTGAATGAAAGACCTCCCAAAGCCAGGACTTCATACCACAGTCTCCAAAAGAGGCGATAACTTATTTTTATCCTTCAGTTTATATGCACTGTAGCAACAGATACAGTGCCATACATAAGTAAGTGAAATGGGCGATGTTTTGCCATTGGGTAAATGCTAAACATCCTCAACTAAACTGCTTGTGGAAGCAAGGATGCTCATCTGAGATGAAAACTAATGGGATAAGAAAGGACAATATTTGAGGCATGTTTAATACATATGGCTGCTGATTATTATCTAGGCTCTACCATCAGTTACATATATATGGGTCAAAGTTGATGGTGAGTAATTGAAATAACATTGGTCTTGTGTTTTACTTACTTATACCAAGGTCTTTGACCCATACCTAAGTCTGAGTACAGAAAAAAAGATTGGCAGCCATAGTGCGCCATTCTTATCCCACATGCCTCAAATATCACCGTTTCACTTACTTACAGATGGCACTGTAGGTAAAGTTGCTACTTGACTAACTGTATCTGTACAGCTGATCTATATGGTTTTTATCATTCATATTTTTTCAGCTGCCCTGGGAGCACTGCGGCGGAAACGAAATTTGGAAACGAAAATAGTTCGCCTGGAAGGAACTCTCTCGACGATAGAACTTCAACGCGAGGCTCTGGAAAGTGCAAATACGAATGCTGAGATATTAAGGGTCATGAACCAGGCCAACACCGCATTGCACAGGGCTCATGCCAACTTGTGAGTATATTATTAGGAGCTGAGAGATCTTTTGAAGCACTTGACCATGTAACTTTTCATTTTTAACTCTGGCAATATTGTTTTCTGGTTTGTTCGTGTCTGATATCTGATAATGCACACTTTCTCAAAAAAACTTTCTTTTTATGATCCAGTAATGTAATAAAAGTTTTACAAATTGATTTAATCATTCCTATTTATTTCCAGAAATGTTGACACCATTAACAATTTAATGGATGAAGTCGCAGAGCAGCAAGAATTTTCACAAGAAATCAACACCGCCATGACTCCGGTTGGATTTGATGGAGAATTTGATGAGGTAGTATTTTTTTCCAAACACTAGTGATTATGTCAAATAGCAGTGGGTTGGCCATGATATGTTTTTTCCTGGTTTCTACTTTGAGAAGGGGTCAGATCTCTCACACAATGGCTCGAGCACTAGACTATTTTTGTGGAAGTTTGGTGGCAATCAATTAGATAGCTGTACGTATGCCAATTTGTGCCGAGACTGTTTTAGACAAGAAAGAAGACCAAGAATGACGAAACATCAAATCAGTTGAAGAGATTGACAACTCATTTCTAAAATGTCTGACACTGAGACTTATTATCTATTGAAGGATTCTTCTGCTCCTTTTTCTTCTTCTGCTCCTTTTTCTTCTTCTGCTCCTTTTTCTTCTTCTGCTCCTTTTTCTTCTGTGTTGCTATGCAATACCAAGATCTGGTGGTTGTAGCTTTGGATCCGGATAACTGCAACTGTGCATCAACTGAAATGTCGTGTGAAATTGACCATTATTAGGTTTTGCTACCGTAAAACGGAGTAAATTTGGCAATCCGGGGTAGAGTTGACAAGCTATTTTGACCTGCTTAATAGCAGAAATGCCAACTTTTCTTCACTGACACGAATGGCAACTTTGCCAAAGATACCTGTGTCAGGTGGAAAAATTGGCATTTCTGCCATTAATTGGGTCAAAATAGCTTGGCAACTTTATCCCGAATTGCCAACTGTACCCCCATTTTACGGTACACGTATACGAGTCCCGTGAATGTGGGGGTTGCCATGACAACAATATTGTTAGATAGTGCTTCCACACGTGCACATCATATGAAATGTGTAGCTAAACCTCTAAATTACAGCAATCACATGTGGTAAAAAAAATAGCCCGAGTTTTTCATACAGGGTAAAGCTACAACATTAATCAGATTTTTCAGATTCAGATTTTTCATTGTCACTTGTAACATTATACCAAAAAAAAGGATTACACAGTTTGATACCCGATAATTTGATAATTGCCGCTCATTGGGATAAAAAGAATGGGCATAAAGCAATATTATTATAATGATATAAAATTAAACGGTAAGAGCAAAAATTTTAAAGGAAACAGAAATATGGAATGTGATCAAGTTACATAATCTAATTTTTCAGCTACAGCCATATGCACCATTAATCGCAGGCAACTCGATGATATCTATTCAAAATTATGTGGATAAAGTCTTTAAAATATGAAATAAAATGTGATAGATGTGATAATCTATAGGGTTATATCTGTACATTACACAACAACCTTATGGTAATATGGCAATTGATGAATTCTCACGCAATAGTCTTGTATTTAGTTATAAACAACTAGAAATGCCCAATGAGCACATTTTCAGTGGGATGAAGGAGGAAGAGTTGTTTTGTCTTAATTGTTGACCTCTTATTCTTTTATATAGATAGATAAATAATCAACATTTTGACGTTCTCTTTTGCAGGATGAGCTGATGCAAGAACTTGATGACTTGATAGAAGACGACAAGAAGTTGAAAGACAGAAAATTCAAAAAGCGTCAACCCGAGCCATCCTCCCGGAGGAGTTCACAAGACTCCAAGTACTCAACAATCAGTCATCTACCAGATGTACCCAACGGTGATTTCGATACGGGAACTAGCGGCAGATCCACCATTGTACAACGTAGACGAGGTATGTTATGTGGCCTAGTCTGTAAAGTTGAGTTTGAGGTAAAACGTAAACTAACTATGAGTCTGAATGATCTCCTCTGGCCCTGAAAGAGGCAAATTTTAATGACATCGTTTTTCCAAATCAACCGTAAAGAAGTAAAGAAGTACATCAGAAGACAAAATTAATAATGAAATTGTGTTGACCAAGGTGGAAAAATGTCAAATGCTATAACTTCTGCAGAATTTCTAAGGAGAACACCAAAAACTATTTTGTGTTATAAAAAAGGTGTACAACAGATAAAAGAATGAAACCTCTGTGATTGCATGGTTTTATTCATTATAGAATATTCAAATTGTACTTATCAGTGTCATCACATACTTATTTTTGCAGAAGCAGAAGAAATCCGGAAACTGGAGCAATGGGCAGTCAGCTAATTTCTTTTGGATTTTAAACACCAGGAAGAGTTCAACAGTGATTAGCTACGCAGCGACACATGATGGATTACAAGTGCGAAGCTTTTGAAAAGCTCGTGATTTTATAGAATACATCAAGAGAGTTTGCTGATTATATAAATGGAGACATTCTTTCGAAGTCAGCTGAATCCGGTAGAAATAATGTCATTAAACTAAAAATGTGTCATGCATATATGCTAAGTGTCAATGGGTAGAGCCAAGCACTATACATTCACAGATATCTCGTTTACGATTGAAATGAAATTTTTTTAAAATCAATCATTGGGGGAATAATCTTTGTTGAACTGACTATGTATATATTCCAAGGACTTTCATATAATTATACATTCAAATTACACAGTTTTGACACATATGTCTCATTTGATCATTAAGGTATTATCTGCATTACATTATTTTTGCTGTGTAAAAATATGAACGTCATTGGCATTTAATTGTGATCAAATGTGCTAAATATATCAATATTCAGATTCCATAATAATATTTTATTGTACATATTGTATATATGTGTGAATACTACATCTCTTTATGTGTACGCTTAAGTTAAATGAGTACTTAAGTCAGTGACACTACGGTGACTCGGTGGGCCAGTTGATGTAAGCCACACACATTTTTGTTCTCAACACTGAAAATGATTCTCTCTTTATTTGCCTTATCCATCCATCCAGGCTAACTGAATTATAAAAGGGCACACAGGCATACAAATAATTAAGGATTGGGACTTAGGAAGTCCTAAATAGGCTACTAAATAGTCACTATAATTGGTTTCATTGAGGTCATTTGTTTCATTGAGGTCATTTGTTTCATTGAGGTCATTTCGCCTAAGCATCACAATTAAATTGCTCATCGATTGGCTCACCAAATACGCGTTCATGATGAATATAAAATATAATTATTCACAATTGTTGTGTCTTGCTCATTATTTACAAAAATTCGCCAAGTTTCTAACTAAATTTGTATTTATCAGGCAAACGCTATTTCATGGGATATATGAATAGTGACCAGAATGTTGAAACTATGTGCGATATTGGTCACAAGCTCTGATTAACAAATTTTTAAGGATATATTTTTCCCGGTTTCCTTACTTGTCCGAATAGCCTATCCGATGACAAAGACGTACTCAACCCTGAAACCTTACCAGCTGAGATAACTACAGATCAACCTCTGACCGTCAAACAGTTGCATCTGAATGTTACAAAAATGTTACTTCAACATCATTCCAAATCAGATACGTTCACCAACAAAGTGTGAGCACCACATTGAAGTGTGTGAGATGTTTTACTTACATGCAGGCCTATGTCTAATAGAGGCTGGCTGGTCAATTTTTTTCTTGCAAGAGTGGACTGTGGAAATGTGAAAATTGTACTTATAATTAAGGAGTCCTCATACTGATGGTTTGTCGTTATCAAAGCATTATAGTTTCAATTTGAAGTAAGTACTGGTAGATATGTTTTACACAACAATAGGCCTATGACAGAAGCACATTTGAAAATTTGATGAGAAGGCCTATTTACAGTTAAGGACATAAATGGCAAACGGTTAATATAAGCTTCATATTGTACATAATAGACAATTGCCGCAATTACACTCAGGCTGCAATAAAATTTCATTACAAAGTTTCTAAAAGGATTATAATCAAGCATCGTAACATCATAGAAAATAATGCTCCACATGAAAGGGCCTTGGTATCGCAGATAATTAAAATAACATGTACATGGCACTTTAAAGGACATTCTGCACATCATCTAACTATACTGCTTTGAAGTCCTGCATGGTTATCTATCGTTACTAATACATAACAGGGCATACAAAGGTAGCAACACATTGATGAAGCATGCAGTGGTGCTTTGTCCTAATTGCTGACCTCTTGTTGTTTTGACAAATTCTCAGTGAGCTATAAATAGATCTGGGGTGGGGAAGCCCCTCAATGACATCACAGGACTCCCTCTTTCCAGTTTTTTTTAGGATGGTTTTCACGGATCTCTAAAATGGTATTTAGACAATGTGCATGTTCCTGTAAAGTTGATCAACACATAACAATCGCAAAACAAAACCCATGTTCAAAGTTTGAATGAAATTGGTGCAGCATTTTGTCTGGAAATTTGTCCACAAGATTCGAGAAAACCAGTAACAACAGGGCAGAATGCCCTTATAATAAAAACCACGTTTCTTTGTTTTACAGCAAGGCTTGACTAGCATGTTTGAGCACCTTAGATTATAATGCATTTCTTGGACTTTGAAAAAATCTTTGCTGATTCAAGGACAATTTCCATATTTGATGTACTGGAGTGTACTGACTTCCTTCTGTGAATGAGAAGATTTCATTTAGAAACGTACATGTATACATCCGCAACTTGCCAGTGCTCCAATACTTCCAGAACGGCAGTAGCCTAGCCAACGTAAAAACTGAAAAACCAACTTTTTCTCAACGTTTGTGAGCAACAAATGACTGCTCCAGTGCTTTAAATAAAAGTATTTTACATGCCCTGGTTAACTTATGATACGCAGATGATATTCCACTTAATTGTACTTCCCTGTTGCCCAGTGAAAGCAGTGTTACATTATACTAGAATATTCTCAAGATCATTTAAGGAAGTGCCACAATGAAGGTAAGTGGATATTGTTTATTAACATTAAATCATTTGTATCTAACTAGAATTACCCATTGTGAAAGCCAGGGTTATAAAAAATGAGAATTATAGTTTATGTAGATAAACAATACAGTTCCCTGGAGCAGTTTGTCAAATGATATAATGCTAAAATTAGCGATGGTGAAAAGTGGGTTTCGTGTATTTGAAGCAATGAAGTATCTGCTTAGTATGTATCCATCTGTCCCGTCAGATATGTAAGTATTTGTGGTATTGCACTATGAGAGGCGGACATGTAAGAATTGTTGGCATTGCACTATAAGAGGCATTTGATGAAAATTTACCCCAGCCCTGGTAGTGGCAATGATGAAGTGATGGTTGATGTTAGTTTGGTTTTTTCTAATAAAATTGAGTGAATGTTAGTAATGGAAATAAAGTTGGCACATGTCTTTTGATAAGTGCACAAATTGCTTGATGAAGGCTATGTCTATGTGAAGGTGTAGGGGATTGGTATAATTAAGCATGAGATTGTTCCTTCCAATGAAATACAATGTTGTAGTGTTTGCCTTTCTTGAAGTTGGACAGCATCTGTAATGTAGGACAAATGCTTATGTTCTTGATGTATTGTTGTTGATGGAAAGATCCATGATGATTGTGTGAGATCCTGTATTCTGTGTGTAGTGTGTGAAATGTCCTGAAGGTGGCAGATAGGATGAGTGCAGGCAGAAGTGGCCCCTGGTGTGAGGAAGTGCAGTGCCATCTATGAGTCAAATGAGAGGTGAAACTCATGCAGCTCTAGTGTGAAAATGGATTTAGGGTGGATTAGAGAAAGAAGAAAGAGTTAGATGAGATGTTAGGATGCATCTGAAGTAGAGAGGTGGTGAGGAAGAAGAAATGAACTGTTTAGGGAAGTGGGATGTGTGAATGAGGTGTTTTTAACTGGTAAAGCTTTGGTCAGGTTTAGTTTAAATGTTAAGAAGATACTATGGAGATTATGCCTGTAATTCAATGTAGCCTACAATGTCATTAAAAACCTGGACACACCTGCACATTTTCAGAGTTCTGGAAGTGAACATATGTACATAACATAAGCCATGTGTTTACAGACAAATTGTCAAAGCCTTCTATGTATACCAACTTCCATCAAAGTTTAAAGTTGTAAGTTAGCAAGTTTGTAGATTAATCAAACAACTCTGCAGGGATTATAACAGTTGTCTACTGTGAATGCTCACAAAGCTGCCATTTGGTAGGATTAGACTGGTGATTGCTGTGATAAATCATTGGGATCACAAATGTGATGCTTTCTTCAATATATCAATGTTTGAACTGTGATGTGTAGTTTACTGTCAGCCCATTGGCTATCAAGCTGTGATGACGTGGTTGTAGGGGCTATCCCTGATAAAATTCTTACTCTGACACTTTGTTGAAACTATGCCGCTCAGTTCAGGAGGATCAGCATTGTCTAGAAGCTGAGGAATCTGACCAAGTTTTAAATGACATCACAGCCTGTAGTTAATTTACAAATATTGCAATGCTAGAATAGAGTCATCTCTGAAATCACAGTTCAACAGCATAGAAAAGAACTTGAGATTCCATGGAAGCATGACAAGGACTGTAAGCCTGGAGAGAAAATTGGTGCTGACAGAGTTGACATATTTGATTTTTAGCAATCGAACAAACCCAACAGATTTTTTGCTGACATTAAAAAAAATTAGCTTACCCACAATTTGTTATTTTAAATTACATTATAAAAAAACTCACCCAGAGAATCTACTGAAGTGAAGAAATTTAGATTTCACTCTTTTTTCGTTCTACCGACCAACCCTAGAAAAAGTGCCTCGAGAAGATCCAAAAGCTAAAGGTCAATTATGTCTGGCCTTAGTAATGATAAATTAATAATAAAATAACATTGGACGTCTGTGGCAGGTAATGAACTGTAATGAAACTGTATCTTTTAATGATGATATGATCAATAATTATAAAGAGATTGCTGCTAAATGGTTTGTTTTGATTCATTTATTTTTGTTTCAGAGTATCATAACCCCATTCTCCATTGCAACTGGATTGTTTTTACTTGCAGAAGGTAAAGGTTTGGATGTCATAGCTTTATTGATATATATAAAATATTCAGTTCACATTTATTGTTCAGTCTATACAATTCCCTTGTCTGTGCATACCTCAATTATGGCATAGAGGTATGGGGTTCATTCGGTTCAATGCCTACAACAAATTTGGCTCTGCTTTATAAACCTCAAAAAAAACTTCAAGGATTATATAATTTTCGCCTCATGACTCTAGCCCACAGTTTCGCCCGTATAAGTGAACAGATAACAGATAACAGATAACAGATCATTTATTGGTCATGTGGTACATGAAATTTGGCTTGGTCATAGACATGAGTAACAATAAAATATACATTATGCATTAGTGTTCAATGAATTAATTGCTGCTGGAACAAACGTTTAGCCAAATCTACAAGTTTGTATATTCGGGACTCCTAATCTACGGCCACTAGGCAAGAGTTCAAAATAGCAGTTCAAGGGGTGGCTTCCATCCTCTTGGACATTTTTAGCCATTTGCCTGAGTTTTGATTTGAAGAGTTCTTCATTACTGACTACATGATGTTCCTTAGTTTGACCAATTAATCGTACACTGATTTTTCTAGGCTTGTCAAGAATGTGGCACAGCCTCGTAGTTAATGATCTGTAGAATGCTACATTTGCATACATAAGTACAGTTGCTATAGTAGAATTGAAAAACAGTGCTACAATCTCCTTGTTGACATTACGGCTTTCATGACTCTAGCAATATACACCCTTGTTTGCTTTTTTGATCTGAGTCTCAACATGTTTAGTAAAACTTAACTTACAGTCCAAGATCACTCCAAGGTATTTATAGTCATGAACCCTTTCAACTGTCATGTCATTGATTAAAATTGACTGCGGTGTAACCGACTTTGATCGACGAAAGTCCCACAATAGTTCCTTAGTTTTGGTCACATTGAGATCCAGGAAGTTGTCTCGACACCAGATGCTAATATGCTCAACACAGCTGCGATAGTCTTTATCGTCATCATTCCGGATTAGACCAATTATTGAAGTGTCATCAGCATATTTGACTGTATGTGTGGCACCTGAATTCCATGTCATGTAATTTGTGTAAATAATGAAAAGAACGGGAGAGGGAACACACCCCTGTGGGGCACCAGTGTTGAGAGTGAGTATACCTGACGACTCACTGCTTGTACTCACATATTGTGGTCTAAGAAGGAGATAATCCAGTATCCACAGTCTAAGGCGTTCTGGGATACTATAGACACTTAGCTTCTGGAGTGGTATGTGAGGCTGCATCGTGTTAAAAGCCGAGCTAAAGTGTATGAAGAGGGCACGGGCTGTATTTGATGTCTTCTTGTCAAGATGATCAGTTACGAGATGTGTGAGTGTACAGTTCAAAGTTCAAGTTCAAAGTTCAAATGTTTGTTTATTCTCGGAAGGAACATTATACAGAAACATTAGCCATAAGGCTATTGGCCGAGAAGTCTTCATAACTTCAGCGAACGAAGTTCGAAGAAGGTATTGTTATCACTTTGGTAAAATGTTGTCCGTCCGCCGGGCGGGCGGTCGGGCGGTCGGGCGGCGGGCGGATAGATAGTTTCCGGGCCAGAACTCGGGCCCTATTGCATGTACATAGATGAAATTTGGTACACATATAGCCCATATGGTCTAGTTGTGCCTTTTGATGGTATGATTGATGGATAATCCATACTTTTTCAAATTTTGAACAAAAAGATAAAAAATTATTTTTTTTCGTTTCCGGATGATGACTCGGTCAATATTGCATGTACCCAGATGAAATTTGGTGTACGTATAGCCTATATGGTCCAATTGTGCCTTTTGATAGTCTGATTGATGGGTATTCTATAGTTTTGGAAATATTGAGAAAAAATAATAAAAACAATTTTTTTTCATTTCTGGCCCAGAACTTGCCCGGTATTGTATGTACATGGATGAAATTTCAAACACATATCACCTATATGATGCTGTTGTGCCTTTTGATGTTGTAAATCATGGTCATACTATACTTTTTGAAATATTGACAAAATATATTGCAAATTATAATTTTTTGTTTCTGGCCAAAAACGTACACTCTCTTGCATGTACCTGGATAAAAATTCATCCACATATTGCCTATAACGATCTTTCACTGGTCTCATTGATAGGTACTTTTAACACTTTTTAAATTTTTAGAAAAAAATTGAAAAATATAAATTAATACAGACAGACAGACAAATTCTTTATTGACCTGTGTAAAAAAAATACACCCAGCCCTATATGGGCTTACAAGTCATCAAAATAATTCAAAAGTAACTTTAACAACAAATTTTCTGGAAACTACAATATTAAAACATTTACAATCACATATTTACAATATTAAAACATTTACAACAAACTTCTTGAATTAATTATTATACAACAAACTTCTTCTTCTATGGAAAGCTTTTTAAAACAAATATTCTGCAGTAAATTTAACTAAATCCTTGGACATCAACAACTTAAATTTTTCTTGTAATGATGAAAAGTAAAAAACCACACAATAATCTAAAACACGAGTTAAAATAAATTACGTAAATCGTTATAAGTATTACAATGGAACAAAAAATGATTTTCATCTTCTAGAACATGATGGGAACAAAATTCACAAACTCTATATTCTAATGGTATATCATTGTAACGTCCTGTCTCTATTGCTAATGGTAAAACACCGAACCTAAATTGTGAAAGAACAGACAAATGACCTCTATCATAAATTTTATATACATAATCCTCAGTACCAAATGTAGTTTTAAATTCTCTGTAAGTTCTTAATTTTGGCATGTTAGTTACTTGATTTTTCCAGTTGGTTTTATAAATTTCCATCAGTTGACGTTGTGCATTTTCCAGGTTAATAGGTAAATTTTCTACAAAATTTTGAGTAAGATTCAATTTAGTGAATATTTGTAAAACCTCATTACTCCAATTTCTCTTGTTAATTTGTTTATCAACTTCAAACACTTGCTTTGTCAGTCTGTTTTCATCCATGTAAACAAGTCTATTCCAAAGACGTAGTATTTCAATATGACGTCTAGTTTTTGAATCAATCCATCCCATGTCGCCTTTAAAAGCATGTTTCGGGGTAAAACTATTCACACCTAGAAAAAATCGTATAGCCCTATTTTGTATTGCTTCAGGTTTAGAAAAGTCTTTGTAGCCCCAAACTCCTGAACAATAATCCATAATAGGAACAACACCTGAATCAAACAATTTACTGTATGTTTTAAATCCTAAACCTTTCAATTTGTAAACTTTGTTTTGGATACTTCCAAGCGCTCTTCCAGCCGAGTTGGCAAGGGCAGTTGATGTAACATTATAATCAAGACATTCTTCTAAGATTAGTCCCAGATATTTATAACTTTTTACAATTTCAATTGATTCATTTCCATAGGTAAATTCACAGTTGCTAACATTTAGACCTTTATGTCTAAAGTGGACAATTTTTGTTTTACCAATATTAACTTTCATTTGCCATTTACTACATTACATTACATCAATCATTTTCTGTAAATCACTTTCAGACTCAGCAATTAAGGCCAAGTCATCTGCATACATAAGAATACTTAATTTAACATTGTCTGTAACATCTACACCCATTTCTAAATTTTTAATATCTAGAGCTAAGTCATTAATATATAAACCAAAAAGAGTAGTGGATAATGGATCACCTTGTTTAACCCCTGAACCTAACTGAAATGTGTCTGTATTAGCATTATTAAGATTTACTTTAGCTACTGGGTTGGTGTATATACATTTTATGGCGTTGAATAGTTTTCCACCAAACCCCTGTTTCCTGAGTTTGAAAAATAGTAGTTCACGATTAACTGAATCAAAAGCCTTTTGTAGGTCTATAAAGGCGACAAAAGTTGAGCATTTTTTATTTATTCTATTTCGAATAGTACTAGTTAAGCTATAAAGATGGTCTGAACAAGAGCGTTTTGGTCTAAAACCATTTTGTTCATCGACATATATATCATTAATTTCTGCTATCTGTAACAATCTGTTATTGATGATAGCTGAGAATAATCTAAAAATACATGACATTAGACTTATACCTCTGTATTGTAGTGGTATTCGTGGATCTATCATATTTGATTTTGGAATTGGTTTGATGATAGCCATATTCCACTCACGAGGCATGATGTTAGTAATGTATATTTTATTAAATAGAGATAAGAGTAATCCATTTGACAACCCATTTTTAAAAATTTCGTATGGTATGTTATCAACTCCCATGGATTTATTTAATTTTGTCTTTTGAATCACTTTCTCTATCTCTCTAATCTCAATTAAGTTTTCTTGATCATAAATTATAGGTATTTCATTTTCATGATCTTGTAAATATTCAATACATTCGTTATAAAAATTTAAATCAAATGTATCCACAGATTTAGGATTGTACAGGTTTTTAAAATCATTTTTCCATTGCAGCAATACTTCTGCATGTTCAGTTATTACTTCATTTTGATTATTGATCACTTCTTCAGGAATTTTATTCCTTTTCTTGGGACCTAAATTTTTTAACGATTTCCAAATTCTTTTGGATTTTCAGTATTTAGATTTTCAATTTGTATGATTTTATTTCTGTTGAATTTTCTTTTTTCTCTGCGACAAACCTTATCAAATAGTTTTCCAGCAGAATTATATTCCTCTCTATTTCTCCTCTTTTGAGGTCCATGACATCTTAAATAATTTTTCTCTTTAAGACAAAGATCCTCCCAATGATTTTTCAAATCTTCATTCCAAAAGGCACAGCTGTGCCTATATAAGTTTCTCTTATTTTGCGGGTTAACAGATTTCTTTCTGAACCAAACATTCATTTCTTCATGGAACATATCACATAGTTTTTTATACACTTCATCAATACAATCTTGATTAGCTCTCGTATTTTCAATTTTTTCAATCATGTGTATAATTTGTTGTGCCGATTCTTCAGATCGAAAGAAGTCAACAGGCACTTTATCAATTTTAAATGCATCTTTCTGCAAAGCTATATTATCATCATTTCGATGGATACAATTCTTCACATCATTATTGAAAGTAGTTATTTTTAAAATTAACATTGAATGATCTGGTAAAGTATTATTTTGTAAAATACCTTCAGCATTTACACAATGTTCATTAACACAATCTCTTGTTGTTTTTACAGTAAAATCAATACAAGTGTTAAAATTATGAATATAGGAGTAATAAAATAGTCCACAACTGAAGTGCCGTTCCACTTGATACATGTCCAATCATCATTATCAAATCTTCTATTACAAACCCACATTTTAGAATCAATCAGGAGATCTAGAAGTAATTTACCATGGTTATTAATTTCATTGTCAAGTACACATCTATCAGATATGTCATCAATACCAACAACAAAGTCTTTCTCAGAGCCAATCCTGCTATTAAAGTCACCTGTGAAATAAATAGCATCAGTCTCTGACAATTCATGTACAGTGTTGAGAACATAATTGTAAAAACCTGATGAGTCTCTCCCCCAAGGTGAGCCTTCAGGAGGTAAGTAACCTGCTATTAGAATAAAAACATAATCTGTGATCTTGTCTCTAAATTTCAAAACAATTACTCCATCAAATGATTTATCATGTACATTCACCTCATATATATCAGACACAGTTTCTTTAATTAATACACAAAGACCTCCAAAGTTTCGCTTCGCTCGTCTGTTTCTTTCTTTACGATTGTGCATGAAACATTTATAACCATCAATTTGAACAATCTGATCATTTTTTTAATGAGTTTCAATTAACGTACATATATCAGGATTTTCTCCTAGAATTACATTGGTTCTAACATCACAACTTTCTTTCCATCCATTTATGTTCCAAGTTATCAATTTCAAAATATCAGGCTGGGTGTCATCTTTAATATACTTCTTGGTTTTCGACCCACAGCTCATAACCTATTCCTTGAAACTGCACCATAATATGTGTAAATTTGTCTAGTTCAGCCTTTCCATGGTTTTACATACCCTGGCAGGCAGGCGGACAGATGGTAGGGCAGCGGGTATATAGATAATTTCAGGCCAAGATTTGGCCGCGATTGCATTATACCAATTTTGTCAACATCGCTTTTATGGCTTTTAAAGATGTCTTTCGCTGAAGGTTTGCTGCTGCGCAGCCTATGTTTTTTATTCTACTGGTGAGAAGTTCCAAGAAGCTAAAATCATATCTGGCTATTTTCAGTGATATTGACATTCTGCAATGAAACACCGAGATACTGGGGTTGCGTCACTGGTAATTGTTATTACAGCAGTAACACATTCATGACACAGTACCAAGCAAGTCAATATTGCTTCCGCCGCAACTTAACATCAGGACTGGCGAATGCTGATGACTATCTTCAGATGAGAGGAGTACCTTATGCAGGGAATTATACCTGGACTGGAATTCAACGTTATGTTCAAGATTCATGGAAGTTTTTGTCAGGGAAGGAACCTCCAGCAGCTTCTGTGGCTGCAGAAAGTAAGAAAAATTGAAATGCAAGTCAAAAGGAATAATACTTGGTCATTTTGTGTTCCCTTATCAAATACAGTGCAACTCAAAATGAAGTACGAAAGTTTTGTCAGAAGTCCTCTGTTTATCTCTTTTGTCCCCCTTTCCTCTCCACTCCAAATCTCCTTACAACTACCTTTGACTCCTCACCCCAACCTTATCCCATATTAAGAACTCTATTAAGACAGCCAGCAATGTAATTGAAATTAGCAAGGGGACACAATGTCAAAGAAGTCAAACACAATGGTCACAATGGGATGATGGAGATGGAATTGGTGTTGGTTAAATGTATCTTTTATGTAATTTTAAAAGGCAGTTTAAAGTAGGTAAAGGTAGCAAGTGATTTGGGGAAGCACAAAGGTGTGAATGGGTATAGTATATATTGGCTGAGTCTTCCTTCCTGATGGGGTAGCTGTACTTTGTTTTGGATTATACTGTTTAACTTACTTACAATATTACTTTAAGTAAGTACTACATTCGAAATATTTCCTTCATTAAATAGGGCCTTTCATTGAGCTTTTGGCACAGTGTCCTTGAACAAAGTTTAGGGTTAAAAAAATGTACAAAGATTCTGTCAATGCAACATTGTTGTATGTGGTTTCAGCTTCGATTTGACGTAAAAAACAAGTCTGTTGGGAAAATTTTGAGAAAATTTAAATTAAAAATTTTTGGTTTTTCACACCCTTGTTCCATGCAAAATATCCATTATAAAATGATTTGAATGTAGAAATGCTTTCTTTGACCACCCTGGTGCTTATATTAACAGTTGAACAAATTCAGAATTATGATTAAGTGGATTTTAAAGGAATATATTCAGAAGGTGTTACAAACTTGCTAGACTATATCCTGCATTCTCAGAGCACATTTTTAAAACATCTGAACAACTGAACCTGTATAGGTTTACTAATTCATTGAGTGCCTAAGTTAAGTAGCCAAACACTGCATCAATACCACCATTAATAAGACAAATTTGATATTTTATAGCATTTTTATACCCATATACCGGGGCATATGTCACGACATTTTCAGAGTGCATCTCTCCATATTGATATCAAAACCTCTCATCCCAATCTGAAGAAATATGATTGCCTCAATCGTACATTCATAAAATATGATATTTTTGTTCTGGGGCTTTATTTCCGGAAGGTGTGTTAATGATCTTCTTCAGTTGTGCATAACTCTCGTATTAGTACTTTCTCCATAGATTTTGCATCACTAATGCAATGAATTGGCAAGAAAAAAAAATGAAGTTTTGTCATTCTGATCATGAAAGAAAAATAAGTAATTTAACAATAATTATTTGTTTCAGAACTTTTGGTGTGAAGTTAACTTGTTTAAAATGCTGATAACTCTTTATTTTGTATGGAAACTTCACAGATAACCGATTAATGTCGATTAATAGTTTAATAATATATGTTGATTACATAAATGCATGATACCAATAAACAACTGAATCTTGGAAGTCTGCAACTACTAAATTCCAAGAAATACTCTTAATAATTGGCAAAAACAAGTATACAAAGCACTTAAAATCCTTCGAAGACCACAAATTGCTACCTGTATTTCAATATTGATAAAGACACATGGAATTGGCCATCTTATGTTCATTAGCCCACTCGCATAGTTTATTGTATTGATTTTAGATAATAATTTTATCAAACTATACAATTTCCTTAGATATCAAACAGAACTTACATGAAAAGATTGGAAGAGGCAGAAAATCGAGCATCAAGATACAAGAAGAAAGCAGACGACAGTGAGAAAGATGCCAACAAATTCCGAAAGGATGGTGAGAAGAAAGAAAGAGTGATCAAAGAAAAGGAACATGAAATACGGAAACTTAAGGATGAGGTGAAGAAACTTAAGGATGAGGTGAAGAAGGTGAACAAAGAAAAGGACAAATTAACTGAAAAGAAAAACGAAAAGGGAGCTACAGCTAAGGACTACAAAAAGAAAATGGACGACTTAAAAAAAGAACACCTGAGGACCATCAACAACCTTAAGGAGGAGTACAAAGGAAGTGTGGATGAAGCTAGAAAACATGCCGAAGAAGAAATGGAGGAAAAAAAGAAAACCTACCGTGAGCAAATGGAAAGAATGAGGAGAGACCACGGCGAGGAACTGGAAGCCAGCAGGAGAAGGCTGGAATACTTGGAAAAGAAGCTGGAGGAAAGTGAAAGCCTTAACAATGAGCTTGTAAAGAGACTGACCAAGGAACGAGCCGAAACGAACAACGTCAATATACAAAGGCCGAACACGGAAAGAAAGAAAATCCTAGTAATAGGAGATTCCAACACCAAACGGCTAGTGCCCTTTGTGGACGAAGACAAATTCAAATGGAGCTTCACTCAGAATACCTACATGATCGGGGACCTTGCGAGGGTGGAGACCGAAGAACAGTATGACTCAGCAGTTATCCTGTTAGGCACAAATAACATTAAGCGGCAAGGGACAGATGGAAACCTGGAAGCGAAGAGGCTGCTAGAAGACGCAGAAAAGATCAAGTTTGCTAAGGAAATCTTCATATGCGAAGTGCCCCCCATCAACCGCAAAGAAGCAGCCGTGGAAAGACGGATCTTCAATGCCACCCTGAGAAGCATGGAAAAAGACACTCATCTGAACATCATTAGCACCCCAGATGAGACAGAAAAGGAAGAGATAAGGAGAGTACTAACAGACGATCTACACCTCAACCCTGACCACGCCAAAAAACTGGCAGACACCATCACCAAGGCCATCGATAACAGCGGCAGCAAAGAAGAAAAAACCGAAGCAAGAATTGAGGGAGAACCAGTGCTCATCAAAGAGCTCATGGGGAAGGACCAATGGAATGCGAAGATCATGAGTAAGACGCTCAACGTCAGGATATGGACCACGATGGCGGACCCACAGGCAGTGTACATACATGGATGGAAAAAAGACGTCCGTGAAGCTGAACTGGATATAAAGAATAAACTGACAGAATTGGGAAGAAAAAGAGAAGAGAACACTACGAGGAGAGAAACCCGGAGGGAAAAGCCGTGCATATTTTACGCAGCTAACGCGTGCAACAAGGGCGACAAATGCCACTTCAAACATGTAGAGGCTGGAGAAAGGCGGAGCCACAGCTCAGGAAGACAATGGAACAACAACAGAACGGGCAGAAGCAGAAGCCCTGAAGGAGCTAGAATGGACACAAACAGGTACAGAAGGGAGAGCGACTACAACAGAGAAAGAACTGGAAGGAATAGCAACGACAGCCGAAGGGTGGACAGTAACAGAAATACTGACTGGAGCCAAGTCAGCCGAAGGATGGATAGCAACAGAAGCACGGATAGGAACCAAGACAGAACCAGAGAGGGGAGACGGGACAGGTCACACAGCCCTTCAAGAATATACATATATTCTAATAAATAGGTCACAAGGGCAAAGCGACAAAAGAGAGTGACCTTCCCAGAAGATGACAGATTAGTAACTATCCATCCCATAACACCGACTAGAAGCAAAAAACCGACAAGAAGAGGCAAAATAAAAAACAAAAAAAAAACATTAATATCCTATACTGCAACATAAATGGGGTGAGAGGAAAAATTCTCAGCCTGAAAACACTGATGGGAGCAGAGAAGACTGACATCGCCCTCATCACTGAAACTAAGAGCCAACCCCCTGCCCTGGAAGGGTTCACATGGTACTCAAAACAAAGAAGGACAAAAAACGGTGGTGGTGTGGCCATTGCTGTCAAGGATACGATTGGAGTCAAAGTGAACCAGATAGAAGACGAAGAAATGGGCGATGAAACAGAAATCATCTGGATAGAACTATCAACGCAGCGTGGGGAGAAGATCTACATAGCAACCTTCTACGGACCCCAAGAAAATATCCCGAGGGAAAGAGTGGAGGCAATTTATGAAGACCTTAAAACCCAAGTAGCCATCAAGAATGCCAAAGGAGCGGTCATACTCGCGGGAGACTTCAATGCAAAACTAGAGATAAGGGACCACCGGGCAACACAGAATATCTCCAGAAACGGCAGAATATTTCAACAACTTCTTGATGACTCGGGACTCAATACGGTAAACCACATGTCAACGACAGGAATGTGGACAAGGGTAAACAGACATAACCCTGAAGAAAAGTCCATCATAGACTACATCATAGCCAACGGTAGGGGCACAGCAAGGATATATGATATAGAAATTGATGAAATAGGAGCAAGAAGACTAAACAACAAAGGGAAAGAAACGGACCACAACACAATCACATTTAAAGTGGAAATAATGGTGAAACACCAGAGAAAGAAAATCAAAAAATGGAACATAAGAGCCGAGACAGACTGGAATAAATACAATGAAAAACTCGCAGAACTCGTGGGAAACAAGAGGCCCTCGTGTGAAGAAATGTCAGAGAAGATAAGGAAAGCACTCAGGGAAACTGTAGGCCAGAAAACGATCACCATTGGGGGAAGGAAGAAAATGGAGCATGCAGAAATAAAACTGTTAAGAGAGGAGAAGAAGATGAGAAAAAGGAAAATGGAGGTGGCACCCCCGGACAAGAAAAAAGAATGCCTGGAAGAATACTACAAGGCACAACAAAAACTGAGAAGGGCAGCTGAAAAACAGGAGCAACAAAGAATAAAAGACATTCTGGAAAAAATTGCAAAAAGTAAGGACCCAAACATGATTTGGGAAATAAGGAAAAGACTCCTCGGGAAGAAGAGAGAGGACTTCGATACTGTAGACGAACAAGGGCAGAAAATAGGAAACCCAGAACTGGCCAAGGAACACATTGCAAGCTACTACGAAAACCTATACAGAGCAAGGGAGGAAGAAGAAGCTGGTAAAATGTGGACAGAATTGATACTCCAAGAGAACAGAACGAGAGAGGAAGAAATGGGCAGAATGGCCAACTTGGAAAACATAAGGAGCAGTGAAATAGAGACAGCAAGGAAGAAACTGAAAAAGAAAAAAAGCTGCGGACCTGACCAGATCCCAAATGAGGCCCTCTTGTATGCAAACAAGGACAACCTGGAGATGATAAGAGGAAGCTTCAACTCAATAGTAGAAAAGGGGATCATCCCACTGGAGTGGAAGACAGGAAGAATAATCACCCTCTATAAAGGCAAAGGAACAAGAGGGAAATGCTCAAATGAGAGAGGAATAAACATTGGAAGCAACATGGGAAAGTTCTTCGAGAGAATCATCAACGACAGAGTAAAGAAAAGCATCAACATTAGTGATATGCAAGGAGGGGGAAAACAGGGTGCCCAGACAGTCGACCATATCACAACAATTCTAGAATTGGCCAAGAAGGGAAAAAATGTGTACATTGCATTCCTAGATGTAACAAAAGCCTACGACAAGGCGTGGGCAGCCGGAATACTCCACGTACTCTACAAAGAGGGACTAAAAGACAAAACATGGGAGATAGTAAAGAAACTGAATGAAGACTTAACTGCTCAAGTAGAGACAGCCCATGGGGATACCAGGAAAATAACAATGAAGGATAACATCAGACAAGGAGGAGTCTTATCAGTCATCATGTATGCAGTCCTAATGGATGAAATCGCCAAGGAGGTGGACACCCGGAACCTAGGAATCCCTTTAGGAGGAAAGAAGATAGGGTGCCTACTCTGGATGGACGACGTAGCTTTCATCTCCACAGACCGAGAAGAGCTCCAAAAAATGCTTGACATTGCACACGATGTAAGCGTAAAATACAGAATCAAATTCGGAGATGAAAAGAGTAAAATCCTCAGAATGGGAAAGAAGGTCCCAAAAGCGGAATTCACCCTAGGCCCCATGAAACTGCAAGAATGTGAGAAATACAAGTACCTGGGACTTACCATGGCCAAAAGTGGGAGAATGGAAGAACATCTGAAAGAAGTGAAAAGAAAAGTGCAAGCAGCCTACAACACAGTCATGGCCATAGCAGGCACGCCGGACCTGAAAGGCATAGAAATGAGGACAACATGGCAGCTGGTCAAGGCATGTATCCTCCCAATCGCCACCTATGCATGGGAAGCAGTGAACAGTACAAAGAAGGAAAGAGAAGACCTGAAGAAGATTATCGACAACCTCATCAAAATGGTAATAATGACACCCAGATCAACCCCTTGGGAACCGCTTTACCTTGAAACAGGACTCACGGAGATCAACCACATTGTTGACCGCAACAAAATCCTATACATGGAAAAGATAAAAAACAGCAGCAGTCAAATTATGACGGCCGTCAGGGAAGAGGAGAATGAAAAAGGTTGGTGGAAGACGTCGGAGACAATGAGGAACGACACCTTGGGAACAGTGATGCTGGAAGGAAAAGGGAAGCTAGCGAAGAAACATGCAGTGGAACAGGCCATCAGAAAAAGGATGATACAAGGAATAAAGAGGCAGTGCGAAGGAAAAACCAAAGCCAAGTTCTACATAGACAATAAAGCAGGCAACGAACTTGGAAAATGCGCAAGGTATATGAAGGAGTGTACAAGAGCCGAAGTAAGCATAATTTTCAAAGCAAGAACAAGAATGCTGGACATGAAAGAAAACTTCAGGAACAGATACCAGGATCAACAATGCAGAAACTGCAGAAATGAACTGGAAACACAAGAACACATATTGGAACGGTGCCTAGAAATACATGGAAACAGCGACGCCCTCGCAGTAAAAACTACGGACATATTCCAGGAAGACACAAGAATCCTGAAAAGTGTAGCAAAAAGACTCTGGAAAATAATGGAAAAACAAAAAAGTGCTGCCCCCCACTTATAGTGGGTGAGCAACCTGGCTGACCCAGGCAAGCACACAGAAGAAGAAGAAGATGCAAAGCTGTGGTGAAGCTGCACATTTGTCAAATCCCAGCAGGAGGTATTAATACAGGTGTCTGCTGTTTATTGTCTGATAACTTTACCAATGTTTTGTGAATCTCTTTTGAAAAACATCAACTGGTGAAATGCTAAAAAACTCACTTAACATCATAAACGAAGTTAACAAGGCATTTTTGACACGCTGGTGGTTCATTTGCCTGTTTTCCTTAGTCCAAGAAGTAAAAAAGCCAAAATGGTCATGTTTAGATATGATTTAAACACGTTATAATATTCGTTGAGTTTGCAACACACCTAAATATTGGAAATTATGTAAAAATTTAAATAAAAGGCTTTTCTCTGACATTTTTTACCAGATTGTGTAACCTAATGTAACTTAATAAATTATGTGTTTCAGTATGAATGAACTGCCAGTTGATATATATATCTATAATAGATATTTTGCATGCCACAAGGGTGTGAAAAACCAAACATTTTTTATTTAAATTTTCTCAAAATTTTCCCAACAAATTTTTTTTTTCTTTACATCAAATCGAAGCTGAGACCACATACTACAATGCTGCATTGACAGATTCTTTGTACATTTTATTTAACCCTAAACTTTGTTCAAGGACACTGGGTTGCGTGACATAAACCCAACATATGCACAGAAAGTACCACCAAATAAACATAAGTATCAGAGCTTCACAATCAATCTACATTGCTTTGCCATATTTCTTGTTTAAGGATCATCACAAAATTGTGGCTACCAGAAAAGAACACAATTTTTTGGAGAAGAATGCTATGTGAAGAAGAAATATGTCTGTCAAGGAACCACAGGGGGTAGGTAAGTCTCATAATATGATATACATCTTTGAAGACGAAAAATCTTTATGGCTTATACTGTGTGTCACTTATTTTCGGCAAAAACGTTATCTCATACAAGAGCTGCATGAAAGTGAGAAAAGTTTAAATTTCTGCCATGAAGTGGGTCAAAATAGCGTACCAACTTTACTCCAGATTGCCAAATTTACCCCGTTTTATGGTATGGATTTTACTCTCTCTTTTTGGCACTAAGCAACAAAAAACTATTTTACAAACTATTTTACAAAAAAAAAGATTCATGGGCTGAATATCCTTTATTGATTGTGGTGACCTGAAAAAATTTTTTATGAAAAATTACATGCCGTCCTCCCTAGTATCATCTGGAATGCTCCTAATGACAATTACCTGTGGAAGACAGAATTTAGCATTTTACAGTCAGTTCAAAATGGTCCAGAATTACCCGATGTATTTTGGTTCATTTAATATCTTGCCGATAGCTTAAATTTGTCATCTATGACTAATGAATCATGATAAATTTCACAATTTCAGAAACTGATTATAGCATACATTACACACCCCTCGGTTGGTATAAAGCTAGGAATGACTGCTTCAGGCGAGGCTCAGATTTGTACGATCCTTTTCACCAGGGCAATCCTGGGTACAAGCTATTTGAAGACAGTGAGGAACACTTTTGGATTGGACTTACCAAAGAAATTTGGTCTTGGACAGGTATAAAACATCACTCAAGAAAGCTACATCTATCTGCTCTCTGTCTAGATATCTTAATTATCCCTGTGTATCCTTCTTCCAATTTAGCAATTAACTGTCTGTTTCTATCATTTGTACAAAATAAACATGTATAAAACTGTATATACTTGTTTATACTCTGGAGAGCAACTACATGTATTATTATTATTAATGGATACAAAATTTGATAGAGAATAAGCAACTTATGTAATATAACATTTGGTGCTTTCAATTATTGTGTGATTTGTGATATTTTCAGATGAATGACATCAGTTATGGAACTAAAAAATATTCATCAAGGCCGCGAGTTCCAAATTTTTTAAAGTGAAAAGATTTTGCTACCAGAGCATAATTTTTGCCTGGAGGACTGAAAAAGTCAAAATGATAATTGTAATTTTACCACTGATCATTGGGGGAGCTTTCGCAGAGATCAGCTTCCCCAGTTTTTTTTTTTATCAAGGCAGCCCATTTCCATCACTGGATGACATGTGATAATTATTTTCGAAATAGACAATCACTTCCTTGAGTATGTAGACCTTAGTCATGCTCCAACAAATTGTATCATTTTACAGCAACAGGAAAGCAGGTAACCACCAGCCACTGGACGGACAGTCAGCCTCATGGGAATGGGACGTGTGTGTCCTTCACTGTCAACGGATGGTATGTCTCCGATTGCAGCAGAGATCTCGCTCAGGCATTGTGTGTTAGGATACCCAGTACTGGATCAGGTATGTATGATGAAAGTGTATATTGAACCATCATTAATATGCTTTAAATTTTTATTTGTTAACATTGTATTAAAATATTCTAGTCAAGCCACTTGAACCTTCAAGTTTACATTGCTGATTACATCACAATTCATCTACAAAAGTATTCCTTTTCATTTTAGAGCCAAGCACCACCTCCACAATGTCTTCCCAATCAACAAGTGCAACAAAATCTAACTCAGACACACAATCACCACAAGCAGCCACTTTGTCACCAGCAGACAACAACATCCCACCATCTGAATCAACTTTATCACCAAGTGGAAATAATGTTCCATCAACTGAATCGACTGCTTCCTCAGAGTCTACAACAAAAACTAAAGAATTAGGAGCAGGTTCCACACCAACAACTAAGAGTTCTGTAGATGGAAGGAATCCCAATGATGTCCTCAAAGCAGCTGGTCCTGTTGATGGTTAGTATTTCATAGACAGATGGATAGACAACTAGATATGTTCATAGAGTGGGAGGTTAAGTTGATTGGTTCTGTAATTCCATGCATTATAATAATTTCAGATAACCAAAAAAAAGTCATAGGGGGAGCTGTCGGTGGATCATTGGCCGTAATTGCAATCATTGTCATAGCGAATATCATTATGTAAGTAGGCCTATACGACGCATCATCGACTGAGACTTGATTAAGAACTCACAACAGAACAACAGTTACTGATAGCCAAAAGTAATGTTCACCATTTTACAGTTCTATTCCACTGAAGTGGTCTGGAACAGACAAAAATATGGGGTGAATAGTTATGTCATGAGGGGTGATCAAATTATTTTACATAGTTTCTGATATTCATTACCATACTTATTTTTCATTGAACGTAGGCGTATCGGAGGAAGCGATGTTTGAGATACGTTTGGTTGATTGGTTCTAAAGTTAAACACTTTGATATAGAATTAAAGTGGACTGTGGCACTGTGAAAATGGCACTTCGTGACTCATGATAGCCGATGAAGTGTCATCTTCTCTACTTTTGACATGGGAAACATAGAGGCTGTTTGATTAGTCATGATCAAGAGTAAGCCATTTGACTTCTCATAACAAATTTTAGAGTGAAAATCAGATGCATAATCCTTTCATTTGACTGTCACCAACAAGCGGGATAAGTCTCCTTCAATCAAATTAACATTGAAAGTATTGGGTTTGATCATGACAAATCATCAGCATTATGACACACGAAGTGCCATTTTCGCAGTGCAACAGTCCACTTTACATATAATTCTATATCAAAGTGTTTTGCTGTAAAGAATACTGTTAGAAAACCTTTTTTAAGAAGATACTTTGCGATGACAGTACTCATGGCCATGAAATTTGCACGAATGTGGCTGTATATCCAGCCCTAATATCTGAAAAGTTTCATCTAAAAAAAATTGAGAATCGGCTGCATCAATGTTCACATTTAGTGAGACTGTTTCAAAAATCAAAATTACAACCAATGCAAATCTAGCCAGAAGAAGATGTTGCGTTAAGCAATCAGAATCAATATTTTGGAGATCATGGATAGTGAAAGTGGTTCCATGCTGGTTTGCCCAAGTTAGTGTTTTCACATTTTGTTAGTCACATTCTCTTCAAAAGAGTTGTGGCATAAACTTGGAAAATTACTCCAATGTGACCATTTTTTGCAATGCAATCATGTTGGACTTCTTTTTTTGACAATTTGAAATTATTAACACTTGGATGGGGTGCATATTCTTCGCATTACAGCCTCATTCGACTTTGCTAATTCCAAATTTTAAACAACCTTACAAAATTGTGTCTGGCTCTTTGAAAAACCAATGGATTTTCTTCAAACCTTCAAGATCTTTGATCAATCAGTTACTAACCAGACTTGGAAGGTAACAAAGAATTCTCTTGAGTAGTTTGCAAGTTCTGTCCCTTTTAAGAAGTGTGTGTTTTTAAGTGTGAGCAGTTTATTTCATGAAGAGAAAATGAAATTGAAAAGTGCCAGACTCTACAAATTCTCTGGAGTTAGGCGATGCTGATCGTTTTAAAAGCCTGAATCTAGTCTTTTAGAGACTGGCAAAATACAATTATCTATAATTGAGAGAGGATAGTTAATCAACTTCCTCTTTTTTTCTTTTACCAATTTTAAGGAGACGAAAACCTTCGACCATGGAAGCTGCCACTCAGTACGACCCTGATGATTTCGAGAAATATGCATATTGCTACATTGACGCAACTGCAATGGACATGCGCCAAAACAGTCTCCAGACAACTCAATTTTCAAATCCATCTGAATCTACTCCAACGCCAGAAAACAACGCCAACAGGCAATACCAGGGTCTGCTGGTTAATGAAGCAGTCGTGCATGGCTAATAACATTGTCTCCACATGCATGTATCTAGGCTGAAACTGGCTGACATCTTATGTCAAATGTTAAAGACATTTATGTATAGGCCAAAATATGAGATGATTATGCAAGAATATGTATGTTTCAGTAGTACCAAGGAAAAAATTGTATCTGTTGAAGTATTAATAATATGCATTTGATGTGATGACTAGACATCTATAGTGTTCAAAATGAGTAATCGCTACAACTTAGCATGACTTATGAGTTTTTAATAGCAGGAAAAATATGAATGTATTTTAAGTAATTTTTCTACATCATTACACTCTCATTTATCACATATTTGTTTCTGAAGAACAATTTAACCATCTGTTACGGAGTTGAAAGACTGTGTTCCGGTGGGGAATATTAAAGAAAATTCCCAGTAATGATAAAAATAAACATGACAGCTAGTGAAAGAGTGAGAGATGATGCACTGGGTTATGTGTGATATATTTTGCAGTGAATAGGCAAACCATAACAACGTGTAACCATGGTACTGAGGCAAACATGTACCCAACCCTAATTTTCACCACTCCTTTGACCGTTTTAAGCTCTGTGAGCAACAAAAAGACCTGGACTTCTGGTAAGATGACCAAAAAATAAGGATTTCTGCCTCAGAAATTAATATCAACATTATTATAGCATACACAAACATTTATCAATTGAGAGAATGTTGTGTATTAATTTGGAAAGGAAAATTCATAATGAAAAGGCTGTCTCAAATGAAAGACACAAAGTCAGGCTCAGACTGGGTATAATATTTAAATATGATAAAAATTATTGCTTCAGTTTAAAACTTATAATATTCCATTTATTCTGCAAAATTTGATATAATGTTATGTTATAGTGGTATAGTAAATTACAAAAGTGAAAAGTAGAGATTGTGATGCAAAAGATAATTCACCAACAAGTGTCATGCTTACAGCCTTTCACTTTGATAAAGAAAAAATGAGGACCAGTTCTCTGTGAATTATGCTCTTCGTGACTCATGATAGCTGATGTAGTGTCATCTTCTCTACTTTCAATGTGGGAAACACAGAGGCTGTTTGATAAGTCATGATCAAGAGAAGACCATTTGACTTGTCATAACTGATTTTGGATTGAAAATCAGATGCATAATCCTTTCATTTGGTTGTCACTAATAAGAGGGATAAGTCTCCTTAACCATTTCCAGACTGAGGAGAAAATTGCCGATTTGGGGTTTTCAACCTTTAAACCTATATTTTCTCAATGAAGACTTGTGAATTCACATAGATAACCATATATCAATATAAAGCTGGGATGGTGAGCTTTACAATGACATGATAGAGAAGACACCTGAGCACACATGAAAAGCACACCTGCCTTAATTACAGGTGAGATGATTAAAAAAGATCAAAGGCACTTAAATATGTTTCTTACAATGAGGCCTGTAGCATGAAAAATAAGCAAGACTTTTGATGCAATACAGCACCAAAATATTTCCAAATATATTTGCAACAAATTAGATATAATTCCATTTGGTTATAAAGCTCAGTTATGTACAGGTAAGTCAATTATGATTACCTGTGAACCATTTGGCTGGCGGCCAAAAATCGGACTAATTTCTCAGGCTGACAGCAATTCATTGCATAGACCATTATTTCACTAGTAGGTGACAGATTTTGATAATACTTGGTGAATCTTTTATAGGTGAGGTTACAGCATGTATACATCCAACCTGAACCCCATTACCCCTTTACCTGGCCTAATTACAGGTGTGTTAATTAGTGATAATTGACAAGATATACCCAAAATCGAACACTTCCTGAAAGACTTGCCTCCGGGGGTTCAACAGAAGAGTATAAATATCAGGTTATGAACTAAAACCTTCTTACAAACATGGCAAAGAAGTTAAGAATAAATAAATCATAGTCTCCAATGGTTGCAAAGCTCAGGTATGTACAGGCAAGTAATTCTTAATTATCTATGTACCATTCGACTAGCGGCCGAAAAACTGACTGTATTCTCAGGCTCACAGCAATTCATTACATGGACCATTGGACCATTACTTCACTGATAATTACCTGATTTCGGTAATACTTGCTGATCTTATACAGGTAAGGTTACAGCATCCATTCAATCCATTCCATAATTCACACGTTTGAAAGAAACTTTAGTGTCACCGATATTTGTACTCCCTCACAGCACCCTCGACATGAGGTATTTTGGGAATTGTGGAAATGTTTGATTTTGCATTAATTTTGCTAATTAACATACCAGTAATTAGGTCAGATAAAGGGGTAATGGAATTCAGATAATATGTATAGATGCTAACCCAACCTATATAAGATCATGAACTACGTTCAAAACCTAGCGATTATTACATGTACTTGTGAAATAATGTGTCCATGCAATGAACTAGAAATTAGTCCGACTTTTGGCCGTTTGCGAAATGGTCCACTGTGACAGGTGATCATAATTGACTTTCCAGTACATACCTGAGTTTTATAGTCAATGGAAACAATGTTTTATTTATTCTTTACTTCTTTGCAATGTTTTAAGAAGGTTTTAGTTCATAACCTGATATTTATGCTCTTTTGTGACCCCCGGACGCAGGTACTGCAGAAGATGTTCGATTTTGCGTATATTTTGCCAATTATCACTAAACAACCCACCTGTAATTAGGCCAGGTAAAGAGGTTATGGGGTTCAGGTCAGATGTGCAAATGCTGTTACCTTACCTGTATAAGATCACCAAGTATGATCAAAATCTGGCAACTACCAGTGAAATAATGGTCCATGCAATGAATTGCTGTCAGCCTGAGAAATTAGTCCGATTTTCGGTCTCTAGTCAACTGGTCTGGAGGTAGTTATAAATGACTTACCTGTACATACCTGAGCTTTGTAACTAAGGGGCGCCATTTCTAAGTTATTCTAAACTTTTTTGACATGTTCAAAACAAAGTTTTAGTGTCATAAACTGATATTTATACTCTCCCATTTGGGTGTATTACCTGAAATGTTAGATTTTTGCTAATTTTGCTAAATATTGCCAATTAACACACCTGTAATTGAGCCAGGTAAATGGGTAATGGGGTTCAGGTAGGATGTACAGATGCAGTAATCATACCTATATGCGATATTAATACTCCCCCAGTGTAAGTTATGGCAGGGAGTGTTTGATTTTGTGCCTTAAATGCTCAAAAACAAAGCCGAAGGTTGTTTTGCTCTGAGATGACATGTTCAGGGAATTCCCCGGGATTCCCCTTTCCAGATCCCACTTGGATTTCCTGTTCTCACAGGATGAATTTTTGAGGAACAAAAATGGTGATGGGCTGAATGAAAAGCTTATTTCCTGATGCACATTCTGTGTGAATTTCATGTTAATATTTCCATTCTAAGGTACTGTACAGGGGGCTAGAGATCGTGGCCCAAATTTGGGCCACGATCCTGGGCACAGTCTGGAAAGGGTTAAATCAAATTAACATTGAAAGTATTGGGTATGATCATGACAAATCATCAGTATGATGACACACAAAGTTCCATTTTCACAGTGCAACAATACACTCATTTTCAGTATCAAAGTGCCAGGCTGTAAGAAAAAAAATCTATTATATTAAAATATGGGAATATTTTGCACAGAGACTTAAAATATTTTCTACAAATTATTTCCGAGTTCATTTTTGCAGTATATTAATAGAATATAACTTGTATTATGCAAGAAATAAGAACATCCTTATTTTTTAAAACCAGAGAACTACGCAGGAGAAATCAAGAGTCCCAATTGTTGGACTGGAATTATTATGATACTGTTGCTTGGTCACCTGGGCCTATGTCTGACAGCTGTTTCAATCATCCTTAGCCTCATTGCCGTGCCTTTCTCCTGTCCTAATCAGCCTACCAAGTTCATAAATATAGGACGTAAAGCCCCAATCATCCATCAGTGCTTCAAAATTGGTAATTTCCAATTGGGATACACAAACTATGCACAACACTGCAACCCCTTAACATGGAAAGAGCAATGAAGTTTGGAGACAGAATAATCTAAACTATCAATGAAAATTTGTGTGCCTTCATATTGCTTGGTGTACACTGTAAGGACCTCATTGGGTATGTAGCTTAACATCGATACTGGATATATCCCCACTAATATTTGAGTTAAATCTCAGGTCACATGACCACCACAGTTGCCTGCTATTAACACCTCCCACAGACATGTTACTCACTCAAACTATCCACCTATCCTTCTTTGTTGCTCTCATACTTCAGATGGCAGCCCACAATAGTCTAACTCCTCTCTCATTTACGTTTTCATATTCCACCACTCATCTTCCACCAGGAGTGCATGAAACTCTCATATTTTACTCCACAGAGGGCAGCATGTGTCTTTGTTTGTTTTAAGCTGGACACACTGCCAAACCAAACGCCACCTACCAGGACGTATTGCTCCCACAACTAATCAGGCTCTACCTGCCTCTTCATAACATCTTAGGCCTGCAGCCAACATCTGCTTCCCATCTACAGGAACATTTCAACAATTAACCACTTTCAATTTCATAGCCTATTCAGGTTTAAACACGTACATGCCACTCTAAATACCAGTACCAAATGTCCATAAAATATTCCCATACTCTTACATTGTTTAACATGACAGCATCACTTCACGATAATTCATTGTAACCTTCTTTTACTATAATGAGCATTTTCTAGTATAATATATGTAAGTCAATTCAGACAGAAGATCAATGAAAATATTCACAAAATCTGAGTTATTGCATGCATTTATTGCCTGTCAAACATACATCATAATGAATTTAGCAGCTGGAGTAGAGGAGGAGGTTGGGGGTTCCAATGGTTCCTCTCAAGTTGATGTAGTTGGCAGAGGCAGTGCTGGTCAGGAAATACTTGACTTGAGATGTTGAAGCAACTGGGTTGTCGGACAAGTATACAGCAGCAAGACCAGCAACATGGGGGCAGGCCATGGAAGTTCCAGACAAAGTACGGCTTCCGGTGTCACTCAAGTGAGAGGCAGACAGGATGCTGGATCCAGGAGCCAAGATGTCGACACAAGTTCCCCAGTTGGAGAAGGAAGAGAGGTCATCGTTGATGTCGGTGGATCCAACGGTGATGGCACCAGAGGCACGGGCAGGACTGAATGTGCAGGCGTTAGTATTGTTGTTTCCAGCAGCAACCACAACTGGAATACCAGCAGCATCAGCACTGTTGACAGCTGAATCAAGGGAAGAGCTTCCACCACCTCCAAGGGACATGCTGGCGACACCTCTGACTCCTCTGCTCTGCACATCTCCGACCATCAAGTTAACACCAGCAATGATTCCGGAGAAGGACCCATATCCAATGTCTCCCAAAACTTTTACAGCAACAAAAGCGGCTCCCTTAGCAACGCCATATTGGCTTCCACCAACAGTTCCAGCGCAGTGGGTTCCATGTCCGTTGTTGTCACTATTGCCACCTCCAACCAAGTTGGCTCCAAAAACGGCTCTGCCTCCATAGTCATTGTGGGTTGTTCTGATGGAAGTATCAAGGACGTAAACCCTGACACCTGCGCCGTTGTTGGATGGGTATCTGTAGGTGGCACCACTGTAGTTTGGTTGAGCTGTTGAAGATGTTCTGCTGAGACCCCAGAGGGAGCTGCCAGTGCTCTGGCTGTTGCACTGCTCAATCATCATCTGCTCAACGTTGCTCTCAATGCTCTCTACCTCATCCAGGGCGAAGAGTCGGCTCATGACGGCCTCATCAGAAACCTTGACATGGAGGATGGGGTTCTTCAAGTTGGTGAAGTAGTTGAGAATAGCGACTTCAGGAGCAATTCCGATCAATCTGCTGGTGACTTTCTTTGAGTAATCGATGTTGGACTGCTTGCCGAATGGTGCACGGAAAACAATCAAAAACTCTCCCTGGATTTTTCCTGGGTGGTTCAGGTTCTGGACCTGGCGGTCATTGGGCAGGGCCGCAGCCAAGCACACAAATGCAATGAACAGTGCGATCTTCATCTTCTGTGTGTTTCAAGCAAACCGAGGGTGCTGTGTCTGTGCTTGCGATTCCTGTCTTTATATACAAAATTTTGTCTCATCTTTTTTTGTCGTTTAGATAAAAAACAATTGTTATCACTTGTGAATTTGTCATTTGCATTCTTATCCTATGTTACATGTGGCACAATGTTGAAAAACAATTCCATTCTGGCTCGACTGCATTTGCAATAGGTTTATATGCACAGATGAAGCTCGTTGTCATGGGCAAATTATAGATATTGCGCAGTTGGCTTATTGAACTTGATGATTGTTTTTTTAAGAAACACTGTATGGATGTCATTTATCAGCTTTATGTTTTGAGTTCTTGTCATTATTTTCCCACAAACAATAAATATAGCATTTTTGTTTTCTCACAAACAATACATATTGCATTTTTGCTTCAGAGTTTGTGATTCTATCCATGGCGCAATATCAATTAGCGATTTTGCTCATGTTAGAATTAGATAATTTAGCATGAACAACTGTCATCTATGGTTACACGCAGATTTGACTAAAATAATGTTTAATACATGTATGTAAATGATATGTAAATGACACTGCCATGAAATTTGCGCAGCACTTATCATTGCATTGTCATAGAACTTCAGCACTATTTTCGATTTCAGTTCAGAAAAATATATATATGCAGAAGGTAAATTCATCTTTTTAATGGATTGGGACAGATAGATAGATAGATAGATAGATAGTTAGATAGTTAGATAGTTAGATAGTTAGATAGTTAGATAGACAGTTAGATGGATAGTTAGATGGATACTTAGATGGATAGTAAGATAGATAGTTAGATAGATAGTTAGATAGATAGTTAGATAGATAGTTAGATAATTAGATGAATAGATCAGTGATAGATAGAGAGAGAGAGAGAGAGAGAGAGAGAGAGAGAGAGAGAGAGAGAGAGAGAGATTATTTATTTCCAATAACAATAGTTTTAGGTGATAACAATAAGTGCAATAATTAATCAGCTGGGAGACTCATATTTTGACGCTATAAGGCATCGCTAACATACATGCCACCAATAAGTTAATTATATTAATAAAATTAATAAAATTATATATGCAAAAATAAGACGTAGCTCTGGTTCACCAGTATTGGATAACGTTATGTACAAGTTAATGGAAACTTTGGAAAAAGGGAAACAGTTTTGATTGAGATAGATAGATTTAAAGTAATTACTAAACCAAACTGTGACTAAACTGTTAGCTCGACTTTTTATAGCAACTACAGGCACTTCCTGTTTACGCAGTCACTGTAGACAGGAGCACCTCACAGAATAAGCTGTTCTTGTGCTAAGTGAGCTTCGCTCATATAACAATAAAATAATACAGATATTTATACAGGGCTAGTCAATAATATTGCTCACCAGCGCTCTGAGATGTTAATTATAGCACTTTTCAAAAAGGACTGTTTTAAGGCATTTTTTAAATTTTTCCGGGGTGTTTGAGGTTCTTACAACCTGAGGAAGCTTGTTCCATAGCAATGGTGCTGATTTGGCAAAAGATCTATCCCAAAAATTGTTTGTCCCATAGCCATCACGGATGTCTAGTAGTTCTTTGTTCCTATTTCTTAGATTTTGTTCTTATCTTTTACGATTTTACATACCCACAATGTATGCAGGTGCTTGCCCATTCAGAGCTTTCCGTGTCATCATCAGAATTTTAAATTTTATTCCTGCCTGTATAGGCAACCATTGTAAATTCTTCCTGTATATTGATATATATATATGGTCTCTCCTTGTTACCTTCTCAATCAAGCGGACTGCTGAATTCTATGCTACTTGGAGTTTATGAATTAGATTCCTTTGGATTCCTACTTCCTACTAATAATCAATTCCATAATCCAAGTGTGGTGCAATGAGAGCATTGACTGCAGTTTTAGTGTCATTCTTATCCAAACATTTACGAATCTGGGCAACGTTCCTGATATTGTAATATGCATTTCTGCACATTTTATTAACATGTTTTTCCATTGTCATTTGTTTGACAACAGTTTTAGTGTCATTTTTATCCAAACATTTACGAATCTGGGCAACGTTCCTGATATTGTAATATGCATTTCTGCCCATATCATTAACGTGTTTTTCCATTGACATTTGTTTGCCAAAAATCACTCCTAGGTTTCTTGCCGATTCAATCATTTTTATGGTTTTATCGCCAATTTCAATGCTGTCTATCTTTGCATGTTTAAGTTGGGATGGAGTCCCAATGACCAAAAATTCAGTCTTTTCTCCAATAATACTCAGTTTGTTTTTGTAAAGGAAATTTTGTATTTCATTTATACATGCTTCCATTTTAGCTTTCATTTCATGTTGTTTGCTTGTTGATTTTTTCATGAACACTACGCTGAAAACAAAATGTTTAGGAGATGGAAAGAATAAGTTTTATCCGTCATGAGGTTACGGTTGGCCCCACCAGCTGTACCGTAATGTTAAAATTGACTTAATTGAGAGAAACATGTTCATCACCCCTTTGTGAGCAAGAAATGTTAGAATTGCAATAAAAACAGTTGACGCCCTGCCCCATAGTGAGCAAAAAAAGTTAGTTTTTACTTTTCGGGAAACAATTTTCAAACTTGATCAACTCAATAATTTTGACAATTTTTAACCATTAGGCCTATGACATCACGAGAACCTGAATTATTAAAAGTTATAGGTAATTTTCTTGTGAATGAAGATGTTTAATGATGTATAGTCTTTCATTTTTCATTTCATGAAAATATCTATATTGGGATAAACTAATTTTCTGATTTATTATGCCTTACAAGTTTACATTTGTTTACGAGGGGTGTCCCAAAAGTTCTGACCAATTTTTTTGACAGACCTTTCTATTTGAAGTAACTGTATGATAATTTCACAGAATCAATTTCAGGTATACCACTATCCATTTTGAAAATATGGTACCTGTTCGAACATTTTAAATAACTTTTCTGTTGCCATGGAAACAAAAGGTCAGTGCACCCAGCGCAGCTCAATTTTTTTAGGCCAAATCCGAGTGTCTAGGCTTGCAAATAACCAAGGAATTTACTGTAAATATGCAATGGATGATCATGAAAAATATTTTTAGGAAACCTAACAGTATCTCAAAGTTTTTCATTTACATTTAAAGTCACTGTGAATCAGTTTAACCCATGTGCTGAGGCGATCACCTGGGTCCTCCAAACTGGGATATGTTCCTAAACTATGGAATTTCAGTGTATGTGGAGACTGCTTCATTTCTCGTTATGACTATTATATCTTTAATTTTTGAACTGGTATATAAATTTTAGTATCACACAAAGTTACAGAATGCCAAATCTGGTAATTAAAGCTGATAAGATGGCGTTTTGAACCTAAGGGTCTTGAGCACTGTCTCTCGACAGCAGATTGTTTCAGCCAAACCGTCTCAAGCGCTGTTAGGCAACTGCTGGAAAACGCCTTTGGTAATTGCCTCAGCTGATCAGGTTGAAATATAAATAAATGTTTATAATCTAATGGAAGATATCTTGAAAGACTGCAAGCCTATCAGGAAATACATTTTCTTGAAATCATTTGCTTTTTACTATAAGTTCTCTGACTTTTAATACAGCTAATTTGCTGAATTTCGTGTGAGAAATTGAGCTGCGCTGGGTGCACTGACTTCTCGTAACCATGGTAACAGAACAGTAACTTAAACACTTTTTACAGTCTTGATTTTTTTCAAAACAGATGGTCAAATACCTGAAATTTATTCTGTGAAAATTTTATTTAGCTATTTGAAATAGAAAGGTCTGCCAAAAAAATTGGTCAGAACTTTTGGGACACCCCTCATAATTGGCTTTAAGGCTTTAACCATAAAAAATGAAGGACCTTCTAAAGTCAGGCAGACCTGCAGTCACAACCCATGATCAAGACAGACACAACATCCATCAGAATCGGGTTGACCATTTCAAGACTGTTTCACGACTGCCACATCCACAGCTGCTGAAATTCAAGGCACTCACAACCCAAGAGTGAGTGCCAAAACAGTTATGGACCAATGCCACAAGTTGGTAAAATTTGGAATTCCTGGTGAAATTGGCCAAAAAATCAATAATCACTGATATGCTTCCTATGTGTTATTAAAATTTAATTCAAAATCCAAAAATTTGAGGTTGTATATTTTAGATATTGGAAGGAACACAACACGAGGTTTGCTCTCATGGAACCCAACGCTTTATTGCCGCGCTCAGCAGTGCGCATGCGCAAGTGTACAACATAAAATGCGGGTCGCTGTAAGAGCGGAACAATGGCGCCAAAACAGGCGAATACACTACATTCTCCCACACTAACTTGAAAACGCTCCAAATTCATGGATTACAATAAAGTTGATGAACTTAATTTCCGTTTTTGTTGTTGTTACTTAAATCATGTAGATTTTACCTTACTCAAATAGACATGACGGAGAATTTACAACTAGTTTACTCAAGCTACTTCCAACTGGATACAAGCAACACACAACCTTACTCTACTTTAAGCACCTTAAGAAATGATTAGCACCAACTAGAATAAGTCAAATGACAACTTGCTATAACAAACAAGGACTAACAGCGAACACTCCTAGTTACAATTTTTAATTCTGCCTGAACTTCATTATTACGAACAGTATTAAGAACAGTACTGGTATAATAAGTATTTTAGATCCTGAAATCCTATATATGACAACTAGGTAACTTCGAACAATAAGTAGTAAGCCATAAGCAACTCAATCATAATTTGAACCTTAACCCTCAACTCTAAACTAGAACTTTTAACCGATACAACCAATCCAAGTCCATAGTCAATACCATAGTCAAGTTCAATTTTCAAGTTGTTTACCAATTAGCAATCACCATTACAGTCAAATCAAAACCATATTCAATCTCACAATCAAAATTCAAGTCCATAAGTCGTTAACCAAATTGTCTCAGTTTTTATGAAATTCATTTCATTGTCTCAATTAACCTCTCGGGTCGATGTCTGGTCCTTGCTGAGGTTCGAGGGGTTGGAACGTGCGAATTTCTCTGTGATGTAACAGGGGGCACTTCGTTTCGAACAGGGGACATAGCATTTCGCACAGGGGGCACTTCATTTCGAACGAGGGGCACAGCATTTGAGACGGGGGGAGCTGAGACAAGGGGATCAGGGGATAAGATGTCATCTCGCTCATTGGGCACTCTGGCGTCGGCATACTCCAACTCACCAGTCTTCCTCAGATGTTCAGTGTGAACATAACGACAACGGTTACCAGTTTTCACTAGGTAACGATAGGGGCCAATGACTTTCGCGATGACTCCTTTCACAAACTTTTCCATGCCATCGTACACATTGCGAACTCGCACTATTTCTCCCACCACAAATACTTGGGGGGACACAGCACCAGATGAGTCATGCACCTTCTTCTGGTACTCCTGTTTACTCCTGACATCAGCACTGACATCCGGGCGAAGCAATGTGAATCGGGTTCTTGGTGTACGCTTCAAGAACAACTCGGCTGGGGACCTGCCAGTGGTGGCATGGGGGGTAGTACGGTATCTCAACAGGAAACTGTCTAATCCTGCACTAATGTCATTTCCAACATTCTTGTCAAGAATGAACTTCTTCAGGGCATTTTTCACTGTTTGAACGCACCTTTCCGCCGCGCCGTTCGTGGCGGGGTGGTATGGGGGGCTGAGAGAATGACGAATTCCATTCCTCTTCAAAAATGACTCCATTTCTGCACTTACGAGTTGGGGGCCATTATCAGAAACCAAAACTTCAGGCAGCCCGTAACTCGCGAACATCTTCCTGAGGACCTTGATGGTCGACTCGGTTGTAATGTTCCTCATTTCAAACACTTCGAGCCATTTGGTGTGGGCATCCACTACAATCAAAAAATTGTTCTTGCCTAATTCTGCAAAGTCGAGGTGCAACTGTTCCCAGCATCTACTAGGGTACTCCCAGGGAATCAGTGGTGCAGCTGGTGCACTTTTCTGCATGGACTGACACACTTCACAAGCATTCACAACATCCTCAATGGCTCCATCCAGGCCTGGGAACCAGAGATACGAACGACTCATAGCCTTCATCTTGACAATACCAGGGTGAGTTGCATGGAGTTCCTCCAAAAGTCTCTCACGATAACATGGTGGTATGACCACTCTCATACCCCACAACAAGCACCCATTGTCAACAGAAAGTTCATTTCGTCCGCTGGCTATTAAAAGGTTGTAACTCAAAAAATGACATTTTGAGAAAAATGCAAAAAACGATCAGGAGAGTCTGATGGTTTCATGTGGGCAGGTATGTTAAAAGTAGGGTAACATATGTTGACAAATCAAATATTGTAGTTCATTTGGAGTGTTTCACTACAGATTTAATTCATATATTTGGAATAAACAGCAAAAAAGTGACTTACAACCTTTTAATTCTTTCTGAATTATTAAGATCCAGTGCAAGAAGGATGTAAGTCAAAACTTCAAATGACCTTTTTTGCAATTTCAATCGATATTTTCCACCCTTGTTCCGTCCAAAAACATTATGTATGCCATTACTTATCATATGGTTTGTTTCAGGCAATTTTAAACTAAATTTTGAGTTACGCCCTTTTAAACTTTGCCAAATTTGTCTGAAGTCTCAGGACTGCCTGATGAAAGGTCGTAAGTGCTTCAATATCAAAAGGTCGTAAGTCAATATTTCATGGATACTGCAAAGAAAACGCAGAAATAATTATTATTTGAAGTAATTATTATTTGAGAATTGTCTTAAAATGGGGTATAAAAGCCTTTAGCATTTCAAATATCCGTATTTTTGTTATTATGATCCACTCCAAAATCCAAACTGATGTAAAGTATTATTTCTTTAACGTTTATTGTTTATTCTATTACTCCAATCCCAAAAAAACAGAATTTACTCTCCTTTTTTTTATTGTAATCAATTTGGTAACATGTCTATCCACCGGGCGGGCGAGCAGGCAGGCGGGTGTGCGACGGTTGGATTGAACATTTCTGAGTCAGTACTCAGCCCCAATTGCACGTACAAGGATGAAATTTGGTACGCATGTAGCCTATATGGTCTAGTTGAACTTTTGATGGCCTAATTGGTGGATATTTGATACTTTTTGAAATATTGAGAAAGAACTCAAAATATTATAATTTTTTGTTTCCGCTCCATGACTCAGTCACTAATGCATGTACATGGTTGAAACTAACCCTGTAAGATTCTGACACCAACCAGTTATCAGCATCGTAATCACTATGTGGAGAAAGACCAAAAGTCACGGGATGCTGTAATGCAGTCTTGCATATAAAACTGAAGGTGTATGTGGTGCAGGACAGAAAGTGTTGAGTAATCGATGGAAAATCTGTAAAACTTGAACCATTGGACATAAGGTTCTGAAGGTGGAAGGTCCATTATTAGTTTTCAGTAAGTTTTTGTACAATTGAAAGTGATTGCCTTCGGCTTCAAGTACTTAGCAGTTGGTGAAAACTGGGGATGATGTGCACATTGAGGGCCACAATTTGTGCGCAGCATGTAAAACTACCACCATGCACAATTTTACCCTTTGTAAATTGAAAAGTGCTGCACAAAAGAAAAACTTCAATAAAGGTGAAAAATTGTATAGCAACTAGTCAGTTCTAATAACAAAGCGCTGTTCTGAAAAAGGTTATGTTTAAAATTGACCAAATGAATGTTTGGTAGTGTCTGAACAAATGATTTGTGTAAATCAAGCCTGACTTCAATTTGAAAAAAACAAAAATTTTCATAACTGATCAATTCTATTACTCCATGTGTAATTCGATGAAAGAAATTCAACTTTTGTCTAATTTCACACAAAGGATGTGAGCGGACACCAGATGATATTGCCTTTGTCTGTTTCAAACACATTTTTTAGTTTTGAATTGAACTATGAACAATGGCCTATCATCTGATTTTTGAACGATATTGGTAATTGATTTGGGAAAATCTACAAAATGTTACAGATGGTCCAAAATTTATTATATTTTATTATTTACCATGGAATATCGAATTTAACATTACTGTTGCATCAGGGAGGTCATATTATATCTACCAGCTGCATATTAGGCCAAAATGCTAACTCATATAACATTAACTCCTTACATTCAATATGTATAACATGGGTTACCTGCCGTAAAATATAATCTGAATAATATTTGATAAACCTGCACTGTGGACAGTTTCTGTAATCCATGCTGAGGAGACGCATGGGATTTGTGTCATAAGATGATATCAACATGTGGACAAATGATTAAGTTACCTGTGTCTATTAAAATGGAGGCTCCACGAAGACTGGGATTATTACGTTCAGTAAACTTTAGTTCTAAGAAGGTATTGTAATCACTTTGGTCAAGTGTTGTCCGTCAACCGAGCGGCTGGCGGGGGACAGCTGGTGTACATAAATGGAATTTGGTAAACAAATAGTCTCTATTGTTTAATTGTGCCTTTTGATGGTCTGATTGATCTTATACTTTTAAAATATTGAGAATAATATATATATGTATACAGTGCCGCCTGTAAGTAAGTGAAATGCATGACATTGTGCCATCGCATCAATGCTAAACATCCTCAGCCAAACTGCTTGGGGAAGCATGAATTCTCATCCGATGAGAGAGAAACACCTTGGGTTGTAAAGGTCGATATGTGAGGCATGTGGAATAACAATGGCAGACAATTTTCTTTGCTGTATTAGGAGTTAGGTATATAGGTCAAAGTCTTTGAAAAGTAAGTGAACCACCCTTCCCTATGATTGACATTGGGCCTGTGTTTCACTTGTAAACTGATCCATACCTAACTCCAGCTACAGCAAAGAAAATTGGCTGCTATATGCCCAGACGAAAACTTGGCCACTAATGCATGTGCATGGATGAAATTGATACCCATACGATGTTGTTGTGTCTTGTGATGGCCCGATTGATGGATGTTCTTCTATTTTTCAAATATTGATTTAAAAAGTCAAAAAGTAATATTTTTACTTCCCGGTCTAATCTTGACCACTATATTGCTTGAACAAATTGTTCATAAATTAAATCATCAATGTGTTTTTGTAAATTTGTATAGTTAGGCCTTTCCATGGATTTACAAACACTGATAACTGTAATGGTCTCATTGCATCTTTTAAAAGTGTGGTTTGCTGAAGGTTTGCTGCTACACTGCCCATGTTGAACTAAATGCAGTTACATTCAAAGAAAACGTTCCTACGTGACCCAATTTGTCTGGAAAAATGAAATAGAGTTTAGTTCTGTGCCTTCAAATTGTCAGATTTTTGACAGCTCTCAAGAAGTTGCAATCTTTCCACCCAGATAACTGAATTGTAATTTTCTAAATCCTGGAAATAAAAGGTTGTAAGTGTGACTTACAATCATATCAAAGGGAATAATTGAATGCAAGAAGGTTGTAAGTCTCACTTACAACCATCTCTGTTTCTCACAGTTGAAGCATCCCAGGTCGTAAGTGGGAGTTACAACCTTTTAAAAAAAACAACATCTGTTTTTATGGTACTTACGACCTTTTAAAAATATGTAATCATGTTAACGCAAAAAGGTCGTAACAGAAAATTTTTAATTTCTCGAAAACTAAAAATGATATTTTCTGGAATTTTCACAGAAAGATGCGGCTTATTTTTCTTTATCTATTCCTTTAATACTGCAGAAAGGTCGTAAGTGGCACTTACAACCTTTTAATAGCCAGTGGACGATTTCTCCTGTTGAAGTAAGGTCGCACATTTTCGTCGTCGCAGTGCGCCGGCCAGCCGCTCATGGTGTGACTCATGACCTTAATCAAAACAGGGTCTTTCTTCGTAGCTTCAGCTATCTTCTTATCATCGATCGGCAGCTGATCAGTAACCGCGAAATAGTTAACTGGAAGTTCTTGAGCTAACAACTTGTCTGCTCCGAATGGAAATCGACTCAGCGTGTCGCAATTTCCATGGTCCTTAGCACTTCTGTAGCGCAGCTCGTAATCATGTGCCATCAAAATAAGAGCCCACCTCTGGAGTCTCAAAGCCGCTAGACTGGGTATTCCCACCTTTGACCCCAGGATGCGGGTGACTGGTTTGTTATCCGTGACAATGGTAATCTTCCGACCATATACAAACTTGTGAAACTTGGTAAGACCGTAGATTATAGCAAGACCCTCTCGTTCAAGTTGACAGTAGTTCTGCTCAGCAACAGTGAGACTTCTTGATGCATAGGCCACTGGCCTTTCCACACCATCGATCACATGAGACAATACACAGCCGAGCCCATAAGGGCTGGCATCACATGCCAATAACAACTCTTTCGTGGAGTCGTAGTGCACTAAGAGCTTGTCACTCGTCAGAATTTTCTTCACCTTGGTCAACGCAATTTCACATTCCTTGGTCCACTTGAATGCAGTTGTTTTCTTCAACAACCGATACCATGGTGCCAGTAACGTCGCCTGATTCGGCATGAATTTTCCATAATAATTCACCATGCCTAGTAGTACTCGTAGTTCATGCAGGTCGTTCGGAGCTCGCATCTTCCGAATCGCCTCAACCTTCTCCTCAGTGGGTTGGATACCCTTCTCTGAGACTTCATGACCCAAATACGTAACACGGGACATCATGAACGAACACTTCTTCAACTTCAAGTGCATGCCATACTTTCTGAGTCTTTCCAACACAGATTTAACCTTGGAGACATGGTCTGCCCTCGAAGACGCAATTAAAATGTCATCCAAATAACATGTCACACCCTCCAACCCAGCCAGCACCTGATCCATGGTCCGCTGGAAAATACTTGGAGCTGTAGTAACGCCAAAGCTTAGTCTATTGTACTGGTACAGTCCTTTCAACGTGTTCACAACAAGAAATGGCTTAGAACTTTCTGTAAGTTCTAATTGCTGATAGGCGGCACTCAAATCAAGCTTGGTGAATACCTCCCCTCCAGCCAGCGATGCAAACAGATCCTCTGCATTCGGCAAGGGATACGAATCCGGTTGGACCACCGGGTTAACCGTCACCTTGTAGTCTCCGCACAGTCTCAGCGTCTTGTCACTTTTAGGTACAACAACCAACGGAGCAGCCCACTCCGAGCTCTCAATCTTCGAGATAACACCACGTTCCTCCAATTCATCCAACTGACGTGATACGCTCTCACGCAGCGCAAAGGGTACTGGACGTGGTCTGAAGAATGCCGGTTTGGCACCCTCCTTGATCCTGATGTCGGCCTTAAACTGTGACATTGGTCGGTCTCGATCTTCGAAAACATCCTTGAATTCCTCGAGAAGTGTCTCGATGTTCACTGGGGTTTCAGGGCGCAACCTGAACACACGCCAGTCCAGCTTGATTGCCTCCAGCCACTGACGACCCAATAAACTTGCTTCATTTCCACTCGTGACATACAAAATCAAACTCCATTACTGACCTTGGTAAGTGACCTTGACATCTGAACACCGCAGCACAGGGACTGAGTGCTTGGAGTAACTGTTCAACTTGATGTCTGCCTTCCTGAGAGTCACCTTGCTAAAATGTCTCTCATAAAGTTTCTGCGAAACAATGGTCACTGGACATGCGGTGTCAACAACAAACTGCACAGGGGTGTCATTCACATTTAACACTTGCACGTACTCATCCGGTACGGCACACTTAGCTTGGCTCACACAGTTCACTTCTGTTACTCTGAACAAGTTTTCAAAAGAGTCACATAAATCATCATCTGCATTGTCATCAAATTCACCCATGTACCTGACTTGTCGACTTCTCCTGACCTTGGCATTCTTGCAAATTTTCTTTACATGTCCTTTTTGGCCACACTTGAAACACGTGGCTCCCTTGAACCCACAACTTGCACTGTCATGCGGTTCACCACAATGTTTACAACTGTCACTAGAATTTGAATCCAATCCACTTTTACCTCCAACTGCAGCACCTGAGTGACTTGATGTAGATCCACGAGCACTAGATCCTCTCCCACGCTTAAAATTGGAATTTCCACGAGTACCCCGGCCGCGACCTCGGCCTCGGTACGCCACGTGGTACACTTTCCCGCCACAACCACCAGCCGATGGAAAGTCCTGTAAATCCTTGTTCACAACTTCCAAGGCCAGAGCCAAAGATGTGGCCTTCGACCAAGTGTAGTCCGGCTTCTGAGACTCCTCAATAAGCTTCTTGAGGATCTGCCTATTGTAAATTCCAAACGTAAAGGCATCCGTCAATCTCGTTTCTAATCCGTCTCCCAAATTGCACTGGGCAGCAATTTTCTTCAGGGCCGCGATGTAATCGCTGATCGTTTCGTTTTCCTTCTGTTTCCTCCGATGCAAAGCTAACTTGCAAACCATCGGCGTGGTCAGTATCTTGTAATGTCCACGGAGCAGTTCAATAAGTTCGGCATACGTTTTTCCTGTCACCGCCGTTGGGTAAGCTAAATCCTTGAGGGTAGAAAACGTGGCCGCTCCAATCTCAGCAATCAGAGCACTTCGTTTTGCTTCAACAGTTGTGATCTTGTTTACAGCCATCCACGCTTCCAGCCGTAACTCATAGTTTTCCCACGGCTCCTCTCCTTCCTTGAAAGGTCCAATAGATGAAGAATAAGCCATTCTTCCCCGTAGATCCTCGTCGCCAGTTTTAGATATTGGAAGGAACACAACACGAGGTTTGCTCTCATGGAACCCAACGCTTTATTGCCGCGCTCAGCAGTGCGCATGCGCAAGTGTACAACATAAAATGCGGGTCGCTGTAAGAGCGGAACAATGGCGCCAAAACAGGCGAATACACTACAGTATATGCGTTTTTGTGACGTCTATGCCACATTATGCTAGTCAATTTAAACTGAATGTGAAGAAAATACTAACTTAAATGGAGTTTATTCAAAACGAAACTTTGATTCTTCAAATACCTCTGCAGCACAGACTTTTTAAGATATCACTATGAAACTTGCACACGTATTGTTGAATAATATTCTTAAAACAAACAAAAAACAGATTTTTCATTACTTGCCTTCTCATACCTTCTATGGTGTAATTAGCAAGTTATGCCGAAAGCAAGCTTTGCACTTTTTGTCAGCCATAAACACAGGGCCATTATACCATGATAGGTTTGACTAAAAACCATATTGTATATACCAATGGAAAGCTAAGCTCAAGTGTAACAACACAATATCAAACAAGTGAAAATTCCAGCAAGGAGTCTTTATCACAAAGCATTTGAACAAGACATGTCTGAACATAAATTTTTACAAAGTGTAAGAGTGCCACATTTGTTGTCAGTGACAAAGACAGACCTCTAATACCATGATAGCTTACATTTACAACAGCGTTCTGTAGACCAATAGAAACCTGAGCTCATGAGCAACAAAATAATATCAGAAAAGGTAACTTTCCTTCCACTAGCCTTCATCAAGAAGCATGTAAAGAAGAAAGGTCCTCATAAATATTACAAAATATGAGAGCGTCACATTTTTTGTCAGTCTCAAAGATAGGGCTCTAATGCCATTATGGGTAGGACTTTCTACCCTATTCTATACACTAATACAAAGCCAGGCTCATGAGCATGACAATAATAACAAGAATGCAAGAATTCCAGCAACAAGCCTTCACCAGGAAGTACCCGAACAAGAGAAGTCCCACAGAATGTTTGCAGAATATAAGAGCGTCGCGCTGTTGTCAGTCTTACTCAAGCCGTCACAGCTTCTGGCACAACAGCCTTAGCCACTTTAAGTGATATATTCCTGACAGACAAGGTCATGAGCAATGCATTGGTATATAAAATTTTCCGAAAATGTTTCAATCAGTGGTTTATCTGTGGCATCAAATATCACATTGCACTTTTAAGCTTCACCAGGGACACACCAACTGAGGATTACAAAAGGTGTATTAAAAAAATATAGAAACATCCAATTGCCATTTTTCTGGATTCACAAAATGCCCACCTAATCAGGGAACAGTAATGCATTGTAATTTTGATCCTAAATCCATCCCTTTTCCTGTATTTGAAAGTTGTATGCAAAAATTTTACATGCAGTGTCCAGGCGGGACACCAAAAATTTCCCTAACTGCAATCATGTGTCACTCATTATCTCAAGACCAGTGACATATGGATGCAATTGCTGCTATTTACGTCAAAGAAGACATTTTTGCCTATCATTTGATCCATAATACCGGCATAAATTCCTTTATGGGGCTGAGATATGACCTAAAATGTAAGTGCATATTGGCCCAAAACTGAAATTTTACCAACTCACGGCACTGGACCTTATGAGATGGGCCGCTAAGCACTGTAAGCAGGCCTGGCAGCTGGACATCCATGCAAAAGGCCTGTTTTGACAGATCAGTGAACTCTGTTTTCTGACCTCCTGATGCTTATTCATTATTGCAGTGAAATGGGTCAGCCCAGACCTTGTTTGATCTGATTTGTTGAAAAAATACAGAATTACAAACTGTTTCCATGTGCCATCCAGGTATTTTTCCTCCAGGACTTCATACCACAGTCTCCTAAAGAGGCGATAACTTATTTTTGTCCTTCAGTTTATTATTAGCCAAGCTAACCACACAATTCGTATAATGAGATTCATTATTGTCAATTACATAATTCCGTTTTAACAAATGTTCACAAACTTTGTTTGGTCTACTCAGTTCATTCTTAAGCTGTTACTAAGCAACCCAAAGAAACCCACATTGGCATGCATAAGAATTGGTGTAATAACAGTGCTAAAGAAAGACACAATCAAATCATAATTAACATTATATGAATTCGCTTTGAATTGATTCGTTGGGCTTAAGGATCTATCAGTTTTGCTCTACATGACGTATGGTAAGAAGCTGCTGATAAGTGACTGATCTCCACTCACTTTTGTGTACATAGAGAAGCTGTGATATTAAAATCCATTTGGTCAGTTTGTCTGTTTATTGCAGCAAAGATCAAATCAAGTAAACTTACAGAAGTGGAATTTTGTGAATGCCTCTCTTGTAATCTCATGTAAATCATGCGGCATGTTCTTGTATGATTGGTCAGCAATCATTGAGGGGCAGTCCTGCCTTAAATGAGGCTAGTGAGCACTGATTGACTTGGTCGACATTTGATCACACCAGAACGCATTTTGACATTTTTCAATATCTTTAGCTCTCTTGGCTCTGCACCAGAGCCTTTGTATTACAGGTATTGACTGATTGATTGAGTGATTGATGACTGATTGATTGACTGATTGATTGAGTGATTGGTTGAGTGATTGATTGACTGATTGATTGACTGATTGATAGACTGATTGACTGATTTCTTGATAGATTGATTGATAGATTCAGGGAGATATCTATCTCTTTCAGTCTTTCCATTTTTTGGGAATTGATCCTATGATTATTAATCTTTCTATCTGTCTATCTGTCCTGCCCGCCTGTCTGCTTGCCAGCTATTTCAATACCGGCAGTTCTATTTATTATCGTTTTCATAGCTACGTGTTTTTTGAAAATTTCGTTTTGCAGTTAAACCGTGACATCATCTGGGTATCTGTGAATGTGATTGGTCTAATCTTCAATCAGTGACATATCAATTCATAGTTTGACATCACAGTTTATGACAAAGGAAATTAAAACTGCCAGGCAATGTTACTCTTTTTGTAGAACCACAACTTCTGTCCAAGCTGATTATTACACCTTGACAGAAGAGTCTCTGTTTCAATGTTTAACAAAATAAAGACTGTTTTTAATGTTATTCACAAGACACTCGTCTTCACAATTTCAAATCACTTTGTCGCATTTGTTTTTAGTCATTGTACACTGCAGGCCAAAAGTTGGGAAACAGAATTTTGCTTGCCATAAGATCAGTGTTACAGAAATTCGCTTGAGTGTGGATGGATTGCGGCTTTCAAAAATACTGATGCCCCCAAACAAGTTGCCAGGCATGTCAATGAAATTTCAATGGCCAATGCTTACCTACTTTGCCACTTCTTTTTGAGGGGGAGGGTTGGTCTAGAATAAGTGGTAGCGTGCTGTGCTGCCAATCGCTGGGTCCAGGGGTCGACTCCAGCTCTTGCCTATGTTGGACGGCAGTTTCAATCATCATTCGCCTTATTGCCGTTTCTTCCTCCTGTCCTAATCCTACCAAGTGCATAAATACAGGACATAAAGCCCAAATCATCCATCAATCATCCATCCCCGTTTTTGAGAGCATCCTTTGAAATTTAATGCTATTTTTACAAATTTATTTTTAATAATCCACTATTTTGGCTTGATCAAGTACAAGAATCCGAAGTTCCGAACAACCAGATACCATTTTGGAACACTAATCAGGCAGCTTATTGTTTTTTCCGAACTTTTTACCAGCAGTGTAACTCTCCTTTGAGGATAAGTGGTCTGTTTAGTTCAGTTTCATTTCTTTAAAGTATCTATCAACCTATGTAGGTATTAAAGCTAAATAAGCTAAACATACATAATCCATGTGTGAATGCATTTGGTCAGTTACTTGAAATATGTGCTTGTAATATACAGTTATGCAACTAAATCTGTAACATCACAGTTTTGAGATAAAGCAAAGTGCAAACTGGAAAAACACGTATCTATGAAAACGATAATAACTACATTAATCTTAACACTGTGTACGTTTGCTCTATGCGAAGCGACCTAGTTAATAATAAAATCTTAAATTTTAGGATAGAAACTGATGTAATTACAATAAAACATAGCCAGTATGCTGTATTTATTTATAAGACATCTTGATGTGAAATTTCGGGATTTAAATAATTAGCAATCAAAGGATTTGGTGATTCTAGTAAAAAATGCACTAAAATTTACTAAAACTGCCTAATCTCCTAAAAAATTACCTGATTGATTCCAAATTTTTTATGTGTATTGTGTGTACTATAAGACAGAATACTGACTATATATGGAAAGTTTGTTGCTTGCTCTATACATAAAAACTAGCGAATGTAAACAAAGAAAATCCTTAATTGGGTCACTTCGTTGGTACACAGTGTTAATCTTTTTATCTTATCGGTTTCACTGTCTGCCTTTGCCCTTGGATCTTATTATTTCTTTTTTCACAGAGGTCGTCAAAATGCGGTCTGAGATGTTCAAATATGGACATATGATTATGAGTAGAAGTCAAGTTCATATATATATTAGGGTGTGGCTGGTGCCCCAAAGTTGTCAGATCCCACTGTACCATTTTTTGGTACTGCGTCTTGGTCAATTAAGCATTGCTGGAAAGTTTCATGAAAATCGGAACGTGCTTGACTTGAGCACAATTCAGTTGAAAAATGTTGATTTATCTTTAAAAGCGCTATTCGCGGTATTGTATAACTTTTTCAATATCAATCCTACAGTGATATAACATATATGGTTGAACAGCCCTCAATTAGAGCTTCAATTTGAATACCAACTTCAATGGTCTCTGACAATTATATGCGGTATAACAAAGTTATATTTCATGCCTGTTCGGGAAATAAATTAAAGATAAGATAAAGACAAAGTTTTGTTGTTAATCAGGGTGATATAGCATTGCAGAAAGTACAAAGGACAACATCTTGACATTTTGAAGAAATTTTAATTATATCATGATTTCTAATCGTTTGATGCACTAATGTTAAAAGTTACTCTTTGTGAAAGTTCACTCTGAGCTCGCAAAGTTTCTGAAATCACCCCAATATCTAGTAGACACGCAGTGGTACATATACCTAAATACAACTTATTACTTTGAAGAGAGAAAAAAAAGTTAATCATCAAGTTGGCTTGAGGTTGGTGAGATCATGGTCCATATATACATAATATGCATTAAAAGATTCACAAGAACTGAGATTATACACATGTCATGTGCCTCATTATGAGGTCCGGCCAAATCACTTCCAAATAAGCTCATTTGGTGTCGGCTATTCAGCTTCATAAACTTGGTCTTGGATTCAGCTCAAGCTCTCACGGCCAGATCACCTGGATCTTGCATGCCTCTGCAGGGAAGTAGCTTTGATAATCCTTTGCCTCATTTTCATCTTCCCGTCTCAACTAGCCTTCCAAGTGCATGTATTATAACACGTCAATCAATCCCAATCATTCATTCATCCAAACTTATAATAATTTAGCACATTGTCAGACACCTTCTTGGCTGCTTGTGCATGAATGTAAAGACAGCTGTATTTAAAAAAAAATGAGTTGAATAATGAATTGTGATAAACGGTAAAAAGTAACAATATGATACACAGATAATAAAGACAGGAGTAACATTTGCGTTTTTTTTTTCCAGATATAACCAAATAAATTCACAATAGTGTTGACAGAAGTTTTGCCTTTCTTTACCTCTCCTCAGTTAACCTTGATTTAAAATTTAGCTTAAGCACTCAAAAAGGTTCGTGTAAAAGCAAACTGGTTGGCTGATGTCTTTATTGTTTTACTTCTTTAAACCAAATTACACCTAGAATTGATCAGGACTGACAATTTCCTTGGCTGATTCACATAAGGCTATTCTAACAGTTATTGGTCTATCAAACATTTTGCCTGAAACTGAAATGTTTTATAAGAGCAACAAGTAATATTTGTTTTCTTTTTCTGTTGGACACCACAAAGATTTCTAGAGCATAGCTGGTTTTCGCATATTTTCTGTATGGGTCAACACTAATATGTTACCGTATAACTCTGCAGCCTTGTCCATATCTAACAAAGACCTTTTTTTTAAAATTAAACTTTAAACATGTCATTGCTTCAAAAGATGTTATAATGAGTGACAAATCACTGACGATGGCAGGCTGCATTCAATCTGAAGGTAATCCCTCGAACTGCAGTCAAATTATGAATTGATATACTGCTTAAAATTATCTGATACCATTGAAGTTGGTATTCAAAATGAAGGTCTAATTGAGCCCTGTCCAACTGTACATATTTCATTGTTGTATAATATATATTGACAAAGTTACGGTAAACCGCGATTTCGCATTTTAATAAAAAGCGAGAAAACTTCAACTGCATTGTGCTCAAGTTAAACGTTTTTCAAATTTCTTGAAACTTTGCAGGAATGTCTCTCAGATCAAACCACAATACCAAAAAATGGTACAGGTGTCTCCTCCAAAATTTTCCATTTTGATGGGCACCAGCCACACCCTAATATATATATATATATGTATAGTTTAGACTGACATGCCAACCAATCAAAGTTTTCTTTTTTTTAAGACCAAATAAAACAAAATAACTTTATTTCACAGTTATGGTTCGTCTCGCAGTTGGTTTTCGCTATTTCACGGTTATCATGAGTATGTTATGTTGATATCTGTGTACAGCTGCAGCTGACATTCATGGTGAGAATTGACTCCATTCGTACCACATGTCACGTAGAGTTCCATACGTCATGAAAGAAATGTTTAGATTTGCAATTTCTCATTTATTTTCCAGTCTTGAACCCAGCACTTTGTGGGTATTGTTTCTAAATTAATATGCTCTAACAACAGGCATAAAATTATGAGATTTATCTTGATTGTTTTAGTTCAATACAATTTTTGCTGAAGATCACCTCTATGAAAATCAACAAGTCAACTTCAACGCGAATTCCTGTAAGTTTAACCAGAGATCTTACAAAATACAATCTTTTCGATGCTTTTTACATTGTGTGTTACATGTGAAGCAAAATTGAATTGATTGTCCACCATAATGCCAAAATATTTGTAATTCTCAGAGATGTCCACATTCATGTTACCAATATTCACAGGTTGTGGCTGCATTGATCTACTATGTCTGAAATCCCAGACTATCTCCCTGGTCTTTGACACATTCAAGTCTAAATAATTATCGCTACACCAATTAGACACGTAATCAATACGATTGTATGTATGTATTTTCAATGTATGTATGTATTTTCAATGTAAATTATTTAAAGTGACAAATAAGCCCAATGGGGCTGGGTGATTTTTTTATACTCCCCTCTGTTGCGATATGTATTTTTATTCTGTAAAATGGCATTCATGACTATAATAAAGATATCCTTATCCTTACACTTATCCTTATCCTCACAATTAATATATTCGCTTGTGTCGTCTTTCTTCAATAGTCCTGCCACAATTGTATCATCTGCAGATTTAGTTATAAATACATCACTTGAGTACCATTTCAAATCATTGGTGTGCAACACTAATAAGACAGGGGATAGAACACATCCCTGGGGGCACCGGTGTTTAATGTGATGACATCAGAGATTTCATGTTGTGTGCGTACAAATTGTGCCTGTGGTGTACTACGACGATAATGATGATGAAAGTATTGTCTTAATGAAAAATTTCGCTATTGTCGCTTCGAAATTGGTTGCCAATCGCTGGGTCCAGGGTTTGAATCCAGCTGTTGCTTGGTCACCTGGGCCTATGTCTGACAGCTGTTTCAATCATCCTTAGCCTCATTACCGTGCCCTCCTCCTGTCCTAATCATTAGCCTACCAAGTTCATAAATGCAGGACGTAAAGCCAATCATCCATCAGTGCTTCAAAATTGGTAAATTTCCAATTGGGATTCTCAAACTACAACACCATAACATGGGAAGAGCAATGAAGTTCAGAGATGGAATAATCGAAACTATCAATGAAAATGTGTATGGGTCATTCTCAAATTTCGGGACAATTTGCGTCACTCCAGTTCCTGACACTAATTTGAATGCATTTGATATGTGAAGCGTCACTCTACATCTGTTATTCATATTTTCTATTTAGAACCAATGCATTTGGAACAAAAAGTCATTTATTAGACCTTTTTTTGGTGCATTGTGTCCAGTAATCCGTGCCAAATCAGTGGTTTTTCCGATATTTAATTAAAAATACAATTGATCTGAGATGAAGTACTTCTGATAATAAGACTTACATATTTTTTCTATTTTTTTTATATTTTTAAATTGCTCAAAATGCAGGTTTTTGCATCAAAAGTCCCCTCCGTTGCCACATTTTCCAGGGCATTTTGTCCCGAAATTTGAGAATGGCGCGTATGCCTTCATATTGCTTAGTATACACTGTAAGGATTTCATTTGGGTAGCCTATGTACCTGTGTGTGTAGGTGTGGTTCATGTTTAATCTGTACTCTGTGATCTAAAGTTGTTTACATGATTTTATATGAAATGTTTATATCCTATTTTATTAAATCATTTGCACATATTTCATTTTCATATTGTAAACACTCATCTTTTTTATCACTGTCGATTACAAGCACTTATTCTTATGTTGTTTTATTATGTATACTCTCCTCGACGTTAAATAAAGTTTTACTTACTTATGTAGCTTAACATCAATACTGGATATATGTAAGTCAGACTTAGTCAGTTCAGACAGAAGATCAATGAAAATGCTCACAAAATCAGGGTATTTGCATACATTTATTGCTTGTCAAACATACATCGTAATGCATTTAGCAGCTGGAGTACACGAGGAGGTTAGGGGTTCCGCTGGTTCCTCCCAAGTTGATGTAGTTGGCAGAGGCAGTGCTGGTCAGGAAAGACTTGACTTGAAATGTTGCAGCATATGGGTTGTCGGACAAGTATACAGCAGCAAGACCAGCAACATGGGGGCAGGCCATGGAAGTTCCAGACAAAGTACGGCTTCCGGTGTCACTCAAGTGAGAAGCAGACTGAATGCTGGATCCAGGAGCCAAGATGTCGACACAAGTTCCCCAGTTGGAGAAGGAAGAGAGGTCATCGTTGATGTCGGTGGATCCCACGGTGATGGCACCAGAGGCACGGGCAGGACTGAATGTGCAGGCGTCGGTATTGTTGTTTCCAGCAGCAACCACAACTGGAATACCAGCAGCATCAGCACTGTTGACAGCTGAATCAAGGGCAGTGTTGCCAGGACCTCCAAGGGACATGCTGGCGACACCTCTGACCCCACTGCTCTGCACGTCTCCGACCATCCAGTTAACACCAGCAATGATTCCAGAAGCAAACCCATATCCACTGTCTCCCAAAACCTTGACAGCCACAAGAGCGGCTCCCTTAGCAACGCCATATTGGCTTCCACCAACAGTTCCAGCGCAGTGGGTTCCATGTCCGTTGTTGTCACTATTGCCACCTCCAACCAAGTTGGCTCCAAAAACGGCTCTGCCTCCATAGTCATTGTGGGTTGTTCTGATGGAAGTATCAAGGACGTAAACCCTGACACCTGCGCCGTTGTTGGATGGGTATCTGTAGGTGGCACTACTGTAGTTGGGTGGAGGTCTTGAAGATGTTCTGCTGAGACCCCAGAGGAAGCTACCAGTGCTCTGGCTGCTGCATTGCTCAATCATCATCTGCTCAACGTTGCTCTCAATGCTCTCTACCTCATCCAGGGCAAAGAGTCGGCTCATGACGGCCTCATCAGAAACCTTGACATGGAGGATGGGGTTCTTCAAGTTGGTGAAGTAGTTCAGAATAGCGACTTCAGGAGCAATTCCGATCAATCTGCTGATAACATTCTTTGAGTAATCGATGTTGGACTGCTTGCCGAATGGTGCACGGAGAACAATCAAAAACTCTCCCTGGATTTTTCCTGGGTGGTTCAGGTTCTGGACCTGGCGGTCATTGGGCAAGGCCGCAGCCAAGCACACAAATGCAGCGAACAGTGCGATCTTCATCTTCTGAGTGTTTCAAGCAAACCGAGGGTGCTGTGTCTGTGCTTGTGATTCCTGTCTTTATATACAAAATTTTGTCTCATCTTTTTTTGTCGTTTAGATAAAAAACAATTGTTATCACTTGTGAATTTGTCATTTGCATTCTTATCCTATGTTACATGTGGCACAATGTTGAAAAACAATTCCATTCTGGCTCGACTGCATTTGCAATAGGTTTATATGCACAGATGAAGCTCGTTGTCATGGGCAAATTATAGATATTGCGCAGTTGGCTTATTGAACTTGATGATTGTTTTTTTAAGAAACACTGTATGGATGTCATTTATCAGCTTTATGTTTTGAGTTCTTGTCATTATTTTCCCACAAACAATAAATATAGCATTTTTGTTTTCTCACAAACAATACATATTGCATTTTTGCTTCAGAGTTTGTGATTCTATCCATGGCGCAATATCAATTAGCGATTTTGCTCGTGTTAGAATTAGATAATTTAGCATGAACAACTGCTATCTATGGTTACACGCAGATTTGACTAAAATAATGTTTAATACATGTATGTAAATGATATGTAAATGACACTGCCATGAAATTCGCGCAGCACTTATCATTGCATTGTCATAGAACTTCAGCACTATTTTCGATTTCAGTTCAGAAAAGTATATATATGCAGAAGGTAAATTCATCTTTTTAATGGATTGGGACAGATAGATAGATAGATAGATAGATAGATAGATAGATAGATAGATAGATAGATAGTTAGATAGATAGATGGATAGTTAGATGGATAGTTAGATGGATAGTTAGATGGATAGTTAGATAGATAGTTAGATAGATAGTTAGATAGATAGTTAGATAATTAGATGAATAGATCAGTGATAGATAGAGAGAGAGAGATAGAGAGAGAGAGAGAGAGAGAGAGAGAGAGAGAGAGAGAGAGAGAGAGAGAGAGAGAGAGAGAGAGTTTATTTCCAATAATAATAGTTTAAGGTGATAACAATAAGTACAATAATTAATCAGCTGGGAGACACATATTTTGACGCCATAACCATCGCTAACATACATGCCACCAATAAGTTAATTATATTAATAAAATTATATATGCAAAAATAAGACATAGCGCTGGTTCACCAGTATTGGATAACGTTATGTACAAGTTAATGGAAACTTTGGAAAAAGGGAAACAGTTTTGATTGAGATAGATAGATTTAAAGTAATTACTAAACCAAACTGTGACTAAACTGTTAGCTCGACTTTTTATAGCAACTACAGGCACTTTCTGTTTAGGCATTCACTTTAGACAGGAGCACCTCACAGAATAAGCTGTTCTTGTGCTAAGTGAGCTTCGCTCATATAATAATAAAATAATACAGATATTTGTACAGGGCTAGTTTCAATAATATTGCTTACCAGCGCTCTGAGATTTTAATTATAGCACTTTTCAAAAAGGACTGTTTTAAGGCATTTTTTAAATTTTTCCGGGGTGTTTGAGGTTCTTACAACCTGAGGAAGCTTGTTCCATAGCAATGGTGCTGATTTGGCAAAAGATCTATCCCAAAAATTGTTTGTCCCATAGCCATCACGGATGTCTAGTAGTTCTTTGTTCCTATTTCTTAGATTTTGTTATCTTTTACGATTTTACATACTCACAATGTATGCAGGTGCTTGCCCATTCAGAGCTTTCCGTGTCATCATCAGAATTTTAAATTTTATTCCTGTCTGTATAGGCAACAATTGTAAATTCTTCCTGTATATTGATGGTCTCTCCTTGTTACCTTCTCAATCAAGCGGGCTGCTGAATTCTGTGCTACTTGGAGTTTATGAATTAGATTCCTTTGGTTTCCTAATTCCTACTAATAATCAATTCCATAATCCAAGTGTGGTGCAATGAGAGCATTGACTGCAGTTTTAGTGTCATTCTTATCCAAACATTTACGAATCTGGACAACGTTCCTGATATTGTAATATGCATTTCTGCACATTTTATTAATATGTTTTTCCATTGTCATTTGTTTGACAACAGTTTTAGTGTCATTCTTATCCAAACATTTACGAATCTGGGCAACGTTCCTGATATTGTAATATGCATTTCTGCCCATATCATTAACGTGTTTTTCCATTGACATTTGTTTGCCAAAAATCACTCCTAGGTTTCTTGCCGATTCAATCATTTTTATGCTTTATCGCCAATTTCAATGCTGTCTATCCAGTGGCGTAACTGGGGGGTCTCAAATGGGGGGGCACCTGGGGGGGCACGCGATTCTCTGGGGGGGCACCCGCTATACTAATTGTATATTTTAGCCAGAGTTGGAAAGTTCATATGGGGGGGCACCTGGGGGGGCACAGGTCCAATATGGGGGGGCCTGTGCCCCCTCGTGCCCCCCCCATAGGGACGCCACTGTGTCTATCTTTGCATGTTTAAGTTGGGATGGAGTCCCAATGACCAAAAATTCAGTCTTTTCTCCAATAATACTCAGTTTGTTTTTGTAAAGGAAATTTTGTATTTCATTTATACATGCTTCCATTTTAGCTTTCATTTCATGTTGTTTGCTTGTTGATTTTTTCATGAACACTACGCTGAAAACAAAATGTTTAGGAGATGGAAAGAATAAGTTTTATCCGTCATGAGGTTACGGTTGGCCCCACCAGCTGTACCGTAATGTTAAAATTGAGAGAAACATGTTCATCACCCCTTTGTGAGCAAGAAATGTTAGAATTGCAATAAAAACAGTTGACGCCCTGCCCCATAGTGAGCAAAAAAAGTTAGTTTTTACTTTTCGGGAAACAATTTTCAAACTTGATCAACTCAATAATTTTGACAATTTTTAACCATTAGGCCTATGACATCACGAGAACCTGAATTATTAAAAGTTATAGGTAATTTTCTTGTGAATGTAGATGTTTAATGATGTATAGTCTTTCACATTTCATTTCATGAAAATATCTATATTGGGATAAACTAATTTTCTGATTTATTATGCCTTACAAGTTTACATTTGTTTACGAGGGGTGTCCCAAAAGTTCTGACCAATTTTTTTGACAGACCTTTCTATTTGAAGTAACTGTATGATATTTTCACAGAATAAATTTCAGGTATACCACTATCCATTTTGAAAATATGGTACCTGTTCGAACATTTTAAATAACTTTTCTGTTGCCATGGAAACAAAAGGTCAGTGCACCCAGCGCAGCTCAATTTTTTAGGCCAAATCCGAGTGTCTAGGCTTGCAAATAACCAAGGAATTTACTGTAAATATGCAATGGATGATCATGAAAAATATTTATAGGAAACCTAACAGTATCTCAAAGTTTTTCATTTACATTTAAAGTCACTGTGAATCAGTTTAACCCATGTGCTGAGGCGATCACCTGGGTCCTCCAAACTGGGATATGTTCCTAAATTATGGAATTTCAGTGTATGTGGAGACTGCTTCATTTCTCGTTATGACTATTATATCTTTAATTTTTGAACTGGTATATAAATTTTAGTATCACACAAAGTAACAGAATGCCAAATCTGGTAATTAAAGCTGATAAGATGGCGTTTTGAACCTAAGGGTCTTGAGCACTGTCTCTCGACAGCAGATTGTTTCAGCCAAACCGTCTCAAGCGCTGTTAGGCAACTGCTGGAAAACGCCTTTGGTAATTGCCTCAGCTGATCAGGTTGAAATATAAATAAATGTTTATAATCTAATGGAAGATATCTTGAAAGACTGCAAGCCTATCAGGAAATACATTTTCTTGAAATCATTTGCTTTTTTACTATAAGTTCTCTGACTTTTAATACAGCTAATTTGCTGAATTTCGTGTGAGAAATTGAGCTGAGCTGGGTGCACTGACCTCTCGTAACCATGGTAACAGAACAGTAACTTAAACACTTCTTATAGTCTTGATTTTTTCAAAATAGATGGTCAAATACCTGAAATTTATTCTGTGAAAATTTTATTTAGCTATTTGAAATAGAAAGATCTGCCAAAAAAATTGGTCAGAACTTTTGGGACACCCCTCATAATTGGCTTTAACCATAAAAAATGAAGGACCTTCTAAAGCCAGGCAGACCTGGAGTCACAACCCAAGACAGACACAACATCCATCAGAACCGGGTTGACCATTTCAAGACTGTTTCATGACCGCCACATCCACAGCTGCTGAAATTCAAGGCACTCACAACCCAAGAGTGAGTGCAAAAACAGTTATAAATGAGATGGGCCGCTAAGCACTGTAAGCAGGGCCGGATCACTAAATAGGCTGAAAAAGCTGCAGCTTAGGGCACCATGCAAGCAGGGGGCACCACCCCGACGAAAACAACATGGTCAAACCACGGTCGACCATGGTCTGACCATGGTCAAACCATGGTCATTGACCATGTTCGACAATGAAATGACCATGGTCAGACCATGGTCGACCATGGTCGAGGCTGCGGTAATTGGTCACTGTCACATATGGTCGTACATGGTCAAGGGTTACATGGTCACAGATGGTCACAGATGGTCACAGATGGTCACAGATGGTCATATGGCCATGGTCACACATGGTCACACACGGTCATAATGACCATCTGTGACCATCTGTTCATTGCTGCGGTAATTGGTCATTGTCAACATACGGTCGTACATGGTCAGGGGTTACATGGTCACCGATGGTCACAGATGGTCATATGGCCATGGTCACACATGGTCACACACGGTCATAATGACCGTCTGTGACCATCTGTTCATTCTGTGGTAAATGGTCACTGTCAAACCAATTGGTCGACCAATTTCACTAATTTACAGACGGCACTGTACCAAAATACCAAAAATACTGTCATTTTATATTTTATTACACAGGATTATTTTTGACACAAATTATAATATATTGAGAAATATATATTATAGATATTATAAATATCATATTCTTTATGTTATAAATGAAACTCCTTGCCAAAGTGTTGTCTAATTTTAAGGTCACAAGATTGACAAGAAATAAAACTTTTTTTTCATAGCAATATCTCATGCTCACAGTATCTCATGGTCGCCCCTTAATATACCATTATCATAAAATGACAAGAATTTCATGGCATATTCTAGGATTTTCTAAACAAAATATCGAGTATGTTTATCTACATTGTATTCCTGTCTAAGCACCCCGAAAGAGACAAATTGGTGTTTTTTTAGGCGAGTGATAATAGATGAACAAAATTTTAGACTGTTACAGCCTGATCCTTGCTATTTCGCAGCCTGTCTACATGGAAAATGTTGTCTAGCTAACTCTAGGAACAATCAGAAACAAGTTTATGTCATTAGCACTCACCGAAACTCAATTAGATTAGGTAATTTAGCTCCAGACAGCCTGATGTTTGCAGTTAAAAACTTTCCCTCCAAAAGTGCGCACTGTTTATGAGGCAGGTGGCGACACTGGTAGGTCATGTGACTTACACGGTCATTACATGGTCACAGATGGTCATACATGGTCATATATGGTCATACATGGTCAGTATTAAATCTGACAAATATTTCAAGTCTTTTTGGTCTGAGATGATGGCAATCAATAGGCAGATATCAGAAGTAAAAATCTGCAACATTTACACAGATTATGGAAGAGACTTACAGGAACACAAACTTATACAATACGCTGCTTAAATTCTCTATACTCTCTTTTCAAGTAATAACAGACAGCCAATAGTAATAATGAATCATTGAATTTAATTTTTAATGGCGGATCCAGATGGGGGGGGGGGAGGTTTAGGGGGTTCAACCTCCCCTGGGCCTGTACATTGCAATGTAAAAAATTCGTAACCCCCCCCCCCGTCTGATCTCGAAGAAATTACACACATAAGCAAAGCAATCAAATTTTTAACTAGATTCAAATTGTTCTCATCGTGATTTGACAGGCATTCAAAATGAGAGAAATTTTCTAAGTCCCCGTGGTCATTTCATTGTCACACATGGTCATAAATGTCAGTGATTTAAATTTCTAAGTCCTCATGGTTATTACACGGTCACACATGGTCATCTAATAATTCAGAGAAATTTTCTAAGTCCTCACGGTCATTTCATTGTCATACATGGTCATCAAAGGAAATTGTCTAAGTTTTCATGGTCATTCTATGGTCAAACATGGTCAGACTTAGTTCATGGTCGGGTACATGGTCATTTCATTGTCAACCATGGTCGACCATGGTCAAACCATGGTCGACAATGACTACATGGTCAATCTTTTGTCGGGGCATCATCAGAGCCCTCCAAAAAAAAAAATTGCCCCAAACCCTCAGGGTGCCCCCTCTCCTAAGGGTGCCCACTCCTAAGGGTGCCCATCCCACAGGGGGCCCCACCCCTCAGGGGGCCCCACCACTCAGGGGGCCCCATGCCTCAGGGGACCCCACCCCTCAGGGGGGCCCCTGTCTGTCCCAAGGGTTCCTCCACCCGAGCACTCAAAAAATTTCATTAAAATTACAGAAATAAAACATGAACAAAATTGCCCCCAGGCCCCACACCTCAGGGGGCCCCACTCATCGGGGGGGGCACTCATCAGGGGGGCCCACTCATTAGGGGGCCCCAACCCTCAGGGTGCCCCCACCCCTGAGCTCTCAAAAAAAATTCATTAAAATGACTGAAATAAAACATGAAAAACAATACCACACCCCTCAAGGTGCCCCCACCCTCTAGAATGTAAAATTTGTAAGCTAAAAATGCAAAATTTCTATGTGCATGGCAAATAAAGTATGGATACAGTTGCCAATGGGAAAAAACAGCCCTGTGCCTGAGGCCCCGGGGCGCCAGCTGAAGTTGAGCGCCTGCGAAAATCGGGTCTCATCTGGAAATTTGTATTGTAGCTTTGGCGGGGTGGGGGGGGGGGGGGGGTACCAACTCGGCCAGTTAATCCGGCCCTGACTGTAAGCAGGCCTGGCAGCTGGACATCCATGCAAAAGGCCTGTTTTGACAGATCTGTGAACTCTGTTTTCTGACCTCCTGATGCTTATTCATTATTGCAGTGAAATGGGTCAGCCCAGACCTTGTTTGATCTGATTTGTTGAAAAAATACAGAATTACAAACTGTTTCCATGTGCCATCCAGGTATTTTTCCTCCAGGACTTCATACCACAGTCTCCTAAAGAGGCGATAACTTATTTTTGTCCTTCAGTTTATTATTAGCCAAGCTAACCACACAATTCGTATAATGAGATTCATTATTGTCAATTACATAATTCCGTTTTAACAAATGTTCACAAACTTTGTTTGGTCTACTCAGTTCATTCTTAAGCTGTTACTAAGCAACCCAAAGAAACCCACATTGGCATGCATAAGAATTGGTGTAATAACAGTGCTAAAGAAAGACACAATCAAATCATAATTAACATTACAGGAATTCGCTTTGAATTGATTCGTTGGGCTTAAGGATCTATCAGTTTTGCTCTACATGACGTATGGTAAGAAGCTGCTGATAAGTGACTGATCTCCACTCACTTTTGTGTACATAGAGAAGCTGTGATATTAAAATCCATTTGGTCAGTTTGTCTGTTTATTGCAGCAAAGATCAAGTAAACTTACAGAAGTGGAATTTTGTGAATGCCTCTCTTGTAATCTCATGTAAATCATGCGGCATGTTCTTGTATGATTGGTCAGCAATCATTAAGGGGCAGTCCTGCCTTAAATGAGGCTAGTGAGCACTGATTGACTTGGTCGACATTTGATCACACCAGAACGCATTTTGACATTTTTCAATATCTTTAGCTCTCTTGGCTCTGCACCAGAGCCTTTGTATTACAGGTATTGACTGATTGATTGACTGATTGATTGACTGATTGATTGAGTGATTGGTTGACTGATTGATTGACTGATTGATTGACTGATTGATAGACTGATTGACTGATTTCTTGATAGATTGATTGACAGATTGATTGACTGATTTCTTGATAGATTGATTGATTCAGGGAGATATCTATCTCTTTCAGTCTTTCAATTTTTTGGGAATTGATCCTATGATTATTAATCTTTCTATATGTCTATCTGTCCTGCTCTGCCCGCCTGCCTGCCTGCTTGCCAGCTATTTCAATACCGGCAGTTCTATTTATTATCGTTTTCATAGCTACGTGTTTTTTGAAAATTTTGTTTTGCAGTTAAACCGTGACATCATCTGGGTATCTGTGAATGTGATTGGTCTAATCTTCAATCAGTGACATAATATGTAGATTGTAGATGGCAATGCCATAGATTCGCGGAGCTCAAATTAACTGTTCTTATTTTGAAACCATATTATAGTATACAAATATTGACTGATTTCAAGGGCATTAGTCAAATCTATTTCCCTCGAGGGTGTGTAAGTGAAAACTATTTCACGAGGCCGAAGGCCGAGGGAAATAGTTTTCCTTTCACACAGGAGGGTAGATAAGCAGACGCATAGCCTACATTGCACTATTATTACTAGTTTTGATGATTTTTTTTTGGTCTTTACTAATTAATGCCCTAATTTTATTATTTTCCTGCACTATTGCAAATGTATGGAAAATGTTGAAAGAAAAATGTTGAAAAAAAACATTTAGGGAAAGAACATTTTAGAAAAAACAAATTTCGGAAAAAAAAATTGAAAAAATTGGGACAAAAAAAATTGGAAAAAAAAAATTTGGAAAAAAAAATTTCGGAAAAAAAAAATTTTCGGAAAAAAAAAAAAATTTGGAAAAAAAAAAAATTCTGAAAAAAAAAATTCTGAAATTTTTTTTTTTTTCGGAAAACAAATTTTGGAGGGCAATAGTCCTGGTCAATATACTAAAATAATGACTGATATGTGACCAGCTCTCAGCCAATGACAGCCCTGCTTTCATGGTCGAGGTATAATAATGATTAACAAGAACACAATCAGTTGGGCCTAAATTAATTGATGCTATTTAAGTACAGTAATAGCAATCAGCTTTTAAACTTCACACCTCAAATAAACTTCACACATCACTGCTCACAAGCAGGCTGCTGATAGTTCAGTCATTTTCCCTGGATGTGGCACTGCAAGCATGATGCTACACCGGTGGCGACACCTGTTAGCAAAATAAGCTTTTTTCATGCAGACGACATAAACGAGCATAAAAATGAAATTTTCAAAACAGAATAGGATAGTTAAGAACCAAATGGAATTTTTCAGACACTACTGCAGTATTGCAAGAGAAATTCAGGGATGTTTACTTTTACCGAAACTAACTGTTAAATCAGGGACCAACTCCATGGCAGGTACAGGCAGTCCTTCATTCTCACTCCACTGACAGATTCAAAATTTACTATGACCTGTTGTTAAGCTAAGTTCGCTGACGCGACGGGCGGCTTCGCCGCCCGTCGCTACGCGAATATCAATTCATAGTTTGACATCACAGTTTATGACAAAGGAAATTAAAACTGCCAGGCAATGTTACTCTTTTTGTAGAACCACAACTTCTGTCCAAGCTGATTATTACACCTTGACAGAAGAGTCTCTGTTTCAATGTTTAACAAAATAAAGACTGTTTTTAATGTTATTCACAAGACACTCGTCTTCACAATTTCAAATCACTTTGTCGCATTTGTTTTTAGTCATTGTACACTGCAGGCCAAAAGTTGGGAAACAGAATTTTGCTTGCCATAAGATCAGTGTTACAGAAATTCGCTTGAGTGTGGATGGATTGCGGCTTTCAAAAATACTGATGCCCCCAAACAAGTTGCCAGGCATGTCAATGAAATTTCAATGGCCAATGCTTACCTACTTTGCCACTTCTTTTTGAGGGGGAGGGTTGGTCTAGAATAAGTGGTAGCGTGCTGTGCTGCCAATCGCTGGGTCCAGGGGTCGACTCCAGCTCTTGCCTATGTTGGACGGCTGTTTCAATCATCATTCGCCTTATTGCCGTTTCTTCCTCCTGTCCTAATCCTACCAAGTGCATAAATACAGGACATAAAGCCCAAATCATCCATCAATCATCCATCCCCGTTTTTGAGAGCATCCTTTGAAATTTAATGCTATTTTTACAAATTTATTTTTAATAATCCACTATTTTGGCTTGATCAAGTACAAGAATCCGAAGTTCCGAACAACCAGATACCATTTTGGAACACTAATCAGGCAGCTTATTGTTTTTTCCGAACTTTTGACCAGCAGTGTAACTCTCCTTTGAGGATAAGTGGTCTGTTTAGTTCAGTTTCATTTCTTTAAAGTATCTATCAACCTATGTAGGTATTAAAGCTAAATAAGCTAAACATACATAATCCATGTGTGAATGCATTTGGTCAGTTACTTGAAATATGTGCTTGTAATATACAGTTATGCAACTAAATCTGTTTCATCACAGTTTGAGATAAAGCAAAGTGCAAACTGGAAAAACACGTATCTATGAAAACGATAATAACTACATTAATCTTAACACTGTGTACGTTTGCTCTATGCGAAGCGACCTAGTTAATAATAAAATCTTAAATTTTAGGATAGAAACTGATGTAATTACAATAAAACATAGCCAGTATGCTGTATTTATTTATAAGACATCTTGATGTGAAATTTCGGGATTTAAATAATTAGCAATCAAAGGATTTGGTGATTCTAGTAAAAAATGCACTAAAATTTACTAAAACTGCCTAATCTCCTAAAAAATTACCTGATTGATTCCAAATTTTTTATGTGTATTGTGTGTACTATAAGACAGCATACTGACTATATGGCAAAGTTTGTTGCTTGCTCTATACATAAAAACTAGCAAATGTAAACAAAGAAAATCCTTAATTGGGTCACTTCGTTGGTACACAGTGTTAATCTTTTTATCTTATCGGTTTCACTGTCTGCCTTTGCCCTTGGATCTTATTATTTCTTTTTTCACAGAGGCTCGTCAAAATGCGGTCTGAGATGTTCAAATATGGACATATGATTATGAGTAGAAGTCAAGTTCATATATATATATATATATGTATAGTTTAGACTGACATGCCAACCAATCAAAGTTCTCTTTTTTTTTAAGACCAAATAAAACAAAATAACTTTATTTCACAGTTATGGTTCGTCTCGCAGTTGGTTTTCGCTATTTCACGGTTATCATGAGTATGTTATATGTTGATATCTGTGTACAGCTGCAGCTGACATTCATGGTGAGAATTGACTCCATTCGTACCACATGTCACGTAGAGTTCCATACGTCATGAAAGAAATGTTTAGATTTGCAATTTCTCATTTATTTTCCAGTCTTGAACCCAGCACTTTGTGGGTATTGTTTCTAAATTAATATGCCCTAACAACAGGCATAAAATTATGAGATTTATCTTGATTGTTTTAGTTCAATACAATTTTTGCTGAAGATCACCTCTATGAAAATCAACAAGTCAACTTCAACGCGAATTCCTGTAAGTTTAACCAGAGATCTTACAAAATACAATCTTTTCGATGCTTTTTACATTGTGTGTTACATGCGAAGCAAAATTGAATTGATTGTCCACCATAATGCCAAAATATTTGTAATTCTCAGAGATGTCCACATTCATGTTACCAATATTCACAGGTTGTGGCTGCATTGATCTACTATGTCTGAAATCCCAGACTATCTCCCTGGTCTTTGACACATTCAAGTCTAAATAATTATCGCTACACCAATTAGACACGTAATCAATACGATTGTATGTATGTATTTTCAATGTATGTATGTATTTTCAATGTAAATTATTTAAAGTGACAAATAAGCCCAATGGGGCTGGGTGATTTTTTTATACTCCCCTCTGTTGCGATATGTATTTTTATTCTGTAAAATGGCATTCATGACTATAATAAAGATATCCTTATCCTTACACTTATCCTTATCCTTATCCTCACAATTAATATATTCGCTTGTGTCGTCTTTCTTCAATTACGTCCTGCCACAATTGTATCATCTGCAGATTTAGTTATAAATACATCACTTGAGTACCATTTCAAATCATTGGTGTGCAACACTAATAAGACAGGGGATAGAACACATCCCTGGGGCACCGGTGTTTAATGTGATGACATCAGAGATTTCATGTTGTGTGCGTACAAATTGTGCCTGTGGTGTACTACGGCGATAATGATGATGAAAGTATTGTCTTAATGAAAATTTTGCTATTGTCGCTTCGAAATTGGTTGCCAATCGCTGGGTCCAAGGGTTTGAATCCAGCTGTTGCTTGGTCACCTGGGCCTATGTCTGACAGCTGTTTCAATCATCCTTAGCCTCATTACCGTGCCCTCCTCCTGTCCTAATGATTAGCCTACCAAGTTCATAAATGCAGGATGTAAAGCCAATCATCCATCAGTGCTTCAAAATTGGTAAATTTCCAATTGGGATTCACAAACTACAACACCATAACATGGGAAGAGCAATGAAGTTCAGAGATGGAATAATCGAAACTATCAATGAAAATGTGTATGGGTCATTCTCAAATTTCGGGACAATTTGCGTCACTCCAGTTCCTGACACTAATTTGAATGCATTTGATATGTGAAGCGTCACTCTACATCTGTTATTCATATTTTCTATTTAGAACCAATGCACTTGGAACAAAAAGTCATTTATTAGACCTTTTTTTGGTGCATTGTGTCCAGTAATCCGTGCCAAATCAGTGGTTTTTCCGATATTTAATTAAAAATACAATTGATCTGAGATGAAGTACTTCTGATAATAAGACTTACATATTTTTTATCAAAATGCAGGTTTTTGCAAAAAAGTCCCCTCCGTTACCACATTTCCAGGGCATTTTGTCCCGAAATTTGAGAATGGCGCGTATACCTTTATATTGCTTAGTATACACTGTAAGGATTTCATTTGGGTATGTACCTGTGTGTGTAGGTGTGGTTCATGTTTAATCTGTACTCTGCGATCTAAAGTTGTTTACATGATTTTATATGAAATGTTTATATCCTATTTTATTAAGTCATTTGCACATATTTCATTTTCATATTGTAAACACTCATCTTTTTTATCACTGTCGATTACAAGCACTTATTCTTATGTTGTTTTATTATGTATACTCTCCTCGACATTAAATAAAGTTTTACTTACTTACTTATGTAGCTTAACATCAATACTGGATATATGTAAGTCAGACTTAGTCAGTTCAGACAGAAGATCAATGAAAATGCTCACAAAATCAGGGTATTTGCATACATTTATTGCTTGTCAAACATACATCGTAATGCATTTAGCAGCTGGAGTACATGAGGAGGTTGGGGGTTCCGCTGGTTCCTCCCAAGTTGATGTAGTTGGCAGAGGCAGTGCTGGTCAGGAAAGACTTGACTTGAGATGTTGCAGCATATGGGTTGTTGGCCAGGTAGATCGCAGCAAGACCAGCAACATGAGGGCAAGCCATGGAAGTTCCAGACAGAGAACGGCTTCCGGTGTCACTGAAGTGAGAAGCAGACTGAATGCTGGATCCAGGAGCCAAGATGTTGACACAAGTTCCCCAGTTGGAGAAGGAAGAGAGGTCATCGTTGATGTCGGTGGATCCCACGGTGATGGCACCAGAGGCACGGGCAGGACTGAATGTGCAGGCGTCGGTATTGTTGTTTCCAGCAGCAACCACAACTGGAATACCAGCAGCATCAGCACTGTTGACAGCTGAATCCACGGAGGGACTGATACCGCCTCCAAGGGACATGCTGGCGACACCTCTGACTCCACTGCTCTGCACATCTCCGACCATCCAGTTAACACCAGCAATGATTCCGGAGAAGGACCCATATCCACTGTCTCCCAAAACCTTGACAGCCACAAGAGTGACTCCCTTGGCAACGCCATATTGGCTTCCACCAACAGTTCCAGCACAGTGGGTTCCATGTCCGTTTCTGTCAGCATTGATCCCTCCTACAAAGTTAGCTCCAAAAACGGCTCTGCCTCCATAGTCGTTGTGGCTTGTCCTGATTGAAGTATCATGGACGTAGACCCTGACACCTGTGCCATTGTTGGATGTGTAACTGTAGGTGGCACCACCGTAGTTGGGTGGAGGTCTTGAGGATGTTCTGCTGAGACCCCAGAGGAAGCTACCAGTGCTCTGGCTGCTGCATTGCTCAATCATCATCTGCTCAACGTTGCTCTCAATGCTCTCTACCTCATCCAGGGCAAAGAGTCGGCTCATGCCGGCCTCATCAGAAACCTTGACATGGAGGATGGGGTTCTTCAAGTTGGTGAAGTAGTTGAGAATAGCGACTTCAGGAGCAATTCCGATCAATCTGCTGGTGACTTTCTTTGAGTAATCGATGTTGGACTGCTTGCCGAATGGTGCACGGAAAACAATCAAAAACTCTCCCTGGATTTTTCCTGGGTGGTTCAGGTTCTGGACCTGGCGGTCATTGGGCAGGGCCGCAGCCAAGCACACAAATGCAGCGAACAGTGCGATCTTCATCTTCTGAGTGTTTCAAGCAAACCGAGGGTGCTGTGTCTGTGCTTGTGATTCCTGTCTTTATATACACAATTTTGTCACATCTTTTTTTGTCGTTTAGATAAAAAACAATTGTTATCACTTGTGAATTTGTCATTTGCATTCTTATCCTATGTTACATGGGGCACAATGTTGAAAAACACTTCCATTCTGGCTTGACTGCATTTGCAATAGGTTTATATGCGCAGATCAAGCTCGTTGTTATGGGCAAATTATAGATATTGCGCAGTTGGCTTATTGAACTTGATGATTGTTTTTATAAGAAACACCATATGGATGTCATTTATCAGCTTTATGTTTTGAGTTCTTGTCATTATTTTCTCACAAACAATAAATATAGCATTTTTGTTTTCTCACAAACAATAAATATAGCATTTTTGCTCCATACTTTGTGATTCTATCCATGGGCGCAAATATCAATTAGAGATTTTACTCATGTTAGAATGAGATAATTTAGCATGAACAACTGTCATCTATGGTTACACGCAGATTTGAGGGAAAATAATGTTTACAATAATAATTATAATATAGATATTTGTATTGTGCTAGTTTCAATAATATTGCTCACCAGCGCTGTGAGATATTACAGTCCTTGTCATACTTACGTGGAATCTCGAGTTCTTTTCTATGCTGTTGAACTCTGATGTCAGAGATGACTCTATTCTAGCATTGCAATACATGACTACATGTAAATTAACTACAAGCTGTGATGTCATTTCAAACTGGGTCAGATTCCCCAGCTTCTAGCTAATGTTGATCCTCCTGAACTGAGCGTCACAGTTTCAACACAGTGTCAGAGTAAGAGTTTTATCAGGGATAGCCCCTACAACTACGTCGTCACAGCTTGATAGCCAATGAGCTGACAGTAAACTACGCATCACAGTTCAAACATTGATATTTTGAATGAAGCATTACATTTGTGATCCCAATGATTTATCAAACAATCACCAGTCTAATCTTACCAAATCACAGCTTTGTGAGCATTCACAGTAGACAACTGTTATAATCCCCACAGAGTTGTCTGATTAATCTACAAACTTGCTAACTTACTACTTTAAACTTTGATGGAAGTTGGTATAAACAGAAGGCTTTGACAATTTGTTTGTAAACACACAGCTTATGTTATGTATAGGTGTTCTGGCAGCCCATTGGCTGAGAGGCTGTGATGTCAAACTTGCATGGGTTTTCCCAGTCCCAATTTTTACTCTGACATTGAGTTGAAACTGCAATGCTCATATATGCGCAGTTTGGTGGATTCGCATTGGCTAGAAGCTGGGGAATCTGACCCAGTTTAAAATGACATCACAGCTTGAAGTTAATTGCAATGCTAGAATAGTGTCATCTCTGACATCACAGTTCAACAGCATAGAAAAGAACTTGAGATTCCACATAAGTATGACAAGGACTGTAATTATATCCTTTTCAAAAAGGACTGTTTTTAGGCATTTTTAAAATTTTTCCAGGGTGTTTGAGGTTCTTACAACCTGAGGAAGCTTGTTCCATAGCAACCTGGCCGATTTAGCAAAAGGCCTATCCCAAAAATTGTCCCATTTCAATCAGGGAAGTCTAGTATTCTTTGTTCCCATTTCTTAGATTTCGTTCTTGTCTTTTACGATTTAACAGACTCAAAATATATGCAGGCGCTTGCCCATTCACAGCTTTCCATGTCATCATCAGAATTTCTTGCCTGTACCTATATGGTCTCTCCTTGTTACCTCCTCAATCAAGCAAACTGCTGAATTCTGTGCTACCCGGAGTTTATGAATTAGATTCCTTTTGATTCCTACAAATAATCCGTTTCCATAATCCAAGTGTGGTGTACTAGAGTTTTTTCAGTTAAGGACCAGGGACTATAGACTTAGACCTCAGAGGACCAATTAGTTGTTGAGACAGATTAGTGGACCATGCGTGGCTTAAGTAGTTATAACAAGTAACTGAGAATATCAAACAATTAAGTTACACTTGATGCTTTGAATGAGATGCCTTAAGCTTTTATATATATATTATATATTATATTATATTATATTATATTACATATAATTATGATGTGTGCATAAAAGCATTTTATATGAAGCGGCTTTGTTTCACAATTTGGTATTGATATAAAATTTACAGGGAAATAGGCCTTTGGAATGATTTTATTTGAAACAATTTTGTATGCCACAAACATTTAAATTACTGTAAGTAATTATTATAAATGTATCTGGGCCCTTCAACTCAGTGTAATTCCATCCATGGTGTTTTTTTTTTTTTTTTACAATTACAACTTAATGGTTATTTGATGAATTTACTCTTAGGGGGCCACCATTTTATCTCAAGGGAAGGGGGGTTTGGGTTCCTTTGAAGAAAACTTGTTGCATAGCTTTCATGGAATAAATAAATTCCTTTTGGGCAGTCTTGAAATAAATAATTTCTGGTGGGGTTTTTTCTTTAAAAAGTTTTGCTTGATTTTGGAATGAATATTTGATGACTTTCCGTGATCGAAATATATAATAATTACAATGCCACACTTGACTCCAAAATTAAAATAAGATGGGGGTGGCAGAGGGGCTTATGTCCAGGGAAGAGGCCGATGAGGAACTGGCCAGATTAAATTGAAGGAAAACATTGTATTCATTTGATGATTAATAAATGGATGCAGAAATATTTGTTTTTTATTTTAAATTTCATATGTTGCATATGTGTACTATATTCAACTTTTTCTTAGACAGTGTAGGTACTTCGATATAACTTGAGGAAGGTGAAGCAAGTGAAGGATCATCTCATTTGGTTACGCTGTTATTATATTAGCTTTACCAATTCAGGATATATCCTGTAAAATCAAGCTTGATAAAGTATGACAAAACAGTTTTTTTTTAAATGTCTGTGTCACAAAATCTCCCAGCGGAAGAATACTCAATACTGCTTGATTAGAAATGTGGAAAATGCATTATCTTAAGCTTGCAAGAATGGGCAAAAAGAAGAGCATGAGAATCTAAAAACCTCAGCCTGGTTTTTATGAGTTAGCCGATATGCAAGGTGTTCCAGTATTTTGGTTCTCTGACCTGGCAAAGAACGTCAAGGTCATCCAGAGTATAAAACCGTCATGGTACATGTAAAAATTGACATGCTTTGGGCATATTCTGATCCCCTGGATAGTTCCCTGTCAGACTGCTTGCTTGCATTTTTGCAATGTCAAACAAGGTTACGCATTTCTGAAAATTTGTTGTTATTCACAGCATAGAATTATTCAAACTTACTTAAATTCAATCCTATTGTTTGTTTGTTGTTCTCTGTTTCTCTAAAACCTATTGTTCCTCAGCAATTGGTCTGGTTTGGTGGGATTTGGTGGTATTAGCTCTGTTTGAGTCACTTAAGGTGGTCTGAAGTCCATGGTCTATGGTCTAGTCCTTAACTGAAACAAGAAAATCTTTTTTTAAAAAAAGATATATGCTGGCTGTAGTGATTACGATTTCAAAATTTACAATAAGAGTATGTTTTGCCAAAAGAATTTTAAAATATGGTATAAGAGAAACTACAGATGAACCATAATATGGTATAAGAAGCTATAAGAGGAATTATAGATGAACCCATGATAGATCTATCTATCTGTCTATCTCTCACCCTCTCTATCTCTTCATCCCAAGGGGGGCATGCGATACTCTGGAGACACCAACTATACTTTTTCTATATCTCTCACTAACTAGGTCTTGAACACACACACATCATGGGTTCATCTATAAATCCTCTTATAAATAGCTTCTTATACCTGCTCTGCTGATCTACACTAACTGGTGTATAGTATTGACTGTTATTTTTATTCCTATGACAGTTTAGCTGGAGTTGGCGAGTTCATATGGGGGAGCATAGGTTCATAGGCGTATGGGAGGGGGGGGCAGGGGGGGCGGTCGCCCCCCCAAAAGTTTGGGAAACAGTAAGATTCGGGCAAAAAGGTTAAAAAATTTGGGCAGATGATTAGGTAAAAAATATTTTAAATTAGTGATTTCCAGGCTATTTTATTTGAAATGTTATTTAATTTGGATCTCGAAATTCGGGCAAATGTCGCTCGCCCCCCCAAAAAATGCGCGTCCCGTACGCCTATGCATAGGTTCAATATGACTCACTATTAATTAGTAAGTCACTATATATGACTGTCAATCCTTAACTGTTAATCAGGCATCCCGTACTGTTGTTCATCAGTTAGTCACTACCTGTTAGTCATTAAGTCTGTTGTTTTGGTAGTTACTATTTGTTAGCCACTAAATATGTTATTTAGTCACAAACTCTTAGTTAGTCAAAAACTGTTAATAAGTAAAAACTGTTAGTTAGTCAAAAACTGTTAGCTAGTAAATAATTGTTAGTTAGTGAAAAAGTGTTAGTTAGTGAAAAGGGGGAGTTAGTCAAAACTGTTAGTCAGTCAAAACTGTTAATTTGTCAAAAACTGTTAGTCAGTCAAAAACTGTTAGTTAGTCAAAAACTGTTTGTAGTAAAAAAACTGTTATTCTGTCAAAAACTGTTAGTTAGTCAAAAACTGTCAGTTAGTCAAAACTATTTGTAGTCAAAACTGTTAGTAGTCAAAAATGGTTAGTTATTCAAAAACTGTTAGTAGTCAAAAATGTTAGTTAGTCAAAAACTGTTAGTTAGTGAAAAGGGGGTTAGTCCAAACTGTTCGTAGTCAAAACTGTTAGTCAGTCAAAACTGTTAATTTGTCAAAACTGTTAGTCAGTCAAAAACTGTTAGTTAGTCAAAAACTGTTTGTAGTAACAAAAAACTGTTAATCAGTCAAAACTGTTAGTAGTCAAAAATGGTTAATTAGTCAAAACTGTTAGTCAAAACTGTTAGTCAGTCAAAACTGTTAATTTGTCAAAAACTGTCAAAAACAGTTAGTGAAAACTGTTAGTGAAAAACTGTTAGTCAAAACTGTTAGTCAAAACGGTTAGTCAAAAATGGTTAGTTAGTCAAAACTGGTTAGTTAGTCAAAACTGGTTAGTTAGTCAAAACTGTTAGTTAGTCAAAAACAGTTAGTTAGTGAAACGGGGGAGTTAGTAAAAACTGTTATTTGTCAAAAACTGTTAGTCAGTCAAAAACTGTTAGTAGTCAAAACTGTTAGTTAGTCAAAAACTGTTTGTAGTAAAAAAACTGTTATTCAGTCAAAACTGTTAGTAGTCAAAACTGTTAGTCAGTCAAAACTGTTAATTTGTCAAAAACTGTTATTCAGTCAAAAACTGTTAGTTGGTCAAAAACTGTTAGTCAAAAACTGTTAGTTAGTCAAAAACTATTTGTAGTCAAAACTGTTTGTCGTCAAAAACTGTAAGTCAAAAATGGTTAGTTGGTCAAAACTGTTGGTTAGTCAAAAACTGTCAGTTAGTGACAAACTGTTAATTAGTTACTAATTGTCACTAACTGTTAGTCAGTCACTAACTGTTAGTCATTCACATACTGTTAGTCAGTTACTGTTAGTCAGTCACTAACTGTTAGTCAGTCACTAACTGTTAGTTATTCATGTAAGTCAGCTAGTCCTTAACTGTTAGGAAACTAAGTTACTAACTGCTAGTCCCTGACTGTTAGTCATTTTGTCCCTAACTGTTGTTCATCAGTTGGTCACTACTGTTGGTAAGTCACTGTTGTTAGTCACTTACTGTTAGTAAGCACTAACTGTTGTTGATTCACTGTTTGTTAGTCTTGAACTGCCAGTTAGTCACTAACTGTAAGTCACTAACAGTCTGTTAATCACCCCAAGGATGTGCCACCCAGAAATTGGACCTATAAATAGAACAAACTGCTCTCATTACTATTCACCCCCAATTGTTACAACTCACCCCCAATTATTTAAGGTCCTGCAACAATTGTATATGCACCAATCAGTCGATTAATGAGTGGCAGGTGTACTTTTACATCAATGCACCAATATTAAGTATTTGTGATCATAAGATATTTTGTAATGCTCTAGCTGACATTACTAACTGGTGGGGACCAAACTGGTTGACACTTTTCCGTATGGGGCAATCAGTATAGTATGCTGGCTGCATAGCCAATACTGTACTATAACAAATCTTGTCCTAAAGTTCAAGAAGCCAGCATAAAAACTCTAGTGAGAGCATTGACTACGGTTTTAGTGTCATTCTTATCCAAACATTTACGAATCTGGGCAGCGTTCCTGATATATAGTAATATGCATTCCTGCACATTTTATTAACAAGTTTTTCCATTGTAATTTGTTTGACCAAAGTGCAGCCAAACAGCAGCCAAAGCGCAGCCAAAGTGCAACCAAAGAGCAGCCAAAGTGCAGCCAAAGAGCAGCCAAAGCACAGCCAAAGTGAAGCCAAAGTGAAGCCAAAGTGCAGCCAAAGTGAAGCCAAAGTGCAGCCAAAGCGCAGCCAAAAACACGTGCACCCTGTGACTAAGCAAAGCACTCAACTGTGAGAAATCTAGTCTGCGGCACTATGAAAACTGTCCTTATCATTCATGGTAAAATTTGATCCATTATCACCCAAAAGTGAGCTACATAACGTTCACTGATCAGACCCACACCAAAAAATTCCTTACAAAATTTAGATTAATATGAGCCTTGTCTGATGAGTGAACCCCATGTAGCTTGTAGTGAAAACTAGCCTTAAAAGTTTGAATCAGGGAAATTTCAAAATGGCCACCATTTGTTATTGCTCTCTGCACATGCTCAATAGGTCTGAGCATGCTCAGTGCCAGTGGAATCAGGTCACTTCCGGGCATGCTCAGTGCAAAATTAGGTCAGAGCAAATTTTCCATTGCATTTCTATAGTGTGCGGCTTGTCCCAAACCCATAGGGATAAGTTCAGTGCATGGTTGTTTTGGACAATCGTAGGTAAAACCCATTATTGAACTGATAGGTAAAACCTTAAATTCCACCATGGAACATAATAATTCTTACTGCTTTTTTCTGTAATTTGAAAATAGTTTGAGAACGCCAGCCTCATAGAGTTATGCCATAATTGAAATACGACGAAATTAAAGCATTATAGATATTAAGCAAAGCATCAGCTGGTAAGGTATGCTTCAAACGACACAAAATGCCTACTGTTTTACTGATTTATTTCGATAGAGTAGTAATATGTCCTTTCCAATTAAAATTTTTGTCTAACACTAATCCTAGGAAATTAAATTCATTAACAAATTCTACCTTTGTATCATTAATAACTCATGTCAGATCATTGTTTTCATAAATCAGATAACTCCTCCTGATATTTCAATTAATGATACAAAGGTAGAATTTGTTAATGAATTTAATTTCCTAGGATTAGTTTTTCAATGTTTGAACTGTGATGTCTTTTGGACATGTTATTCATTAATGTCGCGACATTATGAGCTGGCGATTATTGAAGAAAATTAAAACAGGTAAGAAAATATATCACAAACTTATGACACACAGGGCCGATTTCACCAACATAGTATTAACAGTTAGGCCTAGTCTTAACTCCTTTAAACCAGGTTTAACTAAGTCCCTTTCACCAAGAGTGTTTAAGTAAGGTGTTAAAATATTTCAAGGTTCAGTAAATCATACGCAATGAGGTTTATTCACGATTGACCATATATAATTATGGCCAGAGTAGTTAGCCCTAGTGTGACTCCAATGTTTAGGCCACAACAGCAGGTTACAGGTCTGGGGTTAGTGTGTACTGTGTAGTGAAGTTCTACAGAATAATCTGCAAGCATCTTGACGTATATATGCTTCATTCCACACCCCAGAAAAACACAGAAAAAGAACTCAAAGAGATAGCAGGCTTGGTTTAGCTCATAAAAATATATATATCTCCTCCAATGAAAAAAGCATGCTTCTTTCCTAATATGTGGAATTTGTATTGCAAAGGCCTAAGGGTCACTACAATCTATGGTCACTACAGTCGTTATTCGATCCTTATCGAAGCGCCAAAAAAGTGGGTAAGCCATGGCTGCTTGATTTTCCCAAGCAAAAAATAAAATAAAATTTTGTAAATATTGAAAGACGTAAAATTACTCACCATTTGATGGAGGAGCTGTTGTAAAACACAAAATAGTCATTTTTAAAACTTACATCATTATAAAACTTGAAATATGGAAATGTGCGACACCCTGGCCTACAATCCCGCGCAATAGGCCGTGATAGTGGAACTCTCCTTTTTCCAGCTCTCCTGTGTTGACAAGCAGAATAAAACTATTTCCGGGAACAAGCTGCCATTTTGTACCATTGCTGAGTCAGTGGAGCTGGCATTCCAGGCCCAGGGCACTTTTAATCCATTGAAAAACATTACGGATTTGCATTGCCGAGTCTTAAATGGAATGTTTAGCATGGATTGCCACCATATTCCAGTACTGTCACGCTGATTAGAATTTGTTATGGACCTTAGAAACCCCAGCTCCATTGTAAATTCCCAAGCTGATGTTTCCGGAAATAGTTTTATTCTGCTCGTCAACACAGGAGAGCTGGAAAAAGGAGAATCATTACTGGAGTTCAATAAAAAGTGAAATCAAGACTTCCTTTAAAAAAAGTATGGTCACAGAATAAATTGAACAAACCTGTGTTCCTCAGATTAACAACAGCGGTGATTGTAATATTATAAAGATCTGACTCTATGACGTTGTATGCTGTGCATTCTCACACACTACGCTTGCCCATCTCACTTGCGATGGTCAAGTAAGGACCGTCAACATAACCTTGAATTTAAAAAGGATGGCATTTAAAAACAATTTAGCAAATTCAAAGTGTGTTGTCAGTGAACCAGCTTTTTGATTTAATTTAATGTTGAGATCATCTACGAAGGGAGTATATTTACGAATCAACTGAAAATCTCCCAGATCTCAACAGTAAAGGAGTATCTCTTAAACCTCAACAGTAAAGGAGAATCTCCTAGACCTCAACAGTAAAGAAGAATCTCCTGGACCTCAACAGTAAAGGAGAATCTCCTGGACCTCAAAAGTAAAGGAGAATCTCCTGGACCTCAACAGTAAAGGAGAATCTCCCAGACCTCAACAGTAAAGGAGAATCTCCCAGACCTCAACAGTAAAGGAGAATCTCCTAAACCTCAACAGTAAAGGAGAATATCCTGGACCTAAACAATAAAGGAGAATCTCCTTGACCTCAACAGTAAAGGAGAATCTCCCTGACCTCAACAGTAAAGGAGAATCTCCCAAACCTCAACAGTAAAGGAGAATCTCCTAGACCTCAATGGTAAAGAAGAATCTCTTGGACCTCAACAGTAAAGGAGAATCTCCTGGACCTCAACAGTAAAGGAAAATATCCCAGATCTCAACAGTAAAGGAGAATCTCCTAAACCTCAACAGTAAAGAAGAATCTCCTAAACCTCAACAGTAAAGGAGAATCTCCTAAACTTCAACAGTAAAGGAGAATCTCCTGGACCTCAACAGTAAAGGAGAATCTCCTGGACCTCAGAAGTAAAGAGGAATCTCCCCGACCTCAACAGTAAAGGAGAATCTCCTAAACCTCAACTGTGAAGGAGAATCTCTTAGGTCTCAACAATAAAGGAGAATCTCCTAGACCTCAATGGTAAAGGAGAATCTCTTGGACCTCAACAGTAAAGGACAATCTCCTTGACCTCAACAGTAAAGGAGAATCTCCCAGACCTCAACAGTAAAGGAGAATCTCTTAGGTCTCAACAGTAAGGGAGAATCTCCCAGACCTCAACAGTAAAGGAGAATCTCCTAGACCTCAACAGTAAAGGAGAATCTCCTGGACCTCAACAGTAAAGGAGAATCTCCTACACCTCAACAGTAAAGGAGAATCTCCTGGACCTCATCAGTAAAGGAGTATCTCCCAGACCTCAACAGTTAAGGAGAATCTCCTGGACCTCATCAGTAAAGGAGAATCTCCTGGACCTCAACAGTAAAGGAAAATCTCCTGGACCTCAACAGTAAAGGATAATCTCCTAGACCTCAACAGTAAAGGAGAATCTCCTAGACCTCAACAGTAAATTAGAATCTCCTGGACCTCAACAGTAAAGGAAAATCTCCTATACGTCAACAGTAAAGGAGAATCTCCTGGACCTCATCAGTAAAGGAGAATCTCCTATACGTCAACAGTAAAGGAGAATCTCCTGGACCTCATCAGTAAAGGAGAATCTCCTGGACCTCAACAGTGAAAGAGAATCTCCCAAACCTCAACAGTAAAGGAGAATCTCGTAGACCTCAATGGTAAAGAAATCTCCTATTAACCTCAACAGCAAAGGATAATCTCCGAGACCTCAACAGTAAATGAGAATCTCCTAGACCTCAATGGTAAATAAGAATCTCCTATAGACCTCAACAGTAAAGGAGAATCTCCCAGACCACAACAGTAGGCCTAAAGACATCAACTGCAAAGGAGAATCTCCTGGACTTCAACAGTAAAGAAGAATCTCCCTGACCTCAACAGTAAAGGAGAATCTCCCTGACGTCAACAGTTAAGAAGAATCTCCTATTGACTGCAACTGCAAAGGAGAATCTCCCTGGCCGCAACAGTAAAGGAGAATCTCCCTGACCTCAACAGTAAAGGAGTATCTCCCAAACCTCAACAGTAAAGGAAAATCTCCTAGACCTCAATGGTAAAGAAGAATCTCCTGGACCTCAACAGTAAAGGAGAATCTCCCAAACATCAACAGTAAAGGAGAATCTCCTATACCTCAACAGTTAAGGAGAATCTCCTGGACCTCAACAGTAAAGGAGAATCTCCTACACCTCAACAGTAAAGGAGAATCTCCTGGACCTCAATGGTAAAGAAGAATCTCCTATACTTCAACAGTAAAGAAGAATATCCTGGACCTCAACAGTAAGGGAGAATCTCCCAGACCTCAACAGTAAAGGATAATCTCACAGACCTCAACAGTAAAGGAGAATCTCCCAGACCTCAACAGTGAAAGAGAATCACCTAGACATCAATAGTAAAGGAGAATCTCAGACCTCAACAGTAAAGGAGAATCTCCCAAACATCAACAGTAAAGGAGAATCTCCTATACCTCAACAGTTAAGGAGAATCTCCTGGACCTCAACAGTAAAGGAGAATCTCCTAGACCTCAACAGTAAAGGAGAATCTCCCAGACCTCAACAGTAAAGGATAATCTCACAGACCTCAACAGTAAAGGAGAATCTCCCAGACCTCAACAGTAAAGGAGAATCTCCTAGACCTCAACAGTAAAGGAGAATCTCCCAGACCTCAACAGTAAAGGAGAATATCCTAGACCTCAACAGTAAAGGAGAATATCCTAGACCTCAACAGAAAAAGAGAATCTCCCAGACCTCAACAATAAAAGAGAATCTCCCAGACCTCAACAGTAAAGGAGAATCTCCTAGACCTCAACAGTAAAGGAGGAATTTCCTATACCTCAACAGTAAAGGAGAATCTCCTAGACCCCAACAGTAAAGGAGAATCTCCCAAAATGGTATTAAAAAGAAGAATCTCCCAGACCTCAACAGTAAAGGAGAATCTCCTGGACCTCAACAGTAAAGAAGAATCTCTTAGATCTCAACAGTAAAGGAGAATCTTCTTAACCCCAACAGTCACAAAAAATCTCCTATATATAGACCTCAGCAGTAAAGGAGAATTTCCTGGACCGCAACAGGAAAGGAGAATCTCTCGGACCTCAACAGTAAAGGAGACCTAAAACAGTAAAGGAGAATCTCCCAGACCCAGACCTTTTAAAACAGCAAAAGAATTTATTTATTTCACCAAACTGAGCCAGAAATTATCGCAGAGAATCTAAATCTAACTATTCTGAAGTGGAAATTATTTATTTAACAAAAACTCCTGGAAGCCCCCCCCCCTCCCCCAGATAAATGAAGGCCCCCTGAGCAGCTGCTGAAATTCTCCTGAGCAGACGATATTTCTCCATCATGTGCAGATTGAGTGCAGACGAATTTTTTGGGGAGCAATTCTCTTCTGGAATAATTATTTAATTAAGCATAATATTACATTGATTCAATATATGGCAAGAATTCTATCGCTTTACCAGGTGTTAAATATGTTTTATTTAATCAATCAAATTGGGTATTTTACTGATATTGATGTGGAATCAATTTTTTATTTTTGATGACGTTTTTTGTAAAATTAATGCTCCCCAATGTGCGTCAAAATGGCGGAAAGTTGGTGGCAGATTTGAAGTTCGGGAGCAGGTTTCGTCCATTTAAGACCATAAAAAGACATCTAGAGATATGAAGAAAGTTCAGAAAAGGTATAACGGGAACATGGAATTGTTGTGAATGGTTTTTGAATAGTTCTGAAGCGTTGTACCTATTGTAAACTGCTGTCAGACAGTCCGCCCAACCTATGCTTGCCACAGCATGTTCTTCAACTGTCTGCAACTGGGCTTACTGCAAATAGTGGCAATACTGGCTCTATATAATTCTTGAAAGAGGATCATAAGTTGATATCAGCATAAGTTTAATCACAGTGGGCGGTGTGTACTACCTGCAGGGGCGTATCTAAAAATGGTCTTTTGGGGGGCATAAAATTGGGCAAATAGGCTACAGGGCGCAATGTTTGCGGGTTTTCCTATCTTTCTCATGTTAATTTTGGGCTGGGAGGGGGGTGAGGGGGTCCATCTCTCCCCCCCCCCCCTACATAAATACACCACTGGCACTGAGTGTGTCCTTTGCCTTAGGTCTGCACTGTTACAATGCGTAAGCCTTCATGGAGCGATAATGCCCCCCCCCCCCCGTTCATCTAAAGCGATTTCTTTTGCATCCCTAGGGGTGTGTACACAAGGGTCCCCCACAATAACAGAGGCAAAGGTAGGTACAGCGCGCAGACCTACCTTTGCCTCTGTTATTGTGGGGGACCCTTGTGTACACACCCCTAGGGATGCAAAAGAAATCGCTTTAGATGAACGGGGGGGCATTATCGCTCCATGAAGGCTTACGCATTGTAATAATAAAATTTTTATTTGATGCATGTGGGGTGGGCAAAAAATTTGCATTTAATGCTTGGGGGGGTCGAAAATAATTCACTTTAGATGCATGGGGGGGGGGGTCAAAAATGTAACCTGACCACCCCACCCCCAGGTTTTTAAATGGAATAGCCCTTACTAAATGCAAACAACACTCGCCTCTTTCAAAATTTACATGTGTGTAGATGCATGATTATAGATTCTGAATCAACGATTTGTTACTGTTCAAGTCAAACAGAACTTTTGTTTTATCCTCTGGATTGATAATATGTTGTTAAACACTGCTGTAACGTCACTCTGACACGGCTGCACTTAGTGACACGCTTATGACGTCATAGGTCTGTTATGATGTCGTCATAGATTGTTTCATTGAAGCAACGGCAATTTGACGTCGGCTGCATGACAATCTGGTGAGATTATTGAGGTTTTTGTCTATTTTCTATGTTGTAACTAAATGTAGAGACATCAAACTTCGCCTCATTGCTGTGTCCTCCCCCTGTCCTAATTAGCCTACCAAGTGCAAAAATACAGGACGTAAGCCCCAATCATCCATCCTCCTCTGTTATTGTTAGTCAGTGCCAGGGACCGTACTGGCGGGGAGGGGGAGGTTGGGGTCGTATCCTGGAAGTATGGTCCCCTAACACCCAACCCCCCCCCCCCCCCGAATTAAGCGATAGCGGGCCGAAAATGCCAAAACACTTGCAAGTTCCAGTTCATAACTGGATAGTGCTCTCCATTACCTTTTACACTTCTATTCTTATTTCTATCAAAATAGGATTACTATAAATTCTGTAATACTAATTATCTTTTTTTTTTGTCCACAGGGATCCGTTCTACGAACCTCCACTTCAGAGAGCTTTCTATCACCCGTCTCGACAGAGGGACGTTGGAAGGAAGAAAACAAAAGAGGTGCAGTGTTTTTCCTAGCATTAACCACACTAGCATTCACTGGTGCATCCTGCATATATGCATGGCTAATGAAAATTGCATATTTTGGCTGCAAATTGTCCATCCATGTAGGCATTTCCCTCAAAATGTGCCACTCTTCTTGATGACATTTTGGTCCTAGGCAGGCAAAGTGCGGAGGTTGACAATTATTTTTGTTATTGCAGAAAAATATTGCTTTGTAAGCCACCAAAAATAAGATTGGTCGTGTGAATGTTTTATTCATCAACCAAATTTGTAATGGTATTGACCAAGTTTTTTTTCCTGAAAAAAAAAGTGTCGCGTTTATTGTGTTTAATATGATGGTGTCAAATAAGATTTGATGAACTTACTTGTTGACTGTGATGTCATACCTCTGTGAAGGGGAAGAGCAAGCTCAGTGGTAGCTTGCTGAGCTGCCAATTGCTGGGTCTAGGGTTCGAATCCAGCTCTTGTCCGGACTCACAGACCTATAGATGTTGGCGGCACATTCAATCGTTCTTTGCCTCATTGTTGTGTCCTGCTCCCCTTTCCTAATTAGCCTACCAAATGCATAAATACGGGATGTAAGGCTAAATCATCCATCAATCATGCCCCTGTGAATGAAATCATTCTAAATGTGAATCTGTCGTTTTCCAGGGCGTCCTTGACGCAGATCGTAAAGCGGAGGTTGATGATGAGAATCGAGACAAACTGAGTCCTGCAGATTTGCAATTCTTGAGAAGTGGAGTCTCCTTAAAGAACAAATTCAGCCTCCCAACCGCAACTGGAAGTCCCAGAGACAACTCGGAAATGTTTGACGAATCATGGCCAGTTACAGAAAGACCATCATCCCTGAGGTATGTCCAAAAGACTTGGACAGAAATATTAATCGTATATTTAATCTGAGCTTAGGTGTAGGTAGCCAAAAGTGAAGCTTCAAATCACAACTCCTTTTAGGCCACACATAATTGATTCTTAGCTGCGTGGACCCGCCGACACAATAGATTTTCTGGCGATGGAAAAAAAAATAGAAATAAAAAAAATTTTTTTTTTACATTATAAACTTCTTTTTTTTTGTCCTACCGACCGACCCTAGAAAAAGTGCCTCGAGAAGATCCGAGAAGCTAAAGATCAATTATGTGTGGCCTTACTTGATGCTCCGACTAAACTCTGACTGCTACAGCCAACTCCTGTGAAATGTTCAACTCAGAATTCGAAAGCCTCATGTAGGCCTATATGAAAGTTTTTTGATGGATATTTTTAAAATTAGAAACAATTTATAATGCAGTATTCTGATGAGTCAGGAGGCTTTTAATTTATGAGCATACTTTAATTTTGTGACTCAGGACTTCTCCTCATGTCATGCCAGCTAGTCTTTATTCTTTCTTGACTCTTGATTCCCCATAAAGTTACAACATCAATCATTCCGAATCTGCCTGCAAACTAGGGATGCACGGATATCCGGCTAGGTATCCGGTATCCGGCCGCTTATTGGAATTTGCAGGTTATCCGGTATCCGGCAGAATAAGGGTGTCACGACAGAACTGGATATCTGGGATGCTCAAAAATAAGTGAAAAGCTAAAAAAACTTTGTTGATAAATAATTTTACAAGAACACAGTCAAAACATGATGTAACCATTTTCAATAGTTTAATTCAGTTACAGAACATAACGAAAAACATTCCATCAGAGGAACATTCCTCCTGCCGGACAGATATCTCCCAGCTCGCAGAAAAATTATTTATAATCAACCGCGAATGCTGAAAAACTCCCTTTTTCGTATGTTTATCATCCGGTTCCAACTATCCGGTATCCGGCAGTTGGTGTTGCCGGATTTGCAAACCACGCTCGAACTGTAAGTGCCCTGGTCTTAGCGAATCAGAGGATCGAGAGCTTGCTTAAGCAGATCGAGGAACTTAAAGCAAGCAACATCGCTTCGGAAGCACTACAATCATTACGACCAACTGTAGTGCAAGACCGCATAACGACATCCGCTCCAGCAGCTAAGCCAGTACGTGAGATGCTTCTATTCAGAGCCAGTGGTCGTTTCACGGTGCTCTCGAACTTTTTCGACTGTAAACTGGCAGGGGACATCGAAGCTTCAGACGGTTTACATGCAGATACGATCTGTGCCCGCTATGCTCACATGCTCAAGGAAGCTCAACATCTCTTTCCTTGGACCCGGATAGTAATCTCCGGCCTACCACAGACTGGAAGCAACCGCCGTCAAGACACCATTCGGAAGGTCAACAACTACCTTGAGGCGGTCGCTCGAGACGAAAGGCTGTTTGAGTACGTCTCCAATGCTCGAGCCAAGCTGAGAGACCACATCCACCTTAGTCGCACAGCCAAGGAGAGACTCTGTTTTGCTGTTTCTAGTGTTGTTAAGAAGATTTTTCTGTAAATAGGTTCCAGCGACAGCGGTCCCCTGTAAATAGTTCTAATGATATGTCTGATCACTCCTTAATGCATAACTGTCAGTCTCCTGAGTTTTATCAATGTAGGAATGTTGAAACTGTAACAGATTTGTCTTTTGATGACTGTGTGGAGATAGGAGATGTTTGTGATTCTAAAACTCAAAATGATTGTGATTCTGAAGTTAAAAATAGTTGTGACTATGAATATTATGGAAATGTCAGAGATTCTGAAGTTGTAAAAATTCCTGTCCATAATGATAATGTTAACTCAGATGTAATAGCTCGTTCATGTGAAAGCGGAGCAGTTTATCCCAGTCAGGCTCCATTATGCAACTTAAATCCAGTTACCTATAATCATAGCACAAGTATGAATAATGGATTGCATAATCTTAAAGTACTGTCATGGAACATACAGGGAATAGGTCAAAAAATTGAGTTAGAAGAGATTAGAAATATGCTAATATCCTACGATGTAATTTTCTTGTATGAAACAATGAAACTAGATACCTATGACCCACAAATTGAAGGATACCACTATTTCCACCGTCAAAGAAAGTATAAACATCCTAGAGCAAGGAGGCCCTCTGGTGGTATAGCTGTAATGATCAAGTCAAATATATTCAAATCTAAAATCATAACTATTGAAAAGGCCAATGATCATGTGATTTGGTTAAAAGTTAAGGGATCAAACAGTGAAATATTCATTGGCGGCACCTATGTTCCCCCCGAAGGTTACTTGAATAGCAGATATGGATATGATGTTTTAAATGAATTAAGGGAAGATCTTGCCCGTTTCCTTGAGAGAACACCATTTGTTTCAATCTGTGGTGATTTTAACAGCAGGACAGGTAATTTGAAGGACTTTGAAGAACCTGTCAATGGAAAAAACCCTAATTTCTCCAATTTATACCAGGCAAGTAATGCTTCAACGAATAACACACACTCCAGCTGGTTGACTAAACTTAGATTTTCTAAAGATAAAAAGATAAATACGTATGGGAAAGATCTCATAAATTTATGCAAGGCAAGTGGTATTAGAATTATGAATGGTCTATTTGATGCAAGTAAAACAGACCAATTTACATGTCATACAACTAATGGACATAGTGTTGTTGACTACTTACTTTGTAGTGAATCTGCATATAGCTATCTGCATGAGTTTGTCATAATGGATAAACTTACAGAGTCAGACCATACGCCACTCATCTTCTCTTTTAATCTTCCCTCGAAATTGAAAACTGACATTGTTACTACAACCTCTGGGAATAGTTCAAAAACATTCAAGTATGTGTTTGACCATGGCAAAATTGATGAATTTCTATCCAACTTTGACAGTGAAACTGCTCAGAGCACATTGTATAAGCTTGGCTGTGACATTGAGTCCAATGTAAACACTGACATGGTAATTGAAACTGTATACAACTATATAACAGATTGCATACAGCCAACATTTAAGAAAAAGAATTCAAAGTCTGCGAAAAGCACATTTCCTACAAATAAATGGTTTGACAATGAGTGTAAAAATATTAGGAAGTCATTAAATGACTTTGCCAAACAGAATGACTTAGCTCTAGATTATAATAAAACTCATTATGGTAGCATGCTCAAAAATTATAAACGAATAACTCAAAAGGAAAAAAGACAATTTCAGGAGAGGAATCGGAATGAAATGCAAAAACTTATGGGTAGAAATCAATCAGATTGCTGGAAATATTGGAATAAATTAAAAGCTCTTGGAAAAAACCAAATTGATAGCCCTGATTTAGATACTTTTCACGACTACTTTAAACAACAATCTTTTCCACCTGAACGTGATTACTTTGATATTGAAAGCATGACTCATACAGTCAATGAAATTCAAAATTCCCAGTATAACTGCTCGAATGAAGTTGCTTGTCATATATGTGATGATGTAATAACGGAGGACGAAGTAGCGCTGCACTTCAGGAAACTAAAAAATAATAAAGCTTCTGGTATTGATGGGATACCTGCAGAATTCTATAAATATGCCAGTGAGAAACTTGTGACACCATTCTGTGCTGTGTTCAATCACATTTTTAATAAAGGGGAATATCCTTCTCAGTGGTCCGAAGGTCTTATTAATGCCCTCCACAAAAAGGGAAGCCGCGCAGATCCAGATAACTATAGAAAAATAACTATAAATGTCGTTATGGGTAAAATCTTCGATTCAATCCTGAATAGTCGGTTGTATTTCAAAAATGAGGCTCTGAACCTTGATGACCCCTGTCAGTTCGGCTTCACACCGGGAGCCAGTACCACGGACTGTGTTTTCATTTTGGATACAGTCTTAAGCTATCAACAAGCAAAGAAAAAGCCCGTGTACATGTGTTTTATAGATTTTACCAAAGCATTTGACTACATAAACAGGAATGCTCTATATTTCAAACTGAGGCAGCAGAACATTGGAGAGAAAATGCTCAAAATTATTATAAGTATGTTTGACAAGGCAAAAGCTAGGGTTCACCAGAGTGGAAATACTAGTAATGCAATTGACAGTCAATGTGGCGTCTTGCAGGGGGGGATTCTCAGTCCAAAGTTATTTAATGAATTTATGTCTGACCTTCCCCAATATCTTGACAAATCAGATGGGATAAAATTGAACAACTTTACTTTAACACACATATTGTATGCTGACGATATTGTACTTATCGCTGATTCTCCTAAATGTCTACAGAATAGTATAAATTCAGTGCACAATTTCTGCAAAAAATGGCATGTTATAGTTAATGTCAGTAAAACCAAAGTGATGCAAATTGGTACCAAAACAGCTGACTCCTTCTTTTGCAATGGCGAGAAACTAGAAAAAGTGGACAGTTTCAAATATCTGGGTCATATGCTAACTAACAAACGTAAAGTGCACAGCAAGATGACAGAATACCTGTCAGTGCAAGCTCAAAAGGCACTTTTTGCCCTACACAGTGATTCAAAGCAAGTCCTAGGACACATGGACCCAATTGTATCTTTGCGAATGTTTGATACTTATGTTCTACCAATCCTTGAGTACAACAGTGAAATATGGAGTAGTGAAAAACCTGTATCTGAATTAGAAGTTCTGCAACTTGGCTATCTAAAATGTATGTTAGGTGTTAGAAAACAAACACCATCTCTGGCTGTTTATGGTGAAACTGGTAGATTTCCATTGCATGTTAGACAAAAAGTTAGAATGGTCAATTATTGGATGAGATTAGAAAATGCACCAGATGGTAGTCTGTTAAGGAGATGTCTACAAATTCAGAAAGATACTCATACGAACAGAGCTAATGAAACTAATTGGTTCAGTAAAATAATAAACATTTTAAGCTCTTGTAACATTGAATATGAAACAATTAACAATACTAGCTTAGACATTGACAGCATATGTAGAACTGTAAAATCAAAACTTTATGAAATAGAACAGGAACAATTATTCATATCTATAAATGATAGTACACAGCAACCAAAACTTAGAACATATAAGCTCTTTAAAACTGACTGTAGATTAGAGCCATATCTCAGGCTGCGACAAAACCGCAAAGTGTTAACTAAGATTGCAAGATTCAGGACAAGTTCTCACAGTCTACAAATTGAAATAGGCAGACATCAAAAGCCAGTGATTCCTGCAGCAAATAGAATATGTGAAAAGTGTTCATTAAATATGGTGGAGGATGAAATCCATTGCCTTGTTGTATGCCCTGCTAATGAATCGTTTCGTGAAAACCTGTTTTCAACAGCTGCTAAATTTATCAACAATTTTCTGTCTTTAAATGACAGTGACAAGTTTACATCAATAATGAAAAGTAAGGAACCTGACTTACTAAATACTCTAGGGAAATTTTTACTTCAGGCTGATGTTTAAATTTAAAGCATATCTCCTACATCCACACAGTCACTTATAATACACAATCATGATAATTATGATAATTAGCATATAATGTACACTTTAAGAAATAAGCTATTTCTAACATAAAATGAACTATTCAGTATAGCAATATGATCAATATTAAAGCAACAATATATGTAATTTGATGCATGTTTTGTAAATAATGATCAAATATGAAATATCAAGCATTATTAATTAATCTATAACTTTGTTAACTTATATGTCTTTTGCTTATTAATTAATCTATAAATTTGTTAACTTGTATATCTTTTGCTTATGCCTTATATATATAATTAATCATAATTTTCTTAATAACCTGAAATGGCTATTTGTATGTGATCAGTATAAGTGGTGTGTGTATTTTATTGACTGTTATCTATATTAATTGGTGTTTGATATCAACTCTATTTTATAACTATTTGGGTGGCTGGAACCTAGTTTGTATTTGTTTTAATCATTTGCTGAGTGCTCTTTTTAACACAAAAGTACTATTACTCGTATACGTTTGTAACAATATGCTCACTTGATTTTAGCTATTTATAACATGTGTATAATCAATTTTATGTATATAGTTAATCTTGTATATAATTAATACTATTTTTTTAAATATTTTATTTAACTTTTTCCCATTACAAATGACATATGTATCAATTGTGATATTTATAGATGTCAATAAAAGAATATATATATTATCTGGTGTCCGGTATCCGGCTATTTCCACTATCCGTGCATCACTACTGCAAACCTGAGATGAGTGGGTCTTAGTGGCTTTCATAACTCTTTCAGATCACGTGTTTTTGTTTCAGCTTACCTGGTGTCAGCCCGACTTCTGCCAATAATTCTATTCCCCAAGATGTTGATGAACTGGATCCAGTTAAATCGCGGCTGGACTTCCTCAATGAAGACAACAAAATCTCCACACTTTCCAAGTAATTCTTTATTTGGTATAAAAGGATACTTTTCTGATAGATGTTACTTTTCCAGGCTGCTATTTTAAAAGGAAAAGAAAGCCAAGTCTATTATTTATTTCACTCATTGGATTTTTGCGATCTTTTCAAAGCTCCTGCTGCACTAAGTAAAGGAAATAAGACTTTGTTTGTGCAATGCAAGCCTCCAGTTTAGTCTGTGTAGATGGTGTATGAATCTGCTCGGATCAAGATTATTTTGAAACAGTTTTAAGAGTATTGACTATTCAAGTATAAATGCTTTAAGAAAATTACAACCTTGCAGGCCTACATTACTTCATCCGTAGACCTCAATCTGCTCATGTATGCTCATTTCGGAATTTTGTGAAGTATTTATGAAGTTTTCACTGATTCTAGAATAACTCCTTTTTCAGATACATCGAACGGTTCCGTAAGGCTCCTGCCATGAGCAGAGACGAACGCGAGAAGTTCCTTGCAGATTCCAAAAAGAACGATTTCTGGTGGTTAAACAACTCTAATGCAAATGCTGGACCAAGTGACAGTTCAACCCCAAAATCTGAGAGGTCAAAAGGTCAGACTGGAAGTAGGTCAAGGTCACCTGGTCAGAGGTCGCAAGGTCACAGTGGAAGGCCGCAAGGTCAAAATGGAAGGTCGCCTTCACCAATGTCAAGGAATCTAGCTGACAAAGCTGATCGTCTGCTGGAAAAAATGTAAGTTGAATGAAATTATTTTTTAAAATTCATGTTTGGTTCTAAGCATTACAGTCTTCTGTTACTTTTATAGAAATTCCTTGTTTTGATGTTTTGAGCATCGCCGGCATAATATTGTAATTAAAAGTGCCTTGTAATTAGTCAAAACCATGCACATCAAATTTCAGTGTCATGCATTTGTAGTATAGGCAGTGTGTTAAAGTCATATTTTTGTCATTTTGCAGAGAGAGCAGTTACATGACGTCTGATATAGATGGCGCTGTGAGCACTGTTGGGCTCGGTAGCTCCCCAAGTGAGTCAACGTTTGAAGTAAAGGAACAGCCGTATCGTCCTTCATTTACGAGGGTCAATCAAAGTGGTAGGTAAAAATTTTTTGATTTGGACCAATTTGATGAAAAAGGGATACTGGTTAAAGTGGCTCGATACTCGTGAACTTTCCAAGATAGGATTTCTTAAAAATAGTTTAAAATGATCCAAAATATAGTTTATAGCGTAGATATGTAAACGGAAGTATTTGCTACCAGCCTTTTTTCCAAAATATTTGAGGTTATGTACAAGAAAGTCAGTCCACGCACAATTGAAAAACTCAATTTTTTTTCTCAACGTTTTTACTGTGAAGTTTTCACTGCCATTCAGTGGCATTGAATCTGATATTATGCAATGAAGCATGAAATTAAAGAAGACACTTTAATGAAAAAGCTCATTACAATTTCAAAGAGATATATTTAGTTTAAAGGACTTTCCAAGTGCCTCGGAATAAAAGTTTTGATTTTGGCAATTTTAACTTTTTTTATAAACCATAGTGCTAAAAAAAATTGACTAGATAGGATTTTTTATTTCTTTGTCATTTACTTCCAAAAATAGTGGGGAACAATATGATAATACAGACAAGCCTTCCTACCACACTTGAAATTGATATAAACATTTATTTATATCACCAAGTCATATTTGAGAAATTAGATTTTCTATTCTGAGTATCAAGTTGAAACTCCGGCTGTATGTAGTCCTCTTCATAGCGCATCTAATGCTTCAAATGAGAAGTCTCTAACCCCTATAGAAGTGGCGCAAATTGCAAACGAAGCGGCCGACATATGAAATTCTCAGAATTAAAAAGGATGCTGATCAGAGTTCAGCTGCTGTGGTGACGTTACCATAGATAGGGCCTGCCTGGCTGCGCGTCAATGTGCGTAAACAACCACTATGCATGAGTAGCGAGCCACCTTAAACTGATATTACTATTTCATTTTTGATAAGGTCGTATAACCGTGGTCAAAAGGGGGACGGTTTGTCTAGTAGTAGCGTGCTAGGCTGCCAATTGCTGGGTTCGAATCTAGGTCTTGCCGGGTCATCTGGATCTGTATTGGACGGCTGTTTCAATTGTCCTTTTGCCTCATTGCTGTGTCCTCCTCATGTCCTAATAACTTAGTAATAAGCCTACCAAGTGCTTTAAAAATACAGGCTGTAATGCCCCAACCATCCATCCGTCCATCTTTGTCGTGCAATTACATTATTTTACTGGAATTAACTTCTGCAGATTTAGGAATGCGCCTTTTCTCTGAAAAACCACTCCGTCCGGAAGATGACATTTTACTTCAGTGGAGAAGAAAGAGGAAGATGGAATTGGCGAGGGAGAAAGCGGCAGAAAACCGATTGAATGCTCCACATACCAAGGTTGGTTTCTTGTTGTAATTGTCAGAATGAGTTTTATATGTGTGTATGTGAAATTGTGAAAGTTTTAAATTCAAATTTGAGTAAAATTTATAAAAACGAAATGGATTTTTTGTGTTCCGTGAAAAATGGTCAAATTTGCAATTTATAGAAAACAATCGAGAATAGAAGCAAACTGTAAATTCAACTCTAAGGTTTAAGTTTGGCATGGGTGTTTAGAGGGTTAGAATTTGAATTTTTGCGAAATTTTAGTTGCATTAGAGTTCTTTTTCTCAACTTTTCTATTATTGAAGGCATCAATACAGAACTTCTATTTTCAAGAAATTTTCATTGTCCCATTCCATATTTCAGATGTCGGATGATTTCAGTAGTCGTCTATCAGCTGTCCGGTCTAGACTTGAGCAAAGGAATAATCCAGACTTCAAAACGCCAGATGCGCCAGCTAATGTTGAACATCACTGTGACAGGAGTGCCTTGAAGGAATCAAATCGTTCTAAAATGGTAAGTTGCTGAAGTCCATGAGAGTGGCAGATAGTCGTGCCAAATTTAATATACAACTGCAAGCTATTGCTTACAATGTGTTTTGTTTTCTGAATGAAATAGGAGAGTCACCTGAGAATTAATTCACATTATCATAGATTTATTTTTGGCATAGTTTTTTCTTTCAAGATCATGCTGAGCTTCTTTTGAATTTTCACTGACTGGCGTAATTCACTTTCAGATTGACAGTGATTTCAGTGGCCAAAAACAAGAATCGCAGACCCAGACAGAACATCAAAAGAAAAAAGAAGCAGAAAATCATAAAGGATCTGGAAATCGAACTGAAGAAAATGGCGAAAATCTACCGATAATTATAGCTAGTCCACAGTTGCTAAGAAAATCTCTCACGTCCGAAAAATATCAAGTTGCTCCACATGTCCATTTGTCATGTGACATCATTCCATGCCATCACCATAGCAAGGATCATGACAGTGGTTGCAATGGACACAGCGGTTGCCGTGGTAACAAGGAATATGGTAAAGAGAGGCCCACTGGACCTGCAAAGAAGTCTGGGAAAGCGGCAAGTAGTCCTGGTAAGTGCTAAGTGATGAATATGGAATTTGATTGACCATCAAGTTGAAAATGGAAATGTGGATGGGGTTATTTTTTGGTCAACTACAGCCTTAATCTCTGAGGCAGGGCTTACTTATCACAAATATTATTCATCGTTCGCAAACTTTATTAAAATGCGCAAACCAACAATTTTTGCATCAAATCATTTTAAACGTGAATTAATTAACCTTCAGCAACCTTCAATAGATCGATATGCTGATTTTGCTAATGTGATCAGATTCTGTACAAAGCATGCTAAAAATTGCTAATGGAATATTTTTGTTGCAGAGCAAGATGCCGTTGATGACCTGGACGAGAAACCGACCAAAGACTCGACAGATTTTGAATCGGACTTGGATTACGAGAATTACAAAAGAGAACACTTAATGGCTCTGCACCGAGAGATCGAGGAAAGTCTGAACAGTGACACTTACAGTATACACAGCAATGAAAGTCGGAAGAGTAGGAAGGGGGTTAAAAGGCCTAAAGCGGACGGTAATTTGGTTGATATGGCAGAGAAAGATGGTGATAAAAGTGATGTTAATTTGCGAAGGAATGAAGCAGAGGTGGGCCATGATCGTCAAAGAGTTGGCGATGCTAAAGGGAGAGAACGCTCGAAAAAAAGTAGCGAGAACATTAACCAGGATTGTACTGATGCCAAACCGCAAGATTTCAGTAGAAATGGAAAGATGAATGCTGGTTTACAACAAGCTCTCGGGATTGTAGAAAACTTAAGACTGGTAAAAAGGACTTTGATGATTCGAATGACCCGCTGAAGTCTCAAGACGCTGTTGATAGTATATTACCATCTTCTGATACTAAGAGTGACAAGAAAATTGATCGATCGAGAAAAGGGAAGATCACGAAACAGTCTGGTTTGACGGAAGATCATTCTAATTTTGAAATTGGTTCGTCATCGGAATTTGAATCAGAATCAACAGATCGAGGACATTCCAAAAGTTCCAAACATTCTAATCATTCCAAGCACAGATCTAAAGATGGTAGGAATGTTGACGCCAGTAAAAGTACCAGGGATGATAATCGTAATTCAACAAAATTCCAAGTTGATGAAAGTCATCTTTCAAATTCGAAAATTGGCAAAGATTTGCCAACAAAGAAGAGAGATGATGAAAGGGAGAGGAAATCAAGGTCAAAGGACAGAGAAAGGTCACAAAGGTCAAAAGATGTTCGTCCTGTTCCAAATAAGAGTGATGGACAACCGAGAGCCTCAGTCGGATCCGCAATTGGACAGGTATGTTGATTTGTTCATTTTACCTCGCAAGATATTTTTTAGTTCTCCAAGCTCCTAGGAGATCAGATGACGTCACTCGTTCCCAGAAATCATTGCGAATCACGTACACTAGATTTGCACAATTTATCTCCCTTTCAAGCTGAAGAAATCCAGTTCTTTCGGCATAATTATTGAATAACTGAATTCGGTGAATCTCAGAAACCAAAAAAGGTTATTGAAAAAAAAAAACACTGGTGTAAAATTATTGCTGACAACATTTAGAACAGTGACATGTGTAAAATAAATTCATGTTACAAAGGGTCAAGGCTGCAGTAATGTAACATGTTAAACTTTGCATCTTGGCAAAATCTTTACTTAACTTGAAATTCCCAAGATTTGTTTATTTTAATGTTTCTTTGAAACCAGTTCTAAATTGCGTAATTGGTATTGTTTTTTTATCACAATGAGTAATTTTATCAGAATGTTCCTATTGATAAATTATTGTCTCTGCTTTTGCATAATTGATGCATGTGATTGTTTTGTTTTCTCACCAGGTGGTGAACGAGCGACTTTTCCTTGGTGCGTCTGTTTCAAGTACTGAAGACCAGAGGGCGACACCTCCAAGTCGGTCGACGACTGTGCAGCCTCCAACATTAGAAGGTAAGAAATTTTAAATAAGTTTTTCTTTTCATTTGTAGAATTCTCCCTTCATGATTGTTTTAAAAAATTTATTTCTTTTGAGTTATTTTCTTGAATGTTTAACTGCAAAAATCATAAGATTTTCTTTGCAGAATCACATGGAATGAATTAAAATTATAATCTTATTTTACATTGCATAATTTGCATTCCATTCTGTTTTTAGATCTTCAAGATTTGATATCAGATGATGAAACGTTTCCAGACGACGAAATGCTTCAAGAATTGAGAAAGAAACGGAAATATTTCCTCGATAAATTGAAAGATGTTGAACTTTTGCTCTCCAGTGACTCTTGATAAAGGCTTGATTGCAAGAAATGGACTACTTATAAATCTATGAAGACAATTTATGCAATCAAGTTTGAACTCAAGAATTGAGAGACTCAATTATGTTGATTTGTGATGTCGCAAATCAATGAAAATCTTCTGCGAATATCCGTCCTATAAGAGATATAGATTTGAAAGACATTTTGTGAGTACAATTTATTGTTTCAAGTTTGTTTTATATTAAAGTTATTGTTGCAAATCTGGATTCAGTTATGTTTCAAACTTTCATTTTTACTAACCAAGTTGATTGTTGATATGCCACATCATCTAGATATTAAGTTAACACCGTACTAATTGAAGTACAACCATGGGGTACTTGTTTAAATAAGACAATAAACTTCTGTACTTGATTCGTTCTTGTTTTGCTGAAAAAGAACTGCGGCATAAAAATCTTGGACAAAAACGAAGTATTTGACTGAAAACAGAGAATAATGCATTTGATTGTTGTAAACTTTCAGTCAGGATCATGTGCTCTCTTTGTATAAGGTTGCAGTGTTTGAATTATTTCAATACATGTTTTTCAAAAAAATATTATGAGGAAATTTTTCAAAATTTCATGAGCACTTAGGGCAGATGACTCCGTTCCTGTTCACGACTCTACATTTACTGAACAAGGAACTGGTGAATGACGCTGTGTCAGCATCACATTGTCAATATGTGAGCGGCAAACAGAAGGATGTGGGGTTCTCCCAGCCAATTGGATCAAAGAATTCACGACTACAATTTGTCACTGGCCACCTGAAGTCATTCCCTTTGTAGAATGCCAAGAGTGGGCACTGAAAGAAATTGCTGTAAACTTAATTGCAGTGTCCCCTGGTGTCAGAATCTATAACTACAACTTTTGCCACTAGGGGGCAATCGTGCATGTCACATGACGGTTGCTATGGAACCTTTCTGTCCTGGACTCACTGCTACTTAGCTGCACTGCTTTGACTTTGAGCAGGATCACAGCTTTCATGGCTTGATAACTTGTTCCACTTCACCTATTTTAAGAGTTCTCTTGTTAATATTTTTTGAACATTTTTATTAGAACAAGTTGAAAAGTTAAATCAAGTCACTTGTTCTACTTTTAAAAGTTTAGGAAGACTTTTTATGGAAACTGAAGAACTTTTTCAAGTGGATTAAGCTTCCCATTTTGGCAGCTCACACCAACCAATGGGCAGTTCAAGTTGAAAATATATTTTATGTGGCTCATAATTATCTCAGCAGCTTGAAAATTATTTGAAATGTCTGCAATGAGTTACCGTAGCAACGGGGACATCACCCCTCCGTTTTGCGCCATGATAAGAGCATCAGGATTAGGCGAAGTGTGGACGCATAAATCGGACGATTATAAATTTCGCCAGTTTGGATGGAGGTGCTCAAATTACGAGAACTTTTACTCGGATAACACGCTTGTGGGGAACTGGAATGAAGAAAAATATGATATTCAGAACATGAAGAAAGCCAAGCCAGTGTTGTCCCAGGTATGTATGAGTTTATACTTTATACATTTTCGTTTCAATAAAGCTTTATAAAGGATTTAAAAAAGAATAGGAATTAGGAATTTTTAGCTGATTATGGACATGATATATGCTGAAATCATTTAGAAAAAGATTTTTTTCAACTTAAGACATTACCACGATTCCAAGTTAGTAGGCCTACAATTCAATGCTTTCAGTTAAACCTGAGACAAGTTTATTTGTCTCAGGTTAAACACTTCAAATCATTAGCTTTTGCAACAGTGATAACATTCAAAGGACGAAAAGCACTTGTTAATAAATGTGTAGATCTGCGTGTAACAGGCTTGCATCATTATTTACAGATATTAATACAAAAACTAAGTTCTGTCAAACAAATTCAGTGAGAATTTCAGTTATATTGCAAAAATTAAGATGTGTCACATTGTCGGATACTGAATCGCTATACATTTATGTGTCCTTATTTTTTTTCAGAATAGCCATTATTATGTCACAAATTATGCCAACAGCTTCAACAAGGCACCTAACCACGTTCCAGTTGTCTTGAAAAACTTAAAAGGTAAGACTCTTAGCGGCCCTTTACTTCCTAAAAATTACTGTATTTTCCTCTATATTATTCAAAATCAAATCAAAGTCATTTTCTTGTATTAATTTTCATGAATTTTTGACGTTAATTTCAGCGAGGCATCCTTTCGCGTATCCAGGGCACCAACCGGAATTGGATTCTCCAGGTCTCAAGGCAACCTATAATTCCTGGGAAACGACCTCCAGGGCAGCGTACGTCCCTCATAATAGAAGACCACATTCGCTTCCTCCTATAGAGGGCAGCACCTCATAAGGAACATTAACACGAGAGGGCACTACTAGATAGGCGTATTGATTTGAAATTGTGAAAAGAAAAATTTAATAACTAATTTTGAAAAATTGCCTTTTTAGGCTGATGTAAATTGCATCTTATTGAAATATGAAACTTCGAACAAAATATTTCTTAAAGTTTATTGCGATGGATATAAAATATTCCGATACCTTTGTTGACTATATCCTGCCTGGCAAGGTCAAGGAAAAGTTGCGTGCCTACTACCTAAATAACGGATATTAACAATTAATTTGGTTGTTTACTATGTATGACGTAAAATAGTTGCATGATAGCTATAATGATGTAATTTTGAGTCTTATTTCTCAAAAACGTGAACACTTATGATTTAATACACCCTAATCATTCTTATAATATTATGCTGATCAATGTAATGTTGCAAGATTCATAAATCGAGATGTAGAATTGTAGATGGTACTTTGGACCACTGACTTCTTCACAAACAGTATTACATTATGTTTTAAACTAACACAGGAATGCAATCAGTATTAGAAATGACATTTTTACGTGTTATTCAGCAGGATTCAGTGTCTGACATAGATATTTGTCCTTTATGCATTTTTACTGTTGTTTTGCCATATATGTATGTAACAGTATGTGACTATATGTGATTAATGTAGTATGGACTGTATAGTTTCTGTAAAATTATTAAATTGCATTTCATAACGAGCTAGTCAACTTTATTTCATCCTTTCAAAAAATAGTTTTGACTCCGACAAAACTCTAAAGGTGGTGCATTTTGGACTTGCGTGGAAAAAAGGAGGCACAAATAAGTCAAGAACGAATTGTGTTGTCTGTAATTTTTTTTTTTTTATTAAATCTTATTAAACCCAGGCTTAGTTGTAAGATTATTAATACATCTGTAACTCATAATACTTAAGAGCTCTTAAAATACATCACAATGTGACTAGCAAAAATACTTGATGATTCAAGAAAGACACGCTGAAAAAGAAGGCCAGACATTTTTGATTTTTAGCTTCTCAGATCAACCGACTCAACAGATTTTCTGCCTACGAAAAAAATGTATATATACCCGCTTTTTTTATCAAATAGACATAAAAAATTTAGATTGCAGCCTTTTCTTCGTCCTACCGACCGACCTTCGAAAAAGTGCCTTGAGAAGATCCGAGAAGCTAAAGATCAATTATGTCTGGCCTAATCAAAATTTAGCGCAAGAAGTATGCCTCATGCACACAGAATATAATATATCTTGAAATCATATTTCATTCATTACAGGCCAAAAAGTCTTGTATCAAATGCGAAATGAGACTTCAAAGTTGCATAATCTTCTGCTGAAATGTTTTTGTAAAATTCTTTAACGTCTGCTTTTGTGTACCGCGGCATCGTTTTGTTATAGGAGTCCGAGCGGAATGTTTCGTAACATGAATTATTGTACATCTTACGTAAAATGTAACTGCCGTCTTCCCTAAATGAGTCTAAGTGACCGATAGCATCATATTTAATCAAGCATGGCAGACAGAGTTGGCTTATTCTACATACAGGACTGTCAAGTTGTCGTTTACTTTTAATATTGTGAACGATGAATTGTACAAAATCTTTAAAATCGATCTCGCCCGTCCTCTCTAATTTTGTAGCCGCTTTTGGAAATGATTTGGACATTTTCCGAGCGAGTCTCTTTCGGTAGATGTCATTTTTTGGATTAGTGTTTTTCAGATTGAATATATTTTTATATGCGGAAACGATTCGTACTAAAGGATCTCGGACAAACATAAATTTGAAATAAGAATTGATTCTTTTTGTTACATCTTCAGGGTTATAATCGCCCAATTTTCTAAAGCCAAATGCAGCTAAATATGATGCTTTGTATAAGTCAAAATTTCTTGGAGGTATCCCTCGGGCATAAACGAACGTTTTCATCCATGTTGATGATGCTACGCGGGGGACGTGGCAATAAATAAGTTTCAAGTCATCATTTACAAGAATGTTCGTGTACATCTGTAAATCCACAAGTCTTCTGTGTCCCGTGTAACCCGCCGATTTGCAGACTCTGATCATGTGACTGCTTCTATTCTTCATGACGTCTGCTGTGGCATCACTTCCTGTGTAACCATGGTAACAGTCGATGTCGGTGTCATGGCGACGGAACCCTGTCCATCCTTGAGAAATCCATCTCCTCGAAGTCGTCATGTTGTAGAAGTAGATCATCCTTTTACTCGGGAAACCTGGAAAATTGTTTTAAAAAAAGTTGTCAACTTTAGCTGTAAAATTTTACTCTACTGCAGACTCGGGGCTTCAGCGCATGCAGAGTCGGGTGGTAACTGAACTGACTCCTTTGACTTTCTGAAAAGCGACTCAGACTCCCTAGGTCTCCTGAATTACAACTCCGACTCCGCATTTGCACACAATTATTATATGGTCAACAGGGGGTAAAAAGTAATTCTACAATCATTCCATAGGATTTTGTTCATGAATACTTGTTAGGGAAGTTTTGTGTAAAATTTGAAGAAAAAATTTTATGTGTGACTTATTTGATGTGCCAATTGGTTTTCACTTGAGAACCCTAACAGAAATGGTATGAGGAGTTACAGTAGTTATATTTCTGAATCATGCCATAATTGAAAAATATTAGAAGTTTCATAAATTTAACACACCTCTGAGTTCCATGCCTTGCTTCAGAGTGAGAAATGTTGTGACAAGGGAGAACAGAACGATTATTGAGATCATATGATACAGCCTCTTTCCTAGCCAACCAATCAGGCGACAGGGTGATTGTGATGTCATCTTTCTCGCCTCTTCTTCATTCTGATGTCTGAAACAAACAATCAAGATCTCTAGCTCTAACAATGTACAGTAGAAGTATTGCTGGTCCCTCACAGTGTCTTCATGTAGCTCTTGTTGTACTATATATAATAATAGTGACATATTATTTTTCAAATTGTTAAATTACCTCTTAAAGGAATTGCAAGTCAAACCAGTTAGACACATTGCGTGGAATGCGATTGAAATATTTCTCAATGTTAAAAATCTTTGGTGATTGCATGTGATACGATACATTTGCATGACTATTGTGAGCAGTAAAAATCTAAAAATTTTATGGAAAATGTTGTCAATCAATGCGTGTCAGTCAAATATATTTTTCTGTGTTTGTTTAGAAATATCATCTGGTTCCTTGTTTATTTTTCCAAATATTTGAAAAAGGAAGAGAACACAAAATGATACACTGAAATATTGATGAATCTGCCTTTGAAGTATATTGAAAAAATCTATGTTAGGTCAATTGAATTGATGAAAAGTCTTATATTTTTTGTCTTGGCATTCAAGTAATAGTGTTTGAAATTAAATAATTGCACCAGTTCAGATATATTAAAAATATCTATGCAGTCTAGAGTAATCTCCAATTAGTGATGGGCACAATTCAGCTATGTGCAATTCAATTCAGTTTGGCGTTGTTACAGCCGAAAGATCTACATGCCCGATTTGCAAATTGGGCTGCTTTTTGCATGCCAGACACTAATATAGGTCTTTGTCACAATATCTACTCCCCTCACCATGCTATGCCAATATCCCTAACGAAGTATCCAAATAGTGCAACCATGCCACATTTTCTACTGAACTTTTCCAAAAGTTCTAATGTGCTATGTTGGAAACTTTGTCATAGTATATTGACAGCCATCTCTTCTACACCAAATAGTGACCAAATAGTGTCTCATGGTTAGGAACTATTTGGACACTATTTGTTAGAACTTTGAGCTGTCATGCACTGCCATCTCTTCTACAACAAAAGAGGGCACTTCAATGTAAATGAAGTGTAGCATGTATCCAGGGCCTCTGAAGTTGAAGCCCCCTCTGCTGGATATTTTGGAACCAAAAATAGGACCCGGAGAATAATTGGCAGCTGCCAAAGCTCCATACGGTTTGCCAAAGCTCCATACGGTCAGCCAAAGCTTAAGATGGAATATCATCTGATGAAATAGGGTCTGATGAAATATCCAAATAGCGTCTTGGGGGATATTTGACCTTTTCAAATATCCTCATAGTGCTATTTGGAATATCCGAAGTCTTTTGAAAAGCACTTTTGGATATTAGACACAATGGCAGTAGAGACATTGTCACAAGCAGGCGTCAGTGCAGTTCAATTCAATTCAATCGTTTAAGGAATGAATTCAATTCAATTCATAGAGGTATTGAATTAAATTCGTTTTGTCACATAACTTGTGTCTCAGAGATAAATTTTGCAAACAAGGTCCAGGTATATGGGGGATTTAGTAATAAAAATGTTATTTCATTGATCATAGAAATGTCAATAAACTTTATTAAAGTCTCTGGGTAAGATTCCTTGAGTCTGATGTTTGGCGGTGTTTCTTGGAGTCAGACACTTTTTAAAAAATATTAAAATATCCAAACTTGTATAAATTACTACTGCAAGAAGTGTTCGAAAACTCTGTGCTGATACTATACCATGATAGCTAGCACTCAGAAAACTGAAGGAGCATGCTGCATAGTGCATGCACAAGTAAAGATTTGATTATAAACCTTATCATCAATGTTGCTTGAATATAAGTGAAATAATGTACCCACCTTGCTTGTTCAGGAGCAGAATCCGCTGTAAATGATTCAACAACATTTGAAGAATCTAGAAATAACCTAACTTAAAACTGTTTCTTAAAAACTTTCACGCTCTGCTGCCTTTGTGTTTGGTGTGCCGTATTCGCTTGAATAACCATTCCCTATTTTACCTTTAAACCTACATTGCTGGTAACAGAGCTTCTATTTGAGATTATTTTTGATAGAAATATACTTCTTTTGCAAAAGTTTCAAGCAACCTTCAAATATTCACAGATAGGCTTTGTATTTTAGGGGAGACTACTATTAAAAGAACTATTTTAATAATTTTTGGAGGGTGACCCCCCCCCCCTCCTTACTTAAGCATGTTTTAAAAGTCCCTTAAATTTAGTCCTTAACAACTTTGAGTTGAGGAAATGTGTTTAAATTACTAAAAGAAACTTATTTATAGAATTTCTATTATATTTATTTTAAATAGACTTTTGTGTTGTTTCAATGAAGAATGAATGACGCTGTACTTGGTATCCATTTCTAAGCAGTTATCATTCTTATATAAATATTTGGTTTTCGCCTGACTTGTTTCATGTATATCATTTTCATGGAGTCTGTCTTCAGTGTAAATTTATTTGTAAATTATATTTGAAGGGGTTACTAGTCTCATTACGTGTTGAATTAAAACTTATAAAAAAAATTGAATTGTACTAGTATTGAAAGAATAATCACTGATTATAAATGTCATTTTGGGGAATTTAACTGTTTTGAAAAATTTTTTTTTTTTACCGAGTTTATAGTACCTTTAGTTTGGACCGTTAGATTTGAGAGCAGATTTTTTATGAGATCTACGTGTATGATCAAACTAAATGGAAAAGGAGCTATAGCTTCGTTGGGTCCCAGCCTTCCTGGTTCAATTCCCACTCAGGCCATATCATCAAGACCTATGTTGGACAGCAGTTTCTGTCATTCTTTGCCTCATTGCTTTGTCCTTCTCCTGACCTAATTATCCTCTCAAATTCTCAAACGCATAAATGTAGGATGTAAAGACCCAATCATCCATTCATAATTTCATAGTCAAGCTAAATAAATATAATTTTTATAAGGATTTTATCAAGTTCATAATGTCATATCATGGTAAAATCAGGTCAGATAGTGTATGGCCTTGTGTAGGATATTTATCCGTTTCCTAACTTTAGGGTACATTTTTGGAACCAATGTTTTTTTTATTCTATGATGTCCGTAGAACAAAACCTGAGTTGGTTCCATTTTTTTCTATGGCTCCTAAGGCGGCCATCTTGAAATCCAAGATGGCCGCCACTGAAACGCTATTTTTGGCAATAGCTAAACAATGGATTGACATAGAGATACAAATGAGGGGTCAAAATTGTGTAGTTTGAGCTGGAGAATTTAATGGTACCATGTTTTTTATTCCTAAGTGAAAAGAAAAATAAATTAATTTATATTGTTGGTATTTTCTTGCATGTATGAGGAACGTTTCAAAAGTTCTGACCACTCGTTCTGATGGACATTTCTATTCGAAGTAGCTAATGAAATTTTCACAGAATTAATTTCAGGTATTTTACTGTGTACTCTGAACAAATCTAACTTGTTGACTGTGTATAAATAACTTTTCTGTTGCCATGGAAATATAAGGTCAGGTAACCCAGGAAACCCCAATTTTCAGGCAAAACGAGCTTTCTCGATGTGTAAATAATTGTATAATTTACTTTATATGTGCAATTGATTATGACAAAAAAGTTTTTTTGACAGTCTGACACTATTTAAAAGTGTTCTCCATTACAGTTGGGGCCACTGTGAATTAGTTTAGCCCTTAGCTGAAGCAATTACCCGCTCCTCAAAACTGAGCTGTTCCCAAATTGTAGAAAAATCAGTGTACTTAACCCACATCATGATGAGTATCATTTCTTTCATTTCTGAACTGGAATATATGTAGTGTAGTGTTAGCAAAAGCCATGGAAGGCCAAAGCTGTCAACAAAGGCAAATGGAGTTGGGTTAGACCAAAGCTGTTAATTAATGAGCTGTCTCAGAGAAAATCATGCAGAGCCTGATTGATGACCGACTCGGAATTGGCTGAAACTTTCCACACATCAAGGTTCAGGTCTTCAAACATGCAAGTGATGGTCAAAAGTCCAAATTTCATTTTTTAAGGTTGTGCCACAGCATCTTGAAAAGAAGATGTTTTTCACTTAAAATTGACTAAAAATTCACTCCGAGCACCCATGAAATTGCATGTTTTTAAAGCCTCATTAAATCTGATAAACTGCTTATATAGTCATGTAAGTTTAAAAAGTTTGTCATTTGGAACCTTAAAAATGCAAAAAATTCTTTAAATAAATTTTCACATCATTCATCTGTTTTTGGCAGCTTGCCAAAAATTGGTCTTCGATGGATTTTTGAAAATTGTGAAAAACACCTTATGTTTAAGGGGGCTGTTCTCAATGCGCGACGCCTTTAGAAACCTGATTTAAAAAAAATAGGAATGCAGAACACTTGAATTTTACTAAATGGGTGTCCGTTCCATGGGATATTTTGTTGTAAAGTTGCAATAGGTGGTGCTAATTTTCGAATTTTTCATTAAAATGTGAAAAACTACGAAGTTTAACAGCATCTACTTAAAAGCCAGATATGAACATTTTTGGTTTAAACCACATTTTTTGGGTGAGAGAATTGCATAATGTCATTTTCTATGACACTTCAACCCAATCCAAGATGGCAGTTGAGCTGGAATTCAAAATGGCCGCCAAAAAGTAAATTGTAAGCAACTTTGCTCAAAATTTGGATAGAGGGACACTATGTTGGCTTCAAAGATGGGTTTAGGGACCTGAGATAGTCAGTTATGATATCAATTTTCATTTAACATCCAGCCGATCCAAGTTGGCATCCAAAATGGAATTCAAAATGGCTGCCGAAAGGTAAATATTACCTCTTTTCACTCATAAATGGGATTGATCGCCACTGTTTAGGCCCAAACATTGGTTTTTGGGGTCTGAGAATTCCATTATGATATCCAATATAGTCCATTTACATTTTCCTACCAAGATGGTGTCCAAGCTGCAATTCAAAATGGCCGCCAAAGGTGTATTTCACCTCATTTTGCTCCTAATTGGGATTGATCACCACTATTTTGGCCCAAACATTGGTTTAGGGGGGTCTTAGAATTCAATTATGATATCCAGTATAGTCCATTTACATTTTCCTACCAACACAGTGTCCAAGCTGCAATTCAAAATGGCCGCCAAAGGTGTATTTCACCTCTTTTTGCTCCTAATTGGGATTGATCACCACTATTTTGGCCCAAACATTGGTTTCGGGGGTCTTAGAATTCAATTATGATATCCAGTATAGTCCATTTACATTTTCCTAACAACACAGTGTCCAAGCTGCAATTCAAAATGGCCGCCAAAGGTGTATTTCACCTATTTTATCTCCTAATTGGGATTATTCACCACAGTTTGGGCCCAAACATGGGTTTTGGGGGCCTGAGAATTCCATTATGATATCCAGTATAGTCCATTTACATTTTCCTACCAAGACAAAGAATTTGATTATGATATCCTTTTTCATTTCATTTAATCCAAATTGACATTCAAAATGGAATTCAAATGGCCACCACAGGTATATTTCGCTTATTTTTGCCTTTTGTCATGATGCAGCTTCATCAAGTGTAAACAATGAAAGCATGAAAGTTTTATGGTCCATAAAATATTTCACAGGCGAAATGACAACTCAAAGTATTACTTTCCAGTGGTTACACTAGTCATAATGATACCCTACCTGGAATTTCATGTCCCTCCTCTTGAATATAAGATTGTAATTGGCCAAAATCATCTCAGATTGCATGCAGCCTTTGACATCCAAAACACATTTGTTTTGCAAAAACCGGATAGTGGCGTTTTGCAAAAACCGGTTGTTGGGATGGTAGGTAGTAGTGGTAGTAGTTTGGTTTTCCCTGGACTCCGAAGAGGGAGGAGTTGGACATAAACAAACTCCAGACTGCCCTGCCACCTACCAGGCAGAGGAACAAATTGATCAAATTAAGGCCCGAGGACACGGCACATGCATTGCACGCTATTTTTTTTTTAATCTCAGCTGACCAAGCATTCCTTCTTTAGAAGCAGGAATTCAAAATGGCCATCAAAATGTAAATTCTAATTTCCTTTGCTTTAGTCTTGAATCTTCAAAAAAATTAGTCTTGAATCTTAGTAGGGATACAGCTGAATTGTTTTTGGTGCAAAGATGCATTTTTAGATTCTAAGAATTCAATTTTGATATAAATTACCATTTAATCATTACCTGATCCAAAATAGTTTAAAAAAAATTGAATTATGGGTGCCAAAAAGTAATTTCTTTGTAGTTTACCTCCTTAATGAGACAGAACCGCACTTTTGAGGCATCAACTTGCATTTTGCGAGAATTAGAAATGAAACAAGATATCAATTTTTATTTTACCTCTTACTTCCATCCAATACAAGACGGCATCCATGACGTAATTGAAAATGATTGCCAAAAAGTGAAGTCTACCTTTGCTCCTAATTGAGATGAATTGTTCTGTACTTATGGGTCCAAATGACCAAATCTGAAGTATTGTCCAACTTAGAATTCCCAAAGTGGTAGCTGAAAATGGAGTTTTATCTATATTTGGATAGAGCCTACCTTTCTAAATATAAAAAGTAGAATTCAACATCAGTGAATTGAATATTGTGTCAACCCAATCCAAATTTAGCATATCTGAGCTGACTTTCTTTTAAGTAGAAAAAAAAAAAGCTAAAGAAAACTATATTTACCATTAATAGGGCTAGAGCTCCTATTTTGGAGTCAAACAGAGCATTCAGTTCCAACTTTACAGAAACCCAAGTCCAACATGGTTTTTGGACAGGGCCTGGAATGTTACAATTTTACAACCAAAAGTACAAACTGATTAACTAATTAGGCATGCTATACAGGTGCCAGAAATGGTCACAAATTGAATTCCCATACCTCAAACATCCGGAAGCAAGATAAGTTACATCCCAAGTAGGTCAAATTTACTACAATGTATAAGTGGCAATTCTGAATTCTACCTTAGCACTATCTTGGATCAGGTTATAAGGAAAAGAGCATGATTGTCAAAATTAAATAGTAAGACCAAAAAAATCCATGTTAGGCACGCAAAATAATGCAACTACATCTCAATTAGGAGCAAACTGATAGACATAAATATTATTTTACAGCAGCTTTTTCACATTTGTGACCTGCTGCACCAAATGAGTTCAAAGTAGGCAATTTATATTTCCCAGAAATGAGCAAAATGTGTTAAAAGGTCATATTTTAATGTTTTTTAGCTGTTGGTACCTATTTCTAGCAAAAGATGTTTCCTTTGAAAAATTAAGACCATTTTATGAGAAATTGATTTTAAATTATCTAAAATTGGGTCTTCTCCTTGATTTTTTTAGTTCTTTCATTACAAAGGCGGGAAATTTTCTGAAAGTTTCGTGTTGCGCATCATCAATGTTTCAGGTTCCATATCTTTGGGTTGGATGGAGATATCAAAACATGAACCATCATTGCAAAGCCCATTTCCAGTAGAATAAAGTCATTTTCACAACTAAATATGACAAGAGGCCGACTTTGAACCCATTTTGGTGGAGCAGGTCACATTTGAATTCTGTTGTGGATGATAACTTAGACTGGGGTGATTGGGAGTAGTCAAAGAAAAAATGGACTGCATAATTGACTTCTCAGATCCCCACGTTTGGACCTGAACAGCGCAGATCGATCCCAATTAGGAGCAAAAATAAGAGAACCATTTTGGTTTCAGCTTGGACACCATCTTGGATCGGATGGAAGAAAATGAATATTGATAACATTATTCAACTTCTCAGACCCAAAAAACCCATATTTCGACCGAAATAGGTAAAAAATACCCCCAAAACTACCGCCACCATCCGGTTTTTGCAAAACACCACCATCCGGTTTTTGCAAAACAAATGTGTGTTGAATGTCAAAGGCTGCATGCAATCTGAGATGATTTTGGCCAATTACAATCTTATATTCAAGAGGAGAGACATGATATTCTTGGTAGTGGCAAGTAATACTATGAGTTGTCATTTTGCATGTAAAATGTTTTAGGGACCATAACAACTTTCATACTTTCATTGTTTACACTTGACAAAGCTGCATCATGACAAAAGGCACGATGCGACCTCGGACACGAAGACGAATATCATAATTGAATTCTCAGACCCCAAAAACCCATGTTTGGACCCTCATAGGGCAGTTCCATCCAAATTATGAGCAAAAATATGCGAAGTATACCTGTGGTGGCCATTTTGAATTCCAGATTTGAACGTCAACTTGGATTAAATGAAATGAAAATGGATATCATAATCAAATTCTCAGAGACGCCAAAACCCATGTTTGGGCCCAAACGGCGGCGATCAATCCCCAAGTAGGAGCTAAAATCGGTGAAATACACCTTTGGTGGCCATTTTGAATTACAGCCTTGACACTGTCTTGGTAGGAAAATGTAAATGGACTATACTGGATATCATAATGGAATTCTAATACCCCAAAAACTCATGTTTGGGCCCAAACTGTGGTGATCAATCCCATTTAGGAGCTAAAATAGGTGAAATACACCTTTGGCAGCCATTTTGAATTGCAGCTTGGACACTGTCTTGGTAGGAAAATGTAAATGGACTATACTGGATATCATAATTGACATCTAAGACCCCCCGAAACCAATGTTTGGGCCAAAATAGTGGTGATCAATCCCAATTAGGAGCAAAATGAGGTGAAATACACCTTTGGCGGCCATTTTGAATTGCAGCTTGGACACCATCTTGGTAGGAAAATGTAAATGGACTATACTGGATATCATAATGGAATTCTCAGACCCCAAAAACCAATGTTTGGGCCTAAACAGTGGCGATCAATCCCATTTATGAGTGAAAAGTGGTGATATTTACCTTTCGGCAGCCATTTTGAATTCTATTTTTGATGCCAACTTGGATCGGATGGATGTTAAATGAAAATTGATATCATAACTGACTTTCTGAGGTCCCTAAACCCATCTTTGAAGCCAACATAGTGCCGCTCTATCCAAATTTGGAGCAAAGTTGCTTACAATTTACTTTTTGGCGGCCATTTTGAATTCCAGCTCAACTGCCATCTTGGATTGGGTTGAAGTGTCATAGAAAATGACATATTGCAATTCTCTCACCCACAAAAATGTGGTTTAAACCAAAAATTTGCATAGTAGATGCTGTTTAACTTTGTTGTTTTTCACATTTTAATGAAAAATTCGAAAATTCGCACCACCTATTGCAACTTGACAATAAAATATCCCACGGAACGGACATCAATTTAGTAAAATTCAAGTGTTCTGCATTCCTATTTTTTTTAAATCAGGTTTCTGAAGGCGTCGCGCATTGAGAACAGCCCCCTTAAACATAAGGTGTTTTTCACAATTTTCAAAAATCCATCGAAGACCAATTTTTGGCAAGCTGCCAAAAACAGATGAATGATGTCAAAATTTATTTAAAGAATTTTTTGCATTTTTAAGGTTCCAAATGACAAACTTTTTAAACTTACATGACTATATTTGCATTTTATTAGATTTAATGAGGCTTTAAAAACATGCAATTTCATGGGCGCTCGGAGTGAATTTTTAGTCAATTTTAAGTGAAAAACATCTTTTTTTCAAGATGCTGTGGCACAACCTTAAAAAATGAAATTTGGACTTTTGACCATGAATTACATGTTTAAAGACCCAAACCTAGATGTGTGGAAAATTTTAGCCAATTCCGAGTCGGTCATCAATCAAGATCTCTGGATTTTGCATGATTTTCTCTGAGACAGCTCATTAAGGCACATGAAGTTGGGTTTGGATCCCAAGGTCCTTGAGAATGCTTGGTGGCTGTGAATTGTTTCAGCCAGAGCATGGGGGAAACTCTAGCACTGTGGGGCAACTGACAAAGTGGCATTGGCACTGAAAATGTGGCATTGGCACTTGTGTCAGCTGATCAGTTTGATATATGGCAAAAAGTTTGGAATGTTATGGAGACTAGAAGCCTATTAGTATTACTAACGCTTTTTCTAGTATCAAAAGAAGATATTTGTGCTTTCATTATGTAATATGATTATGTTCAACAGGCTACTGATAACACATAAATATAAATGAAAAATTAATATCTATGATGTAGGTGTTCAATGGTCCAGGTAGGCTCATAGGAATGATCTGACATGTCATCCTTCCTGTTGTACACACCAGTGCCGTAATAGCAATACGAAAATATGACAATATACCAAGTATATTACATATATACATGAACTAATATATTGCAATGTCTCAGAGAAAGTCCGGTGCCTCACCACAACTCACACGCAAGCTCATGTTTCAACTTGGCCACAATATCTTGAAGTTCAATCGTAGGAACTGGACCATGTTAATATGATTGGCCTAAAGTACCTAAAAAGATTATGTACATGTAGCTGTGGATCGACCAGTGCATATGAAAATGGTTATGCAAGCAAACACATTTGTCTTTCACAGGCTTATGTGTTTGAGAGGCAGCAGGATATTTTGAGTACACCTAAATGCCCATTCACTGGATGCTTTGTAATGGAAGAATCAGATTCTGATGGAGAATATGGTGCCAAGACGTCAATGCACAGATGAAATGTATCTAATCTGTGTGTCAATGTTCCACAAAAACCTTAAAGTGATGCTGAATTTGTATTCACAAAGAACTTGCAGAAATTGAAGACAGAAGCTGTAGTGATCTACAGCTCTACTTCACATGTGACAGAACAAACATCTGACTTCACAATCTAAGGGATCAACAAATGATTTTCTGAATCCAAAACAAGATCTCTACTCTGCAAGACCAGTGGATATCATCTATGGGAAAGAATCATCTGACTTGAAGTGAGTCATTTGATGCGTCTTCTTTCTTTGCAAACTGGGAGTCAACTTGACTCTGTCAAGTAATTTGTCCTCAATTATGTAGAAAGTCTACATCTATTTGCGACTGTGAGGGAACAGGCTACAATATTTCATTGGACATTCTGTATTTCATGCCTATACAGTATACACACTTGTATTGTACATCTAGCCCAGTCTGTTGAGTTCTGCACAGCATGGACCTGATAGACAGCTGTCCTAGTGGCCAAGATGCCATTTGATTCCAAATTTCAACTTGAATTTTGTCAGTCTGCAGTCTCATCACATTCACCTGCCTGTAGTGTGTAGTGGACTGGTTTTCAGTTGGGTAATTGCATTTTTCTAGACCTCTATGGACTGCTCTCTTTTACACAATTGCTGCACCCTTTAAAGTCACTCTCTACCCACATAGTTACGTTAAAAAGGAAAAATTCAAATTCAGAACAATTGATGACACCCAGAAGACAAGACCTAGATAAGTTGGAACAATTCTGTTACAAGTTCAAGCACTATACATGTCTGTGACAGACTCAGCTGGTTCTGAATGGGGACTAAGATCTCAGAATAAAATGACATAAATATCCATATAAAACAGTGACTAAATTCCTGGCCAGTTTCTCTGGAAAATAAAAACAGTATGTATGCAAGGTAAATACATGCCAAGACTCTTATACAGATGATCTTCTCAAATAACCACTGAATTGCAAGCTCCAATCTGATATGGTTATTCAGCACTTGTACATGATAAGAGCAGCCAACATCCGAGCAAAGATGCTGAATCAGATTCGTTTCGGCAAAAAGTAGTTTCAGACTTTCGGTACACCCCCAATGCTGATAGGGAGATAAACATAAGGGATATCCTGGATGTGATGAGAATGGCTCCACAGAGATCAAACTTTCTTCTGACACCCAACTGATCAACCCCACACATTCAATCATCCTGTCATCACCAGGGCTTCACCATTATTAAATGACCAATAAAGTGGTGCCAGAAAACAATGAGTGAATTATCCTGATCATAGAGCAGTGTGGACTCCATATATATATTGAAGTTTAAATGGTCTCCAGTAAGCTGAGCTAGGGGAACCTATGTTGAGAAGGAAACCGTCTCTCAAACACCTCTAGGTAGTTGCCGGTTCATACAGGAGACAATGGGGCTGTTGTTCTCCATTGTGGTATAATTCCAGCTCCTTCAGCTGGTGTATCACAGCAGCATGACAGTAGCGTGACTAATTCTAACCAATTTTGTGAAATACAGCAAAGTCATCAGCAGCTGATAACAGTTCCCTAATTTCTCTGGAGCCTTTGGTTCTTTTCCTCATTTGTAATAAATGGAGGATTAGAACTTTGGAATAAGAATTAAATGAACAATCAAGAAAAGAGGGTAGTACTTGTAACCACTGTAGGCTGGCCCAATGCACCTGCATAGCTTTAAGAAAGCTATTCCCCAAAATATAGGTCTGCCAAAATTTATAGAGAAAATTCAGTGAGATAACATTATTTAACTGGTTTTCAGTAGTAATCATAAGAATGATTTTTAAAATGTTGAATGTTCATACATGAGTGTCTGCAAGGCAATCTTTGGTTTTTCTAAACAAATTGTAAAATGGGTTTGCAGGTTTCAGTTCTTTCTCCTGCTTCTTCAGTCCCATCGAGGACTACAAACCAAATTTATTAAAAAGTGTATGAAGCATTGTTGCTCTAAAACCATCTGGCATGGTACAAAGCATAACAAAGCAAAAAAATTATTCTTAACCAACTAATTTGAATAAAGTCTATACCCCAGCATGACGGTAATGACTCGGCACTAGAGTAATGAAGGTTGATGTCATTAAAGCTGAATATTGCCATTATTATCAGACAATATTCTGAAAGCCAAATATTATTGACATAGTCAACCAAACTGTGTATATACAGCATCATTAAGAAACAACCCTTGAAAGCAACAAAGTTGGACCAAATGAAAATCTCAGACAAGAAGCAAAACAGTGCAGTCGAACCAAAGACAAAAGGAGCTTTGGAAAAAACTCCACTACAGCTTCTGTTATTGTGTTATCAACATTCATAGACTTAGAATCAATTAATTATCCATAACAACCTGATAACACAGTGATTTTACAAGTCTGACAAAATACAGTCATTCAAGTCCGAATAGTTTCGCATCCATGAATCTGTAGCGTAATGTTTAGTGCCGACTTGGTAGAAAAATTACTAATAATATTTACTTTTTCGCTTTTTGCTTCATTAATGAGTGAAATAAATGGTACCTTTGCATTTGTCAGCTCAAACTACACAATTTAGACCCCTCATTTGCATCTCTATGTCAAATAGTTCTTGAGTTATGGCCAAAATAGTGTTTCAGTGGCGGCCATTTTGGATTTCAAGATGGCCGCCTTAGGAGCCATAGAAAAAAATGGAACCAACTCAGGTTTTGTTCTGTGGATATCGTAGATTTAAAAAAACATTGGTTCCAAAAATGTACCCTAAATTTAGGAAACAATACAAATGGCCCTATACTAAGAGGGAATCATTTATTATTCTGTTAATTTTGCACTTGATGTCTGACATATATATGCTTTTTTTTTCAAGTTGCAATACATAACCTACAAAGTAAAGACATTATATCAGTTAAACCAAATTTCTATTCTCAAAACAAATAATCTTTTTTTTAATTTTTGTTTTGTGCTTTGACCGGTTTTCTTCTGCTTTTTAAGAATTTTTCTTCCTTGGTAGGCCAACTATTTCAAAATATTTTATTTTCTCTTCTTTTTCCTCCCAGCATAATTGTATTAAACTTCTTTTTTTTTTGTGATTTTGCAGCTCTTTTTTCCCCAATATAAAATTTGGGGGTGGCAGTGCAGTGTTTCTCTCAAGTACTGGTGGCGACACCTGCGTGGTGTTGCCAGAAAGTATGTCATGACCCTTGACCTCTATTGACACAGTTTCAGTTTCTAGGACATGCTGACATGTTGTGCTCTACAACCTAGGTGAAAAGTTGCAGTTTTTGTCCCAATCTGCTGTCTTAACATGGCGACAGTGGTTGTTATAGGTGGGGGAGCTAGTGGGGTGGCTTCTGCCTACTATTTGAGCAAGTTTGCTGCTGCTGGGAGTTTGAGGAAGGTGAGTTTGCTGACATTTTGTCATTGTGTAGTGATAGATGTGTATTGTAGTTGTGTAAGACTGTATGTCATAACAAATTAGTGTCTACATGATTTTCAGATGTATCATTGAGAATATTCTTGTCTAGACTAATTATATTTATGGTATCTATCTGATCTGCCTACCGTGCAGTGGCGTATTTGGGGGGCCCAGGCCCAAAATTAACATGAAAGAGATAGGAAACACCCTGGAGCGCCCCGTATTCACCCTATGTAATACCTCCTCCCTCAGGCCATTTCTAGATCCGCCCCTGTGCCTACATACCAATTGCTCTGTCCTGGGTTTGAGCCTTGTGGGGTCACTGGATGATCACCTGGACCTATGTTGGACAACAGTTTCAGTCATTCTTTGCTTCATTGAGCACAGTGTCATTCTCGTATATATTTTGCAGGTTGTCTTGCTGGAAGGCAGTTCCCGTCTGGGAGGCTGGATTCAGACAACACAACATAACGATGGTGCAATTTTCGAGCATGGACCAAGGAGCGTTCGGGTGGCTGGGCCATCTGGGAAAAATACTCTGGAATTGGTAATTATGTTATTATAAAACTAATGCAATTTTCCGAAAGATTTTAATTTCATGTAGCTTACTGTTATACAACTGTTTTATTTGTTGTTAGGCTAGGTTTAAAAAACAACTTATTGCAAATCTGCAATTCATCCCTGGGGTAGCTGAGACAGCGCGAAGCAAGCTGGCGCTGAGATGACATAGGCTATTATATCAGACATTTGTTGGTTTTTCAATTTCCGAGGCGAATAACTTTATAACTACACATTTCCTGCAGATCCCCTTTGGCGAATGTTTAGAAAACATCTTTATCTCAATCTTTCAATCAAAAACGGGACACATACCGCGAGGATTACTAGTGTTTCATCGCTGTAAACTCCATGCATTTTTGTCAACTTTCTCTCCCTTCTCAAGCGCGACATTTGCCGTGATGCCATAAGGGCTTCCCCGAGGCCCCTACGGGGATTCCTTCATTCGTGGGGCACTGATGGGGGGAACAGATCAAGGGAAATGGTCAGTTCTCAATTCTGGCGGGAAGGCATGGACAGCAGAGGTGATCAGGCCCAGTACTGGTCCTACAGTCTGTGTGAAGCATGCTGGAGGAGGTGTCCAACTTATCATGGCCCTTCATGAGTCTGAGCCAGGAAGGAGGGGACAATTAATAGATGAAAAAAAAAGTAAAAATACCAGGGTAGCAACTTTCACTAAGGGGGGGGGGGGTGTGACCATTTAATATCAAGGGGGCTTGGAATTCTTTTTTTTTTTTTAAATATTATAATGAATAAATTCTTTTTGAAATAAATAATTTCTGGTAGGGGTATTGATTTGGGACTGCAAGTTTTTGCTACTTGGCGCTCAAAATAAACAATCACTGCTGCCGTTTCTGTGAAATCAATTAATTCCCACTGAGGATAACATCAAGCCCCCTGGAAATTAAATTGTTACCCCCTAATGTGATGGGTGATCAAACCCCAAGTTATATGACATCTGGCTGGAGATTGAATTTATAATAAATAAATATATCTATCTATCTATCTATAAGCGCAGGCTGCAAAATGATCAGAAGTTATATGTCTAAAACTTATCTAAAACTTTAATTTTTTTAAGGTGTACCACAAAGTTTCTTATGCCACACCAAATTAGTTTTATGGAGGATTGAATCACCACTGTACAACTGTGAAATCAAAATGATTTCTAATTTATTTGGTATTCGCATAGATCACAAAAGTCTGGCAATATAATTTGATGATCATCGTGTGTAAATGACCAAAGATACAAGACTATAAAATCATGCATGCACACTATATTAAGCAGACATTAAGGTTGTAGATTGATGAAAGAACAGGATTGAAACACAAAAATTATAATGTTGTCTGATGCTGTATTCAAGATAAGACTCAACAAAATCATTTTGTTATTTCTCATCAAGGCAGTGTCTGCTTAACCCAGTTTCAATAGAAACTTAATTATTATTAATTTCATCATGTTTAATTTTGGTTTGGTCAAATATTACTTTTTTCCTCCCATCAAGCAAGTAAAATTGTAAACTTTCCTGACTAATCAAAAAATGTTATGGAAAGAACAGCATGGTTATTGAAATGAATGATCTCAGGATCTTGACATTTTCGACAGTAGCAGCTTAATCTGAAGCTAAAGTTTTGATCTCAGAAACCTGTAAATTTTCATGAACATACCCAACGGCAACTGCTAAGGTTGTGCAAAATTTTAGCTCGATATATTGAGAGAAAGTACTATTTTTGAGCCATTTTGCGATGTTGCGTTTTTAATGGCGCTCAGTGTATCTCCATTACACAATAGGTGGCGCAGCTCCAAAAATGGCCGAGAACTCAATTTTTCAAAACGGATGTCTATTTGAAAGCTCTGCCCAGTGATGGAAATGGAAAATTTTCGTCAGAGGAGCTCTCAGCTCGTTTTGCTGCGACTCACCATTCCAAAGTTTTGAAATAGAAAGAATTCTCCAACCAGAGCACAATTTTGGCTAGAAATACCGTTAGGACTGAAAAAGTAGCATGATAATTATAAGTTCAGCACTGACTGATAGGGGGAGCTGTAACAGGGTAAAGCTCCCACTGTTTTTTGGTCAAGGGAGCTCAGCTCCCCCGAGCTCCCCTCATTTCCATCACTGGCTCTGCCACAGGGAACTGACTCAGCAATAAGTGCTGAATCTGGTTTTGCAGAACCCATTGGAGAGTAAACCATTTTTCTTCATTTTATCTTGAGCTAAGCGTTTAAAATCCGAGCAAAGGTATTCAACTGAAGCTGCAGAGGTCAACAGCACGTCTATTCTGATCTTTGCTGATTGTGTGCTGCATTGGCATATTATGTGAATTTACAGGTTTTAAGAATTTGGACCTGTTAAAGGACATCAGGTGAAACTGTAAAACCAGTTTCAGCACTTATTGCTGAGTCAGATTCGTTTGGCAGAGTTGTCAAATAGACATCCGTTTTAAAAAATTGAGTTCTCGGCCATTTTTGGAGCTCTGCTATCTATTATGTAATAGAGATATATCAAATGTGACACCAGAAACTGAAAATATGGGGCATGCAATTGTTCTGATAACCATAATATCAGACATGTAGTTGCAAAACGTGACAAAACCAGACGAAAATGCATTTCTCAAAAAGTTAAAAAATCACCCTATATTTCAAATGGTCATATCTCCATGAGTTTTGACAGCACAGACTTCAAATTATGCCCAAGTGCCTTTAACCTCAGATAGGACAACATCTGAGAATCTTTTCAATTTTTTCCCAGATGATGACCTGGAGACCCCTGGTTGATTTGGCATGGAATCTCTTTGATTTTGCCCAGAGAATATTTGCCGCTGTTTGTAGGATTTTTAGAAAAAAAATTAATTAGAACAGTGAGAGGGAAGGAGCAGTGAGAGGGAAGGGGGAGTGAGAGGGAAGGGGGAGTGAGAGGGAAGGGAGAGTGAGAGGGAAGGGGGAGTGAGAGGGAAGGCACAGTAAGAGGTAAGGAGCAGTGAGACGTAAGGAGCAATGTGAGGGAAGGAGCAGTGAGAGGGAAGGGAGGGTGAGAGGGAAGGGGGGGGGGGTGAGATTGAAGGGGGGGTGAGAGGGTAGGGGGAGTGAGAGGGAAGGGGGGTGAGATTGAAGGGGGGTGAGAGGGTAGGGGGAGTGAGAGGGAAGGGGGGTGAGAGGGTAGGGGGAGTGAGAGGGAAGGGAGAGTGAGAGGGAAGGGAGAGTGAGAGGGAAGGGGGAGTGAGAGGGAAGGGGGAGTGAAAGGGAAGGAGCAGTAAGAGGTAAGGAGCGGTGTGAGGGAAGGAGCAGTGAGAGGGAAGGAGCAGTGAGAGGGAAGGAGCAGTGAGAGGGAAGGGGGGGGGGTGAGAGGGAAGGGGGAGTGAGAGGGAAAGAGCAATGTGAGGGAAGGAGCAGTGTGAGGGAAGGAGCAGTGAGAGGGAAGGGGCAGTGAGAGGGAAGGGGCAGTAAGAGGTAAAGAGCAATGTGAGGGAAGGAGCAGTGTGAGGGAAGGAGCAGTGAGAGGGAAGGGGCAGTGAGAGGGAAGGGGCAGTGAGAGGGAAGGGGCAGTGAGAGGGAAGGGGCAGTGAGAGGGAAGGGGCAGTGAGAGGGAAGGGGCAGTGAGCGGAGGGGATCAGTGAGAGTGAAGGAGCAGTGAGAGGGAAGGAGCAGTGAGAGGGAAGGAGCAGTGAGAGGGAAGGGGCAGTGAGAGGGAAGGGGCAGTGAGCGGAGGGGATCAGTGAGAGGAAAGGAGCAGTGACAGGGCAGGGGCACCCAATGATCTGTTCTACCAATTATCTGTTATGAAGCAGTCACCCGGCTGGCTGGCAGACTCTCAGCTAGGATGCTCCCAGCTGGCAAAGTTGTAAGCTTGGATCCAATTTTTGGCATCCAACCGATGAAATTTGCAGTCAGGCAATGAGAAAGCAGTTGAGGTGGCTGGCTGGGAAAAAAATGATTTATATCAGCTGGCTGGGAGGTGATGAATGACGCTTGGGCTGGCTGGCAACCCAGCTGGCAGCATAACAGATATTTTCTCCCAGTTGCATAAAAAAAATGAATCTAAGTGTCACAAAAGATGTGCAACCAGGAGGTGACACTGATGTGGGCATTATAATAACACACTGTCGTGAGGTGCCCCTGACAGGGAAGGAGCAGTGAGGGGAAGGGGTAGTGAGGAAGGGGTAGTGAGAGGAGGGGGGCAGTGAGTGGGAAAGAGAAGTGAGAGGGAAAGAGCTGCGAGAGGAAAGGAGAAGTGTGAGGGAAAGAGCAGTGAGATGGAAGGGTAGTGAGAGGGAAGGAGCAGTGAGAGGGAAGGGGTAGTGAGAGGGAAGGGGTAGTAACCCCATCCTGATGCATACACAGAACTCCTTGAACAGTGACAGGACTCACAGGAGAGTGGTCCTAGTCTTTAAAGAGGTCTTAAAATTACAGAATTATAGAAATCTTCCAGGAATGCAGAAATCCTACAAGATATTTCATAATGGCAGACTTGTGCGGAAGAACTGCACAATTCTTGTAGAAGAACTGCACGATTTACCTGCAGAGATTTCTATGGGAACTTGCAGAATTTAATAATTCAAACTGGAAATTCCAGAATAGTGACTATTTTTACAGATTCCTGAAATATGCGGACTTCTGCAGATTTCGCAGTTTTCCCAGAGAAGTACAGAATTCCTGCAAAAACTTGCACAGATGCCAAACTGCAGAATTTCAGCTGGAATACGGAATTTTTTTCGCACCTTGCAGAAAAGCAGAATTTTTGTAGAAACATATAGAGGTGCATTCATTAATTTTCTGCAGAAATACAGACACACCCTATGTAATATTAATACTCATTTTGTTTTATGCAGTCTGCAATTATTGTGGGAACTTTGTACTTCGGCAAATATTTGCAAACTTTTTGTATTATACAATTTCCTGCAGGCATTGTGCAAAGAAGCAGTGAGAAGGAAGGAAAAGTTGGTGGGAAAGAAAAGTTGTGGGGAAAGAGTGAAAATTCTGCAATTTCCCCAAGAAATCTACACTTACACAATGAGAGTATAATTTCTTTCTGCAGTTCTGCAGCAGTTTTGCATGTAGCTGCATGATTCTGTAGGAAGCTGCAACATTTCACAAATTATGCAGCCACCTGCAGAATTCTGCAAACTCCTAAAACACATCTTGCAGTTGTGTAGGTCATTATCTTGCACAGTTGTCTTCATGAAATCTTTTGCAGTTGTCTTCATGCAATATCTTGCAGTTGTGTAGATGCATTATCTTGCACAGTCATCCACATACAATTATATCTTACAGTTGTGTAGATGTGTTATCTAGCACACTTGTCTACATGCAAAATGTAGCAGTTGTGTAGATGCACGATTTTGAATGCAGACAAGTGTGTTTGATAGCGCTTCTGCTGTTCTGCACAAGTGCAAGATCTTGCTTGCGCACCAGCAATGTGCCAGTTATACATATATACTCTAGTGCACTAAGTAAATGTGCAAGATGTTGCAATATAGCTAGAACAGTGGCGGTGAAGGTTGGTTCTCTATAACCAGAAAATAATTAAAGATCATCAGAAGAACTTACTCTGAAACCTGCACCTCAACTGGAGTTTTTTTTACACTTCAGCAAAGAGTTCCACAGGAAATTTTAGAAGTGCATAATTGCCACTGCAGGAAATTATAATTGTTCATAATTCCCACAGAAGTACAGGATTCCTTACATAATTCTGTTGGCAGTCTTGTTTCCAAGCTCCTTAAGGCTAGAGAATTGGTGGTCCTCTTGTCACTCCAGCATTACTGAACAGTTCCTGCAGAAAAAATGGTACTTGTGTAGGAATTATGCAACTTTGGAGGTTTTCTGCACCTCTGTTACTTCCTCCAGCTTTGCAATGTATCTGCATCAATTTCAGAACTCTTAAACTAAGGTCTTTCCGTAACCCAGGAAACATTGATTTGAGGGTGAGAGGGTCGGGTGTTTTGCCGGTCCTCTGACAGCTGTTGCATATCTTTAGCAATTTCTGCAGCAAAATCTGCATACTTCTACAAAAAGTTGCAGAATGTTGCAGTTTCCAGCAGATTTATACAAAAAGCTGCAGAATTCTGCAGCTGGTTGTAGAAGTGTAGGCTTCATATTTTGCTGCAGAAACTGCTAAAGATATACAGCAGCTACACAGGACCATCAAAACCCAAAACGTGCTGACCCCCTCACCCCAAAATAAATGTTTCCTCGGTAGCCACAAGACCTTGATCTTAGACTTCTGAAATTGATGCACATACATAGTAGGGCTGGCCCTTTTTCAACTTTTTTTGAAAAGTCCTGCTCCCTCATTCTAATATGAGGCCTTTAGGTCTTAGAAACCACCTAATACCAAAATTTTGCAAATTTGATGAAAAAAACCCAGGCCCCTGGGCCATTTTAGAAATTACGTTTTAGACAATAAGAAAAAACGCAAAAAATACCTCTATCGTGAGAACTAAAGCAGATAGAGACATGATATTGACACCAAAATCTCCGGAATACCCAAATTTATATTCATCTTCAATACATTTTAGGGCCCTTAACCCAATACTTTTTGAGTTATTGACAAAAAACCATATTTCTGCCTTTATTTTCATGAAAATCGTCAGCAAAAATACAATTAATTGTGTATATCACTGATGATAGGTACCTGCTGGGCCTGTGTTTACCTCCAGTATATATTATGTAATATGAACATTTATTTTTGTTGTTATTAGCACAAAATTGCTATCAATTAGTTATTGTGAATTGAGTATTACATGCATTATTGACATCAAACCACTGCCTCGTTCAACCAAGTAGCTCAAAAAGTAAGAGGAGTTGCATTCTTACAAAAGTTACAAAAGGATCTGCCCTTACTGTAATTTGTGTCCAATATGCTGCTAAAGCAGCTCTAGCTGTTATCAGAAATTATGTGTGTAAGTGTCTGTAAAATAATTGGTTATTTTAGGGAGGTATGCTTAGTGGATGGTTTACTCAGGACTCAGGAGTCTGCCTTCATCGGCAGTGAACAACAAGAACTGGCACATTTTGTGGACCTGCAACAATGAGATGGAACTTGAGAAGGGTAAATTAGTGCAATACAACATCAAACATTTATGCCATTAGTCTTCTGAAGTTGTTCTTGTGGTTCATTAATTTCTGCTTGTGAAAACTAAGGAATGAACTGACCAACCGAAAATATTTAGAAAATGTTTTATTTAAGATCCTGAGAAATGTCAAGAAATATGAAGCCAATGAACCCTTAATGAATGAGAATATAACATATTGTTATCTGTTGTGGATAATATGGTGAATGCCATTAGGTATTTTAGTATAGACTACAAACTCAGGGCCATTTAACAGGGGTCAATGACAAATAAATCCTGAGAGACTAAATTGACAGACGATTTAGCAACAATCTTTGTTTCATATGAGATAATCCAAAGCATGAGTATGGTGATGGCATAACTGAAGATAATTGATTATAGATCAAGAGGGTCCCAATGAATGGTATATAATTTTAAAAAGGGTGCACTCAGCCATGAGACACTGACAGTCAGTGATAAAAGCAATTATTATATCACAGATGTTCATAAGAAGAGAGAATTAAAAATTTGCCAATGAAAGAAATAATTAGCAATCCAGCGAAAAAGTGGCTTGTGACTGTGAATCAGCTCTTTGTTTATCAATTCTTGGCATTGTTTTGCAATATAATTCAAAAGCTTTAAATACTGAATGAAAAATATCCTAACCAGAGTGGGCAATCAGCATTATACCATACATATAGACTGCAAAGTCAGTGCAGAAACTCACTAGTTAACTAGTTAGAATAATGTTATGCATACAAATTCTATCACTGGAAAGATATAGATTATTCATTTTATTAGGAATAATTCAAACATTAGAAAATTAAAATGTGAATGTTACAACTGTAAGCTGCACTAATTTACCCTTTTCAAGTCCTATATCAATTTGCGGGCCATCAAAATGTGTCAATTTTAGTTTTTCACTGCCAATGGTGGCAGACTTCTGAGTAAACCATCCACTAAGCATAACTCCTTTAAATAACCAATTATTTTACAGACACTTCACACACAATTTCTGAAAACAGCTAGAGCTGCTTTAGCAGCATATTGGACACAAATTACAGTAAGGGCAGATCCTTTTGTAACTTTTTTAAGAATGCAACTCCTCTTACTTTTTGTGCGACTTCGTTGAACGAGGCAGTGGTTTGATGTAAACTAGAATCGCAAGCGATGATAATATGACCGCCGGCGCTGCTGGACGCCTTTTGCTGATCAAGTGCAATCAAGTGTGACTGTGTCGATCCATAAAAGATGAATAACAATTTGTGTTTTGAGTGCAGCTTGTTTGGACCTGGCTTAAAAAAGCTCAGTCGTATAATAATAATAATAAATAGATATATATTCGTTGTTGTCCATGGCGCAGTGGGGCCTCTATTTGACGGGGGGTTTATTCGAGGGGCGTATATGTGTACATCCATTGTGCATGCCTGTGTACGGCCATCGTCAAGTGTACGCCCATCTGTAGCTCGTCTGGCATGCCCATCTGTGTGTTCACGCCAATTTGTGTGTACACACCCATCTGTGTACGCACCCATTTGCTTGGGTATGTCCACCTGAATGCCTATCTGTGTGGGCACGCCCACCTGTACACCCATCTATGTGTACGCCCACCTGTAGGCCTATGCCCATCTCTCGAGTGTATGCCCATCTGTGTTGGTACCCTCATCTGTGAGTGCATGCCTTCTTAGTGTGCACGCCCCCCTTTACACCTAGCTGGGAGTACGACCGTCTGTGTGAGTATGCCAATTTGTGTGTGCACAGCCACCTTCGTGTGCACGCCCATTGATATGGCCATCTGTGTGCGCATGCCCATATGTACAGCCATCTGCATGTATACGCCCATATCAGCACGCCCGTCAGTGTGTGTAAGCCCATCTGTGCGTGCACGCCCATCTGTGTGTGCATGCCCATTTGTATGTGCATGGCCATCTGTATGCCCATCCCAGTGTGGATGCCCATGTGTGTGTAGACGCCCATGTGTGTCTGCAGGGCCACCTGTGTGTACACACACATCTGTCAGTGCAGGCCCACCTGTACGCCTAGCTGTGTGGGTATGCCCACCTGTACACTCATCTGTGTGTACGCCCATGTGTATGCCCATCTGTGTGTGTATGCCCATCGGTCAGTGTATGCCCATGGGTGTGTGTACGCCCATGGGTGTGTGTAAACCCATGGGTGTGTGTACTCCCATGGGTGAGTGTACGCCCATGGGTGTGTGTGGACCCAGGGGTGTGTAAAACCATTGGTACAGTATATATACACCTTTTGATATATATATATATGAACACCCTTTGGTATAAACTCGCCCATGTCAGTAAACTGTCATGAAAAGTAAGCCAACCGACCTGCCGCCTGACCTGTAATGTAATGTAGTGCTTTAATGCAGTGCTGTAACGTAGCGCTGTAATGCAGTGCTGTAATGCAGTGCTGTAATATAGTGCTGTAATACAGTGCTGTAATATAGTGCTGTAATACAGTGCTGTAATGCAGTGTTGTAGTGCAGTGCTTTAATGCAGAATACAGAAAGAAGTCCAATAACACGTTGCTGTAATGCAGCACAATGATTCATTGTTGTAATTATGTTGTAAAGTAATGCAGTGAGGCAGTGATGTAATGCAGTACAATAATGCAGTGTGATGCAGTGCTGTAATGCATTGCTGTAATGCAGTGCTGTAATAGAGTGATGCAAAGCATGCAGTAATGCAGTGCAGTTATGCAGTGCAGTTATGCAGTGCAGTTATGCAGTGTTGTAAGCAGTGCTGTGATGTGGTCTGTAATGCAGTGCAGTTATGCAGTGCAAAAAAGCACTGTTGAAATACAGTGCAGTAATGAAGTGTTGTGCTGCAGTGCTGTAATGCATTGCAGTAATGAGGTTCTGTGATGCAGTGCAGTAACACAGAGCTGCAATGCAGACTGCAGTGTTGTAATGCAAGGCAGTGATGCAGTTCAGTTATGTGTCCACGGGGGCATGGCCCCGTGTCCGCGGGGGCATGTCCCCGTGTCCGCGGGGGCATGTCCCCATGTCCGCGGGGCATGTTCCCGGGGGCATGTCCCCATGTCCCCCGGGCATGTCCCCAGGGGTATGTCCCCATGTCCCTGGGGGCATGTCCCCGCGGGCATGTCCCCATGTCCCCGGGGGTATGTCCCAATGGCCCCGGAGGTATGTCCCCGGGGGTATGCCCCCATGTCCCTGGGGGTATGTCCCCATGGCCCCGGGGCTATGCCCCCATGTCCCCATGTCCCCATGTCCCTGGGGGTATGTCCCCGGGGGTATGTCCCCATGTCCCCGGGGGTATGTCCCCATGTATGTCCGCGGGGGCATGCCCCATGTCCCCGGGGGCATGTCCCCATGTCCCCGGGGGCATGTCCCCATGTCCCCGGGGGCATGTCCCCATGTCCCCGGGGGGCATGACCCCATGTCCCCTGGGGCATGTCCCCATGTCCCCTGGGGCATGTCCCCATGTCCCGGGGGTATGTCCCCATGGCCCCGGGGCATGTCCCCATGTCCCCGGGGGCATGTCCCCATGTCCGCGGGGGCATGTCCCCATGTCCGCGGGGGCATGTCCCCATGTCCGCGGGGGCATGTCCCCATTTCCGCGGGGGCATGTCCCCATGTCCCCGGGGGCATGTCCCCATGTCCCCGGGGGCCTGTCCCCATGTCCCCGGGGGCATGTCCCCATGTCCCCGGGGGCATGTCCCCATGTCCCCGGGGGCATGTCCCCATGTCCCCGGGGGCATGTCCCCATGTCCCCGGGGGCATGTCCCCATGTCCCCGGACCCATGTCCCCGGAGCCATGTCCCCATGTCCCCGGGGGCATGTCTCCATGTCCCCGGGGGCATGTCCCCATGTCCCCATGTCCGGGGGGCATGTCCCCATGTCCGCGGGGGTATGTCCCCATGTCCGCAGGGGGTTTAGTAGATATTAAATGGTTGCCCCCTTATTCTTAGTAATAATGGTCGCCCACTCTTTAGTATATATTAAATGGTCGCCCCCTTATCCTATCTATCTATCTATCTATCTATCTATCTTTGTATATCTATCAGCATTGCTTAGTAGATATTAAATGGTTGCCCCCTTGGTTCATACATTCTTAGTAATAATGGTCGCCCCCTCCTTAGTAGATATTAAATGGTCGCCCCTTATCCAGTCTATCTATCTATGTATCTATCTATCTATATCTATCATCATTGCTTAGTAGATATTAAATGGTTGCCCCCTTGGTTCATTCATGCATGTACTTTTGTTATCTTAGCACCTTAGTAGATATTAAATGGTTGCCCCCTTATTCTTAGGAGATATTAAATGGTCGCCCCCTTATCCTTAGTAGATACCTTATCTATCTATCTATCTATCTATCTATCTATCTTCATCATTGATTGCCATCATTGATTGCCATCATTGATTGCCATCATTGATTGCCATCATTGATTGCCATCATTGACTGCCATCATTGACTGCCATCATTGATTACCTTTGTCTACGACTCCGCCACATAAATCCTCCGACACCCTCCGACACATGAAATCCCGCCATGTGACCGCATAAAAACAGAGATCAGCCTAAAGGCGATCAATAAGAGTTTGGCTGCTTTTGAGACATCCCCCAGCAGTCAAGCGGTCCAAGCAGGTCTAATCTGGCACAGTGCCAAAAATCACGAAAACAACATTCAGATAGCCAAAATAACAATAAGGTGGGGTGTTTCACTGAAAAATCATGAATCTCAGAAAGGTATGAAAGACCCCTTGGATCATTCTGGTTTTCAGGGGTTGAGTAAAGAATGTAAAGTTATGTTTATATAGCAACTTTCATGATTGTGCATTGAGTGTAACTTGTTCTATCCATCCCCAAAAATGTGAGTTAAATGGTACAATACGGGGGTAAAAGCAAAATGACCGCGCCAGCGCTGGCGGCGGTCATAATAATGCATGTAATACTCATTCACATTAACTAATTGACAGGATTTTTGTGCTAGTAACAACAAAAATAAATGTTCATATTACATTATATACACTGGAGGTAAACACAGGCACAGCAGGTACCTATCTTCAATGATTTACACAATTAATTGTATTTTTGCTGACGATTTTCATGAAAATAAAAGCAAAAATATGTTTTTTTGCCAATAACTCAAAAAGTATTGGGTAAAGGGCCCTAAAATGTATTGAAAATGAATATAAATTTGGGTATTCCGGAGATTTTGGTGTCAATATCATGTCTCTATCTGCTTTAGTTCTCAAGATAGAGGTATTTTTTGCGTTTTTTCTTATTGTCTAAAACGTAATTTCTAAAATGGCCCAGGGGCCTGGGTTTTTTTCATCAAATTTGCAAAATTTTGGTATTAGGTGGTTTCTAAGACCCACAGGCCTCATATTAGAATGAGGGAGCAAGACTTTTTCAAAAAAGTTGAAAAAGGGCCAGCCCTAATACATAGCACACAGGTGCAAGAAGTAACAGAGTAGCAGAAATCATGCAGAAAACTACAGAACTCCTGCAGAAAAGTTCAGAACTGCAGAATTATGCAGCTTCCTTCAGCTTCACAACGCTTAAGTGACAGAGGACCACCAATTTTGTAGGAAAATTTTAGAATTTTGCAGTTTCCTGCAGCATCCTGCAGAAGTGCATAAAATCACCACAGCCGCATAATTCCTATGTACCGATTTTGCTGCAGATACTTTTCAGAAATACTACAGTGACAGAGGACAACTAATTCTGTAGGAAACTGCAGAACTGCAGCTTCTTGCAGCATTTTGCAGCTTCCTGCAGAACTGCACAAAAGTGCTGCATAGTTGCAGCATAGTTGCTACAGAATTGCTGCAGAATTGCTTTATAGTTGCTGCAGAACTGTGGCAGAACTGATATTTGCTGCATAGTTGCTGCATAATTCCTGCAGAAGTACAGCATTGTTGCAGAACTGCAGTTAAATTGCCGAAAAGTTGCTACAAAGGTGCTGCAGCACTTTGACAGAATTTCTGCAGGGTTGCTGCAGCGTTGCAGCAGAGTTGTGGCATAGCTACTGCAAGACTGCTGCAGAAATGCACCAGAAACGATGCAGCAGCTATGAAGCATAGTTACTGCATACTATGTGCATAGTTGCTACAGAATTGCTGTAGAATTGCTGTAGAATTGATGTAGAATTGCTGTAGAGTAGCCTAGCTGGAGAATTGGTGCAGTATTGGTGCAGAATTTCAGCCTTTCATAGCCAATTGGTGCAGAATAGCTGCCCAGTTGTGACATAGCTACTACAGAACCGCTGCAGAACCGCCGCAGAACCGCTGCAGAAACGCTGCAGAACCGCTGCAGAACTGCTGCAGAACTGCTGCATAATTGCTTCAGAATGGCTGCTGAATTTCTGCTGAATTTGCTTAAGAACAGTTGCATGGTTGCTGCATACTTCTTATATAGTTTCTGCAAAACTGCTGCAAAACAGCTGCAGGACTGCTATAGAAATGCTGCAGAAATGTGACAGAAATTCTATAGTAACTGCATATAGTTACTGCAGAGTTACTGCATAGTTGCTGCATAGCTGCCACTTAAGTCCTATAGAAGTACAGCAGCAATGCTGTTTTATTGATGCAGAATTGATGCAGAATTGATGCAGATTTTATGCAGAATTGATGCAGAATTGATGCAGAATCGATGCAGAATTGCTGCACAATTGCTGTGGAATTGCTGCATAGTTGCTGCAGAATAAGAATAGCTGAGAGAGTGTCTGTAGAGTTCCTGAATAGTTGGTGTAAAGTTTCTGCTGAGTTCCCGAATAGTTTCTGCAGAGTAAGGTGCAGAGTAAGGTGCAGAGTAAGGTGCAGAGTAAGCTGCAGAGTAAGCTGCAGAGTAAGCTGCAGAGTAAGCTGCAGAGTAAGCTGCAGAGTAAGCTGCAGAGTAAGCTGCAGAGTAAGCTGCAGCATTTCTGGTGAATTGGTGCAGAATAGCTTCATAGTTGCTGCAGAGTTTGCTACTTAGTTGCTGTAGAATCACAGCATAGCATAGCTGCTGCATAGCATAGCTGCTGGATAGCTGTTGCATAACTGCTGCATAGCCACTGCAAAAGTCCTGTAGAAGTACAGCAACGATTCATAATTGCTGCAGAATTGCTGCAGAATTGATGTGGAATTGATGTTGAATTGCTGCATAGTTGCTGCAGAATCACTGAGAGAGTTTCTGTAGAGTTCCTGAATAGTTGCTGTAGAGTTTCTGTAGAGTTCCTGAATAGTTGCTGTAAAGTTTCTGCAGAGTTCCCGAATAGTTGCTGCATAGTTGCTGCATAGTTGCTGCATAGTTGCTGCAGAACTGCTGCAGAACTGCTGCAGAACTGCTGCAGAACTGCTGCAGAACTGCTGCAGAACTGCTGCAGAACTGCTGCAGAACTGCTGCAGAACTGCTGCAGAACTGCTGCAGAACTGCTGCAGAACTGCTGCAGAACTGCTGCAGAACTGCTGCAGAACTGCTGCAGAACTGCTGCAGAACTGCTGCAGAACTGCTGCAGAACTGCTGCAGAACTGCTGCAGAACTGCTGCAGAACTGCTGCAGAACTGCTGCAGAACTGCTGCAGAACTGCTGCAGAACTGCTGCAGAACTGCTGCAGAACTGCTGCAGAACTGCTGCAGAATTTCTTCAAAGTTGCTGCAGAATTTCTGCATAAATGCTGCAGAATTGCTGAGAACTGCCTAGTTAATGCATGGTTGCTGCATAATTGCTGCATAATTGCTGCAGAACTGCATAGTTACTGCATAGTAATGAAGAATTTAATACTGCATTGCAATGAAGAATTGCTGCAGAATTGCTACAGAATTGTGGTAGAACTGCGGCAGAACTGCGACAGAACTACTGCTGCAGAACTGCTGCGAAACTGCTGCGAAACTGCTGCGAAACTGCTGCAGAACTGCGACAGAACTGCGACAGAATAATCAATGCAGAATTTCTTCGGAGTTATTTCATAATTTCTGCATAAATGCTGCAGAATTGCTGAGAACTGCCTAGTTAATGCATGGTTGCTGCAGGGTTACTGCATAGTTACTGCATAGTTGCTGCAGAATTGCTGCAGAATTGCTATTATAATTAGCCTACCAAGTGTATAAATACAGGACATAAAGCCCTTAACATCCATCCATCCATAGTTGGTGCGTAATTCCTGGAGAAGTAAAGGAGCATTGTTGTTGAATTGCAGCTGAATATCCGAAGAATTGCTGCAGAAAGAAATTTTAATATTGTACTCATTTACCTTGGCATTCCACTGGCAGCAGTATGTTGCCGTACTGTACAGGTAGAGTAATAGAAGTAGATAAAAAATATTATTAAAATTTTTTGAAGGTGTTCGATACCTGAGATTGCCTGCTAAATTTCATGTGATTCTGATAAATTATTTTAGAAATGTTAAGGGAAAGAGTGTTTAAATGTACTTCTACTATATTAAGTGTAAATTACGTTACCACACAGGTTTTAACCTGTAAAAATGCATTGGAAATATTGAACAATATACATGCAATGTCAAAACTAACAAGACAAGAAAATGGTGGCAGGCCTATGCACTCTAAAGAGTGCTACTACCTTGTTTAAACTATGTCTCACCAGTAAGTTGTTGAGGGCAGCAGGCCTAAGGGGGCGACCATTTGTTTTCCAGGGGGGCTTTGAGTTTTCCTCAAGGGGTAATTATTTATTTCACGGTAATGGTAGCAGTAATTATTTCTTTTGAGTGCGCTAAGTTACCGAATATTCATTCCTAAATCAAGCATCACCTTGTTAAGAAATAGGCTACCTCTACCAGAAATGATTTAATTCAAGTCTGGCCAAAAAGAATTTATTTATTTAACCTAAACTAAGCAATAAATTATTTATTTTAGAAAAAACTCCAAGCCCCCCTCCCCTGATATCAAATGGTTGCCTCCTAAACATACTGACTTTAATAAAAACACTAAGCAAAAATTGCAGCACTTAGGGTTTTAATCCCCAGATTCTTGTTTCGATTTAGCACAGTTATGTAAGTTATGTAGTGTGAATAAAACTTCACAGCTTGATAAAAAAGTGGATTTCTTTATTTTATTTTATTTTGCTGTTTTGCTAGTATGCACAATGATATTTCAGGAAAAGTTTTTTTTTCCAAGGTTCTGGCTCAAGGAAAACTAAAAATTGTTTCAATATCATGGAAAACAAATTAATAATCAATTGACTTTACTAAGCTGACTCCCAATATGGTAAAGCAATGTATATAGCAATGTAGGGCCTAGACAGTAGACCTATAAAAAAATATTTGAAAAAACTTCCAAAGAGATTAACATTAGAAAATAAATTATTTTTCACAAAAAATTATTTTGCTAATTGCACTTTGTATACTTCACACCTTTGGGAAGGTGTGAATATATACAATTGTACTTCTCTAATTACTTTAGAACAAGGTTGTAACACCCTCAATTGCTATAAATGCTGTGCATTGACACTACTCCAGCTATCTCTGCCAATAGTGCCAAAGCTATTCAGCTGAATGCATGTTTTTGAGTTCGCTGACTTTCTCCACTAGGGGCGCTGCGAGCGTCGCGAACTCTGGTGGCCAGTAGTTGCGACGTCTCAAAATGGCCAAGGAAATCATGGCAAAAACACTCGCGGATTTCCCCCTAGAATCGACGTTTATCTGAAGGTTAGTTACTTGACATTGATTGAATCTTTGAGATAAACTTTGTTTCTAAACATCTGCCAAAGGAATTTGTGAGATTCACTACGGTTCCTGACATATTTTGGTCGCAAGCCAAAGAGTCCGTAATCCGCTGATCTAAATGGCCTTGATGCCTCTGCTCGAGACTCGAGCGCCTCTGCTATCCCTGGGGCCTAGTTCAGTGTTGCCTCTTTGTTTTATGCCTGGTCCAGGAAAGCCATGTTAGACAAATATTTCTTCCTGTGCCAAAAAGGGGAGGGTTGGTCTAGTGGTAGCTTACTAGGCTGCCAATCGCTGAGTCCCGGGTTCGAATCCAGCCCTTAACGGGTCACCTGGGCCTTCGTTGGACGGCTGTTTCAATCATCCCTCTCATCATTGTTGTATCCTCCTCTTGTCCTACCAAGCACATAAATATGTGACGTAACTCCACAATCATCCATCCTATCCATTGTCAATCTGTCTTTCATTTTACAGGTTGAGGATTTGGGTTTAGAGAGTCAGGTTCTGCCGATCGTACAAAGCCATCCTGCGACAACCAATCGCTACGTTTACGTCAATAAGGGTCTCCATGTTCTGCCAAGAGGTAAACAGGGTGCCCACTCCTCCTATATTTCCTATAATTCCTATATTTCTTAAGGCCTCCTATAATTTCCTATATTTTTGGAAAAATTCCTATAAATTCCTATATTTTTCGAGTTTTCAAGATATTTCGCGTGTATATGCACGTTTTTGTCCGCGGTAAAAAGCTTCAAGAGTCTTTTCACCACAGATATATGAATTTTTAGACGCGTTTTTGTCCGCAACATGAAGTTTGCGGCTTATGATGGAAGCAATCCTGTGATTTGCCGATGGTGATTTCGCTGTCGAATATTTCCTATAATGTCTCATTAAAATAGGCGAAAACCTCCTATATTTTCCTATATTTTACGGTGAAAAATTCCTATATTCCTATAATATTTTGTGCGATGTTCGGTGGGCACCCTGGGTACAGTTATTTGGAATAAGGCTAGAGTTAATAAATTTTTAGCTTGTCAGATTTTCTCGGCGCCTCATGTAAGCGCTGAAGCTAAATATCAAGTTGTGATCAATTAGGAAATGTTCCTATATTTGGTTGATTTATTTGCAGGCATCGGAGGAATTATTCAAAAGAAAGCTCCGTTTTCCAAATCTTTAGCGAGACAAGTATGGAAGGAACCGTTTATTAAACCCGGGACAAAGGAGGATGAGTCCGTCTATGAGTTTGTGGAGCGGAGATTGAGTCCAGAGGTAGGTCATCGTCATATTAGATTGGAAATCATAGGCGTTTTAAGACAGAACAACGGTCTAATATCTGACTCATCAAGGATATTTTGCTGTGAGTCTCTCATGGCCTTCTTCTGCCGTGTGACCACATGATATTTTCGGTTGGTCACATGACTGCTTAGGTTTAATAGGTTGCAGGATATGGGGGATAGAGAGATTGTGGACCATGTGAGAGTTCTTCAGTACCAATAAATCACCACTAAGTTTTAAGTTCACTGAGGCTTGGACTGCCCCGCTTTGTGTTCTTCGTTTTCTGCAACCTCCTGCTACTTGACTTGACCCTTGGCAGTTATATGACCCACTGGATTGATTCAGTTAATTATTAAACTGAGATGGCAAAAGCTCTTTGTTGAGTTGAAATAGAACGTTTTACAATGATGATCCATTAATATGACCTTTCGAAGGTTGGGTTTAAGTTTAGACAATTTTTATTCTTACTTTACAGCTTGCTCGGCTGGCGGTGGACCCATTCTGTCGTGGTGTCTTTGCGGGAAATGCTCGGCAGTTGAGTGCCCGTTCCTGTCTTGGTCCTATTTACCAATACGAGAAGAATCATGGATCTATCGTCAAAGGGATGTTGAGGGCTCCAAAAGGTAAATATTTTGAGTTAAGCCTATATTTGTTTGCTGTATAATATATACATCATTGATATTACCAGTGCTGCAGTGTTCCAGCTAGGATTTGATTCGGGCATACAATTTTCTAGAGATGAGGGCACTTTTTTTAAAATGAGGGCACTTTTCAAAAAACAAAAAAAAAATTCAAAAAATTTTGAAAAAAAAATTAAAAAAATTTTCTCAATTTTTTTTTTTTTTTTTTTGGGCTTGGCGCACGAGGGTCAGGCATGGCACGACGCCATGCTCAAATGGCCTAGCTGGAACACTGTGCTGTGCTTCATACCTAAATGAAGAAAATTATCAGGGGGTTAGTTTTAAAAAACAGGCTTTAGCAGGAGATGGATGATCGTCAGAATAAACAATTTATAAGTTTTTTTACCAAAAATTTGAGAATGAAGTTTAATGTACGCTACATTATCACTCACGTACAGTATGAAATGAAATCGTGAGTACCAAACATTTTACATCTTTTTCAGCGAAACTAGAAGGAGAAGATTGCGATCTAGTAAAGAAATATCGTCTAGAAAACTGGGCAATATGGTCGCTCAAGAAAGGACTGACGCAATTGGTCGATACGATGGTTACCAAGGCAACTGCCAATCCCCTGGTGGAGATCAAGAAAAACACCGGAGTCAAGTCTGTTCAGTTCTCCGAAGGAAAAGTAACGGTAAAAGGATTATTTTTATCACGCTTGGTAAATTTGATCTGGTTGGTGCATTAATTTCTTTCCATGATGAAGAAAGGAACTTCTTTTAACAAATGTTTGAATCTTCCAGGTTGTCACAGATCAGGAAACCATCCAAGCTGACCATGTCATAAGCTCCATATATGCGAGAGGTAAGGACATTTTTGGCTAAAATGAGGAAAGCTTCTTACTTGTAAGATACTGTGTGAGATTGGTGAACAAAGGCAAGGATGATATGAGCAGTAAGTAAATAGTTTCGGCCAAAGTTCAAAGAGTCAAGTAAAATACTTAATTGTAAGAATATTCTTTATAGTATTACTGAGGGTTGGTGGATTGAGATCAAGGCAATTTAAATCACTATAAAAATGCCTTAAAATGTTGATTTAGTAGGCCTAAGTCAAACACTTGTTTGAAAAGGACTGATTTGAAATTAACCCTGCATTAAATATGTTTCTTTGATTTCAGATTTCTCCAACTTGTTATCAGGAGAGCAACAATTAACTGATACCCTTGGGAAAATTCCGTCTGTAACTGTCCCCCTTGTGAATTTAGAATATGCCGGGAAGGTCTTGCCCGTTGTGGTAAATCATTTTGCATTATATAGCCTATTACAGGCCTAATCATTAACTTGATTTAGCTACTAGTAGTACTACATTGAAGAAAAATGGTTATACAGATATGATTTGCAAATTCGTAAAATAGGATAGTCTACTGTCCTGGGTAGTATGAACTTAAATTTTTCTGTAAAAAAATTGCCACAAAATGATCTTGTAAATAAAAGTATGCTCTTTACTGTTTAGTGTGTCACTTGTTGATGAATTGTCTAAGTCTGCTGCCAAGTCTGAATTCAAGTACTATATTCATTGCATGATATGTCTGCCTTTTCCGTACGTAATCAGGAAGTCACTATTTCTTCAAGAATTTGTGCCAGCTCCAATTAGGTTTTTTTAAGGAACTTTTCCTTTTAATTTCAGGGTTTTGGCCACCTGGTGCCGTCATGTGAACCTAGTAAGGCCTTGGGAGTCATCTACGACTCTTGTGTCTTCTCTGACCACGAGAACAAAGACAAAGAAACCACTCGGTTAACGGTAAGTTATAAATCCTTTCGTAAGTACAACCTACTTGGAAAATTTCAATTTTGGCTAAAAGTCACACTTTGAGTACGTTCGATTCAGCTACTATTAGAGTATGTTCGATTCAGCTACTCTTAGAGTATGTTCGATTCAGTTACTCTTAACTACTCCCAACTACTCAGGAAAAGACGCTTCTACTCCCAGAGTAAACTACTCCAAGGTTGGTCCAAATTGAACATAAAGGAGTAGTTAAAATTGTCATTACTTGAGGATTTCCCAGCTATTTGAATCATCTAGTTAATGGCAATTACGACGTGAATCGACACCTTCAATCGATTGCCTTTAATTGCTTTGATTGAAATACAGAAATCCACACCAGTAAAAAACAAACAGGCACTAAATCTAAGCTTCTGAAGTGTCATTTATTTACGTAGACATACAGTCATATGAAAGGGGACATCACAAATTCTTGGAGTACTTCCAGTCTATTCCTATCTACTCTGAACTACTCCCGGAAGTGCAAAACGAATGATCTGGAGTAAACTACTCTACTCCAAGAGCACTTTAGAGTAGCGAAACGAACATACCCAAAGAGGAGATGGAGGGCTGGAGGCCATTTCATGAATTTGTTAGTACATCTTGACTCCAATGAGCAGAAAAAAGGTCATGGAAAATATTTTGACGGTCTGACATTCACCTTTTCAGTGTATGATGGGTGGAGCTTGGTACAAAGAGATGTTCGGAGAAGAAGGAGCAAAGACAGAAGAGGATTTCATCGCCATAGCGATAGAAGCCGTCAGGGAACAGCTCGGAATAAAAGAGGACCCTTTGAGAGTGCAGTGCGCTATTCAGAAAGTAAGTTAAAAATTTTCCCTGTTTAAAACAAAGATAGAGATATTACTTTAGAAGCTGTCAATTTGGTTTTGGTATCCGCAGAAGGGTCTCCAATGTTCTTCTTAAGTTATTATAATGATTAGACTGTTGAATTATCTGAATCTGATTTCAGAATTGTATTCCCCAGTATCTCGTTGGCCACTGGAAGATCTTGGAAGACATGGACAAAATCATCTCAGAAAATAAACTTCCTGTGAGTTTCGTAGGCTCATCTTATAAAGGACCTAGCGTGAATGACTGTATCTACAATGCTAGGTTGAATGTACAGACTCTCTTGTCTAATTTGTCAACGTGACGATGAGTTCAATCTAAGTTTCTGGTTAATGTGATACATTTGTACTTAAAACGCTTATGACTGCATTATTTATTTGAATAGGACCTCTGAATCAAATTCTTATGATGTTGCTTCCAAAATGAAATAGTTATTGAAAGAATAATTGGTTTATAAAACAATCCTTTCATGTTTAATGATCATGTTATTGGTATGAATTGTTGATTTATTAGAAAGAGGATAGCCACTTCTGTTTATATAGGCAATTGGGCATTAGGGACCGTTCAGAATTTATGACTGGGGGGGGGGTGGGAGTTTTGCTTGAACTTCCCGTCAAAAATTGATACCCCCCCTTGAGTTTCATGCAAATTTTTAGTACCCCACCCTTAGGTTTCATGCGTATTTTTAGTACCCCCCCCCCCCCCCCCCCGGCATACAAAGCAATGCACACATATATACTGTTATACATGGCCACACGTAGAGATTCACGTCATTTCGCGGACTTTTGCGCGTAAAAAAGTCAAAATAAAATGAGCTTATGCATGTTTCTTAACATTTTTTCCTTGTTAAAATTTCTTACCCCCCCTTGGAAGCGTTGTCAAAAATTAATACCCCCCCTTGAAACACGTGCGAAAAGTTAGTACCCCTCGGCCAAAACTCCCACCCCCCCCCCAGTCATAAATTCTGAACGGTCCCTTATACAAACGAGATTGTATATTTGAGAATAGGAGCTTTAATAAATCTATCTTTTTAAATAAATACATGATGTGAAGGAATTATTCAGTGAGTGACAGGAGCATAGGGGCCTTATGCTAATGCATTGGCCGAGCTAAATTCTGAAGTTAGTTTGTGCTGGGGACTTAATCTATGAAGCTCAATTGGTTCTGAGCGATTATACGTTGGCTTTGTCGGAGGGTAATTGGGGCGTTTCTATCATTAATTTAGTAGTCGCTGGTGTTCCATAGAGGTGCAAAGTAGGACGTCAAACGTACATCCGGTTTGCTTTGTAAGTGCAGCAAGGCCGCACCGGCGCACCAAGGTACTCGAGGTAACTGCCTGGTTCCCCGGATGGGATGTTTTACTTGCCTCAGCATGGACCACTGAGAAAAACTTAAAATCACTACTCAGCACAACTGACCTGTGTGTAATTATTGGTCAAGAGCACCAGACTGTAGACACCCAGCAGATCTTGAGGGTGTGAGCAAAAGACTATTAATCAATCAAACTGAGTATTAGCCCTTTAATACTGGACTGAAGGGACATTTATGTGCATCCCCAGCTTACTGCCTACTGGGTCAATTTTGCTGCTGATGATGTCACAAAAGACAGATTGTTGTCCTGGTAAATTGTTTTGCTGGAACTGCTCGGTCTGGTAAGGTTTAAACCAACTAGGTGAAATTTTGTTTGGCTATTGCACCTTGGCACATTACGCCAGCAGCCAAGTGCCCTGAACATTAAATGTGGGAGTGCACAAGATGGTCAAGAGGAAAGTTATCCGTAAAATAAGACAACCTAGGATGGTCTAACCAAGCTCATGGAATGGACAGTCAGCCAGAAACCTTGGTCTAGCTGAGGTTATGCAACTGCAATGTTACTTCATGCTGAGTGTACTATTCAAGTGCCCAGTTTCAAAGTGGCTTTTGACAGTCCCACATGAACTGTGACACAACACAAACCCATGTATATATTTGAAAAATAGTTTTATTATAACAGACTTACGTTTAACAGTCACATAAAAACTATTTCGTGACATGCATGAACATTGCATATGCGTTAAATTACAACTTATAGAAGTGTACAAATGCACACTTCTGCATTGTACAAATTGAGTAATGAATGTTTGAGACTTCTTCACATAAACATTTTTGAGTGTGGACAAACATTTTTTAGTTTGGACGGATTTTCGGTTTGTAAATTCACAAATAAATAAATTATAACACTACAAATGTACAGGACGGAAATCACGGAATGTGTGTGAGATCATACATTAATAATATCAATTGTATCATAAAACTTAACAAAAAAACATTGTATTTAATGTATTACACATATATGAACGTATTTCATAAAGTAGACATCTGCCATATATGGCATTAGATATGGAATATATCATGACATTTTTTAATTGAGTAAAAATTAATTTACAAAACTAAGAAATCCGACTCCTCTTCGTTTTGACCTTTGAGGTCGTTACTCAGCTTATTTTCATCAGCGAGGGCTCGGAAATGCTGGAAGGGAAAAAGGTACAACCATAAAAAGAAGGATTATATGAGCGTTCTGATTACAATTCCGCACATAATTGGGCTATGCCATCAAACACTAGGCTTGTAAATGTCTGCCCAAACAAGGTAACTGATTGAAAAAAAAAGGTTAGTAGTTAGTGAGAGGAACGTTTTAAAGAAGTGGTTGGGACATCATGAGAGAAATTCAGGGCAGTCCTGAAGGCAATTAATTTGTCTGTTTCTCCATCAAGGAGTCTATGAAAATGATTCTAATTACTTTATTATCTTGTACTAACTTTAAAAATATTTAATTCGATATATCGATTTCCTGTCGAGAGCATTTTCTTCACTTTTGGGTTAGTTTCGACACTTTCATTACTTGCCCAGCATGGCCTAAACCAAGGGACCATCAATTTAACTAATCAATAAACCAACAATTATTGAAACCAACCTGAGAATTCTTGAATTCCGAATAGAGCGTAAACAGCACATGGAGGGAATGAGTTCTTTTGCCAGGATGGACGGGAATGTCGAGTAATGCTGAAAATATAAATCAAGTATGGTAAGTTAAAAAATTGGTAAAATCAGAAATTCAACCTACAGTGAGTTGGGGAGGTCCAAGATGACACTTGCGTTGAACGCGCAGATTCTTGGCGAGGAAGACCGGCATTAATTCGCGCTTGTTAGAGTTGAGACTTACAGCTCATTATTCTTCAATCAAAATAAACCCCCTTCCAGTTAAATATTTTTAATAATTATCAGGCGTCCGTAGAACCTTAAATTCCTTTAAATATCACGAACAATAATCATTGGTGATTGCAAATTCAGTAATCACCCCAGATATAAACCTCAAACAAATCAATTTCGATTACAATCACTGTACTCAAAATAAACTTATAAATTTACCAATGTTGGAGGGTTAGCTGCCATGCAACCTTTTTTAAAATAAATTAATATAAAATAACTTACAACAACACATGTCAACGTACTGGGCCAGGTCGCACTCCATGTCAGCTGATGGTAGGCTGACCTGAAAAAGTTATTGAAGGTTGAACATGAACGAATCCGTTTATTGATAGACCGCAATGATGTAACACAGCTTAATTGCTAAATTAATATTAACAAAAATAATCTCATTTATTATCTTAAATTTCTGTACATACCTCTTTGAGCAGTTCCTCAAACTCGGGAGGCCACTCTTGCATGAGGGTATCAATATCTGGCATGTTTCTAAAATTAAAAAAGAGTATAATGTTACTATATTCATAAAATTCATAAAAAGAGAAAAAAATCAAGCCAAAATGTTCACTTTTTTGGAGAAGAACAATTAGGCGACACGCCAGACTCACTTGGTATAGTGGACATTAGGTGGAGGCCTGGAGCGGTGTATTTCACTGATGCTATGGATCCAGTTGTCAATAGCTTTTGTGCTCTTTTCTGCATTTGGGATGCTCTTGACCACCTGCAAGAAAGATAACATTAATGCATTGTATAGTGATTAATTGTTCACTGGAACTTACTTTTTTGGCATAACATTTCAGCCTCTCAGCTAGAGACATGTGAACAAGGCCTCTAGCTGAGAGGCTGAAACGTTATGTAAACGAAGTAAGTTCCAGTGAACAATTAATCACTATACATGGATCTACCTGGGACCAAGAACAACTAATTGTCCATATTAATGCATTGCTCTTTATAATAAATAAAAGATGATATAATCACAAGCATGTTGCTGTATTTAAAAATGCTTATTACAATCATGTAGGGCTAGAGAGACACAAAACTTTTTCAAGCACCACTCACCACAGCTTTGAGATTGGTCTGTTTAGAAATGGCCCTCAGTTGTAGGTCCAGCACTGTCGGGTCTGATTGTTTTGCACACGGCTCGTCTAACTGTGTCAGGCCAAGCGTGTCTGCCTTGCCATCAGGCCTCGGAACCTGAAATGAGAAATGAAAAAAATATTACAATAAGTTTATATACTTATGGTAGTGATTGTTCTTTCCAGGATGGTAGTGATTGTTCCATTAGGGATGGTAGAGGTTGTTCCATTTGGGATGGTAGTGATTGTTCCATTTAGGATGGTAGTGATTGCTCCATTTAGGATGGTAGTGATTGCTCCATTTAGGATGGTAGTGATTGTTCCATTCGGAATGGTAATGAATGATTGTTAAATTTAGAATCCTATGGTATTGACCCCTAATCTATCTAATTCTATTATGAATTTTAAAAGTCCCTACCTTCAAGAAAGCGTCGATGTCTCCCACAGCGGGAATGTAGTCAGGTATGAAAGGTTTGATCTTGTGATCGAGGTCTATCGTCTGTGGGGTGTAGCGAGTGATGTATTGGAATAACTCTTTGATCTCTTGGGTCACCGGGAGGTGGTCGTAGTCCGCTGGGTCATACGCTCTGTTTTGGGGAAAAAGAGAAAAAACAAGTTATTAGTATCATACAGTTTGTTGCAGAGAATTGGAATTGTTAAGATTTCAGCAGAGCCACTGATGATATAAGTGCTTTTTCCTGAATTCTTGGAAATGTGAGGTGCAGTCATACCTCATCTTGAAGCTCTATTAACTTAAACCATCAAAAATATAGTATAGTCATGATGAGATGCATTTTTAGTTACATTTTATTTCATAAACTGGATTATTATTAAAGCAGTCAAAGACAAAAATTACTTCAAAATGCCTTTGATAATTTTTGAATGCAGTCACATTCTGTGCAATTTCTTTGAATCACTAAGCATTATATGAGTCTTTTTGTGCTAAATCCTACTGTACTTCTAGTAGTCTTCTACCCATATATGTCACATTAATCGTTTTGTGTCACATTAATTGAGAAAGACAGTGATCTCGAGATGAATTTGTAGATAGTGAGTCATTGGTGACAGACACACATTGACATGACAGTGTGAAGTTGTGAGTTTTAAATAGTGAAAGTAATGCATTTCTATTTCTTGAACATTAGGCCACACATAATTGATCTTTAGCTTCTCGGATTCCTCTCATGGCCCTTTTTCTAGGGTCGGTCGGTAGGACAAAAAAAAAAAGATGAAAAAAAAATTATTTTTTTTTTCAATTTTTTTTTTCCATCGGCAGTAAATCTATTGTGTCGGCGGGTCCGCGAAGCTAAGAATCAATTATGTGTGGCCTTAAGAACTGTTTGTCCCCTACAAAAAGTAGTCAAAACTCCAGATTCACATCAGCCTATCAGTAAAATTCGGATTTTTAACGGGTAACAAAAACTTCCCAATAAACTTCAACAATCAAAACTTCCAATTTCATCAAAAAATTGAAATCTCGAACTTCAACGTTTTAAACAACATGATGGATGAATGGATGATTGGGGCTTTACGTCCTGTATTTTTGCACTTGGTAGGCTAATTAGGACAAGAGGACGACACCGCATGTAAACAACATGATGATCAAGGCTTATGATTGCAAATTATCGAAGTGTGAACAGTGAACGACGTAACTTCAAAATTATTCCGAAAGAAATTCAACATTTCAAAGTTCAAATTAAATCAAGCAAATTACACGGCGCCAATGTATTCAATGCTAATTTCGGGCGTTTCACTCATGGGCACGGACCTTGCGCTAGACCTCCGAAAAAATTAAAAAGTATAATCAAATCACAAAATTTATGATAAGATTTAATAAACAAAAAGTACAAAATTAATCAATTTACACAGGTTTTAAAAATTTTCAAAAATGTGATCAATTTTAATCAAAATCCTTGAATTTGTCAAGATCATCGAGACTTTTCAGAAAATTCCAAATGTACTATTCCATTTTTTTCAAAAACAACTATGGCTACAATTTTAAAAAATATATTTCTATAGATAAACTCCATATGACAATTATTCCATTTAAATTTGAGATAATTGCCGACTCAGACAAGACGGTGCGGTCACTGCTATGTGAACAATTAACTAGTTCATTTTCATCTGACAACATTTAGGCCTACCTACATATTTTTAACAATTATCACATGTAAGAATAGATCACAAAATTCAAAGTGAATGCAACATTTTGAAAAAAATGAACTTTTGCAAAAAAGCAACATGATACAATTAGATGAATACAATTCAGTGAAAGTGACTTTTTTGACGAGGAAACTGTTCGCAACTTCAGCATCAAACAATTAAGTAAAAAATAACGATAAGCTCACGAAGAAATGCTGAAATTTAAACAGTTTACCCCACGAATAGGAACAAGGAATACTCGTAACGTGAAATAAGGTCGGCAATTTTTAAAACTCACTTCACTGACTTGTTATTCGCATTGTTTTTCCTAGAAAATCACACAAATTATTAAAAATCAAGAATGATATCATATATCACAATTCGTACAGAATACATTAGTGAAGAAAACCATGCATCTCACTCGCAAAAATAAACAATTTACTTAAAAATTAATGCTCTTATTAATTAATCACTATTATTGACAAAAATTATTCATAGACAATACTTTACAAACAGAAGTTTTAATAGGAGAAACTAAAGACAACGTTTGAATATTAGATAGGATACGAAGGAAGGATAAAAGTAGATCAGACAGATATAGAAAGATCAAAACAGGTTAGATTACAAAGAAACAATGAGATAAATTAAGACAACTTTATGATACTTTATCCAGGCCCTCTATATATGCGGGCCAGGCCCTACATTCTCCACAAACACATATTTTAAACATTTTGCTTTAGGGACCGTTCAGAATTTATGACTGGGGGGGGGTGGGAGTTTTGGCCGAGGGGGTACTAACTTTTCACATGTGTTTCAAGGGGGGGTATTAATTTTTGACAACACTTCCAAGGGGGGGGTAAGAAATTTTAACAAAGAAAAAATGTTAAAAAACACGCATAAACTCATTTAATTTGGACTTCTTTAAGGGCAAAAGTCCGCGAAATGACGCGAATCTGTACGCGTGGCCATGTATAACAGTATATATATGTGTATACTGCTTTGTATTTCGAGGGGGGGGTACTAAAAATATGCATGAAACCTAGGGGTGGGGTACTAAAAATTCGCATGAAACTCAAGGGGGGGGTATCAATTTTTGACGAGAAGTTCCAGTAAAACTCCCACCCCCCCCCCCCAGTCATAAATTCTGAACGGTCCCTTATTTACAACAACAATCTCACGCCAAAGGCATAAACCAAGAAAAAAAAAACTCAAAAGCCACCAAAGTGTTCCATAACCACGATACATGTGAGAAGGCAAAAAGAGAATTTGAGAAGCAATCTGTCTGTCTCAAATCCCTTTCTCCAAAACTATCTATAAGATTCTCTCTAAAGATCTAGATAGAGACTGCAGAGAAGCTAAAAAAGCTCACAGAACATTCCTACAACTACATCTGATATCATGTCTCATTGATATCGTATGATATACATATCATATGCTATCGATACATTGCTTAGAAGTTATTTTATCATCATACTAACCCTTCCACGGCTCCACCATCATCATCATCAGAGTTGTCATCATCGTCGTCATCATCATCAGACCCATCATCATCATCGTCGTCATCATCATCATCATTGAACATCTTTTGTTGGGGAGGTGGCGCTCCTCCTCCTGATACAGGATTCAATGGTTTCATCTAATAAAGAAGAGAATAATTAGATAGCAACAAGAATCTATGGGTCGCAAAACTGAGACTTCTCAATTTATTTCAGAAAACTTATTTCTCGTGTAAAAATATTGTAACAAGAATCTATGTGTCACAAAACTGGGCTTCTCAAAAAACTTATTTCTAGAATATAAAAATAAGTTCAAAATTCTCCACAAATTCTCCACTTATGCAACAGAATGATCAATCATCTAAAAGATTATAATAATTTATTGCAACAAGAAGCCTAGGGGTAAAATTAGGGAGTAAATATTTATTTTCTAGAATTTTGAGTGGCCCTCTCGAGTAATGAAAGTTGTGCAATGTCCAGTATTTGGAGAGTCCTGAGTGAGCTTATGTTTTACGAAAACCAAAAAAATATCATCAGCAGTCTTTGTACAAATAATAATCTTCTTCTTTTTTTTTTGTAAAATTCCTTAGCCAGTGTCAAGTGGGGCAGACGCTGCTGACGGGTTGTCAGAATTCATCCTATTAGCGGAGACTGAACGTTTCTCAAGAGTCGAGAACATTTATAGATCCCATTTCTGGCACCATGTTAATGTTTGTTATGTTGATCTGGATAGGTTTAATCCAGATTGATTAAATGGAAATAGAGAACCAAGCATAAAGTGTTGGAAACATCGAAGTACAAAATCATATTTGTAAGTCTCACCGGTCCGAGTTCCGCAGACTGCCCTGTGTCAATGTCGTCATCTGAATCACTCATGTTTGTTTGTGGTGGGGTGTTTCCTCTGCTGATTTGGGGTTTGTCACCTAAAAATAGATAACGGTCATTAGTAACATTTCCACTGACCTACATTGATATTGTATATTAGCTTGTAACTCCAATAAATTGTACTACTAACATAGACCTACTTAAATATCTACTACTATTTTCTAGTCTAAAAGTCCATCAAAACTAAGATTGCCGAGATTTTTCAGAATTTGTCAAATAATGAAATAGCGATTTGCTGCATTTTAAGAGTAAATATATATATGCGATACTTCCTGATAATAAATTTTTTCATGTAACATACAATATCATAAATATTTAGTTCTTGCCTCGTATATTAAAAGTTTTAATTCCACTTGATAAGATCTGGTCTGCTAAATTCTTAACATATCCCAAACAATACATCATATGAACACAGCTTACAACCTTAAACGTCATCATATCACAAAACTTGTGTTGGCGGCAGTTGGCCCATTGAAGCTTTTGTAATATTGATGAACGATAGAAAGCCACACTAGTGACAAAACTGCTTTAATTGTAAATGATTCTTCAGGGTTCAGATCAACTCCAGAAATCATTCAATCAAGCCAATTAACATCAAACACTCTCGTGATGAGGTTAGAACGTAAGACGGCACTAGGGATTATCAATATTCATTTATAAGTAATCTGCCAAAAATATATTAGGTTGTCAATGTGTCATGTTACAACAATTTCACAGCTGATCCATTGAAACAACATTAATGTTAAATCCACACTTAGTTACTTAAAATTAAGAAACAGCAATTCATTATTAACTCACGACATTAACTATACTAGCTGTAACCTATATAGCATTAACAACTAAACAGATCCAGTACATCTTATTTTTAAGTAAGAACTTCTACAATTTACATTTTACTTCATTTTGATACACACAACATCAATGTCTACATATTTTCCTGAAGATGATTTTTCCTAAAACCGTCTTGGTTTTTCTTAAAACCATCCAAATCATGCAAATCTATTTCCACACAGTGTGACTTTCATAGTCGGTGCTTTCATTTTCAGGCCTCCGAGACAGCGTAAAATTATAATTACATCTATCACATCCATTTCCGAAAAATTTTAGGCAAGTTCAACAAAAAATTGCCGAAATTTTAATTAATGATAAGCCAAGAACAAGCAAGAAACTTTCAGTGGTATTTTTGTCAAATTTTAATATGAAGGCCTACAGCAACAGCTGTTCTCTATTAAATTGGAATTAGACATTTAAAATTTATTAAACTACTGTAACTTTTTGCAACTGAGCTCGGAGGCCTGAAATATCAAACAACTCAGTGAAACAACCATGCCAGTGAAGTACGCTTTGTATAATTAAAATCATACTTTTCTCAGGAACTTTTTTCAAGACTAATGAAAATCATAATAAAAGAGAATTGTTATCAGAAAATGAAATATATGTACAAAAGCAAGGATGAATACAAATGTCAGAATTATTTCAAGTATAAGTTTTATCAAACTCCAAAAAAATGTCAACATAAATATTAACACTACAAAACGTCAACAGCTAATTTTGAAGAGTAAAAATTCAGAGCTTGTGTAAGTGGTCTGACTGTCAGAATGTTATTTACATAGAGAATTGAGAAACGAAAAAGACTCTGAAATAACATAAGTCGACACAAATTTAAAGAGACCAAGTGTGTCTTGTGGTTTTTTTTTTGTCCAATTTGCAATCTGCGGATTCTTGTTTAATTGAGCAGAAGCTATCAGAATATATCCTGTTTTAAATTTCCACTTCTGTTGAAGTTTATTACTTAAAATATAACAAGTGATAGAGCAACCTAAAGCTTTTTTTTCAGAATGTGGGCCTGGTCGCTATTAAAATTTCTAAATGAAACACTTGACTCATAGACACTAAATAATTTGAGAGACGTGTTTTTTTGTGGAATTATTACTGGGATGAATTTTTTCATAATTAGGCCTATAATTCAAAATCTAAACTTATAATATTACTATGTCTACAACTTTTGTCAATGCTACTGATCCCAATACCATGGATTAAGGGATCTAGTAGTGAGACGTTTCTATAATCTCGTAAACGATAAATAAGGATAAATGTTGTCAGTACCTCCGAGGCGTTGCTGGGTGACGCGAGGGGTGGGGGTGTAAAGACTGGCTACTTCTTCTGAATCGGGAACGTCAACTGACTCGTCATAAGGTTGGTTTGCATGAATTCTACCCTGCAATGACCATATATGGTATTGGATCATTTTCTACATAATTAGTATCTATGCCAGAGCACTGCTAGTAGGAGGCGTGGCAGTTTGGGTAATTCACATTCATGGGACAAGCAGGGAAATAGCTGGAGTTTTATGTCTCACTAGTACCTATAAATGGGTTGGATATATAAACATTATAAAGTGTGACAGCATTCTGTGATCATGGACCATTCAGCGCTTGAAAAGAACAGTATTAGTGAGATCTGAGATGTGTTGTTGCAAACTGTAGATTAATGATAGAAAGTGAGGATATCATCAGTGTTATAAATTTATCATATTATGAAAAACAAGTCAGAAGGGAAGAACATAATATATAATGCAAATGCAAATGTGGATTGGCCAAACGGAAACATGGTTTCAGACTTTTTAATCAACTTAGATAAAGACAATAAGAAGATTTTAGTTGTAGATAAATCCCAGACTGATTCAGAAGCCCTAATCTTTTTTTTTTCCTCATAGATGTCTAGACTGATTCAGGACCCCAATCTAAATTTTAATTAACACTTCCCTGGACTGATTCGAAAGCCCTCATCTAAATTGCAATTAACATTCCCTGGACCGATTCTGAAGCCCCCATCAAAATTGCAATTAACACTTCCCCCAACTGATTCTGAAGCCCCCACCTAAGTTGCAATTGACACTTCCTAGACTGATTGAGAAGCCCCAATCTAAATTGCAATTGACACTTCCTAGACTGATTGAGAAGCCCCAATCTAAATTGCAATTGACACTTCCTAGACTGATTCAGAAGCCCCAATCTAAATTGCAATTGACACTTCCTAGACTGATTCAGAAGCCCCCATCTAAATTGCAATTAACACTTCCCAGACTGATTCAAAATAGGGATGCACGGATATCCGGCACAGTATCCGGATAATCCGGTATCTGGCCGGATAGTGGAATTTGCAGGATATCCGGTATTCGGCAAAATGAGGGTATGAGAACCGGATATCAGAACCGGATATCTGGCATGTTCAAAACTTAATGAAAGGCTAAAATTTCGATAATAACCAAAGGTACGTTACCACGACAGAGTCAACAACATTATTTCACCATCTTCAAAATCAGAATTCAGTTACAGAACAAAACAAAAGAAATTCCATCAGAGGAACAGTGCTCCTGCCGGACCGATATGTCTCAGCTCTCATAAAAAATATTCATAATCAACCACAAATGCTGAAAAAGTTCATTTTTCGCATGTTTACTATCCGGTTCCAACCACACGGTTGCTATCCGGTATCCGGCAGTTGGTGTTGCCGGATTATCCGGTATCCGGCTATTTTCAATATCCGTGCATCACTAATTCTGAAGCCCCCATCTAAATTGCAATTGACACTTCCTAGACTGATTGAGAAGCCCCAATCTAAATTACAATTAAAACTTCCTAGACTTATTCAGAAGCCATCTAAATTGCAATTAACACTTCCCGACTGATTTAGAAGCTCCAATCTAAATTGCAATTAACACTTCCTAGATTGATTTAGAAGCCCCAATCTAATTTACAATTAACACTTCCTAGACATATTCAGAAGCCCCACCTAAATTACAATTAACACTTCCCTACTGATTCAGAAGCCCCAATCTAAATTGCAATTGACACTTCCCAGACTGATTCAGAAGCCCCAATCTAAATTGCAATTGACACTTCCTAGACTGATTCAGAAGCCCCCCATCTAAATTGCAATTAACACTTCCCAGACTGATTCAGAAACCCCCATCTAAATTGCAATTGACACTTCCTAGAATAAACTGAATCTGAGTCTGAGTCTGAATCTAAATTGCAATTAACACTTACCAGACTGATTCAGAAACCCCCATCTTAGCAATTGACACTTCCCAGACTGATTCAGAAGCCCCAATCTAAATTGCAATTGACACTTTCCAGAATGATTCTGAATTATTTGATGCATTTTTCTGACCAAGACTGAATGGCAAATCCACATTGCATCCCGGCCCTTTAAAGCCTTACAGCAAACAAAAGTTTGATTTTCAAACAAATAAAAACAATTAACAAAATTAATGAGTAAATGTAAGTAGAAATATTGTTTTAGTGCAGGAACACACAGCAAGCCAAACACCTGAGAAAGAAAAAGTAAGAAATATCTGAAAGTTGAAAATGGTTTTAAAAGAGATGAAGATTTGACGTCAAACTGATGATTCTCGCACCTGACTGATGAACTATGGGGTCACGGGGGCTCGGGGTTCCGACGAACGGGGTGGCGATTTCCTCAGCACGACTGCCTACGTCCAGATATTCGTCGTAAGGTTGATTCTGCACCTGGCGCTTCTAAATTTAAAAGGTCAACCAATATTAATTATTATGAAATTTGACAAATGAATAGTTAAATGTGTTCAATAGTTAGGCCTAACATCTTTTTCCACCAAAAGAGGTCAAACAAAACTTCTTAATTTACAATCTTCCTAAATGTACTCAGTAATGACTAATACATTGGTGTAAATTGTAATTTATTTTATCCATGCTAATAACCAATTGAATTTGAACTTCATTTGAAGTAGGCCTAGGGCCTATTTATATATATATATATAAACTTTTATTGACATCCTTATATCATAACAGATACATGTGTCATCAATGAAAATACAATGATCATCAAATAGAAATACAATGAAAAACAAACTACAATGCTAAGTCTATTCTAAATGCTAATTATTGTAATTTAACAGGAAGAATTAGAAATAAAAACTATAGTTGATTAACAACGGATTACACAATATCGTAGTATATCAATATCATGAAATGCTTAACATCAATTTTGTTATGTGATATTTTACAAAATTATAGCATATAAATATTTTACAGGCTGGTCCCAGTCACATTTTGCAATAGATGTAATAGCGTAATACTTGAAATGATATATATGCTACTTGAAATAAAAAATAAAATAACAGCCATTGAGATTAGTAAAACAAGCAACATTGTCATCAGCATAACAGTTTCTTTTCCAGAGCTGTGTACACAGACTCTGTGCAGGCAGAACAGGTGTGTCTTTTGATTAATAGTCACGATTGGCACTGAGGCATAGCATAAAAATTTGCAAATGTCAATATCGGGAGGTTTTCACTGTTCATGTCGTCATATAGCAATGGCTTCTGGCATGCACTAGCGGTAACCGCTCAATGTACATGCCATGAAGTCCTGACAAGTGCAGAGAAACATTTACAGTTTAGCAATCATCAATTGAGCAGAACGCTTATCAGCTCAACAGATAGGGTGGCTCCTATTTCTAGCCTAAGGATTTTTATTGTTTATTCATTTGCTTTATTCTTTATTTTCTATTATCCCATAATTTTATAAAGTTATAATTATATAAAGTTATAACTAAAAGCTAAAAGCTAAATTGATTGAACTTCATTTGAAGTAGTAATATTGAAAGTTAAAACTAAAAGCTAAGGGGCGACCATTAGATAGGTGGATGGGCATGGAGGTTTTTAAAAATAAATAATTTCTTGTTTTCGCAAATTTTTTTGGTGAAATAAAAATAATGTTTTTGGGGTACTTCTTAACATTGCGCTGTTTGATTTACCAAATATTTGAGATGTCGTGAGCTAAAAATAAATTAATAATATTATTTTCACCGTACCATGAAATAAATAATTTCCCGTCCAGGAAAACTCCAAGCTTTTACTAATAGTCCAGTAAATCCATGGTTTGACCCACCACAAATTGCAAAAGTTTTGATCTATACATTTTCTGAATCCTTGGATGTCTATCTTTAACATACTAAAAGTCTACTCAGATATTCCCGTGCGAACTGTGTTTCCTGAGGGTTAAAGATAGGGCCCTAGTTAATACCGTTTTTGCTTTAAAAAACTGCACTAAAGAGATAGAATGGCCTCTAGAGAAGTCTCGAGTCCAATGAACATACATAATCTGCATACCATCTTGTAGGCAATCAAAATATCTTTCATTTAAGCAATATTTCAACTCTGGGAAAGAAGATGGGACTGAGTTATGACTGTTTGAATACTGATGCTCTCCGATATCGCGGAAAAGTATGTAGTCGGGGGTCAGGGGACCCCCCCCCTGCACCCCCAGGAATGTATGAGTGTGGTACCAAAATGTTTCTTAGAAAGACCTTTTTCAAATTAAAGATGTTCACAAGAAAAAAGTTGGGATGAACTACCTCATTTGCATAAAACAAAATGGCCGCCACCGAGCTACTGAAAATGTAAAAAATGCCTATCTCGGCTCCTAATTGAGTTATCAGAGCACTTTAAAAGACCAGACGGGGATAATTTTGCATGAGGAATTGAACTATACACTTAGTTTCCTCCTTTCTTTACTTTATGACCTTAGAATTTTATATCCTTTCAGAGGAAGAGCTCTCGCAACATTCCCTGCCATCTTGTCAATTTAGGTCACTTTTGTTTCTTTTAGTGGACCAGCCAATACATGATTATGTACTGTTAACACATTCCTAACCAATCAACATGGATTAATGTCAGCTTTCATTTGGCACCTTGGTTTTCTTGTTACTGCTACTGTCAGCCCTCAAAAAGCTATATGGATATTGTTGTCATTATCGAAAATCTCCTCGGAAACACAAATTGCTCCCATGTATTTTCAGTTCCACCTGTCCTAACGACCAGATACCTCATTCCTAACCAATCAAAATGGATAATAAATATGGATGATTAGCCCTTGATGTCAACTTTCATATGGCACCTTGGTTTTCTTATTACTACTACAGTCAATCTTCCAAGAGCTAAATAAATGGAGTGCATGTGATATTAAATGGGAGGATTTTGTGTTTCCGAGAAGATTTTCAATAATGAAAGCAACATTTATTTCGCTTATGAAGAGTTGGCAATCTAAGCAACAAGTAAACCAAGGTGCTAAATGAAGGCTGACACAAAGGGCTATCCATCCACATCCATTTTGGTTGGTTAGGAATGGGTTATCTAGTGATTGGGACAGGTGGAATTGAAAAAACATCTGGGTTATTGTGATTCAGACCTGATTTTTGACAAAAACATTTACTTAGCTATTGCTTGATTGAGAATTGTAGTAACAAGGAAACCAACGTGCCAAATGAAAGCTGACATCAAGGGCTATTCATTCACATCCATTTTGATTGGTTATGAGTGATTAATCTAGTGATAAAGATAGATGGTACTGAAAATACATGGGAGGAATTTGTGTTTCAGATGAGATTTTCGATAATGACAGTAACATTTATTTAGCTTTGGAGGATTGACAGTTGCAGAAACAAAGAGACCAAGGTCTCAAATTGAAGCTGACATCAAGGGCTATCAATCTACATCCATTTTGATTGGTTTGGAATGATTTATCTAGTAATTAGGACAGGTGGAACTGAAATTAAATGGGAGTTTTTTGTGTTTCTGAGGAGATTTTCAATGAGGACAGCAACATTTATTTAGCTTTTGGAGGATTGACAGTTGTAGTAACAAGGGAAAAAAGGTGCCAAATAAAAGCTGACATCAAGGGCTATTCATCCACATCCATTTTGATTGGTTATGAGTGATTAATCCAGTGATAATGATAGATGGAACTGAAAATACATGGGAGGATTTTGTGTTTTAGATTAGATTTGCGATAATGACAATAACATTTATTTAGCTTTTGGAGGATTGACAGTTGCAGAAACAAGAAAACCAAGGTGTCACATGAAAGCTGTCATTAAGGGATATCCACCCACATCCATGTTGATTGATTAGGAGTGAGTTATTTAGTGATAAGATGAGTTGGAACTGAAAATAACATGGTTGGATTTTGTGTTTCCAAGGAGATTTTTGATAATGTCAGCACATTTATTTAGCTTTTGGATGGTTGACAGTTGTAGTGACAAGGAAACCAAGGTTCTAAATAAAAGCTTACTTCAAGCTCTTGGCATCATCTTTCATTTGTTAATATTTTTTGAGATTACTAAACTGGTAATTTCTGGGAAATTTATTTCCGGCTTCAACTTCAATTTAAAATGCCCCAACATATAAACCCCATTGGGCATTAATACTCCTTACATTGTTTTTTTTAAATTTTTTTATTGTCTGACTAGCATAGATACCATCCATTAACAAGAGATGCCTCTAACAGTACATAATCATTTATTGGGTGCAGGGTGGTGGAGGTCCTGCTGACCCCGAACTAATATATTAAAATTTTATCAAAAATCTGAGATAGTCCAAATCCTACAATGGTGTCCAGACCCTTTGTCCAAAAAGAAACTGTATGCACTAGAAAGCCCAGTAAATATACTAAATTTCCATATAAAACTTGATATGCCTTATCAGTATTTTTGACCATTTTTCAGCCAATTCAATGCGTGGCAGAATTACAATTTTAGCAAAAATTTGTGATAGTCCAATTTCACACAGGTGTGGCTGGGATGTTCATACCTTTTGGAATTTTTTGTGACTGTGCGTTTCTAGTTTTCATAATTGTTCAAGACTGATTGGTTTAATTAAGCCAGGTTGAATTTATGATTTTTTTTAGGAAAGTATTTAATTTAACTTTGATTGGTGATTTTATAATGGGGGGAAATCATTTCATTAAATAAAATGTTGTTGTAGGGGTAGAAAAATGGGCCCTTGTCAAATTTCAGTCCCTCTTTTCACGTGAAGAAACATTAGAGAGGTTTTGCTACACGTTTCCGTGTGACGTGTACGTGGGAGTTGCCATGAAAACAATGTAGTTAGATAGCACTTGTACACGTATACGTCACACGTGAACGTGTAGCAAAACCTCTCTATTGTTTTCTCTAGCCTACATATTTGTGGTTCCAATGACATCTTTATCGTGTCATAAAGATGATTATTAAGGGAGTTATTGCCAATTTGGTGAAGGAAAGTATGTCACGCTAAAAATATCGATATTTATCATGTGGTATTCAGGAAAGTGATTTATTCTGGAGTTTACAAGCTTTTAAAATTTGCAGAAACAACCTGAAATTGAACTCAAAACACCTCCAGGAAGAAAACTAGGGATGGGGGGTCCCAAAAGTTCCCTGGGGGGGAGGAGGGTTTCACTTTCTGGCCCATGGTCTGTTATGGTCTTCTACTTGGATATTGCATACTTTTCCTCGATATCGGATAGAGCATCAGTATTCAAACAGTCATAACTCAGTCCCATCTTTTTTCCCAGAGTTCAAATAGGGCTTAAGTGAAAGCTATTTTAATTTCCTACAAGATGGTATGCAAATTGTATATGTTCATTTGACTCAAGACAGCTCTTGAGGCCATTCTATCTCTTTAGTGCAGGCTTTTTTCGGCGAAAACAATATTAGCAAGCGCCCTATCTTTAACCCCTCAGAAAACACAGTTCGCACGGGAATATTTGAGTAGACTTTTAGTATATTAAAGCCAGACATCTAGGGATTCAGAAAATGTATAGAACAAAACTTTTGCAATTTGTGGTGGGTCACCCTCTATTTTATCACCAGTTGCCTGGACTATAATGGTTGGCCCCTAATTGAAGGCACCGAGTTATTAAATTATGGAGACCGATAGGCCTATATATATATGGATATTTACTCAGATTTGATTCAGGATGTGAAAAACAATACAGTGAACATGGTGAATGCTGTCACACATCCAACTTGTTTATCACAACCTGGTTTACATTTCCAGAGCTGTCAACTGTGCAGCAGTTGACAGATAAGCTGACATCTGGCCACACAACAAAGTCACAACAAAGACAAGGCGTCAACAAGCTAAAAATATGAAACTCACGTCGTCCTTATCGCTGTCAAACTCGTCAGCCATTCAGGCACTGGAATGCAGCAAGGCACTGTGGGATTTGTTGATATTGACAACCACTACTCCTGAAAACAACAAAATAAAAAGAACGTCTCAGATTTTACTGGAAAATAATTACGAATAAGCTATTAGCCAGACACATGATCTGAATAATAAGGAACGTTTCACACTATATTCCGCACAGATTAACCCTTCTCTTGCTGCAAATTTTGACGCCGAAAGCTGCCAAGAAACGTCACTCACCTTGCACGCACCTGTCGCCATTTTACGAAAGAAGCCGAGGATGCTCGAAGACAAAATGTTGCTGGAATTTGCTACATTATTTTCCTCGAAATGAATGTGATTAATTATTTTCTGTATGGCTGTAGATGCATCGGGTACTTGAGGAATAAAATGGACAATCTTAAAAATAAAATTAGAAAAAATGGGTTGATGTAAAACATGGGTTTGGGTAACGGGACGCAAGGCGGGAAAACCGCATTGTGGTAAAGTTGCCAGCAATGACTTTGAAAATATTTCATTTTTAAACATTTAAACGGCTACATACTCATTGTTTAAATTATAATAGATGATTTTAATAGATTTTTGGGCTTGAAACTCTGCAATTCTATCCTGAGATATGACCTGAATCCTTCAGGTCATAGCTATCAGGGAATATATATAGCAACTTACAGCTAATGTTTATTGTATATATGTCAAGCCGAAAATAAATAAATATTTGAACTTTCACGGCGGCAGAGAGGAAAGTAGTACTGGCGAGCTGCTAATAGATTCAGTAAATTTTGTTAAGTCATTCCCCTATGCCTACATTGTGGCTAACAAAAATATGAATTGACACCAAAGTCACACCATTGAAAAAAAAATCTTGTAATTAATTCCATTATTTACTAATAATTTCAAAGGTATTCAGAAAAAAGTTTTTAAAAAAGAAAAGAAAAAAAAAGAGCCAATTATTGAATTAGTATAAGTCTATGACTACATGTATGAATTAGCTCTGAGTCAAGTCTATGACTATGTGAACAGGACCTGGGTTTAATAAATCTGCTTTTTTTTTTTCAAAAAAGGACTAAAATCCTAACATTGACCATTTGTCTAATACAATTCGAACTCAATTTGATCGAACCAGTTGCCATTAAAGTGGCCATTTCAAATTGTTTCTCTGTGAAAACGTTCAAGCCATAAAAAAACTCACATATATATATTCAGTTTAAAACACTTTCCAAAGTTGCAACATGCAGCGAAATATAAATTCGATTTTTTTCGTTTGCTGAGTATACTTTTCAGAAATCTACTTTTGAGTTCTGACAAAATCTACCTTTTGGTCAAAAGCTATACTTTTTTGGTAAAACTCTACTTTTGCTTCGTGAGTTAATTAATTTCTTTCATTGTAGAAAATACTTTAGATTGGTATGAGATCAGGCCTGTGTCAAAATAATTTTTTTTCAATTTAAATCATTTATTTGCTCTTTACAGTATTACCGTTCATACGAAAGAGATTATTTTACTAAATTGAGAAGGGTGACCACTCTATGATGCCAAGGCATCGCTGTCGAGTGGCCACCCTGTTGATATCAGAATAGAATTATATTAAAAGTTGTCGGTGCCGACCGGAACATCAGATGGACAGTGGTGAAGGTTGATGTTGATGGATTTATCTATTTTTCAAATAATAATTTAAAGGGGTATAATGCTTACTGGACTTTATGATTTAGTACATACTGGAGGTACTTAGTTGAAAGAAATAAACAGTAACAAACAATAAGAAAATTTTAGAAATTGAAAGTTTATCTTAAGCTGTCGGGCAGTGGACTTGGAGTGATCGTCACAAGAGAGACAAATAAGGGGGTCACATAGAAATACATAGAACGGACATGAGGCTCTGGCAGATGAAGCAACCAAATCCACCATCTTGGAACTGCCCTGTATCCTGACACAATGGTACCGTGACGTCACCAATAACAGTGATGTCACTTATAACAATGGCATGACGTTACATCATAATTAGTCTATTGTGATGTCATGTCTCAGGGCAGTTCCAAGATGGCGGATTTGGTGAGCTCATCTTGAGGTGGCTTCATACAGCCTCATGTCCATTCTATGTATTTCTATGGGGGGTCACCATTTAATTGGGGGGGGGGGGATTATTTTGTCCACAGTACTTAATCGCTGCAGTTTAAAAAAAAAAAAAGTATGCCAAGTCCTTCAATATTAATTCCTAAATCAGACAACGCCATATTATTAATGCAAAAATCATTTATATCAGGACTACTAGTACTGGTGCGTGCCCCCCACATTGGACTTGTACGTGCCAGTGTGCCCCCCCCCCAGGTGCAGGGCCGTAGCCTGCAGGGGCAGGGGGCAGCTGCCCCTCCTAGAATTTGACAGAAAATGTTTTTAACATGTATCCAAAAAATTCACATTTTCTGCGGTTTTCCGGGGTTCGCATGCGTCCGGACCAGTCTGTGCTAGGGATGCACGGATATCCGGCACAGTATCCGGTATCCGGCCGGATAGTGGAATTTGCAGGATATCCGGTATCCGGCAAAATGAGGGTATAAGAACCGGATATCAGAACCGGATATCTGGCATGTTCAAAACTTAATGAAATGCCAAAATTTTGATAATAACCAAAGGAACGTCACCTCGACAGAATAAACAACATCATTTCACCATCTTCAAAATCAGAATTCAGTTACAAAACAAAACGAAAAACATTCCATCAGAGGAACAGTCCTACTGCCGGACAGATATATGTCTCAGCTCTCATAAAAAATATTCATAATCAACCATAAATGCCGAAAAACTTCCTTTTTCGCACGTTTACTATCCGGTTCCAACTATCCGGTTGCTATCCGGTATCCGGCAGTTGGTGTTGCCGGATTATCCGGTATCCGGCATCCGGCTATTTTCACTATCCGTGCATCACTAGTCTGTGCCCCCCTCAGGATTCAGCCCAGGCCACGGCCCTGCAGGTGCCCCTCCATATGAACTTTCCAACTCTGGCAAAATATACAATTAGTGTTATGGGTGCCCCCCCAGAGAATCGCATGCCCCCCCCAGCAGGAGCCCCCCCCCCCGCTCGCGCTCGAGACCCCCCAGTTACGCCACTGCTATTTAAAGAATTTATTTATTTATTTATTGCACCAAAAATGAGTAAGAATTTTTTTAAACTCTTCCTGGACACCCCTAAGATTTTTTTGTAAAGTTACATAGACCTAACCCGCGTCCGCTCTTGTGCATCCCGCCCGCGTTTTACCGTCGGCGTGACGTCACGACCAAAACAAGAGGAAGTGCAAGATGAGTGTCAAATGTCAAGAATGTTTTTGGAGATAAGAACGATTTCCAGGGATAGAAGTTCCAGGAAACTGATGTGAAGTTGTAGGAGAGGAGTCTAGGATGGCTCAGAATGGCGAGGGGGACAGACTGGATGACAGGGAGGGCTGTGAAGACCGGTATGTCAGAGTGCCCCTTGCAGTTTCTACACCTGTGAAACATGCCATTTCTCTCTCTCTGCCTGCTGCCAGTGCTGTTGGCTGCAAAACTTCCCCTGCTCCTAACACCGACCCTTGCACAACTAACCCCAAGCACTCTAATGCATACTTGTGAGTATATTGTACATAACATGCATAATGCTTTGCACTAAAAACAACCCACTTTTAATATTGTGTTTACTCACAGCCATGTTGTATTTTCATTGATTGCACCCATTCATTGACTTTGCTTTGTTGTTGTTGCTGATTCACTGGCTTCCCAGCTAAGCACAGCAGCTGGCTTCCTTAATACTACACTGATAGTATAACACCATGCAAAACCCTTGAAACTGTACAGTTGCACTGATTATACATGACCTTCAGTCAAATGGCATTGGTGGTTGAAGTGATTTAATTATCTGTGTAATGAATGCACTCAAGTCGAGCTGTTTGAACCCCAGGCCAGGGTTTGATCAAAATATATCATCTGTTTGATGTTTGATATTAAAGGCAGTCATTGCTGTCATAATTTGTGAATATATATCACGAAATATGTTTTCACAATTCATTTTAGTTTGGGTTAGATATCTTATTAAACTTGAGTTGAAATAGCTTGCTGCCAATATTCAGATAATTTCATAAACATTTCATTTTAAATTGGTTTTCGCCAATTTCGGATCCATTCATTTCCCACTTTTTGTTATTTCTTTGTAATGTTAAAAACGATATGGAAGGTTCATTGCAATATTGCTCAATTTTATGGCTGTGTGTCCCAAGTTATATCCGTGTGCACTTTGGTAAAGTTTGGTTAGTTATCACTATCTGGTTTATGATCGGATGATATGTTTACATACACCCAAAGTGAAAGTCTGATCAATACAAAGGAAACGATTCTGTATTTTCGGTGTCTGCCCATTCCCTCATATAGATAACTCTGTTTGAATTTCGAAATAAATCAATCAATCAATCAATCAATTATAGAATTCACTGAAGTGCAGACAATTGGCAGAACCTAATGAAAACAAAATCATAAAGATTGAAGTCCACCTGCACTTTTATGTCGTATTATGACTCATCTTGGTCCATGAATTTGCATTAAGAAAGAGGGAGATTCGATATTAATACATTTCATGATTAAATGCTTTTGATCAATTTAATGTTACAAAAGTGTGATCTATGGGGATGAAGTGTCACATGCTCATAATAACTGTGCACTGTGGTATATCAGTATAATTATGGGAATCAATAATGCTTGCTATTGCTTGGTACATATGGTCTTTCTGCTAATTGCTTTTGTATAATCAATACATGTACATACTCACCAGCAAACGTGTATGTTTACTAATTTGACTAATGAGTTAATGATATGTATCTTATTAACTGTGATGTGCTTATCGCTTATTCTTTGTGCATTCTGCTTATCTCTTCATCTACTGGTAGTTTCAATCATCCTTGGTCTCACTGCTGACTCTGAGTTTAAAAAGGTAAAAATAACACTGTCAGTAAGCATTGCAGTTTGCAATCTACCATACATTTAGAAATTCTATATCAGAAATCTGTTCAATTAGCATACTGAGTGACAGTGCATAAATACAGGACATAAAGCCACAATCATCCCTCTCACCATCTGTTCATCTATTTTTACCCTCGTCAGTGTTTTCAGACTTTGTTTATTTGTTTGTTTTTGATTTGTAAACATACTAAACAACAAGAGATTAAAGAAGTACTTTTCCACTGTTGATGAGGATTGGCAGTTGAGTGGGAGGTATACATGAAATTGGATTACTGTACAGTTAACCTATTTGTAAATAAATGGATTACTGGTGGCCATTGACCATTGATCAAGGACTTAGTATAGTACATGTATATTTTGATGCTTATCATAGATCACAGATGAATACACAAATTCTTTGTATGCCGGCTGCTGTCTGTAGAACTGCATGTCCAGTATGTAAATTACATTCTACATGTTCTATGATAGTTGAGAGTCTGTGTACTTTTTGTGAGGCATGGGGTGAAAATTTAATTTAAAAAATTTATTGAGGCTCAGAATAGAGACTTTTTCCTTCTTTCGTTTTTTCAAACAACAGATTTGATATAGGTCGGAAATGGAATTTTCTAAATTGTGTTCTGTTATTTTCATTGGTCAATCACTCCAGAAATTTTGCACGATCTAAAGATGTATAATTTTTTAGCCTGAAAGACTAGAGCTATGTAATAAATATTGACATAGAGTTTGGCAAGACCTGGTCTAAGAGGACTGCACTGCCTGTATACCAAAGGGAGATGAAGGTATAAAACCAGTGCATATTTAAGGGGGGGGGGGCCAAGATTAACATGGGAGAGAGCGGAAATATTGCAGATTACTGAATGTTTTGGCCCCCCTCAGAAAATCTCTGGATACTCCCCTGAATAAAATTTACTATTAGGTTCTCATATTGATGTAAATGAAAATTTAGAAAATTTAGTAAGTTTGTTCCCTGCCTGGGTATTGAACCCACGACCTTCTGCTCATTGAACCTGTTTAAATGTTTATTGATCGACAATGTTGATTTTTATCTTTTTTATCATCAAATTTCTCTGATCAGTCAATTCTTTGTTTCTCCAATATTCCACCAGGGGATTATGTTCTTAAATTAGAATGAGCATACCTTTGGTGACATCTGGTCGATTTAGTTGCTGCGAATGTATTGGGCAAATAAAGACTTTATATATATTATAAGCAAAAACTTATCGAACAAATGGTCAGAGCCATGAATAACGGGTCGAACGTTGAAGTGTAGACATAAATTTGCATTGTGTGACCAAGGAAAATCATGAATTGCACAGATTTGATTAGACATCCCTGAAATCAGGACAGAAAAGTGAAAACAGTATTACTAGATATTATGTTGCGTTATATAATATCTTTCAATTGGATCATGTATGGAGTGTTACGAGAAACTAAACATTTAATATTGCTGAAAAGTGAAAACAGTATTACTCGACATAACATCATGTTATATAATATTAGATTCTTTCAATTGCATCGTTTATGGAGTAGATTGTGATACATTAAACACTTATGAACATCTGATATTGGCGTAAAGTTCCGACATGATTTTACCATCCAATTCGTGTTCAATTTCAATGGAGTATATGTATGATATATCGCACAACTCACGATCTGTCTGATTTGAACTTGATGAACATTCTTTGTTATGTTTCCTAATGTCAAGAGTGAAATTTCGAAATAATTTCAGCCAATGTTTGAGTGGAGTGTATGTCAAATATGGACATTTATATGAGACATTTCATGTTCCACATTAGTTTAAGAGAAGACTTGACATAATTTCAGCATGGAATTACTTGACTTGATGATCTTGCAAACATTATGATTTGAACTTAAGTTTACTGTTAAGAGGACATGATCTTTTATTTGCGGATTGGAAATCTGTAGCTTTAATCACAATGGATTTCTTTTTCAGGTTAGCTATTCTTGCATTTCACTTAATATCATTTTTGGAAAACAATTTCATTATATCTGCTAGTCTCAGATATTGTTTCAGTGTTTTTCGTATCAAATTTCATTGTTTTGTTTTCATTTTGAATTTGAAAGAAACAAAGTATAAAATTACAATGATTTGGTGTTTTGATGCCCTGATAGCCCCTGATGTCTGGATATGATTTCAGCATTTTCTTATTAAGTTTCATTGTTTTGCTTGATTATCCGGTGATTATTGCAAATTCTAAAGAATAATATTACAAACTATAAAACAGCAACAATTTCATTGTTCTGAGCTTCTGATGGGAAGGGGGGGAGAGGTTGATCTATTGGTACTCCAATACTGACATAATTTATTCCTACGTAGCATGCTGTGATGCTAGGCTGCGAGAATCGCTGGGTTCAGGGTTGAAATCCTGCTCTTGCCGGGTCACTAGAGCCTATTTTGGCCGGCAGTTTCAATCATCCTTCGCCTCATTGCTGTGTCCTCCTGTCCTATATGCTGGACGTAAAGCCCCAGTCATCCATCTGAACAACTTTGATGTCACATGTATAGTTATATGAGACATTGACCCGTATGAGGTTGCTGCCTTACTGGCTTTTTTTTGTGATTATGATACTGGGAAACACTAAACCAGATACCCAGACGTGGTATCAAGTTGCAGTGATTTTGTGCTATGCTGTGCCCTGATTTATATTGGTGCTTCAATGTGTTGGGCTCACAATGTGAATGCTGCATTTCACCAGTTCATCATATACCGGTACGTTGATAGGGGGAAAAGCATATTTAATTCAGTGCACATTCTACTTTTCATTAAGAAGTGGAGCATAATACTGAATTAAAAACATAAATAAATCATATCAGTTGTTTTGTACATTGTAACATTGTGATACTCAATAAAAAACCTACCGGTGCAGAGCACTGCCAAACCAAAAAGGACAAACATGATAAAATTTTAGAAAATTCTCGGGTACTCTACTTATCATTTTGAAATGAACTCTTGTGGCATTCTGTTGCCTCAGTCTCAATAATGTTGATCTGAAACTTAATCAGCATACATGTATGTTTATTTTTTCAACCAATTGCAAAAATTACATAACTATCAGAAGGCCTATATCATATTACATAAATCCTGCAACAAGTGTTATGATTGCAAAACACTCTATAAACATTTAACAGATTTTAGCAAAAAATTGTCAAGATTATAGGTCAGGACACCACTCTGTTTAGCATGTTTAGCCTCTACTTCAGTCTTGAAGTGTGTTTGATTGTGTTTAAGTTTCAAGATTAAATATTTAAACACTTAACGGTGGCCGAGACCAAGAAGGCCAAGTAAGTGAACAATGGGAATTCTTTAAAGTCTAGATTATTTTTTATTCATTGTTCATGTTGATGTTGAAACTAAATTGAGTGTATTTTCCTGCTGTTGGAAAGTTCGTAAGCAAAATTCGAAAAAGATTGTTAGTTTGTTTCCGATGGCTAATGTCAATTTCGTGTGACTAAATTGTTCATCTGAATCGAGATTTTGATGTCATATTTATGTTTATCAAGGTTTAATAAGGGGGGGTTGGTATAGTGGTAGCATGCTAGGCTGCCAATCGCTGGATCCAGGTTCGAATCCAGCTCTTGCGTCTTGTCAGGTCACCTGGGCCTATGTTGGGCAGCTGTTTCAATTATCCTTCGCCTCATTGCCGTGTCTGCCTCCTGTCCTAATTCTCTGAACCATTGCATAAATACAGGACGTAAAGCCCTAATCATCCATCCATTGATGAACAATGATGAAGGTCTAGTAAACTTTCTGTAGCTGCGTCCAGAAAGTGTTCTTAAAATTTTCAACCAAAAAAAAAAGTCCTGACACATATCAGGTTATCTTCAGCTGATCTTTGAATTCATAACAAAGAGTTGTTAGGAAAACTATGTGAAAAGAAAAGTTATTGACAATTTGAGTGTCTATACGTAGGTCAATGGTCAGTTAAATATTCATTTCGTGTTTACAGATCTCTGTTTTTTATTACGTAAAATTTTGAATTGTCTTTGTCTGATGTCTGTAAGACAAGGTAGCAAACTTTTTTAGCACAATTTTCGTGGTAGTATGGATTGCATATGGTGTAATAAACACTATACTTATGCATGTATTAAGTATGTTTAGTTTCTACTAGCATGAGACCCGTGAAAGCATGCATGAGAGGGAAGGGGGGAACAAAGGGTGTTTTCGTATGGTGTATATGTTTAGAATATGAGGAAACATCATGTCACTTTCTGTGAGTGTAATTTGAACATGAAACCCGGCTAAGGACATTGTAGACAATACAGAAAGGCTGCTTGTAAGTTTTCACAACTGGACAATGGGTAGTTTTGTTGGAGTAGCGTAAGGGGTCCATGAATTAATAGTATGATTCTCTCTCAGTGGAGTGAGGAAATAGCCATTTTATGAACAGAAAAGTATGCCAGAAAAATTCTGTAAAATTGAGAATTTTTTATATAATTCAATTATTCAAATATTTTGTAAACCGTCGTGGGCCTAATGTTATTGTAAGTCATTTTAAGCAACTTAGTTATATATCCAGAATGTAATTGTATGCCTCCGATGCTTTTAACGATTAAATCAGGTCAAAATGAGGTCATAGTGTACTGTTATGCTAAGATCATATTCAAATTTATGATTCTTTTTGTTTTGGTCGTTTTGGTTTCCCAGAAATTTAGAATGAAGTAACTCCCATGTTACTTCCTGTATCATGTACAATGCATATCAGCAGATGAGTGTATATACAGAGTATATAATATAGGCCTAGATACTTTTTGTCAGTGTTGGTGTGAATATTTTGCATTGCTTATACAATCACGATAGATGTTATATTATGGTATTGCATACCTCGAACACATATGGACGATATCTATCATTTTATTATCTCATGATTTTTCTTATGACTTTCTATGCACTGGACTATTTTCTTTGCTATTTTCTTTGATTAATTTTCATTAGACATAAATGGAGAAGAAAGTCATTTGACTTTAGCACTGTTGAAACTTAGTTTGTTTGAATTGGTTCACAAAGACAAGATAGTTTGATTCAACCCCATAGGTTAGACCAGATGGTTTGTCAATCTGGTTTTCTAGACAATTGGAACAGCTTTTTGCGGATATATTTATTTAAGTATTTAGTTGAAAATATTTGTACTTGTCAAGTTGTCTACGTTTTGTCACTTCAATGAAACTGGTGTCCACGAGTTGTTTGGCTTCTCAAATGTGTCTAGTATTGTCTGAGAGTTGCTGTTGAGTGTCGACCAGTTGTATCCATATGTATTTCTATGGTTGTATCTAAGTGTCGACCAGTTGTTGGTTGTCTACCAGTTGGTTTGTCTACCATATCTTCACACTGGATGAATATCAGTCTGAGCTTTAAATGTCAACCGGTTGTTAGTCCACGAGGATGAGTTGGTTGTCTTTTAATTGTCTATGTGTTAGTTGTGTATGAGTGTGCTGTCTAGCAGTTGGTGGTCTAAGAGTTGTTGCATCTATGAGTTTGTAAGTCTACTATATTTGACTTGAGGTGACTTTCCGGAATGATCTTAAATGGTCACTGGACAGTGTCAAACAAAAGGAAAGGTCTTAATGTTCTGCTCTGATCCGGGTTAATCTTTGAGATTATTTATAAATTATGTATAAATAGATCACACTTGTGTGTGACGTGGTCTTCAAACTAATCAATAAGAATTAGTTGTCTTGTTCTATACTTACTGTCACATTTACTCAGTCATGCCATTTTGATAGTCACTGTGATCTGACAATAAGTTTGTTATACGCTTTTGACTCATTGATCAGTTGGGAGTTATTTCAGCTTCTCTAGATGCTTCTTGTATCACTTTTCGTATCTTTTAACAAATTTTTTAACAAATTTATTAAATTGTTTTAAGTCGTCGACTTTGGAGTTGCTATTCCGACTTGTGTCACAACATTTTTGGTTGTACCATAAATGATTTTCCTGGGGAATTTCGCAGATATACTGGATTGAACTTTAAAATGACTTCAATTTGCCGTGTTACCCAAGGAGGAGTCGTTTACTTGCCTTAGCAGATAAAAACCTAGGACGGGGTTCACCCGTGCCATTACTGAATCTATTAGACTCCTGAAGTTAAACAACATTTTCTTACCTATTATTTTGATAATCATCGCACCACGGTCTAACTGTGACTCAACAGGGCTTTCACCCATTACCCATGGGCTTCGTCAGCTTTCTGAATCGCTCAGTTTGTCTCATTTTCAACATAAAATGAACTTCTAAAGGTCAGGATTAAGCTTACACAGTTGAATTTCTTACCTGCTCTTGTCATCAGTGATGTTTGAAAGAACTTGGGACATAATGTTTGAATTTTTTGGGACATAATGACCATTATGAGTCAGTTTCTACGTGACTTTCTTCAGAATGTCGGTCATTAAGTCAAAAAGGTTTTGTGACTCACAGGTTGTTATCAGATAGAAAGTGAACTGTCATTATTTTGTCATTACTTTGTCAACTCTTGACTCTCAAGATATGTAAAGAATACTTCATGTGATTGATGACCAATTCAATTGCGATATGACCAATTGTTAAAGGCCCATATGTTCTCACATTTATAGGAAAAAAGATTTAAAAAGTGTGAGTTGATGGAATTCAATTAAGTCTAATAAAACTCACCAGAAAATGTGTTTATCATCATTTTGAAATGAAATTGATGTGTTTCAAACTTATGAGCATGATGAGTAGAGCCCTGCAGTACTGATAAGGTGATAATACGAACAAATGTGGGTTTAGTCTATACGGCAATAGAAATTGTTTTTGCACTTTTCCAAAAGAGAAATATACTGAGATCAGCAGGCTATTGTACTGCTGGATTTTGCAATAATACTACCACTGAAATATTAAAATAAGTTAAGGAAGTATCTAAAGAACATGTACACTATGCAATAAAACTTTCACTGTGTCAAGTTTGATACAAGTGTGTGGACAATATGCCTCAACTTAACTGAGTGACCGTGATTGTGACTTTAATTCTTTATCACAGTTATCGACTGTTTGTAAAGCTGACACGCCACTTACTTACTCAGCAATAGACCCATAGTTCTTGTTATTTTTCTGTGATGCATATATTTTTGTTCTGATTATTATCAACATATATATGATTTCTTATCTACCTTTTCGACTTTTAATGACTGGTGATTAGATTTTTCTGGTGGTGTGTTGTCAAAAATAGCTCCCGGCAACAATGTCAACATTGTGAAGGAGTGGTTGATTTGGGATGAATATTGCTACATGCCTTTTTCGGGAGTCTGTAACTAAGACGAGAGTTCGGCTGCATTTGTGGATTTAGTCTTTATTTGTTGAGATATTTATTTTAGTTGTGGCATTATTTGGACATTTATTTAGATATTTTATCTTTTTTGGAGGATACAACATTTGTTTAAGGGATGCTTGAAGGGATAGACAATCGTCACATCACTTGTGCCGAGTTGTGGAATTGTTGTACTTCAAGAAGGTGCATGTTAACTGTTGGTTCTCTTGGATTGTGTTAAATAGCTTAAGACTATCTGATCAGTATCTACATCATCTATGCTGAGGATGTGAAAGATCCCACATATGAGGTTTTTCACTAGATGACTTTGTCATTGTCGATATTGTGAGATATTGTTAAAGTATTTTAGAGTCCTAGTCAATTTTGCACCTTGGATTAAGAAAAAGATCCCTCACATGGAGAAAATGACTTGAAAAGAATGAACATATGTTTGTGGACTCCTCTCTCGTTCTGATATCATTGATTGTAGTGGAACAAGAACCTGGCTCAGAGGGCTGCACTTACTCCTTCTACGGTACCTCCTAGTGGTACCTTCTCAAACTACATTATTATGCAGTTTGTCTTATGAAGTTCTTACTTCAGAATTCCTTCACCTGAAATATATGGAATCATTTGAAAAGTTCTGAAAATCTCTTAGAACATTCATGACTCGTTTTTATATCCAACAGAACTTGACTGGAATTGAAATATGAAATATTATGCAGTTGTCTTCCGAAGTTCTGTCTTCGGAATTTCTTCAATTGACATTTAATGGAATCATTTGAAAAGTTCTAAAAATCCATTAGCACTTTGATGACATATATCTGATCTCCAGCAGAAATTGACTGGATTTGAAACATTCATTAGGAACTTTAATACTTTATTTCTCAAAAGGTGGAATAAATTTGATACATTCACAATGAATGTGGAGATGAGGATGCGTTTAAAGAGCGAGGGAAAGAGAATAAAAAACATGTCTCTATACAAACAGGTTTTCAAAAGGTAGGCACAAATTATACATACATACCAGGTACTTGTCATGTTGAATATATAGTGGTATCTACTATCTATTCTGATATTTAAAGCAGCTAGCAGCATCACAAAAAGAGGGCCTTCAGTCAAAAATATTGCGAAAAGGAACGTTTGATGTTGAATATGATAGTGTCTATTCTAGTATCCATTCTATATGAGCAGCTGCCCCAACACCTAAAAAGGAACCCTAGCCTTTTGGGTGAAAACTATTACATGTATTCAAACTTATGTTTAGTTTTGTACCGATTGAATTGACAGCAAAATTACCTGAAGTATATTTCCTTGAAGTATCATAAACATAGACAATATATTCTGTTGGACTTCCTGATCTATTTAAAGATTGTGCTTCTTCTCTTTACTTGGACATTTCACCTTTTCTTACAAGCGGGGATTTTTGTGGCAAATTTCCTGAATTATGTGAACCTTTCCACCATTCCATTGATGCCCAGTTGATAAATCACTTCCCACTGATTACCTTTAAATTCCCCTCAATATATGGGGCATAAAACACAAACTTAAGAAACCATAAAATTTTCCTTATTTTCAGAAAATCCATCGCAACGCCAGAAGATGCCGCTCAAACGAACCAAGAAAACAAAACCAACATTTTGAAATCCTCTCTTACTGAAAGGTATGTATGATAGTTGGTTAAAATGGAACTAATTAATCTATTTGCTAATTGTGTTTTTTGCTTTGGAGAGGAGAATGGTCTGGTCTAACAACTTTCGCAACTACTTGCCAAATAGCAGTCGTAACAGAGTCAATGTGCGACTTGAAAGGCTAATTTAGAGCATGAATCTCAGAGAAATTTCATTGAACTTTTGAAATTAATTTTAGATTAATGAATTTCAAGTCTCATTTTATTAGGGTTGCCTCTAAATAGCCCACACCGGTGCTGATGGGACGTAAAACACAAAGGTTGAGAAAAGAGTAGTTTCAATCGTCCTTTGCCTCATTGTTGTGTCATTCTCATGTCTTTTAAAATTAGCGTGCAGTGCATAAATACGGGACATAAAGTCACGTATAGGCCCAATTATCCCTCTTTCTCAGTTTGCACTTATGCTCTGATTGTCATTGAAGAAAAAACTGAGTAAATCCTCTTGATTTAGTTATTGACATTACATATATACGGTATATGTAAAGATTTTAATGCACATAAATTCATAATCAGTTCATACTAATTGCCTGCTTCATGCTACTTGACATACAATAATCAATATTCAATAATCAATATTCAATAATAAATGTCAGTTACTGTAATAATGAAAAAGGACTGAAATTAAGACTTTGTTTTCTGGGACATAATTACATAAAATGTTTTACGACTTTTTTTTGTGAAAAAAATTTAAATTATGCATTTTCTTATGCAGACCATGTCCTACATAGTCAGTGAACTTCTCAAAACTGTCACAGATTTTATAAAGGTCTGAGTAAGAGCCTGAAATATGTTTTTTGAGATTTTGACTTTTTAAAGCAATGGTTTTGACATTGATGTCTTGTTACGACTGCTATAACTTGCTTGGTGCTGGGAACAGGTTGGTGTGATGCGGTTTAACATTTTTAAGGTGTGTGTAGATTTAATATGAACTGCATAATCAAGTGCGTGTGAACATTCCTAAATGTATATTAGCTCATTTGTGTGCATAAAGTGGTTCAAAGTATGCGCTGCATCAGTTTGAAGATGTAAGCAAACTTGAAACTGGAAAATAATCTAAAAATGCTCTGAAATTTTCAGCTCTGGGTATTTTCTTCTCCTAACAGTCCCAGTTGCTGTGTCCTCTTGCCATATGTTTAGCCTCGCTTGTGCATAAATAGAGGATGTAAAGCCCCAATCATGCTTCATTCATATTGTGTGCTGAAAGTGCAAGTTGTCATGTTGGACTTGTTTCATTAAGCTAGCTTGAAAATGGAAAACTATCTTGAAATGTTATTTTATTTGGTCCTTTTGAGCTTTGCATGATATTATCGCTCTACTCATCTTTAAAAGTCAAACTTTAAAAATCATCATGGTGAGTTTTATATTGAAAGTGCAGACCAAAAAATACACTTTTAATTTTTGAATGAAGAATACTTCCCGTCAAAAGTAATCACTATTTCCAAATGCGAACGCAAGATATCAATAGTTCAGTTACAAAAACGGAGCTTTTATACATTGCTAGTTGTCTCACACACACTTGGTATGCAAATGAGGTTCTTTTGTGACCTGACCTTTTACCCTTCTGACCTGGATTTGCATGTCATTAATATGCATGAGGTAAGTGAGGTTTCTATTATTTCTAAGCTCATGATATTTCTCTACCTTCAGGGAATAGTACATTTTATACCAAGCATATTTAGGTGCCTTTCCATGGGCAGTCATAGTGTCATGCAGCTGGATTCTGGTGTTTATTTGTTTGAATTACTCTGGTGGCTCCCTCTGGTGAATTGTTTATACATTTTTGGCCCTCTAGTGCGTTTTCCGCTCATAATTGGTTCAAATCTCTGCCAAATAAATCGTAGGGCAACATGTATTGTATAGACAGGTTTATTGTACACTTTATAGATATTGTCAGATCGAAATATAATTACATTACTGATTAAGTTAATACTGTAAGAAGGATACGCTGCGAATAAAGCTGACAAATGATCATTTGTTGTCGTTAAATTTTACCAAGTGTATGTTGTATGAGACTGATCACTTTAATTCACTTGTAAATTCTTCATTAGATTTCAATTTCAATTTAAAATATGTATTTTCGCTTTGTATACATATACGAGGGTCGTTCAGAAAGTTCGAGGCTTTTTTTTATATGGACACTTATTTTCAATCTAGAAATATGAATTTTTCACAGGATAAAATTCAGCATATTAGGAATGGATTGCCAAAATTTTGGACAATTTGGACATGTTTAAGTCATTCTGTGGTTGCCATGGAAACTGAAAGTTCAGCTTCTTGCGGCAGGTAACACTGAAACCACTAAAGCCAATGAATTTTGGCTGTGAGAGACCTCTCGCTATCACTTGCACAAGAAATATAATACTAGCCTTAAAAAATACTCCCAAGCTCACCAAAAGCATTGATTAATACACCTGACCCATTGAAGTAAATGTTCCTTGAAGTCCTCCAAACAAAGTTCTGTGAAAGAATTTCGGTCATCCAAAGCCTTTTCTCTTCCAGTGCCTGAAACTATAGCCCTCATGGACTAAAGTAAGGGAAAACCAGGACTTATGTAAAGCAGCATATCACAGGAATAGCTAGGATTGATAATGGTGTCCATTTTGGTCTTTTGTTCATACCAGTGAATCCATGCTTTCACAAGTCCTTATGAAGTCAGGGAAACACACCTTTGCCTCCTGAATTTCCCTCGCAAAATCTGGCATGCAGAAGTGCTTTCCTATATGAGTTCAGTGTAAGAATACACACATTTTGTGTGCTTGAAAGCATCTTTAGAAGCTAATACCATATTTCTTGTGTCAAATATTGTCAATCTCACAAATACAAGTGACAGAGAGAAGTCTCTCTCAGTCACAATTTCTTGGCATTCTTGGTTTCAGTGTTACCTGCCCCCATTCTCACGTGGTCATCGGCTCACTCGAGCTGGCTCTGCCAGTGAGCCTCTGACCTGGATGGCTGCAATTAGTGTGGTTTTGAAGCTTCCAGTTGATTGGATGCAAAGGAAAGTGGTCGCACAATCAGAGAGGCTGTTATAGCCCAAGCCAGGTTATGTCATTCCAGACTTTGCATACTGTTGATAACTGTAAACTGTCGTCTTTGATCTGTTTGTTTGGCTCTATGTGACGCATGGCAGAAAGCTGTTTTAAAAGTTGCTGTGAATTTTGACAACCAAAACAATGTCTATGCAGTTTCTTTTATTCATGGAGGTGAAAAGCTCAAGTTGTATCATATGGCCATACTTCATTGAATTGATATTTCATATACCTATCTATCTATCTATCTATCTATCTATCTACCTATCTATCTATCTATCTATCTATCTATCTATCTATCTATCTACCTATCTATCTATCTATCTATCTATCTATCTATCTATCTATCTATCTATCTATCTATCTATCTATCATGATCTATCTATCTGTCTATTCAGGAAGCAAAACACTTGGCTTACAACACTACCAGTACCTATCTATTATTAAAATATTTCTATCTTATTATGTGTCTATCTTTTTTGTCAGTCCACCAGTCTATCTACCTGTATTGTAATTTACATGTGAAGCAGTTAGCCTAATGGCATAATGTGGGAGTGTCATAATTTAGAGCGTATTTGGACTTATGTTAACTTGCATATTTTCACACATATATAGGCCTAAATGCGGTCTGAGTTGCTCATATCATGGTCATGCACTTGATAGAATAATATATTCCATGGTCGGATGACTTCCAAGTCAATCACTGGTCACTGCAGGCATGGGTGTCAACCAATCCACAACACGACAATGAAATGATTGACAGGTGGTTTGAAGAAACCTAACTTGTGAGTTCCCATATTTTGCACAGTTAATTTAAGTTGTCTCTTTTGACAAAAAATTATATATGAAATCATCATATTTGGGCAGCCTGGTTGCCAAAGATACATATTGTATTTTAAAAATGTAATTGTTGCCCCCCCCCCAAAAAAACACCTTAGTAGTGATGTTTGCTCAGAAATGCGTTCTGAACAAATAAAACTTGGACCAAGTCAATCAGTGCCCATGAATCTTTCTAAACTCAACAGCCAATCAGACACAATCAATTACATGGCTGATCATGGTTGACATCTGAACTCTTCACAGTTTTAGTATTTGTTTTTAGACTCTGCACACATTTCACAGTTTGTGTAGCTTTCAAGTGACAGTTTCTTGTTTTCAGTTTGTTTGTTTTGTTTCATTGTTCATTGCTTGCAATGAATTCAGGCATGTCCAGTCACTGATTTGTAATCTGCCTACTGATTGGCTGAGGTACCAGGGCGTGGCAGTTCTTAATTTGACTAAAACCACAGGAAAAAGAGTCAACAGAGTCAGAGGCTCACTGGCAGAGCCAGCTCGGGAAGTGAGCCGATGACTACGGGAGAATGACCTGCCCCAAGAAGCTGAACTTTCAGTTTCCATGGCAACCACAGAATGACTTAAAAATGTCCAAATTGTCCAAAATTTTGGAAATCCATTCCAAATATGCTGAATTTTATCCTGTGAAAAATTCATAATTCTAGATTGAAAATAAGTATCCATATGAAAAAAAGCCTCGAACTTTCTGAACGCCCCTCATATATATTATTTTTGTAGACTAATTCCGTTAAGACAAATTTATGTTTTCCCGCTGCACGACATAATTTGCCTTGCTAAAGCATTATCTCATCAACATGAATGTATAAGAGATTTAGACTGCTAATTGGCAAGACTTAGTGTAAAAGCTTTTTCATAAACTTTGTAAATGGTGAAATATGCCAAAACATAATCATGTATAATCTCTGCGTTAGTGATTGCAATATTTCATGATTAGACGACCATGGCATGCTACATTTTATCATATGCCTATATAAGCTGTCCTAGTGATATTGTTAAACTTGAGAAAGTTAAAGAACTTCACTGATCACAAAAATATACAATAAGCAGCCTGCTTAAATTAATTTTCTTCATCATGTTAATAAAATTTAGTGATTTACCGAATTTTCACTAGTCCTGGAAGTTGTCACTAGGTGACAGTCATGGCACAACATTGAGCTTTATGAAACAAAGTTTCTTTGTGGCAGCAGAAAAATTAAAAGAAATAGTTGGCTTGAAATTGGCATTTATTGATTTACTTTTGGCTTCTATTCAACTGGCTTGTGTCTAATAGAGCCATTTTGCTGACATAGTCGCATAATAATATGAATACTTGTAGTATTATTGTCGCTACAGGAGTTGAATAATCAATCTGAGACTACCATTATTAATTTCTGGGGAAGTCTTGGGTACTTCGGTCTGCTGTGTTGATATTTGAGATTGAACCTGTAACGTTTTAATTTTCACTTAAGAATATCAATTATTCTGAATTAGAGAACAGACTTAATCAGTATTGACATTGTAAAACATTTTACCATTTAGAATTTCTAAGAGACAAAGGACTTAAATGACTTTTGTAAAATTGTCGGCGTCTATTGAATTAACAAATGCGAAAGAAATCGGAACAAAATGCTACTACTATTATTAGTATTATGCTAGCTTATTCAATAGTGCTTGTATATACATGCGTTTATCTGCAGCCCAGGCTAATATCATAATATGATATATAATATTATTTGGCTAATGTAATATATTTGGCATGAACTAATACTTGCATGAGCGCATATTTTCACTTCATGTTCCCCGAGTTTGTTTCCGCTTATTTATTGCATGGCTTTTGTGCTGGATTTATTTTATCAAATATATTTATTCCAACTACTTTAGAATTATTAGAATATATTAATTTTGCTTTCAGATTCTTGTTTATAAATTTGTTAATTTTCGATTTTTTTTTTGCCAATTTGACACACCGTAATTTGTATGTCTGTTATTTATTTTGTATCATATACTTAATGACAAAATATAATCTTGCTGGCATGGCAATTGGCAATTACTTAAGATGATTTTGTGAAGATATTTGCTGTAATTCAGTTTGCTATCTACTCCCAATTTAGTAGCTTTCACGCAAAAAATGTCGACAAGATACAATTTGCGAGTCAAATTTCTAATTCATTATGCAATAAGAAAGTCATTTTCGGATAGATCACGAAACATGTCTGGTTGTCATTGATAAGCGTAATTTTGGTAATAAAAATTAGCCAACATATTTTCATTGCAAGTGAGGTCAAGAAATGTTATGTGTTCAATATCTGAAATTGCTTAAACATGCACAGATTTGGTATTTTTAACATTTATGTACAAGTAATGGCAAGGAAATTTTCATTCAAGAATCATGACCAATTTTGATTTAAATCAAATTGACGTATTGCGATCTTCCTGTCAATAATTATTATGATCATAAAGAAATTTTTTGAAAAAAAAAACCAGAATTATGGCCTCTTTGACTGGCTTGTCTATTTTTCAACTTTTATAGCTAGATAGATATGGTAAACTTGTGCTGCCCTCTAAGCCAAGTTTTGGGCTATCACGGGTGTTGATTGATTTTACTAAAACTCGCTTCTATGCCTCTTGACAAGTTCATGTACAAGAAGATTTCAGTTCCCTTTTAAACGGATTACATTTGATTTAGTTATTAATCAGATAGTGCAACTTTTTAACTGAATGAGCCATAGGCTCATTCAGTTATTCTGGTTACTCTTGGCTGGTTCTCACCAATGGCAAATTATACGCAAAATCTCAAGATAGGCAAGGAGTTTGGGCTTCTTAGTTGCTAGTTTGATGTATGGAGTGAATGTGCAAAAAAATTTGGAAGCAAAAATTAGATTGGAGTGCATTTGATGGGGTTTTTAATGATATTTATCCTGATGCATTCTAGCCCTGACTTGCCTCTCTACTAGCCAGTCAAGAACTGGCAACCCTCCATATGTAAATATTGAGACTTTGCCAGGAATGCAACCCATGCTTCAGTGAGCAGCCACCTGATGGCAGAGTTGCAAACTAGCCACTAGGCCATCTGTAGGCAGAGATGCAAACTAGCTCATGCTTTGAGGACATCCAATTGATGTAGCAAGTATTGTCATTGCCAAGCTGTCAAAGCTGACATAGTTTTGAAATAAATAAAATGCCATCAAGTCTGTATTGATTACCATCACTTTTACCATATATTTCCAGTCTAGGCCTATACATATCAATTTCTTCCATCATGGATATTTTGAGAATATGAAAATGATTTTAGGAGTAAAGGACAACATTCTTCTGATATTTTTGTAAGCAAAATATAACATTTGAATAAATACTATCTAGTAGTAATGTGGAGTTATGTCTTCTTCTTCTTCTGTGTGCTTGCCTGGATCAGCCAGGTTGCTCACCCACTATAAGTGGGGGGCAGCACTTTTTTGTTTTTCCATTATTTTCCAGAGTTTTTTTGCCACACTTTTCAGGATTCTTGTGTCTTCCTGGAATATGTCCGTAGTTCTTACTGCAAGGGCGTCGCTGTTTCCATGTATTTCTTGGCAACGTTCCAGGATGTGTTCTTGTGTTTCGAGTTCATTTCTGCAGTTTCTGCATTGATGATCCTGGTATCTGTTCCTGAAGTTTTCTTTCATGTCCAGCATTCTTGTTCTTGCTTTGAAAATTATGCTTACTTCGGCTCTTGTGCACTCCCTCATGTACCTTGCGCATTTTCCAAGTTCGTTGTCTGCTTTATTGTCTATGTAGAACTTGGCTTTGGTTTTTCCTTCGCACTGTCTTTTTATTCCTTGTATCATCCTTCTTCTAATGGCCTGTTCCACTGCATGTTTCTTCGCTAGCTTCCCTTTTCCTTCCAGCATTACTGTTCCCAAGGTGTCATTCTTCATTTTCTCCGACGTCTTCCACCAACCTTTTTCATTCTCCTCTTCCCTGATGGCCGTCATAATTTGACTGCTGCTGTTTTTTATCTTTTCCATGTATAGGATTTTGTTGCGGTCAACAATGTGGTTGATCTCAGTGAGTCCTGTTTCAAGGTACAGCGGTTCCCATGGGGTTGATCTGGGTGTCATTATTACCATTTTGATGAGGTTGTCAATAATCTTCTTCAGGTCTTCTCTTTCCTTCTTGGTACTGTTCACTGCTTCCCATGCATAGGTGGCGATTGGGAGGATACATGACTTGACCAGCTGCCATGTTGTCCTCATTTCAATGCCTTTCAGGTCCGGCGTGCCTGCTATGGCCATGACTGTGTTGTAGGCTGCTTGCACTTTTCTTTTTACTTCTTTCAGATGTTCTTCCATTCTCCCACTTTTGGCCATGATAAGTCCCAGGTACTTGTATTTCTCGCATTCTTGCAGTTTCATGGGGCCTAGGGTGAACTCCGCTTTCGGGACCCTCTTTCCCATTCTGAGGATTTTACTCTTTTCATCTCCGAATTTTATTCTGTATTTTACGCTTACATCGTGTGCAATGTCAAGCATTTTTTGAAGCTCTTCTCGGTCTGTGGAGATGAAAGCTACGTCGTCCATCCAGAGTAGGCATCCTATTTTTTTTCCTCCTAGAGGGATTCCCAGGTTCCGGGTGTTTACCTCCTTAGCGATTTCATCCATTAGGACTGCATACATGATGACTGATAAGACTCCTCCTTGTCTGATGTTATCCTTCATTGTTATTTTCCTTGTATCTCCATGGGCTGTCTCTACTTGAGCAGTTAAGTCTTCATTCAGTTTCTTTACTATCTCCCACGTTTTGTCTTTTAGTCCCTCTTTGTAGAGTACGTGGAGTATTCCAGCTGCCCATGCCTTGTCGTAGGCTTTTGTTACATCTAGGAATGCAATGTACACATTTTTTCCCTTCTTGGCCAATTCTAGAATTGTGGTGATGTGGTCGACTGTCTGGGCACCCTTTTTTCCCCCTCCTTGCATATCACTAATGTTGATGCTTTTCTTTACTCTGTCGTTGATGATTCTCTCGAAGAACTTTCCCATGTTGCTTCCAATGTTTATTCCTCTCTCATTTGAGCATTTCCCTCTTACTCCTTTGCCTTTATAGAGGGTGATGATTCTTCCTGTCTTCCACTCCAGTGGGATGATCCCCTTTTCTACTATTGAATTGAAGCCTCCTCTTATCATCTCCATGTTGTCCTTGTTTGCATACAAGAGGGCCTCATTTGGGATCTGGTCAGGTCCGCAGCTTTTTTTCTTTTTCAGTTTCTTCCTTGCTGTCTCTATTTCACTGCTCCCTATGTTTTCCAAGTTGGCCATTCTGCCCATTTCTTCCTCTCTCGCTCTGTTCTCCTGGAGTATCAGTTCTGTCCACGTTTTACCTGCTTCTTCTTCCTCCCTTGCTCTGTATAGGTTTTCGTAGTAGCTTGCAATGTATTCCTTGGCCAGTTCTGGGTTTCCTATTTTCTGCCCTTGTTCGTCTACAGTGTCAAAGTCCTCTCTCTTCTTCCCGAGGAGTCTTTTCCTTATTTCCCAAATCATGTTTGGGTCCTTACTTTTTGCAATTTTTTCCAAAATGTCTTTTATCCTTTGTTGCTCCTGTTTTCCGGCTGCCCTTCTCAGTTTTTGTTGTGCCTTGTAGTATTCTTCCAGGCATTCTTTTTTCTTGTCTGGGGGTGCTGCCTCCATTTTTCTTTTTCTCATCTTCTTCTCCTCTCTTAGCAATTTTATTTCTGCAGGCTCCATTTTCTTCCTTCCCCCAATAGTGATCGTTTTCTGGCCTACAGTTTTCCTGAGTGCTTCCCTTATCTTCTCTGTCATTTCTTCACACGTAGGCCTCTTGTTTCCCACGAGTTCTGCGAGTTTTCCGTTGTATTTATTCCAGTCTGTCTCGGCTCTTATGTTCCATTTTTTAATTTTCTTTCTCTGGTGTTTCACCATTATTTCCACTTTAAATGTGATTGTGTTGTGGTCCGATTCTTTCCCTTTGTTGTTTAGTCTCCTTGCACCTATTTCGTCAATTTCTACATCACATATCCTTGCTGTTCCCCTATTGTTGGCTATGATGTAGTCTATGATGGACTTTTCTTCAGGGTTATGTCTGTTTACCCTTGTCCATATTCCTGTTGTTGACATGTGGTTTAATGCCTGGAGTCCAGAGTCATCAAGGAGTTGTTGAAGTATTCTGCCGTTTCTGGAGATATGCTGTGTCGCCCGGTGGTCCCTTATCTCTAGTTTTGCATTGAAGTCTCCCGCGAGTATGACCGCTCCTTTGGCATTCTTGATGGCTACTTGGGTTTTAAGGTCTTCATAAATTGCCTCCACTCTTTCCCTCGGGATATTTTCTTGGGGTCCATAGAAGACTGCTATGTAGATCCTCTCTCCACGCTGTGTTGATAGTTCTACCCAGATGATTTCTGTTTCATCGTCCAGTTCTTCGTCTTCTATCTGGTTCACTTTGACTCCAATCGTATCCTTGACAGCAATGGCCACGCCTCCCCCTTTTTTTGTCCTTCTCTGTTTTGAGTACCATGTGAACCCTTCCAGGGCAGGGGGTTGGCTCTTAGTTTCAGTGATGAGGGCGATGTCAGTCTTCTCTGCTCCTATCAGTGTTTTCAGGCTGAGAATTTTTCCTCTCACCCCATTTATGTTGCAGTATAGGATATTAATGTTTTTTTTTTTGTTTTTTTTTTTTCCTCTTCTTGTCGGTTTTTTGCTTCTAGTCGGTGTTATGGGATGGATAGTTGTTAGTCTGTCATTTTCTGGGAAGGTCACTCTCTTTTGTCGCTTTGTGTAGGCCTACTATTATATCATTTATGAATGCATTTTCTAAAAAGCATTGTTTGTACATGTATGTCTCTAAATGTTAAAAAATACATAATTAAAAATGTAATAGGTAAATCACAGCATAAACTGATAAATAAAGTAAATAGAATCAATTTAATTGCTTGTCAAAAACTGTTCGGTCGATCTGTATATATTTGACTCAGCATTTCGGAGTCCTGAATTTGCTTTTAAAAACATTGTAAAGTCATTACAATTGAAATCTTTCTTAAATAGGCCTATACATTCTACAGTCAGTAAAATCAAGTCTTTAGGTGTCTCGGATCATTACAAGAGCCAGGTAGTTCATTATTCCATTGGGTCATTGGTAGTACCAACCTTGGATTATATATGGAGCCACTAGAACTTTAGTTGCAATAACTGTTGCATGAACTAGACTAAGAGGGGGGGGGATAGCTCAGTTGGTAGAGCGTCAGGCTCCTATGGGGAAGTGCGGTGACTGCGTGGGTTTGAGCCCAGTTAGGGTCAGCCTCTCTATGAGCCTCTATGTATAAGTAGCCCCTGACCTTGTCCGAGCTCACGGGACATTACATGGAGACGGGTTGTATCCAGTGTTCTATGCTGAGTAACTGAAAGACCCTGGACATCCCTGAATTAATAGGGTATGTTCCTGACTCTCAGCCTTGTCATTTCATTTATCAACCCTCAGCGAAATATCCAAGTGACAATGCTGAGTAATTTATTATCCAGATCCAGAAGTCTATTTATAAACTGATAAACAGCTGGTGGTACCAACTTTGGATTATAGATGGAGCCACTAGGAATGTAGTTGCAAGAACTTGACGTGGTAGTTTGACAGTTACATATTTTTTTAATTTTGCAAACTTAATCTATGGGACCTGCCCATTTGGCTAAATACTTTTTCATGTAACACTTCAAAGTACCACTGCACAATTAATTTCTGTTTTAGCATACATGTATCAATTTTGGCAGTTATCGAATTTTAACTTAAGAGAACGAAAATGGATTCTGAAATATTCAAATATGTGCGTAGGGCCGTAGGCCTACATCATTTTTAAACAGTCGTAGTTTCAAATAAAGGGCTCAAAATAAAATAATCTCACTGAATCATTTTTTTGCTACAGTCCCATGACTGTGCCAATTTCATTTAAAGAAGTACGTGTATAGTTAATTTTAGGTGCAGTTGACGAAAACAGCCACCTCCAGGAAATGTTAGGATAAAGCTTGGAAGCTGTAACTTTAAAGGAGTTGAGTTTAGATGGTACCATGTTCAACAACAAAAAAGAGCTGCTTCTAGCTGCATTAGATCTTTTTTAAATACCAAATTACTGGCCATCATGCTATCAGAAGAAAAATTTAGAAAACCATAACGGTGTTACTCTGATAACAAAGGGACAAAGTCATGTTCAGAGTAAAGATGTGTCTCCAGATTCCTTTTTCGGGCAATGATAAATCTGTAACCTCCTGTGTACCCTTTTTCACATAGCATCACATGTTTGCAAAGATAGATTGGTCCTATTCAGAGGACCATGATTTTCTGAATATGTGAAAATGGCTGTCAAAACCTGAGTACACTTGGGTGGCTTGTGATACCACATATTGGCATCATTCAGTTTTGCAACCCCTGGGTTCTTGTTCTTGATTAATCTTATCAATGACAACGAGAAACATGTTTTATAAACTATTGCATTACGTTAAAGATTTCTACAAGTAATTTAGAGAAATTTGTGACCTTCATTGACCTTGTCGCCTTGACCTTATGACCTTGAGTATAATGTGACCTTGACCTTTGACCTCAGTGTGGAAGAATCACCAGTGGAAGAGGATCATGGGATAGGTGGTGACCTACTTAGGGTTTCATTCCGGAATTCGGGAACGGACGACGCGATAAGTATCGAAGTGCCGGAAAGAAAATCGCCACCAAAAGAAATGTCACCACCAGGTGGTGCTGAGAATGGAATGAATGGACAGACGGACCGGAGAGGGTCCAGTGGGGTTCTAGAGGGCGCTAGAGGTGCCGTTGGCGGCCCTGTTGGATCGGTGGTGCGTAATTTGAACGGAGAATTTGATAAAGTGACTGTATCTGCTCCATCTGCTAAACCAGTTTCATCAGCTTCTCTAGCCGTTACTCACAATCAAGTGGAGAGGAGATCAAGTCTAAACGGACCTGTTGTAGGCTCAGAAAAGGAGAAAGATCTACTCAAAGTTGATTCCAGTAAACCAAGGAAGATCCATCGCACACGTTCGCTCGAGAAGCCAAGGGATTCAGGGTTGTTGGAACCAGAGGTTGTCAGAGAGCGAAAATTCTCTCTGGACGACCGTCGTCAGTTATCAACCAGTGCCTCGTCTCCTGCTAATGGAGTTCCAAAAATCACCGACAGGGGCGCTGACATCACTGAAGAGGATGAAAGTGAACATCTAGAGGGAGCCACAGGGCGTGACGTCGCTCAAGGAAAGGATCTATTAGCTGTTCCGGGCAACGAGCTGAATGCCAGGTAAGACTGAAACATGGAAAATAAAAACACCAGGGGTTTTTGTAGTGCCAGTGAAGTACAATAGGGGGATTTTGATAGATATCTCCACAATTTCCACAAGGGGGCTCCTAGGATTCTTTGATCAAGTGGTTTGAACACAACGTTCTTGCTGAACTGAACTGAAGAAGATATCAGAGCCTTCACTAGTTCGGAACTAATTGTCTAACTGGGTGTACTTGATGTAGATCGCATTGTTGATTACTTTTATGTAGCTGAATAACTTTGATAATCTCACATCTTTGCTGGGTGAACATTTTTCTCTTCTTTTAACGAAGAATAAGATATATTACAGCCGTAGCATGACAGGTCCACTCCTGTATAGTAAGTATTGGCATTGCGTAGTTCATATACATTAGTGGGTAGTTGTTATAAAAAACGTACAATTTGAAGTTAAAGCCAATTTCCCGAAGTCAGAGGTGTGGGGTAAGTGTAATTGTTGTGTTGTTGATCGTTCTGTTGTGCGTATTGTAAGCGTAAGCTACATATAATACTTGATGTTTAAGTGTTGTGTAAGTTATAATGTAGTTGATACTTAATTGCTTCAACCTAATTATTTTACAAGATGTTAATGTTCAGTTAATTCAATGAATGACTTCTATTTGAGGTTAATTTTCTCGTTTCATCACCAAAATTCCAAATTGTACACTTGAATTGATCATGGTTCATTAACAAATGGCAATGCAGTTAATATAATCATTGACTCAAATTTTTCTTTCTCATGGGCAGACTAATACTTCGGTCAAAGTCATTTAGATGCAGATATCAGTCTAATAACATCTTGATGAGATACCGGAAATCGGCACACTTACAGTGATAACTGCACTGCCTTAAATTCTAAGCAAGCGTCTATTGAGAGATAGTTCGAGTATATGTGTCCAACCTGTATACGCATCAAGTCCACTTCTGTTTCAATCATCGCTCACCTCATTGCCGTGTCCTAAGAAATAATAAATACAAGCCCCAATCATCCATCCATCCATCCAGTCCACTTTGCATCATCCACACGGTATAAATCATCCTTCAATTACAGAATTTTTCATTTGTACAATCCAATTTCACTAACTTACAGTCTACTTAATCGTAAATAATTTAATTCGCAATTTTCAGCTCGCGCAGTGTCAATGAAATCGAGTACAACAATTCAGGGCCAGGCGTTCACAGGCTCCATGGGTCTTCCCCTGACCTGGGCAGCATCTACACGGCGGGTAGCGGGACTCCCCCGCCGCGGGACAGCGACCAGACGGGTGCGGGACAGCCCGGGAAGGAGAATGAGGGGAGTGGGGATTCCCCCAAAGAGCTGGTCGTTAGTCTTGGATCTGATCTGTCTGCCAGCTACGGAAAAAGTAAGTGACAAAAAACTCGTTTGGTGATTGTAGACTCATTGTGGTTTCTGACTCTTGTGGTTTCTCTGTTCTGTGTCTCTGTTTCAACTGCAGGGAGGGTGTTAGCTCAGTTGGTATAGCTTTGCACTTCCAATTACTTGGTTCTGAGTTTGAATCCAGGCATGGACAGTTGTTACATTATTTTTCACGTCATTGCTTTGCTAAGGGGGAGGGTTAGCTCCATGGTAGTACACTCAGCTGTGCTAGGCTGCCAATCGCTGGGTAAAAGATTTAAATTCAGTTCTTGCCGGGTCACCTGGGCCCATGTTGAATGGCTGTTTCAATCATCCTTTGCCTCAATTTGCCATGCCCTCCTCCTGTCCTAATAAGCATACCAAGTGTATAAATAGGGGACTAAAGCCTCAACTCTCAATTTGTCCATGTGAGTTTGAACCCAGCTGGGCATCTCTTCAATCATATTTTGCCTCATTGCCCTGTCCTCATTTTTTTTTTTTTTCTCTTTTTTTCTTTTCTTTTTTTTTTTTTTGCTCAGAAGCTTTTCAGGATGTTTCTAGTAATTATATCTGTTACATATTATTAGTGTCCATAGCATTGGGCAAGATCATTGAGAAGTCCACCATTTCTGCCATATTTCAGGCATCATTGGCTCCTCTCTCTCTCAAAACTGCACTGAGTTTGTTTGCCCTACATCCTGTTTAGTTTCATCATTGCCCCCTAGACAGCTGTGCATTCATTCAGTGGGACGTGCTGGCGAATTAAATTTTATGATGTAGTGTGATGATTTGTGTCGGTCGCTATGATTGTCTTGTGCAACTGGTTTTACTACCGGAGTTGCCGGACAATTACTCAACCTACTTTTGCAACTGTCCTCATCATGTCCTAGATTACCAAATATGTTATTATTAACCTACCTGGCGAATTAATCCAGGATTTAAAGTCCCATTTATCCTGCCAGTCTTCAACTCCATGTCCTGATCATGTCATTTTGAGGTCAAGTGAACCTGTACTTAGGTTGTACTATTTAAGCCTACCTGTTTGTCTAGCCATACAAAATAAATGAGTAATTCACAGCATTGAGTTGTTCAAGTAACTTTAAACTGAGTCCTAATTGCAATCAATGCTTCATACCAATGCAGTGACATCTAGAGCTCATCCCAGTCACATGCTAATTGCACTCAAGGGAATTAAATCTGGCATTGAGCAGTTCTAGTGTCTAGGAATACTTGAGTAATTTGCTTAGTCCTGGCACTGTGCTATTACACTTTACAATGTGAAGTAGTTTTTCAGATATGAGTTAATCATAAATTAAATTGATGCCATATATATATATATATTAAATTATTTATGAATTTCTCAAAACACTTTTGGTCGTTTTGGATGGTCAGTCTCGTGAAAATGGAAGGGTTTGTAAAATTTTCTGTTGCTGTATTTGTTTTCGTAATTGGTGAAGAGTATATATTCCCATTATATTCGGAAATTTCCGATTTATAGGGACAGCATACTATGTTGCTGTCGTCACTACATTTAAAACTGTCTCTTTCAATGAGGCAAAGGATGACTGAATTAAAATACTAATAAGCCTACCAAGTGCATAAATACAGGACGTTAAGTCTAAATCATCCATCCATCCATGACATAATCAATTTGCTATCTTGCAGGTGCGAGTGGCCACTGCAGTGAAAATGACAGCCGGGCTGGGTCGGAATCCGGTACCAACAGCCGCAGCAAGAAGAAAAAGTCAACCAACTGGTATAATGTAAGTGAATATTAATAATAGTCTTTATTCTATTGCCTGAATAGAAGTGTTTTGCAAGTCGTTTAGTTGATTTTTATGCCATTTATATTCATTTAGTTATTTGCAGTTTGTTATACCTATATTTGTGTATTTTATTTTGTCATGATGCATACATGTTTTGTCGCTGTAGTTAGGACAGTTATATGTGATTTTTTTTCCATCAGCTTGCTCAATTAAGATATTCAAAACACTTTTATAACTTTAATTGTGATTAAAGGAGCTGGAGAGCTCTTGAGAACAGCAGATGGAAAAAATAGGCACATACTAGATTTAATAAATATGCATCTATTTTTGAAATTATTTTACAATCATGTTCAGTTTATCCCAATGTAAATAGTACTTCATTCATAAATTTTGGCTTATAGTTATTTGTGTGTCATACTTTTTTTGTCATTAAGTTTTTTCAATGATTCTTCTTTTTCAATGGAAAAGTATTATTTTAGTCATGATGTTATGATGACTGGCAATTGCCATTTTTTTCGTTCCCACAGCCCCTGTAGTACAATTACAGGCAAAATTAATATATCCATTCATAATTGATCAAGCTTCTTTTTTTATCCTGAATATTGTGCTGAGAATACAAAAATGATGTTTGACAGTTCAAGCAATTTTATTTATCGTCCATAATTCAGTTTAAGGAGCTAAATTTTTTTTTCGACCAAGATAAGAATTTTGAGGTTTTTCACATTTTTTCAATTTCCCTCCTTGCAAAAAACCCAAAATATATCAGTATGTTTTCTATATAGAAGAGTAGATTTTTAGAAAGTTTGATTTTGAAATATTTGTTTATTTTTAAAATATTTTAGTTTCCAACAGATTATGATGACGTTGTCATGGTAACCACTATGAGATTGTTAAACATTTTTAAAATTTTAATTTTCTTAAAATTTTTGGTATATATGTCAACTTCATAAACTTCTTTTCAGGGTGAATCAAGATTTCGAAATATTCAATTCTTCTTATTTTCTTTCGTTTTTATATTTTTTTTAGTTATTTCTGAACATCTTTGGTTTTAATGTATGTTCTCTAGTGCCCAATCCCTCCTTCTTTTGTCATTTAAATATCTGAGATAAGTTTTTATTCAGAAATAAACAGGTTTTGTTGTCAGTTAGGACAAGATAAGCCCGACAAATAATCCTGTTTCAATTAGTTTGTTAGTTTGTTTTGAGAATAACGTAATGTTAATAAGAAGCTGTAAAACTGTGGTGGTGGAAATAGATAATTGATTTGTGTTTTACGACTAATATGACATTTTTTTCGTAACATCTAGAGTCTTGACTGATAATATGTTCAGATTTTATTTCTTCACTAGAAGTGTAACTTGTTGTTTCATCACCAAAGCAGAAATGATAATTTTCTCTCTAACTAGTTTGAAATTCAAGAAATATTAATTTCAAGACTTTCAAATTTCATAAATAATCTTTTATTGTATTTCTCTGTATTTTTTATGTCTAAATATTGAGTAACTATGAACCACCATGTGGTGGAATTATATAATATACCGAGTCTATGGGCCTTATTCCATTGTATTTAGGCTATGGTAATGTAATTGTGATAATGTAAATATACAGTAATTATAAATTTTCCCCCAATTTTATTTGCCAGTATTTGAATCTATTATGCCCACTCCCTTGAAACAACTATTCTACTCCTTTCAAAATTGTTTTCTTCTAAATGAGTTGCGTATCTTTTGTCAGCACGTTCGCCATAGTTCCCAATCTAACGATGGCCGTTCAACTCTAGCAAGCTATATGCTGGTGAAGTAGAAAACATATTTTTAAACTTTTCCAAAATGCCTGATTAACAAAGTTACTAGACTCTTTCTGGCTGGGATGGTTTGTTCATCTATCCGCTTAGTGCATGGTATTCTTAAACAAGAAACAAAAATAATAGATTATAATCATATTCAATTTAACCTAAACATATAGTGTATAATAGGGAGGGTTCAAATCAAACTACATTAGAGATTAAGTCTACATAGTTATACATTAGAGAGGTTTTGCTACACGTTTCCGTGTGACGTGTACGTGGGAGTTACCATGGCAACAATGTTATAAGATAGCACTTGTACACGTATACATCACACATGAACGTGCAGCAAAACCTCTCTATTATCTCCGGATTCGATTGTAGAATTTTGACTCACCGACTCCGAAAGTAACTTGGCTAATTTCAATCCCTGTTCAGTCCCTGAAATTGAGAAATATTTATTTGGCTTCTTAAGTTCATAGTACAGTGGTAAGCATGTTTAGTCTGCCCTGTGCACATTGGACGGTGGTTCAAACCTCGTTCTAGCCCCGTCCAGAAGTTATTCTGTAATGATTGTACACTGGAGCTCTCGATACGTCGGATAAACTTATATAAGTCTAGATGAATTGCACAACAAATTTTGTGTGGTTTGGTTAATTTTTTAGGGCGTTACACTGATATTGTTTGGAGTGAATTTAGATTACAAAACTTCAAACTTTCTGGATTTCATTATAGAGCAGATTTATGACATATTGTATTGCCAAGCAGTTACGTTGGCCAATTATCATTATATTGGCGGGAAACCTTCATCTGACAATTTAATGGTGATACGTTCAATTGAAATTAGCGGTGTGAAACTTACTATTCCTTTTTTTTATCGATTGATATGAAATAGGGCCTAAGACTAAATGAGGTATTGTGAATAACATTTTTGCCATAAAGCTACTAATTGGAGGTTTTTAGTGGGAAAAATCAAATTATGACGCTACTTAGAATCAGAAATCCGTAGTTGGTGACATTACTCTCACGTTTAGCCTAGAATTCTGTTACTCGAAGCTTTCTATCTTGGCCAACAGAGGGATGCACCGTAGACTAACATTGTTAACAGCACTCCTGGTGGTGTGTAGGGGAATTATCACAATGCTTCTGCATAACTATTAATATCACAATATATGTATTATGTATATCGGGAAGTAAAACAGTTTTAGGTTAATCATTCTTTTAACATGCTTAACATGATAACGCCAAGCTTTTTAACATGAAATTGTTATTCACTTTTTAACCGTTTTTTAACAGAATTTATAACATACCATCGCTTGTGTTTTAACTTTCTCGGGGATGTAGAAACTTTTAACTATTAATGATAAGTCTTTTCAACTTCTAACTTCGACTTCTAACAACTATTATGGTTTCTAGACATGTGAATTGATTAATATTAAGCCTTTAACATCTTTTCTAACTTCCGATCTTTCATATTAGTTCATCTGATATTTGGAATATATTCTAAAATTCTGGAGGGCTTGTCGTTATTCCAAATTTCTCTTTTTCTGAATTTGTATGCACTTGGTACTTTTACATACATTTGAATATTTATCTGTCTCAACTATGGGATATATAATGCTATTCTCAAACATTTAACTGTACGATTTAGGTATATAAATATATACATTATACAGTTTTAATCTTGATATCTATAATAAACTATTTTTGTAGTTGGAAGTAAAAATTGAGTAAAGTCCTATTATTTTCCACTCTACATTTGCTTTAAGTTTAGTTTTAATTTACGTATTATGCATTAATGATAATTTCCAAGCACTTTTCGAAATTTGAGGATGCTTTATTTGTAAGTTGTTAAACTTGTTTTATTAATTTGTTTATTATTGATAGACTGCTTTTGTTTGATTATTTCAGGCTCTAAGTCCAACCTACAAGTCGCGTAGCATGGATTTCCGAAAACTGTTCAAGGACATCCCCAATGATGAAAGATTGATTGTTGGTAAGTACTACCTTTTAAAGTTTTAATGAATAGAAAATACTCGAAATTTTTTAAAATTTGGCTTGAAAAATGCAGACATATTAAAGTTTCCTGGTGAAGTCTGATGTATGGTTCTAATAGTGCAGTACGTTACAGTCAATTAATTAGCAGTTTGGTTGACTGTGTCCTCATAATAACAGAATCAGCCAAAAATGAGGGTCTATGATGCAGTAATACTCTGAGCAAAGTCTCTTTGGAACTACTTTCAGAATATGAAACCTGAATGAATATAGAAATCAGGAATTACATTATTTTGAATCCTGATATATACAGAGTGTAGAAATAAGGAACCGCATTAATTTGAAATGTGATGTTTTAAATTTTAACTTTATTTTAATTTTCACCTTTGCAGATTACTCATGCGCCCTGCAGAAGGACATTCTAGTTCACGGCCGCCTCTACTTAACCCAGAACTGGGTTTGTTTCTACGCCAACATCTTCCGATGGGAGACCATTGTAAGTTGCATTTTGGAATGATTTCTTGTGAAGTAGTGAAAGGTTTATTTCAAGCATAAAACATTGTGCGCCATTATTTTCTACTGGAGTGTGCAGCTATTATTATTCTGCAGGCATGCTTTTTTATGATAGTTCAAAAACAAATGAGAACTTATGAGATCAGTTAAGTAGTTGTGAGGTACTTTCTCATAAGTTTCATAATTTGGGACACCCCAAAACCTGACATGTTGCTGCTTTATGGTATAACTTGGCTCTGCACCAATGGAATTTAATAATATTTACGGTATATTGGCTCCATGGCACATATACTATGTGTGAGGGATATAAGAAATCATTTTTGAGAAATCATGAAAACCTTGTTGCGTAATAATAATTTGGGACACAGTGTTTTAGTTAATGAGCATTGAATAGGACATATATACTTAAAATATGGAGGTATACAACATTAGAATTATATTTTGACACGATTGTGTTTTCTTCTTGCAGTTGACGATCAAATGCAAAGACATCAGCAGCATGACGAAAGAGAGGACAGCGAGAGTCATACCCAACGCCATAAACATCGCTACTCGGGATGAGAAATACTTCTTCACTTCATTCGGGACTCGGGACAAGACCTACATGATGCTCTTCAGGGTCTGGCAGAACGCTCTCATGGACCAGGTGCGGGCTCTTGTTTTATGCCATAGTTTTCGTTACTTCATGAAGCTGTCAAAAGAATTACTTCTTTATGTATGTGTGTGTAATTTTTTGACAACTTTGAAACTTCATTTTGGCGAAATAGCTAGGTAGGTACCTTTTGAATGCTTCCCCGAAGTGACTGTTTCAAAGTTGTCAAATAAATTTCTTCTTTATATATGGAGAATAACTCTGCATAGGTAGCAATATAATTAAAAAATGAAAAATTGTTATAGAACAGCCATTGGAAACCCTATGACCAGTATTCAAAGATGATACAACAGTTCAATCTGGGATCCACGGCATTTCATGACCTTAGGTAGCTAGTACTGACTTCTGCAATCCGATTGGTCGAGAGAACAATGTAATCAACATCCGCTCATTCACAATAGCTTTGTGACGTCAGCTACTACTTGCTTGTCCACTGATATGTGGACAGAAACGTGTCTGCAACAGTTGGTGCATGTGGCTCCATCTATCCCAATGTGTAGGCCAATAGATGGAGCCACATGTACCAACTATTGTACTGGAAGAGTAAGGTTGTTCACAGAACCAACACCCCGACAGTAGCAGTGAAATACTCAATTTGCATCCCTGGTTAAATAAAAGATTATTGAACTTGAGCTTTGAAAAAAAATTTTCTCTGATGTCTAAGTAGAAATGATCTATCTCTATTTGTAGAATGAATTTAACTTCTGATATAGATCAATGCAAATTAGCAATTGATCTGTTAATTTATGTGTACTGATGTCGTACTATAATGTCATTCTGCTGATGAATTTATTTCTTTTTTCTTACAGCCCATGAGTTCCCAGGAGTTGTGGCAGTGGGTCCATCAGATGTACGGAGATGAACTAGGACTGACTTCTTCGGATGATGACTACGTGCCTCCTCCCTCCATCGATGAATTCCCTTTAACTCTCGACAGTTCAACCAACTCGCATGACGCCAAGGTAGGAACTACTGTTGTTGTACGATTATTTTTATGTTGAGTGTTTGCTGATTTGAATTGCCTAGCTAATAGTAGCTATTAGCAGGAAGGCTTGACAGGATAGCTTCTGTTTTAATTGGAATTGCTTGAAATGTGATTTACACAAAAACCATACTGATTAAGTTTGAGTTAATCTAAGATTCATATTAGTTCGTTTTATCATGAAGGTGAATCATGACATTGGTAATTTATCCTGTGTGATTTTTGGTTGGTTCAAGCAAGCAGTTTTAAAATCATAATCCAGTTTGGTGCCTTTGATGAGCTAAGATTTCATTCCTGTATTATTTACTTGAATGGAAGCCAGGTCCCTTTGAGGTTATTCCTGAGTAATTATGCTTGTTGAGAGACAACCTCTTCATCACTATAAATCATGGGTAGTTGGTAAAACTGATTGCTGGTGTAAAAAATTTCTGGAGTTAGTTGTGAAATATGACAGATACTGAGTGTTATAAGTAAAGAGTTTACATCACATCACTGGGTCCACAGTTCGAATTCAGCTCTTGCCGGGTCACCTGGGCCTATGCCCTATGTTGGACGGCTGTTTCAATCATCCTTTGCCTCATTACCCTGTCCTCCTCCTGTCCCGATAAGCTTACTATGTGCATAAATACAGGACGTAATGCCCAATCATCCATCCAGCAGTTGACATCACGCGAGCCATTATGTGTGTCGCAGAATGTGAACCCAACCCAGTTAGAAAGGCGGTGACTCACAATCCAATCAAGGCCAAAGAATTGCCCAGTCAGATAATACACAATAATACAAACTGCTTCCATTTAGCTTAATTACTACTCAGGTGATATCTGTGTGTTTGTTTTAGTACAGAAAATGAAAAAAATTGATATGTATTCTGAGATAAGGAAAAATGGTGACTCACCGCAAAATACTATTATATTTATGGGATTGGTTCAGGCCTATACATGACTGAATGCAAAACTTACAAAAAAAAGGGAAATTGCTTACCAATTATTCTGATTGGTGTTTGGTGTTCGCTGTGGCACCTGCTTGTGGGCAGATTTATCTGGAATGGGTGCTGAACCAGAATAGCATGACTAGTGGTTTTAATCTTCTGAAATTTCAACTTGATGTGATGAGTATTGGTCTTCAAAGATGGCATTTGCTCAAATATTCACAGACTTCCCCTCAAACTGTAAAAAAAACGTTTATAGTCAAATATATGTTCACATGATTTCTTTGTCATAAGTCCCATGACATCTGAACACCTGATTATATGTTTGTATTACAATGCAAACATATGGTATTGAATGCACAATCATATATGGTATTTAACTATGTAGGCTTCATCCTGACCTTTGGAATTACATGAGTGTACATTTTTCATCACACAAAGGTCTAAAATTTGAAACTCTCCAAGAGCTTTCAGCTTTCACCCACTGAGCATGCTCAAACGGCTGATGAAGGCCATGAAATATGGCTGAAAGCTATTGGTGAGTTTCTAATTTTAGACCTTTGTGTGATGAAAAATGTACACTCATATATGGTATTGAATGCACAATCATATATGACAAGATGTGTGGCACCCTCTCCAGGAGGGAAAACTCCTTGACAGCAGTGGGTGAGACCGACACGTGGTATCTCGAATATTGATGATATTTTGTTGTCAATGTAAGAATTGTATTTCCACATAGTTAGAACCTTTCAACCTCTCAGCTAGAACAAGACCTCTAGCTGAGAGGTTGAAACGTCATGTCTCCAACATTGTAAGTTTCCAGAGAACAATAATATTATACATGGATATATACCTGGAACCAAGAACAACTTATTCTCCATACTATTGAGATGGTGGGAACATGAAATTACACGTACCATTTTAAGTACTGCACATTTTTTCAAATTTATTTCTGCACTGTCCCAGTACAATGTACATATACATCTGTTCCGATTTCTTAGGATTAGTTATGAATTACTCCTGTGTATTATTTTTTTCCATGCATATTTTACAATACTGTACATCAATAAAATCTCTATTGATTGTGATATTTCTGGGAAGAAACGCAGACTACAGAATTCTGAAAAATTACCCTAGATAGCCTTGAAGAGGTGCGACAATTTCTGCTGTGCCTTAGTTGCTAGGAACGCTCAAGGAGTGCATAGTTTAAGAAGTTTCTGTCGTTGGACTAGTACATACTTTCAATTCTAGATCATTGGAATATTTTATAAGATTTATTGACCAAAAAGAAAGTTTGATAAGTAAACGTGAAACCTCTGTGACTCATCGTCTTATCTATTTAAGACACTAAAACGAAAAAAATTAGAATAGAAAAATGCTATCTAGCAGATTGTTATCTAAATCAGACCAGTGTTACTTAATTATAGCTCAACGTAATATGGGGGTATGACTAATTATGCTATACATAGCTTATCTTTGTGCAATTGTTTATTCGGCCATCTTAGAATGTTACCATAACAACAGTCATGTGACTGCTTGATATGCATAAATTGAAAGTTATGGACTTGATTGCGATTTTGACCTCAGTATTACTTAAGACTTCACTCCTCCAAGGAGATTTTCGTTTACGCTTTTAAAATTGCATTTTATCGAGGAAGTGCTTTCGAAATCATTTGCCTCAATCAACAAATGGCCTAACTTGGAAAATATTTTTGGAGCTTCTCTATTCTATTACTTCCTTAATCCTTATACTAAGGCTTTACACACTTTTAAATTGAACTTTTCTAGGGAACAGCAAAACACTGGGCAATTTTTTTCTTTCTTCAAATATTTTGTGTGAAATGATATTACCATCAAAACTTATCAAATTTCATGGATATCGTATCATACGCACATTGTTTCAAAGTTAAGAACCTAAGAGGCCATAGGAATATGAAGTTTTTGAAATTTATCAAGTTCTAGTGTTGGGAGATTTTGCTTAATTTATCTAAACTTCTGGATGACGTCTATACATACACTTAACAGTTGTAAAATATTGCCAAACTTTTCGTGAAGTGATAAATAACATTGCTTGAACAAAGATACTTTCGGAACACAGATGAGAATTCTTCAATCTTCATAAAAATTCTTATTTGGCATTTATGAACTTAAACTACTTCATTTCGCATTTCGAAACCTAATAATACTTCTTTCATTAGGTTGAAAAGGACATACTATATCTTTCAGAGCATAGTAGCTCCACTAACACTTAAAAGTATGTAGAAGTCTTCAAAAAGCTACGTTCTGAACATCACTGAAGATTTCTTGGGATATAAATTTTCGAATTTCGAAGCCTAATATAATTTATCGCATTAGGCTGAAGGGAAAAGTCTTAAAAAGATTTTTAAACTACATACATACTGTGAATTTCTCTGGACTTACTCACATAAACTGCACGTCTATGTAACACTGCTTTGTATGCTTTGTAGAATCTTCTGCTTGCCCTAAATAGCCCACACTGGTGCTGATGGGGCGTAAAACACAAACTCACTCACTCACTCACTGTAGAATCTTCTGCAGAAGATTTCATTTGTGACTTTAAGTGATAATTATGACAATTGCATTTCTATTTCGTAACCTAGTACAATTAGGTTGAAGTTAGTCATAGTGAGCTTTTAGATTTACTTTTCGTAATTTATTGTGGAAAAATACTTGACTAAATCCGGATTAGATCGAGTCGGACAATTTTCGAACTAAGACAATTTTCGGACTCTTACAATTTTCAGACTCTTACAATTTTCAGACTTAATTGTGACGATTTAAGTCAAAATTACAGACATTTGCAAATGATCGTGAAGGGGTTAACGTCCAAAGGGATATTAATGAACTTTCCAAAGAATCTGACGCACTTAGCGAAACATGTGAAGAACAAGAGGAGAAAGAGAAAGGAGGATCGGGCGGGGCAGGTGAGATGTACTAAATTAAATCATATTGTCTAAATAGAATCGCCTCTTTCTGAGACATCTGAAGCAATTCCAATATCTCTAGGGTTTGAACCCCCTCTTAGCAGGTCACTTAGGCCAATGTTGGACGGCTGTTTCAATCATTCTTCGCCTCATTGTTGTGGCCTCCTCCTGTTCTAATTACTGGTAGCATTCCAAGTGCATAGATATAGGACGCAAAGCCCTAATCATCCATCCATTCGTGCTACATCTCTAAATCAGAAATGTTTATTTTCTAAAAAAAATTCTCAACACTTAACATCATGCTTAACCCTTCCACTGCCTTCCTAAGTTATTTCAGTGATGGTCAGGACTTGCTCATTGCTACACATTTTCAGTGTCTTTATATGGAAATTATGTAGTCATGTTTGTAGGGGAGAGCGGGGCACAGTGAGACGGTGGGCACAGTGAGACAAAGCCCGTAGCGTGCAGCTGGTACCGTTTACAGATCATCCCTTCTTTGTATAGTACAAAAAGTAAGTAAGTGAGAGTCTGACCTATATCCGGAATGCTTACAAAGCATATCGAGAGTGGAATTTCAATATTTAGGTTTTTAGCCGATAAAAGTAAATAATTCTGCTAAAGGATTTTTTGTTATAATTCCGAAGAAAAATGGTATAACGCAAATCAATTGCCAGGAATTCAAACCTTGATTATTTGCCTTAGTTTAGTGAGATAATGAACCACAATACAGGCATCTGGTCCGCAGGATTCAAAAATTTTATAAAAAGAGCTGCGTGGGGCACAGTGAGACAGTTGGAGGCGGGGCACAGTGAGACATGGTAAAATACACTCGAAACGACCTGAATGTAAGGCATAGCTTACAATTCACTATTAAAAACAAAATGCCAACAATAAACTCCTGATTTTAGTGAGTCATATTCAAAGAGAAGCATCAGAATGAATTTTGATTAGTATGTAACAGGTGCGGCAGGTTAAATAAGTCGTGCATGTGTCCTGTGCGATGAAGTTTCGAAACATGCTCGAAAACGGACCTAAAAAATCACCTAGCCAGCTGCTTTTATAAGAGTACAGTAGTTTCAGTAGCAACAATTGATGGAACAATTCTGCAGGTCCCGAGTATCGGCGGTTATGGCAGCAGATGCCCTGTCTCACTGTGCCCCGCCTGCTGTCACGGGGCACAGTGAGACACTTAACGAGCATGGACGTAACTCAAAATTTCTCCAAACCCGTAAAAGGTAGGGACCTGAAACTACTTGACAATATACCCAACGTCATTAGCTATAATGTAGACCTGATCTCATTCAACTCGTTACTGCCAACATTTTGGAACACTTGAAAATAAAAAAAGTGTCTCACTGTGCCCCGCTCTCCCCTATAATGTTTGTATTATCATACAAAAGTAATAAATGAGCTGGTTGGCCTGATGTTTAAATTTGCTGCCATATCACTGAGGTCCTGGGTTAAGATTCCTATTCAGGAACAGTTCAATGGTTCACATTATTAAATAAATTAGCAGTCTGCTATCTGGAAGATTTTTTTCCATGAACTTGTGTTTTTCCGTGCACTTGCACAAATTTGACATCATTATGCATTCATGAATATCAGCAAGAACAAACAAGATTGAGGGAAAAGGTTGTGGCAAAAGGACTACAGATTTTAGAATCACATACTTATTAAAACTACTGTAATATTCTGCAAGTCCTCTGGGTCATTTTGCCAACACCACTTTCAGGTAAAAGCAAGCGTGTGACCCAATAAGTGAAGCAATCTTGTAATATATAATACTTTCCCTTAAAGGTCCGCTATCTAGCCAGTTGAGCTAAAGGGCCAGCCCCGTAGCCAAGTGCTTAGGACCAGCCTATTATACCCGATCACTATACTACAGTGAAGACCACTCCTCTGGGTTCAGAAATTAGTTACACAAAAAGATCGCAACCGCTCGGTGGCAACCTCAGGTGCTATCTAGTTTTATCGATGGATGGCTGATAGATACTGATAGAAGTATTTTACTTGTTCTCTATCAATGAGATTGCCGCAGATAAGACACTTTCTTTTGTACAATGTGGGTCATCTGACCCAGTTTGATCATGTGATCAGAATGGAATGATTTTCAAGACTGATCAGCTACTTATTACCTGACTACTCAATTTTAGATTTTTCGAAAAAAGATTATTTAGTTATGTATAAAAGGATTACAAAATATTGCACTATGATATGATACCACTTACATTTGATTTCTTTTTGACAGAGTGTGATTTCCACTAATGTTTTCATGGATTTTGAAAAACAATTATTAACATTTTAGGTCATTTTTATATGACATTTTTAATACAGGGAGGTTTACCTCAGATCATTTCATATAGTAGTTCTAAATTGTGCTATTAGCCTGCATTCCTTTGGAATTTATTGTTTATATCGTGTCATGGGTAATTGGCTTGAGCAAAGTTGTACAAATTTGTAGGGACATTTCACAAAAAGGGTCTTTTTTTTTACAATAATGGAATGTATTTTACACTTGTTTAGTGTTTTGTTTGGACTTTGTTAGTATACATAAATCTTGGTACATGCGTACTATTCTATTGCGTATTAGATTATATAATGAAATATAAAAGTATTCTGTAGACTTGGTGAATCACCGACAGTCAGGAGTCAGGACATCGTTGCGATTCATTTTATACTCGGACAGTGTTTAATTCAGAGAAATTGGTAGATTTGGAAATGATTTGAATATGAAATTCACCCGCTCAAATCAATGTAATTCGCCAAAATTTAATGCTGATTTTACATGTCTGAGGAGCTAATATACTTATGAACTTAAACTTTTCTTAGCTAAGTGAAAGTTTCTTTTTGTATGCATCATTGGATATACTCCTAAAAGTTAGAAGTATTGAGTTGATAAGTAATTTATCGTGTTTATAGATCAGATATAGTCCTGAAATCTTGAAATTTCAGAAAAACTTTGATACCATTCCAGAAGTTCAATGACACACAAATACAATAGATGTAAATGAGGCCATCTGCAATTACAAGTGTAAGCTGGTAGTTCCTGGACTTAACATGGAAATATACACAGATACACAAATCAGTTTGTATGTGGATTAATGCTGTTGAAACATTTATTGTCATGGTCCTGTTGACTTATTTATTCAACATTTCTACTTCCTGAGTAGAAGTCATTGTTTATATGTTTATAAATTGAAAGACAGGATTGAAGTTAGTTCATTTTCAATACATTTTGACTGCAAGAGACTATCGATGTTTTTGGAATAATATTGAGAGCTTTACACAATGGGAAAGAACAGGAACTCCAAAGCTCTGGTAAGAATATACTATCAAACTTTAGGCCACGCTTAATTGATCTTTAGCTTCTCGGATCCTCTCAAGGCACTTTTTCTAGGGTCGGTCGGTAGGACAAAAAAAAAAAAGGTAAAAAAATTTTTTTTTATAATGTCAAAAAAAAAATTTTTTTTTTTCCATTGGCAGGAAATCTATTGTGTCGGCGGGTCCGCGAAGCTAAGAATCAATTATGTGTGGCCTTATGAGATAGGAATTACAAATGTAATTGGATTGTAATTCTTAAAGCATCATGTTCTTTGTTAAGCTGTCTTCTAATTGTCAGTATGGTTCCGATGTATATTTGGTGTTCTTTGTTAGTTTCGATGTTTTACACCAGGATTGCTCTGATTTTTATTTTGTTATAGGCTCTTATGCTGATGACCGTAGCATAATTATTGAAGTACAAGGAGAAGCTGTGTTGTTCATTGAGCTGCACCTGTCAAGTTGATTTGATCATGGTTCACGTACATAAATGATCTAATAGTATTGGAATATTGGCTGCATTAACTGCATTTCCAAGGGTTGTTTTGTCATGACACATCTTCCTTCTCCCTAATATAATGTATCTGACACTAAAATTGCAAATTGAGTATCTTCCTAAATAACAATTACTCCATGAAATAAACAAATGCACTTTCAAAATACAAAGGCTCCATTTAGATATATCAAGAAATGAGTTAAGATTTAAAGGCGCAGTAACTACAAGACTGCATAGAGGTCTACGGACCTGCACACAGAACTTCTGTATTCTATTCTTAGACATGATTTGACTAGGAGACCAATTCGAAGTCCATAGATTATAATCAAGGACGCAGGAATTTATGATATTTATTTATATTTTTACCTGATGTCTTGTTATTGATTCTTTTGGAGTATATTTTATCTTTGGATACAATGACATTATCTGTAAGAAATAGTTGGAAGTGTATCTTGGATTTGGTGACCTTCCTACTGATGTAAATATGATTTGGAGCTTGCCTCAACTTGGTAATGTCTCTACTAAACTGGTATTTTGTCAATTCAATAATGTAGTTATTGCTCAGTGCCAAGTGAAATATATCATATCAGCTGTTATGGCATCCGGATGGAAAAAAATTACAGTCATCGAGTATATCAGAGTTGTCATCCACATACAGTGGTCCCTGCATTGTAGGACCACCTCGATCTGTAAGTGTCTTCAACTGTCTTGAAGTGATCCATTGTGGCGAATTGGTCTCTTCAGGGAACTTCTAATAAAAAGTTACACTACAAAGTTCGAAAGAAGGGTATTCATGTGTTGCGAGTCGGTCTTGTAACAGGGGGTTGCATAATGCAGGCATCTCTATATCGGTATATATTGCCATTATAAACTGTATGAAATTATGTGATTAACAAGTCACAACAACTTACTCAATTTAAATATTTGCAAGAATTGCGTACTTACAAGTTACAACCTTGTCGTAGCTGTGGTGTGCCTTCTCTCTTTCGACTGTTTTGCTTGAGGATCATGGAAGTGACTGTAATGATGAGATGACATCATGACAGGGTTGGCTTCCATAGTTGTCCCTCTTTGTCTTCAACCAATCACAGCCAAGTTGACAAAACTAGGTACCTGGTGTTATGCAGACGTTCTTTCATGGCCTACCTGGTGGCAATTGATGTTCAACTTACTCACTGCTCGCTAGGTGGCATGCTGGTCTGGATCCCTGACGGATGGAAGTGCAATTGTAGTGGTCAATTAAATATCTTCTTGGCTTGATATCTTTTGGTGTCCTGGATTTGGTCCCTTAATACCGCATTGTTCTTCGCTGGAAATTGTCATCTGATATCCCTGTGGTATGTTGTAGTTGCTGCAGTGCATTTTATGGCGAGGAAATTTCTTTGGTCGAATAGTTCTTATTAAACAACCAGATAAAAGTCCCCCATAAGCAGCACAATTAGTGTCTGGCATTTGAGGCAAGTGGAAGACCCACTTCGAGAGCTCCACGGACCTTTAAGCGTGCCTTATCATCTCTTCGCAGTCTTCAGCGTGGCATTCTCTGACTTTGCAATAAAGCAGCTGTTCAGGTGAGCTGCTCAATACATTCGTTTGACCGCTGAAAACAGCGGGAGGCATTGATACTTTAAATCGCCCGCTTTTTAATCCAGAACCCAGAGGGAGCTACCTTTAAAGGGCATGGAAGACCCCTGGTGTTTAATGCTGTCACTAGCCAGATGCCATTTAAGGCAAAATAGGCTTAAGCGTAATCCGGATTATGGTAATGTGACCCACTGGTACGGGCAATATCTGGATTAGTTGGCTGGGTCTTATACTCTCACATTTCATCCATACTTTAAATTTGCGTATTGCATAGGTTTACAGATTTTGCTCCCTTTAAAATCCTTCCCACGGGCAACCTCCTCGCGATGATGTAAAGCAACCTCTTTCTTCCAAAAAAAATTTTACTTTCCAACCTTGCCCTCGGCAAACACCGATACCCTACCGAGCGACCTCTGTATGTGGGCACTTGTTGGCTTGATGCGGTTGTTGTTTTACGTCCAAAAAAAAAACCCCCAGAAAACTGAATAGGTAAAAGTTTAAGAAACTAAATCCAAGAATTGTTTACCTGTGTCTTCATAATTTCTTTGTTATTTTTGTGCTACTTCAAAATTCATACCTGTACGTCTAAAGTGACATCAGGTGGCGGTATGACATCGTTCAGGTGGAATGTACTTCAGAATCATCTCTGACATCCGTTGACAGAAATTTGCTGCCTATTGCTGTCATAGACTTCATATTTCAGTCTCAGCTGCAATGTACACATTTATGGAACTTAAAATTGTGCAACAACCAAGACAATGTGGTATGCGTTACACTTTACAGTGCAGTACAGTAGTTATAAGAGCAACTTGTATTGTGTGACCACTTTGATGCTAGATGGCAGAGTAGTTTTAGGTGCCCGTCTGCTCTGCTGAAGGTCTTTGCCTGCAAGGGTTCGAACTACGGGTGGATAACGTAACCCTAAATTTCATGAGCAAAATCCCTGGTGGATGTCGTTCAGATGAGACATTAAATTGACGGCCCTTTGGGCAAGTAAAAGAACCCTCACATGGGGTAAATGTGTAACATGTTGCAACCTGAAAAGTGCCACGAGAAGATGCTGCAAGACTAGCAGTCTTGCAATGACTGCTGAAAGGTGGTCTTATAATGGGGGGAAATCTTATAACACAGAGATAGATCACTGTACTGCTGTATCGTCGTATGATCCACTACATTATGAATTAGGTGAAGACTCATGCAAGTAGATATTTCGGAGGATAGTAAATGATTCCTATATTTGTCTGTAAATTATATATGTGAATCATCTATGTCAATTAGCTATAATGGACAGTGATTATTTGTGGTTGGTGCATATCATTTTTTATGCAATGATATTTAATGTTGTTTTCATGATATTTTCAAAATGTCGAGTAATTTATGTTCACAATTTAAACTGTTCATATTACGGGATTGGTCAAATTGGAGCTTGTATTGCAAGTTGTAGGGAAGAGCATGTCTGCAGAAATGTAATATTTATTGTTTTGTGAATTTCTTACTCTTTAATCTCTGTGTCATCTGCCCAATTGTAGTGTCTGACGTTCTTTCGAGATGAATAAGAATGACAAGAACCTTTGTCTGAGGGCTGCACTATTGCTATATGTTGATAACTCTTGATGTCTCGCTCTCTCTCTCTCTGCCATCTCATAAATGAACCCTCATGAGTATCAGTTTAGCAGCTGGGTAGCTGAGTGGTTATGGTAGCTTCTTGCTCCACTGAAGGTCGTTGCCTGCATGGGTTCGAACTCTGGGTGGGGAACCAAACATTTTCAGTAGACGTTCATGAGCAAAATCCCAGCTGGATGTCATTCAAATGAGACAGTAAATTGGTGCCCCTCGTATCAGTGTCTATACTGGGCAAGTAAAGGATTTATCGCATTTTGTAAATGAGTAACATGTTGAGGACTCCCGCTCTCGCTCTCCCAGCTTATCAATCAAACATCATGAGCACCAAGAACTGGGCTTAGGGGCCTGCACTTACCATAGTTTCTTACTAAGGTGTCAAACAAAACTGTAATGTTCTCACAATGCTAGTCAGTTGTCTCTACACTTAGAAACTGTTTTGTGCCGTTGTCTGTACCTGTACCAGTATCCATATTATTCTTACTGGGTGCTGCTTACTTATACCTCGGCATACCTGTTTCTCCATCGTCAATATTTTATTTTTTTCCTGCTGATCTATTGGCCTGCCTCTGTGACACCCTAATGCCAGAATGCCAGCTACATGGTTCCATTTTCTGCCACTAGTTGATCTGCCTCTCTCCGTCTGCCACTGCAAGGCACTCTCCACCTGCCATACTCCACCTGCCATACCTTGTGATACCTTGTAATACCTTGTAGTGCCTTTTCGCTTCTCTTAGTAATGGCACAGTCCATCTTTCGGCAAGGTTATATACTTTCAATGTCTTTTGATAGTCAAATGTTAATTAGTATCTGTGCACAAGAGCGAAATGTAAACAGTTATTAACTGTTATTATGGATGATTACAATGATTTAGCATGGATGGATAAAAAATCATAGAATTTATAAGATTTATTTCTTCAAGAGTATGTTGTACCACAAGTTGAAGACATCACTTGCGGCTTCTTAAGGGTCGTAAAAGAATGTCTATTATCAAAATATTTTGATTACAATTTGATATCCATGGATATTTATTTCAATATTTTCTTGCAAAATTTATCTGGTTTGATCTGATGGTGTTTGTTTCATTGGATATTATTAATATTTTCACAAATATCTTTTGTATTATTTGATACCTCATGATTTGGTGATACATATTAATTAAGTTACCAATCAGTTGATAACTTGATATAGTACAGATCATGTTTGCCGTGAGCAGTCCATTCAACTTTAACTTGTTTCAAATTAATGGATTTCCTTTCAATTTTGTGGCCGAATTTCTTTGTCAACTGGACTGATTTACTGCTATTCAAAAGTATTCATCGCTGTGTAACTGGGAATCACCTGAGTGGGACATCATTATGAATAGAAAAGAAATTGAATAGACTTCATAACACAATGGATGTACAAGGAAAGATCGTTAGACTCAACTGTGCTCCTTGTCCATTTCTATAGACTACATACCAAGGGAGACACAGCGTATCCTTGCCATACAAAATTGAACATCAACATAAACATGAAAAATAATACATGTACATCTATCTATATCTACATTATGTAAACTTGTATGATATTTGTGTACATTCAAGATAGCATGTAGAATATATAAAGACAGTTGTACCTATGTTGTAGGACCGCTTATGTTACAGGACCGATTCTCTCGTTGTGACCACTCTTTCAAGGGTGCTGAGCAAGTAGCCACATGGTAGAGTCTATAAAGTTAGATTTGAATCAATTATTTTATTGTTATTGAACCTCTATAATGGGACCACCTGTTCTCTTGTCATGGTGGTCTCATATAAGGGTGCAGGGCAAGTAGCCACATAGAAGAGTCTGTAAAGGTAGCTTTAAAAAAATTTTATTGCTGTTGAACCTGTGATGTAAGACCACCTGTTCTCTTGTCATTGAGTGGTCTCATATAAGGGTGTTGGGCATCTAGGTACACAAGAAATTCTATACAGTGTAATTTGATTGTTGTTGTACTTCATTATAAAACCACCTGTTCTGTTGTTATCTGGACGCCTCTGGCGTCCAGATTCTGTCTCACAACGGCCTACTTCCTTGTGTTTTTCAGTTTCCTGTTGGCTGAACATAAGACATAGTGATGTACACAGTAAACCCATCAAACTTACTTTGTGTTGCACACACGTGATCCAAGTGACTCAGACTGATATAGCAAACAGATAGTGGATAGATCTACAGATATCACCCGGTGAATTGGTCCTTAACACCGAGAATAGCTGGAAATCTGTGTTGCAATCATGGAAAATTGACTGGATTCTAAATAGGACAATGTACTAGAATTATAACTGATATACTGTCCCTATGGCACACCAGGGAGGGGGGACCAGTCTACCAGAATCTGATATGCTTCAGCGCACACCCGTCATCAACACGCGGTAGCCACCTAGCATGCAAAATACGCACTAATGCTATTGGTTGAGAGAGCTATATAGATTTGCCGGTGTTCAACAACTAGATCATTAGATTGAAACCACTTCAGCAAAGCCTTCAGTGAATAAGTCAGACACTCCCCCAAAACTGGCCAATGAACAGGCGTTCACACAAGTTATGCAAATGAGGCTAATTTCGCCGATTGACGGACTTCCGTATGTCCCAGAAACTTGAAAGTTAATGTAGTAGGTAGATCTCTCTGAGATCTTTAAAATGATAGGTGTTATGTGTATGAGGACCCAGTAGTTTCTACGTAAATTGCCGTTAAACATTTGAAGTGGAGAGAAATGCTGGGCGCTGATTGGCCATGACGCTTGTGACGCAAATCTATGATAATGCAGAGAGACTGACAGATTCGTCTAGGGTAGATTCTCTGGGTGATTGAAACTGGCATGCATAAACAATTTAAAAGGGGGTTAAAGAGCCCCAAAGCTATTGACCAACTTGTGACCGACTTATGCTCAGACAGGATGAACTGTTTTACAACCATGGCCTCATTCACACCTCCTTCTGACCTAAAGAATGGCTTTTTGAGGAAGCATACTACACTGGTCCATTTGTTAGACTAGCAGGGCTAGTCTTTAAGGATACTTAGGGATACTAGGTGTCGTCCAGTTCCGAGTCTACCATCTCCATGGCAACCACAGTAGTAGTACTGTCTATTTACACAAGGTGGCTACACTTTCTTCTTCTTATTGGGAGTTCTCTCCTGTGTTTTGGAGCTCCCCTATTGATAGTTATGATATGGTCAATGATGTCAATCAATGTTAGTCAGCGATGTCAGCCGGGATATCAACCAGTGATGTCAGCCACTGATGTCAGACGGTGATGTCAGCCACTGATGTCAGCCGGTGATGTCAACAAGTGATGTCAGCCACTGATGTCAGCCACTGATGTCAGCCGGTGATGTCAGCCACTGATGTCAGCCGGTGATGTCAGCCGGTGATGTCAGCCACTGATGCCAGCCACTGATGTCAGCCGGTGATGTCAGCCAGTGATGTCAGCCGGTGGTCAGCCACTGATGTCAGCCACTGATGTCAGCCACTGATGTCAGCCACTGATGTCAGCCACTGATATCAGCCGGTGATGTCAGCCACTGATGTCAGCCGGTGATGTCAGCCACTGATGTCAACCGGTGATGGCAGCCACTGATGTCAGCCACTGATGTCAACCAGTGATGTCAGCCACTGATGTCAACCAGTGATGTCAGCCACTGATGTCAGCCACTGATGTCAGCCACTGATGTCAGCCACTGATGTCAGCCACTGATGTCAGCTGGTGATGTCAGTTGGTGATGTCAGCCGGTGATGTCAACCAGTGATGTCAGCCACTGATGTCAGCCACTGATGTCAGCTGGTGATGTCAGCCGGTGATATCAGCCACTGATGTCAGCCGGTGGTCAGCCATTGATGTCAGCCACTGATGTCAGCTGGTGATGTCAGCCACTGATGTCAGCCACTGATGTCAGCCAGTGATGTCAGCCACTGATGTCAGCCGGTGATGTCAGCCACCGATGTCAACCAGTGATGTCAGCCACTGATGTCAGCCGGTGATGTCAGCCACTGATGTCAGCCGGTGATGTAAGCCGTTTATGTCAGCCACTGATGTCAGCCGGTGGTCAGCCACTGATGTCAGCCGGTGATGTCAGCCACTGATGTCAGCCGGTGATGTCAGCCGGTGATGTCAGCCGGTGGTCAGCCATTGATGTCAGCCACTGATGTCAGCCAGTGATATCAGCCACTGATGTCAGCCGGTGGTCAGCCACTGATGTCAGCCGGTGATGTCAGCCACTGATGTCAGCCGGTGGTCAGCCAGTGATGTCAGCCGGTGGTCAGCCATTGATGTCAGCCACTGACGTCAGCTGGTGATGTCAGCTGGTGATGTCAGCTGGTGATGTCAGCCAGTGATGTCAGCCAGTGATGTCAGCCACTGATGTCAGCCACTGATGTCAGCCACTGATGTCAGCCACTGATGTCAGCCACTGATGTCAGCTGCTGATGTCAGCCGGTTATAGGATGATGTCAGCTGATGAAGTCAGCCAATGATGTCAGCCGGTGATGTCAGCCGATGATGTCAGCCAGTGATGTCAGCCAGTAATGTCAGTCAGTGATGAGCTGAACAAACTGCTGATCGACCCCCTGCTAGTCTTGCATATGGAAATATGCTCCCATCTAGTTTGACAATGTATAGAAACAAAATAAAAAGAATTCTCCCATGATGCATATATGTTTTAATAAAATAAAGTGTAGTATACATAATCAAATAAAAGTTTTACTTTTAATTTGAAGTTTATAAACTTTATACAGTGTACTTTTAGTAAATGCATGACAGTTACAAGGGTAACTGTCATGGTAAATGTAAGCTGCATATGCATATACACATACACATACAGCAAGATTGTTGGGTAATTTGAAAGAGGTGTGAAAAGGGGTAAATACATTTACTCTGCCCTTGGTCCATTTTTCTAGGCCAATGAAGTAGGGCAATAGCCTCAGGGCTCTTTGACTTCGTTTAAATTATGCTATTGCTTTCTTTCTTGAACATCTCAGGTTTTATTGAAATCATAAAAGTGGGTCTGCTTCATGAAGATGAGCTGTATCTACCTTAGCTTAAGATGTCCAAAGCAATGATGAGCTGTGGGTGTGTATCTCCTCTGTCAGCTTAACACAACTATTTCAAGTTGTTAAACACACAACTCCATCACACACAATCAAAAACTTCATGCATTGCTATGTAGCAATACATTTATTTCTCTCTCTTAAGGCCCATTGGCCACTATGCCCTGATAACTTCTGACTACTGCTATTATAATTCAGCCAACCAGACTACCAGACCAATATTATGTTACAATGTTCAGGTCAATTATCAGCGTCCAGATATGCAAATTGCAATTTGCCTTCTAGTTTGACTTGTCAGGAAGTGGTCGTATGGACGGGTGCAGTCTCTTTACATAGATAGTTTTCAGAGTCTATATTGTTATATTTCCCTGTGTCTTCTGTGGTCGGGATTCATGAAGCGGTCTCATGTTAGAGCACAGGTCGCACATTGATGTCGAAGTGTCTATAAAGTCTGATTTGAATTATTTTGTTGCTGTTGTAGAAGACAGTCTGTCAGTCTTTATAATGAGAGTTTTCCCTCTGTGGGGAGACCACTTGGTCTGTGGCCGTGGAGTGGTCACTTTATAGAGTCATAATCACCACATAAGAGATGTAGTAAATAGAGTCGATTTGCTTGTAGTTATGAGTAAATAAATCCCTATGTTATTGGACCATTAATTCTGCAGTAAGAAAATGGTCCTTTGTAACAGTCCAGCCTCTTTTCATGGTGGCAAAAGGTAGTTTTCAGACTCATATCTGCCTGATATTCCTCAAAATATAATCTTACTACAAATGGGCCAGGTGGACTGCATAATTTTGCATGATTTAGGTCTAACTGTATCGTTCAAAATTGATCAATTGTATGCAATGAGCGGATATCGTGAAGTGAATTGAAGTATTTATACGCACAAAGTGAATCTATTTTTTATGGACTGTTCAGTGTACTTGAGTGAAGCAACAACTGTTGCGTCAGTGTCTAGTAAGACGTAGGAGTTTACAGCCGAATTAGGATATTTGGACGATGCTACAAGTCAGCATTTAGATATTGCAATTCAGTATTAAGAATTCCGTGGGATGAAGAGGAGTTAATAGGGGAGTTAATTGCAACAATTTTCGACGATGGGAGTCAGGAGAAACTTGTGGAATGAGAAAGAGAAGGTGAAAATGGATTGGACTCGTGATTGATTTTTTAAAAATTTATAATTCTAGCTTTAAATATTATGCTCAGGTTACAAACTATATGTGCTTTTGAGACTTCGGAATTTTTGACGATGGGAGTCAAAAACGAGAAAGAATGGTGAAATCGGATTGCATTTGTGATTGATTTTAAATGATGATTCTGACTTTTATATTCATGCTCAGGTTTACAACTGTTCTGCACTGTTTGATTTGGGGAATTTCTGATGTTTTGTCCAGTCAGGTGAATTTTATGGTTAGTTTTTCTGGCACATTTCCCACTAAGAAAAATATGTGCATTTTATTAGTTTTAGATAGTTTTAAATGCGCATATGGTGTAATTCTTTACTTTGAATTTATGGTTTTGTATCCCAGCTGGATGTCATTCAGATGAGACATTAAATTTGTGGCCCCTTGTATCAGTGTCTGTGCTGGGCAAGTAAAGATCCCTCACATGGGGGTAACATGTTAAGGACTCCCACTCTCTCTCCCGTCTCATCAATCAACTGTAGTGAGTGACCTGAACTGGGCTTAGAGAGCTGCACTTGCTATATCTATCTGTCTGTCTATCTATCTATATCAGTCAGCACAATGGCAAGACTGATGTATCCTGTATGGTAGAATGATGCTTTTCCATAGCATTATAACAATGACATCTTTTGAATAAGATGTTGATATATTATATGGTCCCGCTCTCCCGGATTCCTCAGTAGTTAGTGACATATCAGCCGAAGTGTACTGGATGCAATTTGCTGGTATCTCCGAGTCTGAGGTTAAACTGATAATTGTAAATATGTACAACATCATACAGTGCCGCCTGTAAGTAAGTGAAACGCATGATATTGTGCCATTGCAGCAATGCTAAACATCCTCAACCAAACTGCTGGTGGAGGCATAAATTTTTATCCGATGAGAGCAAAACACATTGGGTCATAAAGGCCCATATGTGAGGCATGTAAGATAACAACGGCAGCCTATGTTCTTTGCTGTAGTCGGAGTTAGGTATGGCTCAAAGTCTTTCATAAGTAAGTGAAACACAGGCCCAATGTTATGTCATAGGGAAGGGTGGTTCACTTACTCATGAAAGACTTTGACTGTACTGTATGTACATATCAATAACAAATACCCATCTTCATTCTTCACATGTCAAGGTCCCACTTCTACCACTTGAGCCACCACTCAGGTGACTCTGCCAGCGGGAAAAAGACAAGTACCATACTATACCATTAGTGTGCATAATCTGCATGTGGCGCTAATTACTACCAAACCATTAACCTATTTATGTAATTATTAATAACTTGGTTGTTATTGCCTTCTCCTGATTCTTGCTTAATTAACAGCCAACGCACCTGTGTGTCCTTTTCAACGTCCAGGTAGACTAAGCTACTGCCTGGCATGTTATTCTTTCTTTTCTGCTCTTTTCTTGCTTTTCTGACATCTTTTTGTTGTAAGTAACATAGTAAACTAGTTTTTGTTTTGTTTTTTTCATTCCACAAAGCCTTGATGCACAGACCAAGATAGTTTGGCATTTCAGCACAATTATTCTAATTGTAAGGTCATGGATAAACTAGCAGTAATTCAACACTTTGTAGTGGAGTGTTGAAAGGAATGATGAAAGGAATGATGAAAGTAGTAATTTGTAATGTTAGTTGTTACTGCCCTTGATAACAAAAGGGAGTAATTGAAAATTTGAGAAGATAGATTAGAGAGGAAAAGGTTTGAGGAAATGAACAATCTGAGAAGTAGATAGAAGATCTAGAAGATTTGAGGAGGAAAAGACAAAGGAAGTAGTGGGTGTTGAGCAGTAGAAAATTAATTGCACTTTGATTGTTGCAGCCGTATGTGACTCACCTTTTTGAGAGGGAATTAGATTGGACCGCTTTTCTTACACTCTTATTTGTTGAAATTAAAAAGGTAATTTGATTCAGAAGTAACCAATCTGTTGCTGTGGTTATTTGTTCAAATTGATAGAGAATTGGATTCGAAATAGAAGCAAATTCCTAAACCGAGAGTGATTTTGAGAACTATATATAGATTGAGATATTATTTGACTCTTACAACAGCATATATACTAGAAATTGATGTCACAAAGAGTACATTGGATATTATCTTATACCAAAAAACTGGGAATTGCTAGACGTATCAAAATCGATAACTGTTTTGGCACAATATCTTGGCATGATTTGCCAAAGGTTGCAACAAATCAGATGTTATGGTACGGCATGAATCACCTGCATCATCTGATAGTGCATCTGATATTGACCTAGTTTAGTGCCAATATTTTGTGCTGATGTTTTTATGCAAACGATTTGTGGGTCGTGTGCCAGTTAATCTGATGGGGATAATCTCGTTAACAAGTCAAGGCCTGTGAGCTGTGAACTGCTAATCTATGAACTTGTGATCTATGAAAGTTCTGATAATCTATGGTAGATATCCTGCAGGAGGTTGAGGTAATTAGTGCAAGTGTTATTGGATGATATATGCAGTGTACGATTGTAGCAATATAACAAGCACTTGTGATCTCTCATCTCCTCGCAACCGGGAGTTGAACCCGTGCCCCTGGGGCAGAAGTCCAGCCTGCTAACCACTGCTCCGCCAAGTCAAGCTGTATTCTGCCAGTATCATTTATTGGTGAAAGATTTACTTCAGCATCATACCAGCTGATGTCATTCAATTGAGATGTTACAGTCTGTCTCATTTCTAGAATGGGCAGTCGTCGTCAAAAATATGACAAAGACAGCACCAAAACATTGCAAAAATCGGATGAAAAAATTACAAAATAGCTCACCTATCCATGAGTTTGTGTATTTATTACTGTTGACCTTTAGATGCAGAGCAGTCAGGCCAAACACCAGTGCGCATGTTGTGAGACAAACTGTAAATTTTTGGCCTTATGTATCGGTGTCTATGCTGGCGGAGTCGAAGGTCCCTCACCAATGACAATAGTTTCCCTTAGGCCTATTGAGAACTGAGCTATTCAATATTCATGCCTTTACTGCTTTGTAACTGAGTATTTCCGGGACAATCATTCCTGCAGACTCTTTTTATTAGTTGGGGAGCCAGGTCCAAAAAAGTGCAATATTTAAGGAGATTCGTAGAGCCCGTCGGACAACATCACAAATTTGGTACCGTTTTGTAGCCAGGAACTAGCCCGTCAAAATTCAGGTTGTTGTACTATCAAATTGTGGTATAGGTTTTGAGATAAATGCGTTACCATGGCAACGATGTGCTATTTTCAACAGATTTCTGGGAAACAGTAATGGTATCTTTCTTTTCATGTGGAGGACTGCACAATAATCACAGCATTTTCATTTTTGGGTCAAATCTTCAGAAGGCCTGGGGCCTTCAAATGACACATGTGATTTATGGTTATGAAATATATCTGTTACCATGGAAACCATTTTCTGATGCACTCCATGAAAATTACTGACTTCAACAAGTTCTGCAATGCTGCATTTACACAATATTAGGTATAATGACAAATTTTTTCAGAATAAGTGCTATCATATTCCATTCTTGCTACATGTAAAAAATTATTAAGATGACATTATATTTAATGTTGCTACGGCAACAGAAACACATGAAAGTCATATCCGGTAAAATATCTAAATTTTACTCTCAGGCCCCTGACCTGGTTCAATAGCATACAAATATTATACGTTGTTGCACATTATAATTGTACCAACTCAAATACAGACATTAAGTTCATAAATTTGTTACCGTTACCATGGTAACCATTGAAAAACGCAATTTTTTGCGATTTAAGCAAAAAAATACAAAACTCTTCTTTGTCAAGCCAATTAATTTGTCTTGATTGTTCAGAAACATGAAAAATGATTATGCTATCATTTTCTCAGATAAAACTTGACACTAAGAAATTCAGTTTTTAGTTGTTACCATGGCAAAAGTTGAAATATGTTGTCCTTTCCACATACAAACATAATGTATGACCTTAGATCTGCCTGATCATGTGAATTTTAATCAACCTGACATCAACTTATCAATACAATTATATTACAAGGGATATAAGCAGATTTATCATAACATGAATTTGTTACCATGGCAACCATCAAAAAGTACCTTTTAAAGCCATTACAACTTTGATTTCACATCAGGATACTCAATTCCCCATTTTATCTATGATAAAACATGAAGAATGTTATATATATGTATGCACACATTATCTTAAGTCAGAAGACAGTATAAATTTTGTTGTTTCTATGGTAACCACTATAAAGTGTGATAAATTATACTATTAGACTGTCCAGTCTTATAATCGGAATATATAGAGCAAATTATCATAAGTTGTCATTGCATTCATCCATTAATGTTATTTTGTAAGATGAGGGGGGGAGGGTTGGTCTAGCGGTAGCATGCTGGGCTGCCAATCGCTGGGTCCAGGGTTCGAATCCAGCTCTTGCCGGGTCACCTGGACTTATGTTGGACGGCTGTTTCTATCATCCTTCACATCATTGCCGTGTCCTCCTCCTGTCCTACTTAGCCTACCAAGTCCATAATTTGGTAAGATGAAGTCATGGAGACACAGCTTTTGTTTGTTCGCTTTACTTATGATGAAACTACAGGCACTTTTATGGAAGGCGTAAAACTGGTCCATTCATTAACATTACGTTTCAACACACTTTCCAGAGTGGCATCTGTAATTGTGTCTGTAGTGTGGAAAAAGAACAAAAGTTGTTTGATTTTATCAGGACACATGCTCAGGTCAATGTAAACACCCCGGTCATTGTTTTATAATACTTCAAATAGTTTCTATTAGAGAAAACCCAGGTAAAAATATTTTTTGCTGTATGACTTGATGTCAAGTGTATTCATACGCCATTAGAATGATGAAAATTTGTCAGACATATATTTTCTTGGTGCTTTTTAGTTGACCTTTTATTTATTAACAATTTTGACTCAATGAATCACCATTATTACCCCTAAGGTGAAATTATAAAAATAAATTAAAAAGCATGTTTTTTCCTGTGTCATGACTGATTTCCTTTAAATCACATGAAAGGTGGTTGAATAACTCGTCTAAAATAACATTGAATGATTTACCGACCTTTCCTCCAATGTACAATGCCATTAAGGGCCTTTGTGGATGTAAGCAGCATCAGACCGTAAGTTTAGACCACCTGAAATTTTTGTTTATCACACAAATTCAAGTAAGTGATAAAAATAGATGAAGTTTGCTCTATTGTAGAACTTCCCTGATGCATAAGCAAGAAAGTCCATGAAGAACTTTTTCAGCTAAGCCACTATTTGCCCCGATATTGAAAAAATACTGACGCGGTCTAAACTTTTGTCTGATACTGTACATAATATGAGAGTGTGACCCATGACAATGGCACAATTATGTTTAAAAAAATAGGCTCGGAAATTGGCTGTCTTGATGAAAATATGGTAATTATTTGACATTTGTGATCTTCAAGGATGACCACAGTTGAATTTTCAGATGCGCTAGGAGCTAAATTTTGTTATGGATGACAATAACAATGCTGGCTACATATCTACATCAAATTATTTAATAAATTACTTTAGTTTGCCAAGAAAGGTGGTTTCAAGTGAAGGAAATGCTAAATTCTTCGAACAAATCTGTTACTTTTTTTATATGAATATAAATAGAGTTGTCCATGTTACACGGATATATACTGATAGAAGCAAAAATGTGTATTTCCTAACAGTTTTATTTATTGGCAGAGATTTGTTGGTGAAATTAACATGGACTTCCCTAATAATTCTTAATCATTATATAAAGGACTCATTTTTCAGTTAAGCGTTTCACGAAAATCACACTGAAAGTGACTGATTATCAGTGATACTCATTTAGAAGAGAACTTACAAAAAAATGAGAAGTCAAATCGTGGTTTGACTTAATAGCCTATTAAACTTATTAGTAAGCATCAAACAAAACAAATGCCAAACCCTAAGTACCATAAAATCAACCCCCTCGGCCAATGTATCCTCGAAGCTTTATCAGAGAATAATCCTTTCTCATAATAATTCTCGGCTGATATATTGATATGAATTATCACTTCCAAATGTCTATGGTGGGATTCGCATTCACGATGAAAGCCAAAAATTTATATTGCTACATACCTTTGCATATACATCAAAATCAGTATCTCAGCTCTAGTTTATATTGGTAACCCAGGATAGACCTCTTTAACATGGGGATTATCTCATTCTCAGTCATTTTTTCTTTGCAATTTACACTTCCGTGTGTCCACAAATGTCACTGAATGGATTACTCTCATAATAACTGGCCATATATTTTCGTCATTAATTATGACATCATTCAGGGCTGTACAATTTTCTCTATGTGTCTTATTATGGTCTGTTGCCACCTTCCAGAGAATCTGCATGTGCAGCACTTCCCAGAAATAGCCTACAGTCAAATTACCAAGTAGTTTTTGATATGGGCTTCTGTTCCATAACAAATTTCATGTTTATGTCATATTGTAGAATTTACTATAAAATTGTTGATTCTAAATTAGTAAGGTAAGTGCTAGAAAATATCTATCTTGAAATGAGTCTTAGAGCTGTTAGCGGATTAGCGGTCCAAACATTTTCAAAATTAACTTTCAACTTGGTTGTGTGATGTCACTGGCTTAAAGATGTTTTGTTTGTATCAGTTATGGTTAATCAGTTGATTCAGTGCTTATCACATCTAGCAGCATAGGTGACAATAAACAAACTAATTAAATGACTTAAAGTATACTTAATCAAATAAGAAGATTAGCAGACCAACAGAAAACTGTCGATGATGTGGCAAAGCCAGTTTGCAAATTGAAAATAAGAAAAAGTGCTTGTTCTAGTATATAAAAAACGGCACCATTGTTGAGATCTACAGACCATGCAGACGTCTGTAGGCTATATATTTTGCCTTCTTCCAGACATCTGTAGAATGCGTCGTCTGCCATTCAAACCACTTACAGACCAGAAGTGGAAGAGACACAGGCTATTTTAAGACATCTGTAGGCTATATATTTCGCCTGTTTCTAGACGTCTGTAGGCTTCACATTTAGCCTATTTCCAGACGTCTTTATATTTTTAGCCTTTTTTCATAGTGAATCAAACAGCTGCATTGATCAGTTTTGTCCGTACAGAAAAACGACTTTTACACTTTCAAAGGATGTAACAGATGGTCTGCACAGATAACAATTTGAACAATTCCAGACGTCTGTAAAGGCTCTCAAATGGACTAATCACATCATTTGATCCCATCTGGATTATCAGAAATATAGGTGATACAGACGTCTGGATAACCATATATATTCATTGGTCTGTAAACAGTTTGTTTAGCACTTTCCAGACATCTGTAGATGTTATTTTGGTCGAACTTTGCTAAGTCTGAAATTCTTGTCTCCAGTGTTTAACAATAATTCATGATGACAGGAAGTTACATGCAGGACCTCTTGTTGTCATTTGTCATAGACAAGGATATTAGCAAAATTTATAACAAAAAAATATGAGGCAGGTTATTTTTATCCCATCCAAAAATAGCATTGAAGTGGTCAACCCCCCTGAAAATGGCTTGTCTCCACCAACATTTTCTTTGAAAGATCGCGTCACAAACACTACTGCAGGATCCTGATTCAATTAAACTCTTCCGTACATTGAGACTTGACCATCACTCTTTTAAAATCGAGTTACCAATAGCTGAAATATTATTATGTATAAGAGCGGGAGGTTGTTTTTTCAATGTCTCCAATATTGCGTCATTAGCATCATACCGGATTTGTTTCTTAATAAAAATGAAAGGGACACACATTATGTGAGAAAACCTTATGCCTGTTGTTTGAGAATCCTAGAAAATAACTGCACTATCTGTAGCTCTGTATCATTTATGTAAACCAAAATGTTTGAGTATTTCTGTTGGCATGTCAGTTGTCCTATCTCAAGTTGTCATTAGCAAATGCCTTGCTGCTCTATTTTGACTGCATATTTCTGGGCCAGAATCACTTCGAACATGTTTCTGGTGTTCATAAGTCCATTGCATGCATATATTAGAGAGGTTTTGCTACACGTTCACGTGTGACGTATATGTGTACAAGTGCTATCTTATTACATTGTTGTCATGGAAACTCCCACGTACACGTCACACGGAAACGTGTAGCAAAACCTCTCTTGTCTCCACCTTCACTTGTCCCAACCTGCTCTTATCTCCACCTGCTCTTATCTCCACCTGCTCTTATCTCCACCTGCTCTTATCTCCACCTGCTCTTATCTCCACCTGCTCTTATCTCCACCTGCTCTTATCTCCACCTAATTGTATCACCACCTACTCTTATCTCCACCTGCTCTTATCTCCACCTAATTGTATCACCACCTACTCGTACCTACTCTTATCTCCACCTGCTCTTATCTCCACATAATTGTATCACCACCTACTCTTATCTCCACCTGCTCTTATCTCCACATAATTGTATCACCACCTACTCTTATCTCCACCTGCTCTTATCTCCACCTAATTGTATCACCACCTACTCTTATCTCCACCTGCTCTTATCTCCACCTAATTGTATCACCACCTACTCTTATCGCCACCTGCTCTTATCTCTACCTGCTCTAAGCTCAGCCTTCTCTTATCTCCATCTACCCGTATCTCCTTATATTACTTGGAAACCCCTACAAAATCTAAAAAACAGGCAGAGCCACCTGCCCGTTAAAATTATATGCGTATACATGGTTTTTCTTCAAATGCACGCCGACTAATGGCATTATAAATCATACAGGAAACAAAGAATGAGATACTTTGGGGGAAAAAAGTGAATGTTCAACTGTTAAAAAGGGTATCCCAAAGGGAGGTGACTTGGGACCCGTTATGTACAATATAATTATCTGTAAATGGCCTGATGTATTGTGTCAATGAAAATAATGCTGACTACAATACAGTAGCGGCAACAGGAGATGACCTTCATGACGTATTGAAATGTCTCCATGATTTCATCTTACCAAATAATGGATGATTGTGGCTTTATGTCCTGTATTTATACACTTGGTAGGCTAAGTAGGACAGGAGGAGGACACAGCAATGATGTGAAGGATGATTGATACAGCCTTCCAACATAAGCCCAGGTGACCCGGCAAGAGCTGGATTCGAACCCTGGACCCAGCGATTGGCAGCCCAGCATGCTAGCGCTAGACCAACCCTCCCCCCTCACCTTACAAAATAACATTAATGGATGAATGCAATGACAACTTATGATAATTTGCTCTATATATTCCGATTATAAGACTGGACAGTCTAAAAGTATAATTTATCACACTTTATAGTGGTTACCATAGAAACAACAAAATTTATACTGTCTTTTGACTTAAGATAATGTGTGCATTCATATATAACATTGTTCATGTTTTATCATAGATAAAATGGGGAATTGAGTATCCTGATGTGAAATCAAAGTTGTAATGGCTTTAAAAGGTACTTTTTGATGGTTGCCATGGTAACAAATTCATGTTATGATAAATCTGCTTATATCCCTTGTAATATAATTGTATTGATAAGTTGTTGTCAGGTTGATTAAAATTCACATGATCAGGCAGATCTAAGGTCAAACATTTTGTTTGTATGTGGAAAGGACAGCATATTTCAACTGTTGCCATGGTAACAACTAAAAACTGAATTGGTACAATTATAATGTGCGACAACGTATCATATTTGTATGCTATTGAACCAGGTCAGGGGCCTGAGAGTAAAATTTAGATATTTTACCGGATATGACTTTCATGAGTTTCTGTTGCCGTAGCAACATTAAATATAATGTCATCTTAATAATTTTTTACATGTAGCAAGAATGGAATATGATAGCACTTATTCTGAAAAAAATTTGTCATTATACCTAATATTGTGTAAATGCAGCATTGCAGAACTTGTTGAAGTCAGTAATTTTCATAGAGTGCATCAGAAAATGGTTTCCATGGTAACAGATATATTTCATAACCACAAGTGACATGTGCCATTTGAAGGCCCCAGGCCTTCTGAAGATTTGACCCAAAAATGAATATGCTGTGATTATTGCGCAGCCCTCCACATGAAAAGAAAGATACCATTACTATTTCCCAGAAATCTGTTGAAAATAGCTCATCGTTGCCATGGTAACGCATTTATCTCAAAACCTATAGCACAATTTGATAGTACAACAACAAGAATTTTGACGGGCTAGTTCCTGGCTACAAAATGGTACCAAATTTGTGATGTTGTCCGACGGGCCCCACGATTTTCCACATTTTGGCCCACTGGCTCCCCAACTATATGCTGAGAATGTGTTGAACCTTCCGAAAGTTGTGACATCACCATTGCGGTCTGCTGCTGCCATATGGCTGCTGCTCATTGTGATGTCACATGATGAATTGGGAACTCACAAATGCTTTAGTGATGTCATCATTGCCTTGGTGACAAACAGATATTGTGACATCACTTATGCTGTTGTGACATCATAGTGCTTTATGTGACATCATCAGTGGTGTTGTTGTGACATCACCATGGCTGTTGCTATGCTATTGTGACATCATGCGTGCATTGCCTTCATAACTGCCTCCAACAGTCTTCATGACTAACCTAGAAGTGGCAGACTGGAAAGTGTTGAATGGCAGCCCTAGCAAGGTGGCACAGTGGTCGGACAATGTCTCCATGAACTTGAAGAATGGCATAGGACTGTTGTATCCGCTGATCGAACACGGCATCACTTCATCCGCTATTCTCAACTCTTCTTTCTCAGTGACTGTGAGTGAATAGACCTCTGCAATTGTGTGTACTTAAACTGGCACTGCTTTGTAAAATTTATGCCAGATTGAATGAATACTGGTTCTTGTGGAAAAGATTGTGTGATAGATTGATAGACAGAAAGATAGATTGATAGAGCTATAATAGACAGCCAGATAGACGATAGATAGATAGATGGATCGATAGATGATTGAGCTATAGATGGTAGATGGATGGAAAGACAGATTGATAGATTGATAGATCTGTAGATTGATCAATTACAAATCTATAAATCTGCCGACAGACAGGGTGATGCAGACAAATAGATTAACCATGTTAACAGACATATCTAAATATTTATTTGATCATTATAAGTTATATGTAACATGGAATGACAACAATTCTGATAGTCCTTCGGATATTTAAACATCATTTACAAAGAATGATCAGCATATTATATTTCTTGAGCACTCAATGCAGCATATGTTGAACTTGCTATTTTGTTTTTCTCTTTCCTTACAATATCAACAAATCTGTTACATAAATACAGAGTGCAGCTGCTCTAAGATTTCATTGATTGAATTTCTGGATATTTAGCGAGAGTTTGAATGAAATCTGTTTCAATTTTTAAAAATGTAAATAATTGACATTCTTCACAGTAGACAAACGTCAGACTTGAAGATGTATGTACGTAGATAGAGAGATCTATATAATTATATATGGATGTTCAAAATAAATATAAATATATTTATGAAGGACACAAGGCCCTATCAGGCTATGGGCAGTTTTACAGTATCTGCACTCAAAATGTCTCAAGGGGGGTCAAAATAAAGGTTTGTAAATGAGAATTTCTTTCATGCTATCATGAAATGAACATATTGAAGATTTGTAAATCAACAAGAATACATGTGATTTGTTTGTTTATTACTTATTGCCACTACATAAAGTAGGCAAGGTTTGAATTTTTGAAAAAATGTTTATCAGAAAAAATATCCATGTGAATACTATTTTAACCATTTTTTCAATGGAAATACAGCCATCTTGTTGCATAGAACCGTCAAAACCAATACAAAACTTAAATTTTGATGAAATATGGAGGAATTTTTTTTCCAACAATTTTTATGACAAAAATAAGGAAATTAGACAATCCTTACTCTGAAAGTTTAGGTTTTAGAGTGTTAAGTAAGGTTCTAGTCTCAATAGACACATGATTGTCAAGATAAATAATGCTTAGGTATCCTACTAACCCAAAGTCAAGTTTTGTTGCTGTACAATTGGAACTCATAGTGTTTCCTTTGTGTCAAAGACAAAGTTTTAGAGAGAAAAATCACCGAAAATGACCCAAAATCACAGGCTCAGAAAAAAATAAGTTTGAAGTGCTCCTAAAACAAGATATTTTCATATTATCTTGTCAATTCATTCTGTTATTTGCGAAAAATTGCAGTTATATTGATGTATTACATAAAATAATTGCCATTTACTCCCAAGTTTGATTTTGTCATAATAGTGCAATTTGATGATCTAAAAATATATATTGCAATTTTCAATATTTATAAATAACCTTTCTAGGCATCAAGGTTGAATTATTTAGTTCAGCACTGTTCTTTTCCTTTATGAATCCAGTGTTAAACGACTTGAATCAAAGCGAAACTTCTGATGTACTGGAGAGGACATTTTGTGACAAAGTGAATTTTAATTTTTATGAAAATGTATGTACATGGCCTGGATATCTTTTCAACTTGCATTTGTCACATCAATGTAGAGGCACACAATCGAGCAAAGAAAACACAAATAGCTTGTTTTTTCCTTCAGAATCCTGAGTGTTTTTTCCTCGTACTGGAGAGGACACATTTTTTTGACATCATATTCAAGCCTCACATTCCGAAAAACCAAGTACAGATATTTAAATGAATCTTCTTGATTTACCTTGAGACATGTCTCCAGCTACAAAATTGACACTAACAGTAGAGACACTCTTTAATACTGATTCGCAACAGCATATACAGTAATAAATGGTCTGTTGAAGACAAACTTTTTGACACATGCCGTTTTCTACATTTTGGGAGACAGCTCCTTTCTTGTATAACTTATTCACATGAAACCTTTTGTATTTTATGCCCAAGACTTAGGTCCAGACACACATCATTAAAATTAATCACAACTGCCTGCATTTGCTTTTTTGTGTTGCCATAAAAATATGCAAAAATGCGGTGAGACACAAAAAAGTGCAAAAAATGGCCATAAATCGCCTGCTGCTTCCAAACTAAGTATCGTAGCAAGGTAAAATTTGGTACACATATACTTCAATGTAGTAAAAGACTGCCACCATGAAAAATTTCTGTGTACCCATCATACTTTTCTCATAGTAATTGCTTAAACAAGAAAACTCGGCCGAGTGCAAATACTGTAAAACTGCCCCTATAAACACACCCTATCCATGGATATGGACCTAAAAAGCAGAAATGGCTCCAAAACAGTGTGAAAATTTATTTTATAGATTACAAATAAGCTCATCTGCTTGTGAGTATTTTGTATTTTGAGTGTGTTGTCATTGCAGTTATATTTCACGGTATGGTTTTAGTTGCTCAAACATTGATTCCCTTCTGGCTAGGATGCACATGGCACACTTACAGTGTTTCTCAGCTTTTTCTTGTGTTTCACACCAACTTTTCGGTGAAATGTCAGTTTCAGAACTGTGCAGAAATCAGTTGAATGTGAATAGTTCAAGGAGCAACAAGGCTTGCCATGGCCATTTGGTTAATATTTAATTTTGAACTGTGTAAGATCGAATATCATCAAGAACAGCATCACTACTTTGTGCGTTGAATGGGGGTAGGGCTGGTCTTGTGGTAGTGTGCTGGGCTGCCAATCGCTGGGTTGATCCAGGTTTCGAAACCAGCTCTTGCTGGGTCACCTGGACCTATGTTGGACAGCTTTTTCAATCATCCTTGGTCTCATTGCCTTGTTGTCCTCCTGTCTTAATTGGTCAAGTGCATAAATACAGGACGTAAAGCCCCAATCAACCATCCATCCATTGTGCGTTGAATAGATAAGTGCCTATTTCAGCTGATGGATATTGTCATCATTCCACTCCTCCCTCTTCAATATCTTTTCAAATGTCTTCAATATCTTTGATTATTCCATTTATAATTCTTGCACATTGGGATCCTCAGACCTCCTGTGATTTTTGGTTTGGCCTCTTTCGTACTCTTCTTTTATGAATATTCAAGAAGATGTTAGATCTATTTTAGCATCTGTGATCTATATTTACAATTCCCAGACAAGATGATCTGTATTAATTTGGGAATCTGTGGGGCAGCGAATCAAAAACAGCAACTTCATCCAGCTTAGCTTATTTCTTAGTCTTTTGATTGCATGGTGTTTATGATTGTTTTTGCTATGAATTCATATGCTTTTTGGCATTTTGTATTTAGTTAATCCTCATCTTCATGAGAAGCAGAGAGGTTAATTACCGGCCATGCATCCTATGCATAGGACGGTAATGCAGTGATATCCATACCGTGTGAGTCACGAGGCTCCAGGCCAAACCAGATCATTCCAAGGGTTTATTTTATATGTAATTCTCAGTTACAACATCGTAGATTCTGCGAATTGTGTCTTTTTTTAGTTAAATGCAATAATATTACAGTTATAAACATCCCCTGTAATGGCCAGCGCTGGCTAGGTCACACTGATATTGCGCCGCCATTTTCTTGTGTATTGGGGCTGTCACTGCAATGTGTGCTGTGTTGCAGATGTCACAGAACTTAACAGGGTGTTGATATCTTTTATTGTATTTGCTCCTCTCAGGGAAAGAGTGATTTGCTCCCTTCCAATCAATAATTGCTGTTCAATGCTGAATTGCTCTTCAAGACTTCACCATTTAGGCCTAAAGTGCAATTCGTTTTCACACCTCCCTGTCATCTGTCAGCTTAATTGTACTCGTACCCAATATTTTCAATCAGCTTCATACTTATTTAATTCCAGTTAAACACCATGCATAAAATTATATTATTATTGGGAAGCATTAAAGTATTGAAATATCTTACAAAATAAACAGCATTTCAAGAAAAACCTAGACTTTGAATATTTATGCACAGAGTATTAACTAAAATGTGTAACTGAAATTGGAGGCAAGGAAAAGAAACCACAGCGAGCTTGAACAAACTTTGGGGTTAAAAAAATTGACCAAGAAAACGATTAGCGCAGTGATGTAGAGTAAGATCAGGCGAACATTTTGATGTATCAAACGAAAAAATCTGTTGGGAATTTTTTGAGATATTTGAGTTTTAAACTTTTTATTTATCACACCCTATTGTTAGCAGGGAATCTCCATCAAAAAATAATCAAAACTGCCCATTTTTCCTTTCATGTAATATCTAAGATAAAAGTCATTATTCAGAAGTAAAAATATGCAGTCATTGCCCAAGAGAAAGTACATATCACCTCATTCAGACTGACAGAGTGTGACAAACCCATAACAGTAAACATTTCTCCGAAAATTTATAAAATATGTTTATTTGCCAGCTTGTCCTCAGTTTCATCATTCTGGTGAATAATTGTAGTAGAATCTATCTCACTTTTGAACTCTATGGTGTATTATTGAGGTTTTAATGTGTTTTTTTAAGAAATTTCACCTCTGTGAAACAAGTACTTTTGCCGCCATGTAAAGTGTAGCCAATGTTGAGTGAATCATCAGAAAACGCATAGAAAGAATGTTTGGAAGCATTTAGTTACGTATGGAGTAAAATACTTTGACATTGCAGTCTTAATGTGCAATAGTTGTACATATTTGTATTAACTACATTTTCACATTATTTACTGAATTTATGCTATTTTTGTTGTTCTATACAATTAAAGATTGATTGATTTTGTATTCCAGATAACCTACATCAACATTAAACACCCAACATCCATTTTAAGTACTCAAAATACATTAAGCATGAATATTAAGTACTGTTTATTTATAGCTTTTAATCTTATTTTTGTCTTTTTGTCCAATTGCAAAGACTTTTCATGTAATATCAGGGGATTCAACTTCAGAGTGAAGCAGATACTTACAAACATTCTATGCATGCATTGTCTGGTAATTAACTCAACTTTGTCTATCCTTTTACATAGTTATGAAATGCTTTTTTCACGTTGGTTCACGGTGGCAAAATTAGTGATAAAATGCACAAAAAACTCAACAAAGCCTGTTACAATGAGATGATGAGACCATATTTGCTAAGATTATTTACCAGAATTATGTAACTAATACAACCTGGTATTGCAAACATTTTCTCAGGTCTTTAGCCAGAAATGTTAGCTGTTATAGGTTTATCACACCCTGTCAGTCTGGATGAAGTGGTACATACTTTCTGCAGAGACAATGACTGCATATTTTTACTTCTGAATAATGACTTTTGTCTTAGATATTACCTAAAAGGAAAAATGGACAGTTTTTATCAAATTTTCATGGAGATTGCGTGCTAAGAATAGGGTGTGATAAATAAAAAACCTAAAATTCAAATATCTCAAAAAATTCCCAACAGATTTTTTCGTTTGATACATCAAAATGTTCGTCCGACCTTCCTCTACATCATTGCGCTAATTGTTTTCTTGGTCAATTTTTTTAACCCCAAAGTTTGTTCAAGCTCGCTGTGAAACAGTTTTTATTGAGCAAGTCATTTCTGATATTAATTGAAGCTACACCCACGTCCAGCAGGTAATCGAAAAATAAATTAAATATAGTTTTATTTTTCTCATCCACCATACATATATATGTCGATTCCACTGATAAAGCATGTGCAGCATGGCCGGTGCTGTTCTCTAAGAGTGCTTGTTATTGTATCTCAGACTTGTAATCAGTTGCTCCAGGGCTTGATTCCACCTGGAATTGGGTTCTTGAAGATGTCTACCTCGCATGAAATGCTGTCGAAAATAGTTGAAAAGCTTTCACCTCTTGGCTCAGCTTTAAATTAGATGTTTGTTGAGCGTGTTGTTGGTGACTTATATTTGTAGTTGCAACTAAATCACTGTTTCTGAAGTGCAGGGTCGTCAATTTTTCGCTGTCATCTTTATCAATGTGTATCTGGGATTCTTATTAGTTATTATCTTTAATTTAACAAAATCTGTTGGCTAAACAATTTGCTGGGACTGACGAGTTGCCTTAAAATAAGTTACATTTGTAGTCTTGATATTGAAGTGCATGATCATCAATTTTTCGTTGTCATATTTATCAATCTGTATCTGGGAGATCTTTAACAAACATTAGCTGGCACGTCAATTATCTACGCAAAAAGAGCCGGAGGATTAATAAACCGCCACGATGAACCACAAACGCCAATCCCTGAGCACCAACATCAACATGAACATTGTTAAAAAACTGTCGCCACGGTTACAGAGGAAGAGACTGTCTGTGCCGGAGAATGTGTTCCACAGACGTTCTAAAGGAGACATAAGCGAGGAACTGGATTCCGGGATTAGAGAGAAGTCGAATAGTTATAATAACGTTCTTTCGCCGGAAAGATTCTTTCCGGGTCTACCAAAAGTCGCCCAAGAAATAAAAGCAAGCAGGCAGGTAAAATGCATATGAAGGAGAGTTGCACAGAACTTAGTGAGACTTGTTATTGGTGTATTGTATTGTATGCTTATAAGTTTTGTGAAATGTGACACTTGAATGGCATTGTATGAAACATATAAACATGTCTGCACATTGGTTGGATAAGTTGCCTTGCATGATGCCATAGCGATGCTGAATTTTCTAGTTTGATGCGTTTTTAATGGAGGTGTTTACACACCGCCATTTATGTAGTTAGTGAGAAAGGGGGATAAGAGAGTGGGTAACCTTTAGGCGGGAAATTCAAAATTTGGAGAAGAAAATCTTGAATAACTCTTTTCATATTTCGAATAATCTCCGAATTGTTAAAACTAGCGATGCAGGGGCAGCAGGGCTGTTATTGCAGCCTACTTGTATTGATCTCCAATAATTCTAAGTACTCCTTTTATCAGTTTTTTGTTTGGAGTTTTTTTTTTGGTGTTACAGTCCACCATTTTGAAAATTATGTGTATTGTGTTCTGTGTATGCAAATGAGCTGCCCACCATTTTCAAAGTTATGTGTATTGGGTTTTGTGTATGCAAATGAGCTGATCTGCAACTATCTCATGGGGACATTTGGATGTGTATTGGTCAGTTTGCTCAACTTTGCTGACTTGGGTATTTATATTATCATAATACTAGGTCACAGGACATGAGATTTCAACAGTTATACGTAAATTCCTACTATTTCAATGAAATTTAGGGATGAGTGTATTTATGGATAGGCCTAAATTAATATACATAGACAGATTGCTAGCTAAATAAATGAATAGTTATATACCGGTAGATAGATGGAAAGAGATAGAAAGACATAGAAAGATAGAAAGATAGAAAGATAGATAGCAAGATAGATTAGGAAGATAGAAATATATTTATCTATAGAAGAATAGATAGATAGATGTATGAATTTTATGGATTAAATATATTGCATGAATTACATGGATAGATTATAGAGATAAAATAAATAGCTTATACTGATTAGTGAGATAAGACAAAGACAAAACTTCTGTGTTGGTCATTTGTGAAAAAATTAATGCAGAATGAAATTGTTGGTGCAAAGATAATAGATTACACAGATTTATCAAAAGGGTTTGGTAAGCATGAGCAATACAGGGTGGTCAAAAAAAAACTTTACACTTATGAATAATTTTTTGGATGACGCTCATTGTAACAAATGCTTATTTTTCAATGCAAAAACAACTTGTATAGCAAAGAATAACTCTTCTAGAGAGAATTTATTCATTCGGAGGTCCTTTTGGACTGATGACTTTTCTGCAGTGGGCCTAAATGATGCAGAGGTGTCAAAAATGTAACTTTGTGTCCGTTTTTCCCATAAAAACGTAATGGATGCCTTTATTGGGCAACTAAGGTCTGTGGTGTCTTGCAGGGATCTGCCTTTAAGTTTGCCCATCCAGAATAATCACATTGATTGAGATCTTGTGATAACAGGGGCCATATTGTCCCGCTGAGAAACTTGACAGAGCAAACCTTGATCCAGTTCTGGGCTTTGCAAGGGAGTGTGGCTAATGCCCCGTCTTGTTTGAAGATCAAATTATCTGTGGCACTGTATGTCTTGTCTATCCAGGGCTTTAGATGCTCTTTCAAGATGTTAATATGTACTTTTCATGTGATTTCAACACCCTGATCATCCACCTTCAGACGGCTTTGTTTTAAAATCTTATAATGGCCATAGTGAAGTCTGAACTTGCTCTAGCACCTTCTGGTTTGTGCTGAATTGTGCCTCTGTCTTCTCAATTTCATTTTATGTTGCATTTATTTTGTCCTGTGAAGCTCAGTAGCTTCAAAATTGCTGATGGGCCATGAACAACTCAGAGTAGTAAAAACGCAGGAGCACTACCGGCTTCTATTTTGACTGCTATCAAAAATGTAATGAACCGTTTTGATTATTAACCAATTTTCCAAAGATCTAACATTCTTGGCTTGTATAAACAATAAGTACCCAGGCACTGACTCAATCATCATGATCATGGCAGCCTTGCAAATGAAATATCAACTGTAAACTTTTTTTTTGACCACCCTGTAGATCGCAATTTGGTTCTTGTATTGCAATTTGTGACACGGTTCAAAACGTTCGGAAGGGGGTAGAGTTAGCTCAGTTGGTAATGCACTGGGTTGCCAATCACTTGGTCCTGGATTTGAATCCCACATTGACGAGGTCACCTTTACTTGTGTTGGACAATAGTTTCAATCATCCTTTGCTTCATTGCCATGTCCTCCTGTCCTAATTGGCCTGCATAAATAAAGGACTTAAAACCTCAGCCGTCCATCTATCTGTCCAATAATCCGTGCAAATCTGACATGGGATTTCACATAATTTCAGCTCTTTACAAAGTCTAGATTGATGGATTGAGTTAGTAATTTTGGCAGTCTACAAGTTATCTGGTAGCAGGTAGTGGTATGTGGATTGACAGGTTTGTAGACCAGCATATTAGTGACGATAGATTGACAGATAGATAGATATGGCAAGTGTAGCCCTCTAAGTAAAGCTCTTGGCGCTCACGAGGGTTGATTGATGAGATGGGATAGAGAGCGAGAGTCCTCAACATGCTAAACATTTACCCAATATAAGGAATCCTTTACTTGTCCAACACAGACACTGAATCATGGGGGCCGCCTTTTAACATCTCATCCAAACAACATCCAGCTGGCATTTTGCTCATGAATGAAGGTTGACTGAATTTTTTGGGTTCCCCACGCCATCCTCCATGTTGTCGGGGGTGGTAAGACCCACTAGCCCTGAAGACTGAAGCGTGAAGGATGCCCCACACAGGTTTTGAACTGATGCAAGTCAAGACCTTCAGCCGAGGTGGCAGCAACTTTAACCACTGGGTTGCCACATGCTTTCAGTCCAACTCCTGAGGGTCTTTCCTTGCGGCTTTGCCTGGGTTCAAACCTGGGTCAGTCAATTTGGAATATATTCAGTTTACTCTCAATATTGTTATGTCTCGCAGAGTTGTTCAATGTCAATTGGTTGACTACAAACCTCTATAAATGTCAACTATTAAGATAAAAAAAAGTCCCAGGTGGGTGTCATTCAGAGGACATGTTAAATCATTGTCTCTTTCGATAATTTTCAAAAAGGGTAAACGTGCAACGTGTAGACGACTCCGGCTGTATCTACCAACTCCGGCTGTATCTACCATCTCATTGATCAACCTGTGATCACCCACTCCTCTTAAATGGCTGCACTGGTGCATACCATATCTATCCATCTAGCTATCTATCTGTTTGTCTATCTATTTATCTATATATCTGAAAATGCCTGTCTGGATAGTTAGGGCAGTGCAATAAAAATGATCTGCTGGATACAGGGGATGTGAACTTAGACACCACACCACCTCCATTTTGAACCCCTGGGTTCTTGTTTGTGTAATTATGGAAAGGAATACATGTTCATGATAGTAGCTACAGCCAGATTATTGATGTTGAATGGTACACTAGTCATTAGGACATATATATTCCATTATCAAGTTCCTCGCCCCAGTCTCCCAAAAAAGATTACCTGTTAGTTGACTTTTTTGATAAACTGCTTGCATGAACCAACTTCAGACATATGTGTTGCTAACTTAATTTTGTTATTGTCCTGTACCAAAGGCTGTGTTTGGTAAGATGTGATGCCAAGGCTGTTTTCAACTTTTGTGAAAACAGGAAGTCATAAAGCCGCCTAGGCATTGGCCTCTGAACTAGGACATACTTGAAAATACAGTGATACTGACAAGCTGCACGCTCTGCTAGAAACTGTCCGTTTCCCTAAAAGGGATATCTGTCAATAGACTGATCCATGAGAGCTGTGGCATTTTGTTATCCCATGATCCCAGAATAGCAGAGTGACATTGGAATTCAGGACTAATCACTAGAGGGCGAGTTGACCCTCAGCTACACATGATTTCCTGTTGTGCCAATGATGGCGTCTTATCTTATTGTATAATGTCTTTGATTGTTATTCACTAAATATCACTCAATTATTTCGTTCTCTCTTCAGGATGGAGAGGAAGATTCATCAGCCGCCTTGAACGGAGAAAGCAACACGCCCTCAATCACCTCTTTGGAGAAAACGACCACGAGTAACGCCTCTCTTGTTACCAACAGCCCGGAGGTTTCCTTGACGACCAACAGTAATCTCGCCACCACTCCTGTCTCCGTCAATGAGGTTAGTTAGAGTTTTTTTTTTTTTTGGAGGATGATAAATTTTACTTCAAATTACATGATTCATCTATGAATGAGCAGAATTTTGACGAAGATTTGATTCAAGGAAGGAGGCCAGCCTTATACAAAAAAAAATGGCCGAAAACATTTCCAGAGGTGCAAAGCCAGACGTCTTTTCATCAGAAAAAGTTTCGTGTCATCAGGTCCACGAAACTACAAAATCGAACACCGATTGGTCTGGCCCCATGGCCTGTCTCATGGACTTGGGCCCTCGGGGTCAGCCCTAAGCCCTTTAGAACCCATCCTGTAGGCCTACTTCCAGAACCTGCAGTGTATTTAACAATTCTAATTGCTCTCCCAGCTGTGCTTGACCTTGTCATTTACTTCAAAATTGTATTAATTTGCAGTTGAACAAAGCGGTGACCCCAGATGCAACCAGCAATGACATTCCAACAGACGCAGGCGACACCACGGAAGACAGTGATGGACTGCAAAGTTAGTTTCGTATTTATTTAGAATTTTCCATCATCACTGAATAAAGATTTGACATTATAATTTCAATAGTTGTGCTAAATGAAATGATAAAGTTAAGTTTCCAATTATTTATATATTCTGAAATATACATTTTTGAAAAGCTTTTGATTTCTTATTTTTTGTGTGATGAAATTCAATGAATAGCTGAAAGTTAAAACATTGAAGTTTTTTTTCAGTGTATTGTATGGAATAAATGCTGTGCGATGTTTATTGAAATTCTTAATAAGTCATGACTATTGCGTAGTCCAGGAGATTCCTGTAAGGTGGCACCAACACTAATAATGTGATGCTTTCGATCGACACGACTGATTTGTTCATTTCGCTTGGTCTAGTCCACTGAAAATTTGTGTGTATGTGTGTGTGTGAAAATTACCGGAAAATAGATAAATGAGACATATAAAGGAATATTACTTACTTTTTATAAATTTATTTTTCAGTTGAAATCCTGTGCGGAGACCACGACCACGATGGCTTCTTAGCGATGGACGAAATATTCCAGTTCAGTCCGGACCAACTTTTTGATCTCCTATTCTCAGAATCTGAATTCTACGTTGAGTTTATCAAATCTAGGAAAACTTTTGGTGAGTGGAACTTATATAGATACATAGAATTTTATTGGACAACTGAATATCAACAAGATACATGTGTCATATGAATAAGATATAAACATAAAATAAGATAAGTATGTACAAAAGAGGGATAGTAACTAGCTACGACTAAGAAGAAGGAGCAATCGCAATTATGAAATATATAATATCGTGAAATAAATATTGATGTTTCTGAGAACATAAAATATGAATAGCTGAAAGATAAAACATTGAAGTTTTTTTTCACTTTATTTTATTATATTGCAAGGTATAACATACAAACAAATTAAAAGAACTTTAATCTTTTCTGGTTTGTAAGAAATTGGTATTGAATGGTACAAGGACTCACAAATAGTGTGAACAAGCCAACATTTCAATTTATGTATACAGTATAAATCTTTTCTGGTTGTGCAATAATAATTATGGTATATGAAACTTAATCTGAATTAATCTTATGCCGATTCAATGACAAAGCTATTACTTTTCTGTAAGAAAATTACCATTAAGAATTAGGTCCAGCAAATGATGTACTTTCGATCTTTTTGGTTTCAATCTGGAATTTATCGTATAGTGCGTTTCAGAATTTCAAAAACTAAATAGCTGCTATCTTTCGTGGCTGCATACTTCTTAACCATGTGCTGGGAAATTTATCAGATGAAAGATATTATTCTTTTATTTTACAGATCTCGTAATGGCGCCTTGGCCCGATGAGGCGGACGCAGATGGAGTGAAATCTCGCATCATCACCTACACGTTGTCTTTGAATTATTCCTTTGGCCCTAAAGTGTCGCCCTCTACTGAGAAACAGGTGAGTCATTCCGTGCCTGGTGCAGAAGTTCTCCTGACTGCATTTTGTAGCGTTTCAATTTTTAAGTTTTCATGAAATCTTGGAATGTCTTTATGAAAATATTTTTGCTAGAAATTGAAAAGTTTGATGGCAAGATTTGACTCGGTAAATCGTCCCTTTACCTGGTATTGTCTTACTATACGATCTTTTCATAATACATTAATTGATGATTCTCTCTTGAATCTGAATTTTAATAATTTATGTCATAATCATTTATAACATAAGTGTCTGATAATGCTCGTATTTATTTTAAAATCAGATCATAGAGAGCACACTGATCATTGTTAATGCATAAATCCAGGACATAAAACCTTATCGCCCACCCTTGTCATTGTGTAGCCCTATGTCCTTCTCAAGGAAATGTTATGAAAGCTTTTTAATGTCATCATCAACTTTGCGAAAAGCACTTTTTGACCTTATATTATAAAATTTTATCTCTCTTCAGACGATACAGCCAGATACAAAACCGGGGGAAATTTACGTGATAGACACGGAGGTGGTAAACGGAGGAGTCCCGTACGGAGAGAACTTTTACGTGATCAACAGGTTTTGCATCACGCGAGTTTCTTCACAAAAGACGAGGTTACGGGTTCACTGTTCTATCAAATACAGGAGCAAGATCTGGGGGTTGGCCAAAAGTGAGTAGCATTATCATCTCATCATTATGACCGCCTCTTGCAGCTGTTCATCAACTGAAATCACTTTAGGCCCAATAGCATTGAGACATAATATAACTATGATCTATACCTGTAGTTTATAGATCTCAGCGTTACAAATTTCTGCTCATTCTGCTGCATAGAACCCATGGTGCAAGCTCAGTGGTAGGTTTCCCACCACCAGGTCCAGGGCCCAATTTCCTGCTTGGACTCTCTTATTGATTTCACCTAAATTTTACAAAAGCAACAAATAAAGTTTATAGGGCAGCTTAGCCTCAGATGATTGTTTAAACAGTGGTTAACCCTCACAGGCTTGTGTCTGTCAATTGCAATTGGCAATTAGATAAACAACTACCACAGTTGGTTTAATAATTTACAAAACAAATATCCATCCAAAAAATACTTTAATTACAGTTTATTGAACTTGTAAGATTACAGAAAATGAATATCTATTTATGTACTTCTTGATCTCTTCACTTCTGATCTCATTGTTATATTAACAATTCCAGTAAATATAAATGAAGTAGACAAACTATTAGATTCATTTCATGCTGAGCTGTCATTTGGGGGACTGCCTTGATACTAGTAAATCCAGAGGCAATAGATCTTTCCAAAAAACCTGTCAGAGACAGGAGAGATATTTGGAAGTGCAGTGGATGCAGCCCTCTGTAACTCGCTCTTGGCACTATCAAAGTTTGATTGAAATGAAGAACAGATCAGCAGGGAGTCTAGGTCCCATTCTATATCTGCCAGGTAGGGTCTTATTATCAGCGCAATGTCTCTATTTGTCAGGTAGGCAAAACATCTTCTCGCCCCATAGCGAATAATGCAAGATGCTTCAAGACTAAGTATAAATATGATATATATTAAAGTGATGTTTATAACTAATCATTGACTTCTTTTTTCGCAGCATTTATTGAGAAAAATGCCAAAGAAGGGTTACTAGAGAACTACCACTTGATGGGTAAGTTTATGAATTATAATTTTCTGAAAATTTTTGATGTTGAACAGTTGAAATTTTTCATGAAAAGCACTTTTCTGCAGAGTTTACCAAGTAAGAATAGCACAAAAAGTCTCATTTAATACAAGGAGAACACATGAAAAATAAATTGTAAAGTAATGATATCAGGCCAATTTGAATAATTTAGGTGGTAAATGTAGACATTAGAAGAGTGAAGAGAATACACATTTGAAGCGTCAGAAACCATTTCTCCGTCCAATTTTTAAATTAAAAAGCCTAATAAATTAGTGGGTTAGTGAGATTTTTCGCAGAATTTAAATGTTCATGACTTCTTTCATTTCAGCGGAATGCTTGAGAAGAGAGCAAGAAAAGTTAGCATACACGGCCGGTCAGCCGACAACGACGAGAAAGAAGGTTCTACGGAGACGCAGGACGCACAACAATCCACAGGGAGACGCTTCTCCGGCTGTTAGGAGGAGGGCTGACTCTTTGCGGCAACACTCTCAGCCTGGAACACCCACTAGGGGTAAATGTAAAATAAAATAAATTGATGATCTATGTTACTGTTAGATTGATACACAGGCCACAGGCTGTTATGAACTGCAATTTAACATACTTTTTTTGTTCGAGAATGCCTTCAGGTGCAAAAACTTAAAGAGACCTTTACGGTACAATTTACGCTGATGTCAATGTGCTATCTGTGTTTCTGATGAACTTGCATCTTCGCTTGTTTAATAACCAAATTCATGGCTTTGTATATTCAGTATTCTGAATAACTTGTCCCTGAATTGCTTCAAAATTTGCGAAGGCATGGTTGTCTGAAGTAGCTTTTTCAAGTCAATTTATGGATGTCAATTTTCTATTTTCAGGGGTTCGGAGATCAGACAAGCTTACAATTAGTCAGGAGGCTCTCATCAAAGTTGTATGTGTTGTGTGAGTATATCTTTACTAGGATCATATTTGAAAAGAACTGATTATAGACATTTGAAAGATATCGTAAATGTATGTATTTGTTATAAAACAGCTGTCTATCCAGAAATCTACCTATCCACCTAGATCTCGCCCTGTGTGTATGTTTCTATCTTGACTCGGTTAGGACTGGATTTTCATTATTGATGAATTTTGTTTCCAGGTTGATAATCTTGATGGCTGTGAATGTGATGTTATACTACAAACTGTGGGCTTTAGAAGGAATTGCCAACAATGTGAAATACTCTCAGCGGGAATATATGTCTCCTCCGTAAGTGTTTTGACAGCTTTGAAACTGGTTGATGTGTGTTTTGTGTATGAAAATAGTTAAGTTGTCTTAGTGTTTGAAGTTAAGACTTTCTGTTCATCCAACTTAGTCAGTGATCTGGTTGGGAGCTTCCAACTTTGTCACAAAGCTTCAACAACCTTCTGAAGATACTCCGAGATCACATGACGTGAAGAGTCATGTGACTGGTACTGTGACATGAATGTGCTGTAAATGAATGTATAATATAAGTTGTGTCTGTTTTAAAAAGTTATTGGAAGTGGTAGGCCTAAGTATAATAGATGAAAACACAATAGGCTTGTTCACTGCATTGTTGAATAATAGACGGGACAGAGCCACCGGCTCACCGAGCGAAGCGAGGTGTCTCGTCCCTTAAGGCTAACATGTGAGTGGAGTGATCCAGATGGTTCAATCAAAAATTTTGATTCAGACATCCCATAATATGATCCTGGCATTTGCTTCTCTTCACGCGTGACTACAACGTGACTACCTTCTTCTTCTTCTTCTTCTGTTTGACATTCCGCCTGTTTATGAGGCGAACCCAAAATTTTTCCAAAAAAAAAAAAAAATTTCCGAAAAAAAAAACATTATAGACAAAAAAATAAAATTTGAAAAAAAAATGTTTTCGAGAAAAAAAAAAGTTTTCCGAAAAAAAATCCCCCCCTCCCCGCCCCAAAAAATGTTTGAAAGAAAAAAAAAATCCCAAAAAAATTATTGTTAACCAAACCAGTATTTGCATGTCCCGTCTTCTATGCTGTGGCATTATCATATTATTAATGTTATGGAACATTATGTTTAGTTCTAGTTATAATGGGGAGGGGATCCACGCAACTGTTCAAAGAATTATCACCGTAATAACAACTGTACGACTCGTTTCAGATTCCTATTATGTTCTCAAGAGTCTAATAAGTCCTTTTCACTTTCAGAAAAGCACCATTGAACACAGGGGACTGGGCAAAGTTACTTGAACAACAGCAAGATCTTCATGATGAAGAGATTCGGAGGTGGAAGGAGATACTCGCAGCTTCCGTGCAGTTGGTTGACCATGTGAGTAGGATTGTAGGATTATATTTTATTTGCATTAATAATTATAGAACATATTGGCCCAAATGCATGGTTTTTCCCTACTGGGTGATTCAAGGGCTAACCTTAGGCCTATTAGGTTTGCAATTTATAGGCAGACACTTCGGGGAAAAATAGAAAAGATTTTCTCAAAAATCGAAATTCTGATCTTCACAACCCGGCACCAACAGCAAACTCGTGCATATGGATGACTTTAATAGTTTATTGACAACAGTTTTTTAAAACTGAAGAAAAAAAAAGATGATTTTCTAAAGTGTATCCAAAAATATTTCAAAGAGTGGCCCAATCTGACTGTTTCATTATATGTGAAGCAACCCCCCTGTTTTATTATGCTGATGAAAGTCGTAAATCATATCTTAAAAATCGATTTTTTGTTGTTTCCAGATGAAGTCGACATTAAGCGAACTCTACGACAGTTTAGAAAGAAGATCGACAATGAACAACGGATGACGTTGGCATTCTTTCCCTTTTCTTTTCTGGACTTTTTAAGTTGTGATGAAATACTTGTTACGAACTGATGCACGTGAAAAACGCACACGCTCTCCCCGTGTCGCATCGAGAAATAGCTTCTGAAGTTTGAAGAATGAAATTGCACGTCAGTGAAGCGTGTATGTCCTTGTAAATACGTATATTAGTCCATCTATAAGTTATTATAGATACTGTTATAGATATTATGAATATTATTATGAAAATGTACAAAAGCAGAGATTCAAATAAGTGGCATTCATACATTAGCACAAGATGGCGCCACCATCAGTGATAGTTGACACAATTAACACTAGGGGATTAATTTGAATGTGACTTTACATTTTAAGTATTGTTACTAGTGTACCAGTTAGGATAAATATGTATATTATTTTGTCCTATGTCATAGGATAGGAATACAAGATGTTCTAGTCATAGTGTTGGGAACAATTTTATATTCAAATTTATTCAAATTTGTGTTTATTTAGAAAATACCGCAATTAACCATGTAAGTTGAAAGATGAAGGCTTGAATTGTTGTTGATGATATTATTAATAAGGTTGTAAAATTTCAGGGTACCAGGTATATAGATTCAAAGTTTTAACTTAGAAAATTAAAAAGTATTGTTGAAATTTAAACGGTTGAGGAGCTTCACAAACTGAGTCGGAATAATTAATGATTAATAGTACTCTTAAGTCTCTTAACTCAATAAAGTATGATGTTGTTTAAATTTTATGAAGGATTATATTTCATTTAAAACTCTTGATAGCTTTATACAATAAACGACAAACTTCCTTAGAAGTTAGAGATCTTTACTTTCCATGTTGAGCTATCGATTTAGGTAACTAACATTTTTCTAAGGTGTTTCTTAAATCTTCTATATGGTGCATTCTTGTAGCATACATATAAATTGCAATAAGTAACTTTCTGACATATCTTCTTACTGTAAAAAACTAAAAATATCTTTGAGATTTGTCTGAATGGTACTTTTCAAGCGTTGTTGAAAATTTTCACTAGATGGCGGGACCATCTGGTTGTGGAGACACCTGGTGTGACATATAAATTTGAAATGAAAAGTTGTACGACAGAAGTTGAAAATTCAATTTCTTTACTTCTTCCGTATCGGTTGTAAACTTGGTTGATATGCAACTATAAGTACTCCTATACTTCGACCATAATAGACATGTTGTTTTAATATTATTGACAATATGAAATGTTAAATTTATTTTTGTTATGTTACTTTTGAGGTTTGCAAGTGATTATTTATATATTGTGTTGTCTTGTATGATAATGAAGGAATTATTTTTGGTTGAAAGACGAATGTGTATAAATTATTTGTACACAAAAAATTAGAAATGCCTGTTTATGATGATTATAAGATTAATTTAACCATTCTGAAAGGTAAGCTTCGGAGCATAGATAGGTCTTCATTTTGTTAACTTTCTATTGTTAGGATTTTTAAGAATATAAAATAGATGTAAACTATTTAATAATTCTAAGTTTAACTCTTTAAGTTTAAGTTGAGTTTACTTATTATTGTGATTCAGCCATTTGCTGAAGTTTGCATTTCATTTTGTCGAAAGGCTACAAAGTGATTCCAATGATTGAGTCTGGCTGGAGGATACCAATATTTTTTTGGTAATTGTTATAGGACTTTAAATTTAGAAACATGATTGGTTATAAAATTACGTTGATGATCTCTTGAAATTAATGTATTCTATTTATATGCCGCTTCATCATTGAGGTTGTATTTTGTTAATATGATTAACAAAAAATTAGATGATTTAGTTGTTATTAATTTAACTTGTTTTAATATTTATCATAATTATCATAATATATTATCCTATGTATAATTTTCTGAGACTGTGAGAGTTGATATTAATATAGACTATTAGTTTTTTTTACCTGTATCATACTTTATGAGGCTTAGTTTGTATCTGCATAATTCTGTTTTTTATTTATTATTTAAAAAAAGACATGATGCATTATATAAATATGTTTGCAAATTGATTGAAAGATATTCATTTTTATTCAGACTTGAAAAGTGATATATTGTAAATTTAGGTTGCTTTATGATTATGAATCCTTGGTATGATAGGCCTACACTATTTGTAAAATTAAGTGAGATGAAGAAAAATATTAATTGGCCTCTCTTGATTTGAATGTTGAACAAAAGGTTCAGTCAAATAAAATGTGATATTCTGAAAGAAAAGAAAGTGTTTTTATTTTGTGACTTGATCAGAATAGCGAAAGACATTTGAATTAACTGAAAATATAAAACTTATTGAACTTCTGAAATCGGAAGCTTCAAGCTCTAAAGGAGAATGGACGATCTCGATCAAGTAAATTTTGCCAGGGATATGCAAACGGATTATTGGACTCCCAGCCTACCAATGCATCACTATTATATTTGCCTCAGTAGATGGGTATGATTACAACTCCCAAAAGCAGTGGCGTAACTAGGGTGTCTCGAGCCGGGGGCAGTGCCTGGGGGGGCACGTGATTCTCTGGGGGGGGGGGGGCACCCATAATACTAAATGTACATTTTAGCCAAGGTTGAAAAGTTCATATGGGGGGCACCTGGGGGGCACCGGTCCAATATGGGGGGCAAGTGCTCCCCCCCCCCCCCCGTGCCCCCCATAGGGACGCCACTGCCCAAAAGAGAGATGCGTTCCTTAATTGGTTGAGAAAAATAATTTGCATGAATGCCAAAAGCTCAGTCTCTGGGGCTCAATCCAATTAATTTTTCTATCAGGACTAGACAACCAGGTGTATTTATAACTGCTTTGTTAGTTTCAAGAACTCCTCAAGAGTCTCTTTGCAAATGAGCATAAAATGGGACATGGAGCGCCACCTGGCTGGAGTAATACCATCTTGGTAAATTAGCTTTATTTGGGTTTAAAACAATGCAAATCAATATAAACTCAGTATAATTAGTTATTTGATGAATAAGGTGATATTTCAAAGATTTAAAATGGTTTGTAAGTCAAATAGTGCGGATTATTAAAAATATTTACGAAAGCAAATTACCAAAACGACAAATACGTCATCAGAAAATCAACTTGTCAAAAATTGGAGGTGTGGCAGCTGTCAGTTGAAAATATCGTGATTTTCCTGAATATAGAAGAATTATTTGAGAGTAGAGGAGTCAGAAAGAGAAAATGGGGTCCAAAGAAACCGATGAAGTGGATGAGGGAGCCAGGGGGAACAGAAAACAGCTGCTGAAGAGTTACTATGGAGGGGAGGGTGGTGCAGAAAGCAATGACCCCCTGGATATCAATGGGGCTAATTTTGCTCCAGATATATTCCTCAATAAACTGTTGAAGGAGCAAAATCTAACAGAGCTGATGGATAAAGAGAATGAAATGTTGAGGCACATCAGATCCCTGGACTCCGACATGCAGACGCTGGTCTATGAGAATTACAACAAATTCATCTCCGCGACTGACACAATCCGCAAAATGAAGAATGACTTCAAGAAGATGGAGGATGAAATGGACCACCTGGCGACTAACATGGCCAGCATCACTGACTTCAGCGGAAAGATCAGTTACACTCTGCAAGAAAGGAGGCAGAAAATCACCAAATTGTCCGGCGTACACACGTTGTTGAAGAAGCTGCAGTTCCTGTTCGAATTGCCCACTCGACTGAACAAGTGCATCGAACTGGAGAATTACAACTTGGCCGTGAGGTATGTATGTGAATTTGAGAGTTGAGAGCAGTGGCGGATCCAGACAGTCTGACAGGGTAGCTTAGTCTGGGGGGCCCCGGCATCGTTTCGTCGTTCGCAGACCAGCTTTGCTCCATGTTTTTTCTTCAAATATGTTATTTCCATCTCAGTGGTCTGCTAGGGGGGCCTGATCCTGTGCCCCCTAGCCCTCCTGGATCCACCAATGAACACCGATGAGTTGCCTAAGTACTGTGTCTTTAGAACGTGCAAGTTTTAAAGCACTAGAAGGTGTTTTTTCAAGATTTCTTAACTATATCCTGGGCTCTCATGAAGTTTTATGGGGTCATTGCACAAAGCCATAGCCCTGTATTTCCCTAAAATGTTTTGGCAAATTTTGATCCAAATTATTACACATACTCAAAAGCTTCGGTCAAAGAAAATGTGATCCTATTAATACTTGTCTGAGTCGTCTGTTTCCTTGATAATTTGATAAAATCATTTACACTTCTTTCCAGGTACTACACGAAAGCGGCCAACGTGCTGCAGCAGTACCAACACATGCCCTCGTTCCAAGGGATACAGCGAGACTGCAACGAGATTGTCGCCCGCTTGTGCAAGAAACTACGAGAGCAGTTCCGAGACAAGAGCTCTAGCGCCAAGCAACTGGCAGAGTGTGTGGACCTGCTGCTTCAACTGAATGAACCCGCTGAAGAATTATGCGAGGAATTTCTGGCCCATGCTCGGCAGAAGATAGATGAAGATCTGGCGCAGTTGGATCAGCAGTTGAAACTCCAAGCTGGGCAGTATGAGAATCTCCCCGACCCCAACTCTGAGGAGCCTTCGGAGATGATACTGGCTACTCCTATGGTATGTTTGTCTGTCCTTGACTTCATATTTAATCAGCTGTTCAGTTTTAAAATGCCCCTCCTCCTGCTCAAATCGAGGCCCATCCCAAATGGAGGCCCTTGGTAGGTGCCTTACCAAATAAAAGACCTCCATCCAAAAAAGCCCCCTTTTAGTCCACCATTCTAGGAAACTTGACCTCTTGAAATCATGCTTAGGCATACCAGAGGGGGAGGCAGTGGCATCCCTGTGGGGAACATCTGCCCCTCCATATTGGATGGCCGCCCCCTCAGTGCCCCCCTTCTTAATCAACTTCTAGACTTAGGATAAAGCATGCAGTTAATATTGTGGAAAATCAGTGGTTCCCGAGATATTCCATTTGAAATGGTGTGAATTCTAGATCCAACAAATGTGGGAAATATGGCTAATATTATGGCTTGCTATCCAAAAAGTTATTACAATTTGAAAGTTATAAATTAATTGCTTGCTATCCAAAAAGTTATTACAATTTGAAAGTTATAAATTAATTGATTATGCGCAAGTTAATGAGACTATTTTCCATTACAGGATATTCTGGAGTTCATTGATTCCGGCTGCAACACATTCTTGAGTAACATCTGCCTCGTCATCGCTTCCTACAACGACATGTTCTTGAACAGATCACAGGAGAATGAAGATTTGGACGCCATTGCCTTGAAGAAGCTTGTCAACTTCGTGAACTCTCTGATGGAGCAGTACTTCGATTACGTCCAGCAGAGGGTCTCATTGGAGAAGGAAACTGGGGATAATACGATTCTAGTCAGGGCCCTGGATAGATTTCACCGACGCCTCCAAGCAATGAACAAGCTCCTTCCAGATACAGATTTCTCCAGAGCGGGTACAGAGATTGTCTCTCGAGCAGCTAAAGATCGAGTCGCTCATTACCTCGAGGCCCTGAAACGTCATTTTGCCGATAGTTTAACGGACATCCGACAAAGTCTTGCTGCTCCGAGGTTAGTCGGCAAGAGTGATGGTATCCAAAGCCTCCAAGACTTACTCCAAACTAACCACACGAGTATGGTGGATCAGATCAAAGCGATCCTAACTAATCTCCAAGCGTTTATTGCTCCCGATATAACCTTCGCTATGAAACCTTACTTCAGAGGGTCGTTCTGCACCCATGAAGTCAGAGAAGGGCTGATCGTTGGCTTCATTAAACACATCAATGAAGTTTGTCACGAGTGTATCGAGCAGAGTTCTGGTGGCGAAAAAGGAGCTATACCACTGTCTCTATTATTACTACTCTCAAGATTAATGCTAGATCTTGAGCAAGGCACAATATTCTACTTATTGAACATTACTGAAGAGCAGTTTATTCCAGATGATCACGCTCAGTTAACGTCCGTCACAGACTTGTGCACAGAAGCCAAAGACACCTCTCAGAAGTTACTTAATCATTACGTCCGAGTACAAGGTTTGACCATCTCGCAAATGTTGCGTAAAAGTGTCGAGACGAGAGATTGGTTGAACACGATCGAGCCGAGGAACGTCCGAGCCGTGATGAAACGAGTCGTGGAAGACGTGACGGCGATGGACACTCAAGTCGGGCAGCTGTACGAGGAAGGACAGCGTAAGGAGCAAAGCAGCGACTCGACTAAACGTAGCTACTCGTACAGCGTCGCCTCTCGTTCCCAGCAGAGGTCGCAGTGGAGCTACAACCAGAGTACCATCGACAACAACCTGATGAGCAACATCAACAAATTATTTTCCGAGCGGATCGAATTCTTCACGACTGTTGAATTCTCAAAAGTCTCTGTCCTAACGGGAATCATCAAAATCAGCCTCAAGACTTTTCTGGAGTGTGTACGTCTCCGCACTTTCAGTCGCTATGGCTTACAACAGATCCAGGTTGACACTCATTATCTCCAGATGTACTTATGGAGATTTGTCTCTGATGAAAATTTAGTCCATGTTCTCCTAGATGAAATTGTTAGCAGTACGGTGCAGAGGTGCTTCGATCCTGTCATGATGGAGCCAAGTGTTATTGAACTCATTTGTGAACGGGGTTGAACTGCCATTTAATGGAAATGTGCAATATTCAATTACACTTAATGAACTGTTACTGATTAGTTACTTGTTACTGTCTTTGTTTAATGGATTGCTTCTGTGCAGGTTCCACAGCTTCTATGAATGGAGTGCAATCATATTGGCAAAATTTGGCATACAGGCCTAGGCCTATATTCAACTATTCCGAGCGAAATTGTTACTTTTAAAGTAATGTGCGATGTTGCTCCAGATTTTTCCGTATATTGCAATTTCATATATGCAATGCAATAGAGCTCTACATTGTTCGTTATAAATGTTTGTAAGAGTGTTGTCCGTTGGATGCAAACTACGCTTTCTGTGAAACCAATGCTGTTGAGCTTGACGGCCTCCCAACTGAATCTAATCCTTACCAAATTGTGCACCACTACTCAAAGCAATGAGAACGACAAGGACATCTCACGAAGTGGTCAGCCAGTTGAGTGTGACAGTCCTGGCAACATGGAAGTAACCCGAGGCCAGGGGCATTAAGGGAAACCCCATTTAAGCATGTAACTCCCGGAACTCCTGGACGTCCTGCAACTCCTGATAACTCCCACTTACTCATGCTAACTCCCGCTAACTTCCACTAACTCCTGCTAACTCCCGTAACTCCCACTAACTCCCGTAACTCCTGCTAACTCACGCAACTCCCGCTAACTCACGCAACTCCCACTAACTCATCTAACTCCCACTAACTCCCGCTAACTCCCACTAACTCCTGCTAACTCCCGTAACTCCCACTAACTCCCGTAACTCCCACTAACTCACGTAACTCCCACTAACTCCCACTAACTCCCACTAACTCCCGTAACTCCCACTAACTCCTGCTAACTCACGCAACTCCCGCTAACTCACGTAACTCCCGCTAACTCCCACTAACTCCTGCTAACTCCTGCCAACTCCCATAACTCCTGGTAACTCCCAGTAAATCCCACAACTCCTAGTAATCCCTGCCTACTCCTATAACTCCTGCTAACTCCCATAACTCCTGGTAACTCCCGCTAACTCCCAGTAACTCTAGTCAACTCCCATAACTACCGCTAACTCCTGATAACTCCCACAGCTCCCGGTAAGTGCCGCTAACTCCCGTGACCTCCGTAACTCCCTGGAGTACCAAATGGAAGTTCCGTTGGGGAATTACTTGCTTAAATGGGGCCTCCGCTGGAACAAGACCAACCTAGCATGGACAGCCTCCCAGGAGCTATTCACTCCTCTTTAGAGAGTCAAAATATGAGTCTGGTAAAGTCGATACTTAATGAGCTGTCTCAGAGAAAATCATGCAGAGCTGTTCGGATGACGTTCTCGGAATGGCCTGAAATTTTACATAGGTACCAGACCACCTCTTAAACGAAGAAATCTGAAGTTGGAACTTCAAAACTCAGAATACTTTTCTCACAGGGGGGCCTCAAAATAGGGGTGTCGGGAAGCCATTTTTCACAAAAATCCTCATTTCTTCAACAAAAAAGTGGCCAATGTTCAGCCCTCTCTGAATGCTAGAAAAAATTAACAAGAACTATCCAAACTGGGTTTGGATGAAGGCTAGCATTGTTTTTAACAATAAATCACCTCTATTTATTAATTTCACTAAAAAGGCTACTTTGGGGGGGTCACTCCGAAACTGCAGATTTTGTGTTTTTCAAAATTAAAAAAACATGCCATGTTTCGAGGGCAATTTCTCAATCTTGTGCGGGTCTAGGATTGACAATATTTGGTTAGAAAATTAGCAGAATACTTGGATTTTAGATATCTGGTGAGAAAACCGTGGGAAAATGTGAATTTTCAGATAATTCAGCCATTTCAAAAACTGTAATTTTCCGAATTTCCGTAAAAAATCATGAAATTTCCATAGTCAAAATGTCAAAGTAGTACTAACCCTATTATCATAATTTTGATTGAAATTAATGAAAACTACAATTATTTAGTAAATTAGTTAAGTTTCATCTGGAAAAAACATTTATTTTGTATCACACGGCTAATTTTCAAAATTTAGTTTTTCACAAATTTTGATAAGTTTCGGGAAATGTATCAATTTTGTGGGCCTATGTCTGACATAGTAACACTTCCATGTTAAACTATTTCCCTGATCATTCATGGAAAAACACCTATATTTAGTAAATCAGGGGAGATAATTGTGGGAAATGAAGGAATTTTGAAAATATGGATACTCCAGGGGGGTCACTCCGAAACTGCAGATTTTGCTTTTTTCAAAATTTGAAAAACATGCCATTTTTGGAGGGCAATTTCACAATGTTGTGCGGGTCTAGGGTTGACAATATTTGGTTAGAAAATTAGCAGAATACTTGGATTTTAGATATCTGGTGAGAAAACAGTGGGAAAATTTGAATTTTCAGAAAATTCAGCCATTTCAAAAACTGTAATTTTCCGAATTTCCCTAAAAAATCATGAAATTTCCATAGTCAAAAGGTCAAAGTAGTACCAACCCTATAATCATAATTTTGATTGAAATTAATGAAAATAACAATTATTCAGTAAATTAGTTAAGTTTCATCTGAAAAAAAAACAATTATTTTGTATTACACGGCTAATTTTCAAAATTTAGTTTTTCACAAATTTTGATAAGTTGACGGAAATGTATCAATTTTTTTTGGCCCAAGCCTGACATCGTAACACTTCCATTTTAGCCATTTCTCATGATCATTCATGAAAAAACACCTATATTTAGTAAATCAGGGGAGAAAATTGTGGGAAATGCAGATATTTTGAAAATATGGATACTCCGGGGGATCACTCCGAAACTGCAGATTTTGCGGTTTTTCAAAATTTAAAAAAACATGCCATGTTAAGAGGGCAATTTCTAAAATTGGTGAACACTTCTATTAACCATATTTGGTTAGAAAATTGGCAGAACACTTGGATTTTATATATCTGGTGAGAAAACTATGGGAAGATGTCAATTCTCCAAAACTGAAATTTTCCAAAATTCCGTAAAAAATCATGAAATTTCCATAGTCGGAAGGTCGAAGTGGTGCTGACCGCATTTTCAAATTGTCTGACATAGTAATACTTCAGTAATCATTCAGGTTAAAGCACCTCTATTAAGTAAGGGCTAACCAGACAATAGTTTTTGGGGGGGGCTATGGATTTTTACTCAGTGACAAACTTTTTTCATTTGCAATGTCGATGAGCAATTTTTTTTATGTGTAGGAGAGCAACAGAATTTTCTTTTTCGCAAACTTAACATTACGGTATCCCAGGTAGTAGCTACAGTTGGAAACACAGTTTTTTTTTTTCATGTGCTGAACAAACTTTTCTTTCAGCGTCGACTTGAAAACAAACTTTTTTTTCACCAAAAATCCATAGCCCCTTAAACCAGAAGGTCATCCGCTTCTCCCCTAAATCCTAAATAGGGAGGTAATTGTGGGAAATCACCAGATTTTCATGGAGGAGGCACTATACCAAGGTCACAGAAATATGTCAGGCCTCATTCTGAGATTAGCCATTGAGCCTCATTCTGAGATTACAAGATGGCGGCCTGAGGACCCAGCAGGGGGGGGCAGAAGGAGCGAGATTAAATGAGGATGAATAAGAAAGAATAGATTAGAGAATACTCTTTCTTGAATCTCCCCTTTCCAGTGCAATCACAATTTTGCAAAAAAAAAAAAAAATTTGGACTGGCTAAATGCTATGTTGCAACAGGCCTGGGGAGGGTGAGTGACACCAACGCCATCTGGTCTGTATCGGACATGCACATCAATGCACCATTGCTGCTGATGCTCATCAAAACGCTATTCATTCCGCTGTTTCTGTCACCTTCAATGGGATGGTTTTTTGGGGTCATTTGATGGAACTTTTGCAAAGTGACCCTAGACAACAAAAGGACTTTTGAAACAGGGTTACATAATGTCAAATGTATGCTGTCAAGATTTAGGTGATTGTTTCATGAGTGTAATTGGAGTTACCCTAAATAATGAGATTATTTATTTTGAATGTAGATTCTCGATCTTGGAGTCCGGATTCATTAGAGTGAAGAATTTACCTTCAGGAGAATTGATATAAATTGTCACAATTTTTGGCAAATTTGCATCGTCTTCATCGTGAATGTGAGGGAGGACTAGAGCTCGCATGACGACTCAGCCCCACAGCTTATTCAATGATGAAGACGATGAGAAATCGCGAAAATTCTGACAATTTATACCAATTCTCCTGAAGGTAAATTCATCACTATAATTATTTATTTGTTTCATTAGCATTTCTTGATAGCTCCTCCCTGGATCAAGCAGTTCATGTCTGAAGACGTCAAAATGACCATTGTCATACATATATTGTTACAAGTTAACAATTTCTTACAGTGGTGATGATGTTATATAAGCTCACCTAGCACAAGAACAGCTCATTGTGTTTGGTGCTCCTGTCTCGGGCACCTGGGTGGCCAAGTGGCTGAGGTGCCTGCCTGCTCCGCTGAGGGTCTTGGCTTGCATGGGTTCGAACCCCAGGTAGGGAGCCTAAAATTTTCAGTGCACCTTCATGAGCAAAATCCCAGCTGGATGTCATTCGGAAGGGACGTTAAATTGGCGGCCCCTTGTATCAGTATCTATGCTGGGCAAGTAAAAGATCCCTCACACGGGGTATGTGTGTAGCATTTTAAGGACTCCTGCTCTCTCTCTCCCATCTCATCAATCAACTCTCGTGAGTGCTCAGAACGGCTTAGAGGGCTGCACTTACCATATCTATCTCTCTATCTATCTACTGTGACTGCCTAAACAGGAAGTGCCAGTAGTTGCTATAAAAAGTGGAGCTAATATTTAAGTCACAGTTAAGTTTAGGTGTTTATTTAAATACTTTAAATACCTTCCAAAATAGCATTGAAATTTCAGTCTTGTCTATAACAACCTCTTATGACACATTTCAGGGATTTAAATCAACATATATAAATGTATCCAACATTGAAAATAATCATTTCCATACCCTCTGATTGTAAGAAGTGAATAAAAATTAAAAGTTAATGACTGAAACAGATCACCCAAGTAAGAAATCATGAAAACACTTTGCACATGTTGATAATCAAAATTGGATAAAAAATAAGAGTGATAAGCAAAATTGGTGGGAATAGAAGAGTTACTATATCAAACTTAGGCCCACAAAGTTGAAACATTATCGGAACTCAATAACACTTCTGAAAATTTTATTTTTAGAATTAGACCTGTGACACAAAATGATAATTTTTGCAGACAAAAATTACAGTTTTTGAAATGGCTGAATTTTCGAAAATTCAAATTTTCCCACAAATTTCTCACCAGATATATGAAATCCAAGTATTCTGCCAATTTTCTGAACAAATATAGTCAATATGAGTGCTCACCAATTTGAGAAATTGCCCTCTAAACATGGTATGTTTTTCAAATTTGGAAAAACAGCAAAATCTGCGGTTTCGGAGTGACCCCCCTGAGTATCCATATTTTCAAAATATCTGCATTTCCCACAATTTTCTCCCCTGATTTACTAAATATAGGTGTTTTTTCATGAATGATCATGAGAAATGGCTAAAATGGAAGTGTTACGATGTCAGACTTGGGCCCACAAAATTGATACATTTCCGACAACTGATCAAAATTTGTGAAAAACTAAATTTTGAAAATTAGCCGTGTAATACAAAATAATCGTTTTTTTTTTCAGATGAAACTTAACTAATTTACTGAATAATTGTTATTTTCATTAATTTCAATCAAAATTATGATAATAGGGTTGGTACTACTTTGACCTTTTGACTATGGAAATTTCATGATTTTTTAGGGAAATTCGGAAAATTACAGTTTTTAAAATGGCTGAATTTTCTGAAAATTCAAATTTTCCCAAGGTTTTCTCACCAGATATCTAAAATCCAAGTATTCTTCTAATTTTCTAACCAAATATTGTCAACCCTAGACCCGCACAACATTGTGAAATTGCCCTCTTAACATGGCATGTTTTTCAAATTTTGAAATAAGCAAAATCTGCAGTTTCGGAGTGACCCCCCTGGAGTATCCATATTTTCAAAATTCCTTCATTTCCCACAATTATCTCCCCTGATTTACTAAATATAGGTGTTTTTCCATGAATGATCAGGGAAATAGTTTAACATGGAAGTGTTACTATGTCAGACATAGGCCCACAAAATTGATACATTTCCCGAAACTTATCAAAATTTGTGAAAAACTAAATTTTGAAAATTAGCCGTGTGATACAAAATAATTGTTTTTTCCAGTGAAACTTAACTAATTTACTAAATAATTGTAGTTTTCATTAATTTCAATCAAAATTATGATAATAGGGTTAGTACTACTTTGACATTTTGACTATGGAAATTTCATGATTTTTTACGGAAATTCGGAAAATTACAGTTTTTGAAATGGCTGAATTATCTGAAAATTCACATTTTCCCACGGTTTTCTCACCAGATATCTAAAATCCAAGTATTCTGCTAATTTTCTAACCAAATATTGTCAATCCTAGACCCGCACAAGATTGAGAAATTGCCCTCGAAACATGGCATGTTTTTTTAATTTTGAAAAACACAAAATCTGCAGTTTCGGAGTGACCCCCCCAAAGTAGCCTTTTTAGTGAAATTAATAAATAGAGGTGATTTATTGTTAAAAACAATGCTAGCCTTCATCCAAACCCAGTTTGGATAGTTCTTGTTAATTTTTTCTAGCATTCAGAGAGGGCTGAACATTGACCACTTTTTTGTTGAAGAAACGAGGATTTTTGTGAAAAATGGCTTCCCAACACCCCTATTTTGAGGCCCCCCTGTGAGAAAAGTATTCTGAGTTTTGAAGTTCCAACTTCACATTTCTTCGTTTAAGAGGTGTTCTGGTCACTACGTAAAATTTCAGGCCATTCCGAGAACGTCATCCGAACCAGTTCCCTAATATTGCATGATTTTCTCTGAGACAGCTCATTAATTTATGCTTTGTGGATTGGGGCTGCCCCCTGACATGCGGATCCTCGGCATTGGTCCTGACAATGTCTTATCTTTCAAACACGGCAATCACAAATGGGTCTCGCAACAGATGGGGGTCCCCCTGGTGTTATTAAGAGAGTCCGTGCTGGAGTGTCTGTGCAGGCCCGCGACAGGTGGGAGCTGTACATGTGGATGACCTGCAGTCCACGTACGAGGTATACCATGAACACAGCTCATCATCACCCAGCCCTGCCAGGTCAGCAAGCTCGGCAAGCCCAACTTCGTCGGACCAAGAGTCCGGCTCTTCTGACCAAGAATCAGACCAAGAGTCTGACCATAATTCCGATGAAGATTACGACAGTGACGGCCGCTTGCTGGGCCTTACCCGTGACCTCAAGCGGAGTGAAGAGTGACATGCAGGCCCTGCAGTAGGATTCAAACTCGATAAAGAACAACCCGACGGGAAGATTGCAGAGTGCCAACTCTTCCTTTATTTCCTATATTTTTTTAGGGGCCTCCTATGATTCCCTATATTTTGGAAAAATTTCCTATAAATTCCTGATATAAGGAACACACCTGTGATATGCAACCCCAACATGAAATTGGCTCAGGGCTATTTAAATGGAATAGCCCGTCTCATCATACAGATTACTTATGCCGTTCAATAGTTGAGCTTAGAACTGAATTGTTATAGGCTCAAGAAAACGAGCACAGTTATATCTATGCTTAAAATAACCTTTATTGAATGAGATAAATAAGAGGCATGCATTAATTAAATGTAATATTCATGAATGATATAAAAGTGTTCCATTTGTCAATTCCATATTGGTGGGTAATGAAGAATAATGGAAATAAAATATACATCTACAGTGATCTACTCAAATTTTGTCATTTCTTTTTTTAAACATTAAATTTAAAAGATTTATATAGGCATACTCAACAGAAAGTTGCAAAATGGCCATTGAACAATCAAGTTGTTTTTATAACTTTCTGTGTGGCTCAGTATAACAAATTTTAACTTATGGTTTATACAATTCACCATGATGATGATCAGATTTGTCAGTCTCACTATTCAGGAAATTCTTAGTCATTGGTACAAAAATTGCAATTAGACCGGTTAAATTACGAAAGCAGAAATTAGATCTATTGAAGAATCTCAATTATTTTATATAACTTTATACGAAATATTTTGACATGACATGAAATTATTTCAATGATAACAGATAACAAGAAATGTATAAATTAATTTGACAAGCTGTTCTGATACTCAGAAATGAGAATGACATGGTAGCCCAGTAGACAAAGGAACGCAAGTTTAACGTACAAATAAAACTCCATACCATAGTCGAGCACAAAATAGCCAATTATAACAAAAAACATTAAAAGTGAACATATTCAGATGATATTCAGATGATAACAATTCCATAACAAACAATTCATCAATTAGACGCTCCTTCCGATTGCTTGTCCTTGTGGTGGATGATTTCTTTTGATATCAAATCGGGAATTTCTACCGCTAACCAGGGACCCAGCTGAAGAAAAGAAGGAAAATGCAATTAGGCATGCAGAAAGCTTGGATTACAAATTTAAAGAGACTCCGGTACATTTTATTTGATATGAGAAATAAGACAATTTAGGCTCATAATCATGGCTGGAGAAGTAGGAATTCAGGCATGTCATTGCCTCGAAATTTAGATTCTCAATGGAAATTTTTGAAGGTCCCAATTTTTTACTTAGAAGTAGTCGCTTAATATGCGACAATTTGTGGGAAATTTTGTCACTCTTTATGAAATTGACAGCCAGTTTATAATATTTTTCCAGCCCTGCTCATTATAATTTTATTGGTTATTAAATAGGGTTAATCAGCCCAAACCATTATGGGCCTACACACTGAAAACTAATAAAAGTCGCGGCTGATGTTGCGCCCATGGATAAAAAGAAATTAAAAAGATAAAATAGATTTCTACAGAACTCTTCAAGATTCTGCAGAAAAAATAAGAAATTGAGAATAGCTCGAGATAATTTGTAGGGTTGAAATTATAAGACATCAACCTCTTAAGACCTTTTCAAAAATTAACTGCTTACCCCTAAAGCCATGGCATGTGCAATCCCAAATTTGGGAACGTTTCTTGCCCACAGTGGTTTGAAGTGGTCCGTCATGCAAATCTTGCCTCCTCTGTAACACAAACAACACTTAGTACATTAGAAAAATATAATTGGTACTTGTATAACACTAAGTGTGGCCGGTGTTGTCCTCTGAGCTCAGTTCTTAACTTCTTGCCAATCATGATAATGACTTAGCGAATAGCGATGAACCATCTAGTGAGAACTCAAAGAACTACATGATACGATACCAGTGATCTCTACGTCTGGATTGGCTGAATACCAGAGCGAGGCGAGATGACGTGGGTCCCCCATGTTACTGGGAACGCATGGCCCAGCAATGTAAACAAGCATGGATAAACGTGTCTGAAAACACTGAATGTAGCAGATATATGAAGTATTTTGACTTGAACTTCGAGTCATAACAATATCAGGCCTTGGGGGAAGGTGAAAACACATTTCATAAGTAAGTAAACATCAATTATCGCCGTTTTTTGGCTGTATTTACCGCCGCGCTGTTGCACTGTGTAGTTAGTTTCACTGCAGATTAAGCCTAATTTAGCACTGTCTCAATTCAGTATTATGACATGGTTGGATTATAAGTGGTATTTAGCAGCCAATTGAGGGCTTGAATGATGTCAATTGCCTGATTGCTTATGGTTACTGATTGGTATTAAGTGTCACAGTGTCACACCATGTGAACTTCAGAGGTGTCATTCTCAAGTGCAATTGAGGTTTTACTCATGTACAGCTATGCACAGGCCAATTATAGCAAGTTGAGAACATATGGCTATGATAGGATAGGCCTCCATGTAGTAATATTTATTAAAAGTGTATTTATTTATTTATCTGCAGGAAAATTCCTTGTCATGAAGTGGAGGATGACATATTACTGTTAGGCGAATTTGGGGCAGGGGGCAAGTACCCCCCCCCCCCCCCTTGGCAATCCTTGCCCTCCTCTTGCTCTCTTGGAATTATTTATGATATTGTGAGTTGGTGTGACTGCTGTCCCCCGAAAGACCCCTCTGCCGTATAAGTCAGTCCGCCACTTGAATTTGTAAAAAAATATTTCCACCTTCATAAAATTTTAAAATCACAGGCGTAACTTATGTGCTATCTTTGTGGTTGATAGCCGCTTGTGTATATGAGATAAAAAGAAATAGCAAATTTTTTAGCAATTCAAAAATATAATTTGCTTTCAGATTCCCTGATGACTCAGTGATGAGGAGAGACATCCAATGTACAGTGACGGTATGTCAATTTCTGCATTCTTCGGACCTTGTACTTGTAGCATCGCAAAATCATGCTGCCTGACTTTATAGAATGTACCAATTGATAATGATTGTCAATAGTCTTGGAGTCCTGTTACCCCAGGAACAGTGCTCCACAGACATTCAGGGGCGTAATTTTCACGGAAAATGTGGGGGGGGGGACACGGTGATCACGCGATCGGAATTGGCCGACGGATCCGCAAATAACTAAGTCGGTCAGTCTTTGTTACATCCTTGAATATGGCATGGTAACCTGCCAAAGCGGAAAAGTGAGACATGTCCCATTGTCCCTTAGAACAGCTCCCTGCTAAATTGAATCCAGGGGCCATTACCACAACAGTGACTCTTTTCTGTCACAAAAAAGTGGGGGGGGGGACATTTCATAATATGTCCCCCAGGGTAAAAAATGTGGGGGGGACATGTCCCCCCCGTCCCCCACCAAATTACGCACATGCAGACATTTAAGCATCAGTGACCAGTTAAAACAATTGCTGATAATTTTGTGAATTGACACCATTCAACTTTGACATTTCTTGAAATTCTTCTTTCAGCTTTCATGACCAAATGCTGCAAAGTCAGGCCTGCCCTGGATGTTTTGAAGGATGACAGCTGAGGCAACATGAAGGCATCGATATATTTCACGCTATGACTATGCCACTATCAAGCCACGACAATAATCAGCATTGAATCCTGTGGATGTACCCATACAGATACAGACTACATGGGCGGCTGTCAGTTTCCACTTCTATAACCTGCATTGTCTTTGTTGACACCTCAATTTGACCCCAACAAGTACTTCCAAGGGATCAAAATGATCAAGAAAAACCACCAGTGAAGCTGAGAAGGTCTAAAAGTACACTTAGGGACTGATCAGGATTGATGACTGGCTGGGTGTGGGTAGTTTTATCAGAAATTGCCGAAAAATATTGATATCCTCCTTAAATCTCATCGCGATATTCAAGTTATCACAGAATATTTATCACATGTTGTTTCATGATTGGTCTGAGGAAATAGTGTTTGAAGACAAATGCAATGCAATTTGGTTATTTTGCATCACAAAATTGTTTATTTATTAATTAGACCTAAGAGGCCTATACAATGTTTTGTAAAATCTTTTGAGGTTGATGACAAATACTGGTTCTTGTGAATTATTAGAGCTTTGTACATGTACTTTCAATTGAAGTTGGTTTGAAGAAAATTATATAATGTATGGAAATAATCTATTCAGTGGCAATAGACCAATTTCACTGATGGTTCTCCCAGTTAACAAAACACTTGGGGAAAAGTGGTGAATACTGAAATCCCATTGGCTAATAGCTTTCCCACCCTTGCCTCTGCTCAAGCTGGAGTATTTTTAATGAATTTTAATGTAACTTCAAGGCTTTATAACTTGGTCATTCTTTCAGTTTAAATTTTGAAAGTTTTCTTTTTGGATTAAGAGTGTATACAAGTCATCTCCAGTGTGTGAAAAGCAAATTGAGAATTGTTGAATTGCAAAAAAGTTATTTGGGGTCCATGATCAGGCCATTCAGTGAAATAGGTCTATTGCAGATGGCCACCACAGCGAAGAGCAAGAGCAATCATTATCGACATGCTGCACAGCAATTTAAAATTTCAGTAATAATAGTGATTGTGATAGTGTAGCCCTGTAGAGAGAGAGAGACAGAATTCTTTATTTGTGTGAAATGTTTTTAGCCTCAAGCCCTCTTATAATTGGGCTCACAAGTTTCTTCAGAGTATTATTTAACGATGATTGCAAATATGATAGAAGTGACAGTAAATTATGATGAAAGTCTACAAATAATTAGTATACAGTTGAATTGATTTGTTGAAATACTTACTCAAAATCTTAATTAACAATTGCAAACATAGGCTTTGTGGCAGCATACCCTCGGCATCCAGCTAAAAATTTTTGGTTACAGCATTTCGAACAAGAGCAAGTTTGATAGAAGTGCTATTTTGGTATGAAAAGGTATGATTTAGACGTGTTGGAAGAACATTTGATTGGTCAAGGTCCAAAAATGACAGAAATATCATTGTTTTAAAATCCTGTATGTATTTCTTTTTCATCAATTTCGACCTCCTGGGTTAAATTGACACTTTCAATTTAATAAGAATATAATGATGTGATACAGAATTTTGCTAATTTTCCAAATATTCAAGTGGTAGAGGAGAAGAAAGGAAAAAAATCAATATTTTCACTTTAATTTTTCACTTTTGGTGTATACGTGATAGTCTTATCTTTCTCAGACCATTAAGAGCCCCCATAGGCACATTATGGGCATATTTTATTAGTTTTTGTATTCTATTTTGCAAACGGAAAAAAAGAGTTTGTCATAAAAATTTTTAAAAAATGGAAGATGTATAAATATCATGTGAATAAGACCTCCAAAATGCACAACTACTTGGTCATAAGATGCAATGATGGCCCAAATGTGAAAAGCTGATGAACAAAATAAGATTGCTACTATTTCATATATTTTAAGACGTATAATATATATACATAATCTTTCAATGATTTGTTTAAGATTGTTCTGTACAATGTGTGGTTTTGGATAATAAACATTTTTAGTTTTTAAGAACCCATGGCATGTTGTGTTTTATCTTTTGCATAAGCATAAATACATGTCTGCCTGTTGTCTTTTGTTTAGGAAGTAATTTGAAATCCCTAAGGGCTGTGGAGGATATGTCACTTTTGAATAAGATAGCAATAAGGAGTTCCTTGAAATTCAAGTGATACGGACGGCAGTTCTGTTATGGGTCTCGGTATAAGCAATTTTGAAGCTTGATGGTTACAAGCAATTATGTCTTGATGTCTTGTCTTGAATTTGTCCGGAATAATTCATGATGTCTCAGTGTTCCAGGAAACAAATTTGATTAAAATGTACTAGGCTTGTGTTGGTCTGTGGTGGGAAAGTTCCCCCCCCCCCCAAAAAGTTTTGGAACACTAAGATTAGGGCAAAAACGCTAAAATATTCGGGCAGATGATTAATTAAACATTGAAAATCTGTGGTTTCCAGGTGATTTCACTTGAAATGGTATCAAATATAGATCTTGGAATTCGGAGTAATGTCGCTCACACCTTCAAAAATGTTTGGGCACAGTACGCATAGATGTCGGGAGGATTTCAAGACAAAGGCATCTGCGTTTGGTTCATGGTGGGCAATTAGCCATGCTAAAAGGGTCTCCACCTATTTGAAAAAGGTGTAAGTTCAGAGTCGGAAAGTCCGTAATCCATGGCTTCATCAAATTCATATTGGATATATGTGTAGGCCTATTTGTTCACTTAATAAAAAATGCTGATTAAAAAAACTGAGGTAATGGACCGTTTACGATATTTATCACTGAGGGGAGAAGTTTTATACTTTTCTATTGTGTTTCAAATTTTTTGGCAACTTCCTTCTCCCCCTACCCCCAGTCACAAAAGCCAAATGGTCCTTCATTTGGGGCTGGTAAAATTTATTTTCTCCTTCTCCGTGCATGGAAAGATTATGAATTATAGCCCTTGGAAGAGGGTCCTCAGTCACCCATAAGTGATAACCCGTAAAAGCCCGGAAAATTTCAAATTTTGTGTAATGCACCATTCTTGGCCAAATTTTAGGGAGGAGGGAGGCTCTACAGGAGTAAGAGGCGATCTTTTTTACAGGAGGGGGGGAGGTCCATCATTGGGTCAATGGAGTTTTCTGCCCAAATTTTTCAGATCTTTTTTTCCAAATTCAATGCCCGACTGCAGGCTACGGCCCTGCACGCTGACCAAGTGCAGGGGCTTAACTTTAACCCGGCAGGGCCCCTAAGATCAGGACTGTACGGGGCCCCCATCTTCAACTACCAATGCCTTACCCCCAGGGGTGCACCCCCGGGTGCCGGAACAGGGGGACAGGTAGGGCACTTGCCCCTCCTGCCTTAATTGTCCAGTGGGCGGGCAAAGTGTGCCCTTTTGATCTTTAAAAAAAAAACGTTATCAGGCCTTGTTACTAATTTTAGGCACAAATCACTTGGCATAGATTAAAATTATTATTGACGCTCTTTTTGAATTTGATTTGCCCTTTTTTCATCCGACCGCCGCTGCCGCTCGCATATCCTTCCAGCACCCCTTTTTACCCGATTAGGATTTTATATTTTTATTTTAAATTCTTGTGGGCTGGGGACTCCTAGGACAGCCCTAGGTTTGCCCCATAGTAGTTGAGCCACTGACCAAGTGGCCTAAAGTAGAAATTATGCAAGTAGTGGCCTATAAAATGATTTTTCCTATACACAGGAACAATTGTCAATTGAGTTAGATTGAAAAAGAAAAGAAAAAGAATAATATTTAATATATTGGGCAATTGTATATTGGGGCCTATTAAAAAAGTCCATTCCATCCTGGTAGGGTTCTTAAAAGCCTGTTGATTGTAATTAGGAAAACAACACTTGAGGGTTCTTTGTGTACAGATGTGAATTGCACTTTAATAATTCATGCAGTCAAGTGTCAAGTCCATTTTAAGCTAGTTTGGCTTTGATTGCCATTAAGATTGCCTGAGATTGAGGTTTCAAGGGTCAGCAGCTAGCAGAGGCGGCTCAGCAGCTGTCACTGGACACTGACACTGCATTGACAGCAGTGTAATCTTGATTGACAGGGTCAAAAACGGCCGGCGGCGGCTGAAATGAGCGGCGGCCCCGGTCTGATTAAGTAGTTTTTGATATAGCTAAGAGTGGGATACCTCTGTACTTTGTTTTATTGAATTAGGGGAGATTTGGAGGAAGCTACAAGCCTAAACAGTCACGAAAACAGGCTGAATCAAGCCATGTGCCTTTGTTGACGTTGCATGATTCCCAATAACATGGCGGCACCAGGCCATCTCGTGACGTTACGTAGCAGCCAATGGGATCCGCCCAATCCATTCATAGAGATCACTGTACGATACGATACTTTTATTTGACATGTTCGTTTACACAAATTTAAATGATACTATTCACATATATATAAACTATTCACGTATATATAATTCTTCCTACCAACAACAAACATATTTTGAAATTAACTGAATCTTGTGACAACAACAACAACAACAACATACCGGTACATCTTTGCAGTTTTTCCGTCTAGTTCGGGAATGGCTATTTCTGGAGCAGTGTTTGGATACGTTACAGGAATCTGGAAAATAGTTGACAAATACATATTACTTCCAATTACTATTATTACATACCAAACTTGAAAAACAATTGAAGGAGAAAATTGTGGTAAAAACAATCATTTTACAGGCAATGTTCTGTTTTGATTATCGAAAGTATAACTACACGCACCAAATAATAAAGTGACCTACATCAAATTCTATGTCAAACTCATACTTCAGTAGATCTTGGAAATACCAGCATTTTCCGAACCACCTCGTGCCGTCCTTGTTGGATTCCAGGCGAAACCAGTCGTTGTCTGCATCCTTGTTGTTTTCTACATACTGAAAGAAGATGAAAATGTTAAATTAAAATATGAAAGAGAATGGACTTACCAATTTTCAATACTTAAGTCTTAACGGGCACAATGACAAAAGGAAATCTAAAGTTAGTGACTGAATCAAAACTTACCCATTTACACTAAAAGTTCAAGTTTTAAAAGAACAGTACATGTACTGACAGCATGAAACCCAAATTTCACAATTTGACAGCTGTCAAAATGATCTGACAGCTGTCAAAATTGTCAAAATGATCCTTCTGAATTATCGCTCAAGTGACGTGGCCCATATTGACATGATTTTCTCTTAATTTGCCCCACTAATTTCCATAAATATACCTTAATTAGACACTGGTATTCCTCCTTCAATCTCTGGACCCACAGTTCTCCATCCCTGGGCCCTGCTTTCGTCTTCAAAAGAGGAATTTTAGCCAAAGTCTTCTTCGTGCCTTCGTCCACCATTTTGCCCAAAATCAACACTAGGGGGAGCAAAATTCTCGGGTTAACATAGAAACCGGGATGACCACACTTGACGGGACGGCCGGCTGCCGGGACAGTCTTAAAATGCAGTTGGTGAGAGTCTTAATTTTTTTTGGGGTAGCCTATTTTTAACATATTTTCTGCTTATTCAAATGCTAAACTATCAATTTTAAAACATTTTTTGCTTGACATTGCAAGGCCACAGGGGGGAGGGGGACAGAGAGCACCATGCCTCATACTGACTTAAAAAAGTCCCGAAAAAGCACCTCGAGATTTTGGAAAAAATTTTTTAGGACGTCTGTTGCACAAAACATAGGCCAAGACAAACAAGTGACCGACAGGTTCGACCGTTCGAGACATGTCTTTTTTTTTTTCAATTTTTTAATTGCATTCTAACCCATCACGACCTCATCCAATTCTTGAGCGTCCTTTTCAACTTTCTCATTGTTCTTCTACTTTGCACAAAAAATATAAAAAATACCGTGCAAGCACGTAAACCCCGCTGGCTCTATGTGAAGCCATTGAGACCATTCGGATCCATGTGTCCGTCCGTGTGTCCGTATGTCCGTCCGTCCGTGCGTCCATGTGTCCGTCCGCCCGTCCGCCCGTCCGTGTGTCCATGTGTCCGTCCGTGTGTCCGTGCATCAATGTGTCCGTGTGTCCGTCCGTCCGTGTGTCCGTCCGTGTGTCCGTCCGTGTGTCCGTGCGTCCGTCCGTCCATGTGTCCGTCCATGTGTCCGTCCGTGTGTCCGTGTGTCTGTGTGTCCGTGCATCCGTCCGTCCATTTGTCCGTCCGTCCGTGTGTGTCTGTCCGTGTGTGTCTGTCCGTCCGTGTGTCTGTACGTCCGTGCGTCCATCCTTCTGTCAGTGTGGCCGTGCGTCCATCCTTCTGTCCGTGTTTCCGTGTGTCCGTACGTCCGTACGTCGGTGTGTCCGTCCGTCCGTGTGTCCGTACGTCCGTGTGTCCGTCCGTCCGTACGTCCGTGCGTCCATCCTTCTGTCCGTGTGTCCGTGTGTCCGTCCGTGTGTCCGTACGTCCGCGTGTCCGTACGGACTTGTCATTCCCATCTGCATGACAAAATAAGATAACAGGCAAAATTTGAATGAAATATGAGCAACACAAAGTGAGTTATGCTTGACGAAATCCCCAGCACATTGAGGCATTGAGGACTGCAGTACCCCGTAGGCTATTACATAGCCAGCGGGGTAACTAGAATATTCTGACTGTTCAATTAAATAAATCAGTTAACTTTGCGATTGACAATCACGCATATTTAAATTGGAAAAAAATTCACAAAATTTAATAATTCCATAATAAGTAAATTTATTCAGTCATTTTCAAGAACAGATACATTTTGTACAGTCATACAATAATATACAAATGCAGTATCTCTGCCAGTCAGCTGCATACATATGTTTAAAATATCAATTTATATCACTTCATATATAGGCCTATATGGCAAAGAATAACACCATAAAACAGGTAAATTACTATGGGTCATTATTTACCTTCTTGAAGTAAAAGTTTTACATGCGACAAAGCATTTAGTTACCAGAAACCCAAAATTTTTTCATTCAGAGTTATGAGTATATACAATTTATAAAATTTAAATATACGAATGCATGAAATGGGACTTTAATATTATTAGCAGTGTATGCAGAAACAGGTAGATTTCCCCTTCGATTGAGGCAACAACTTAGCACAATAACCTATTGGGCCAAATTAAAAGATCTCCCAAGTCATGATGTCCTTAATAAGTGTCTTAAAATTCAAGAAGATTTACATAACGCAGGTCAGAATAACTGGTACAGTAAGGTAGAGAAAACCATGACTGAAGCTGACATCTCAAATTGGCTTACTGCTGATCCCACTTCAGTATTAAAGGAAGTGAAACTAAAACTATACACAAAAGAACAGAACAGAATCCTTAATGAACTCTCTGACTCTGAAAAGCTTCCTAAACTTCGCACATATAAAATCTTTAAGACAAGCTACTGCCTGGAACCGTATCTAAATTTGAATCTCCCAAAGAAAACATACACTAATATTGCAAGATTCAGATTAAGCTCTCACAATCTAAAAATTGAGACAGGAAGACATAATATACCCAAGACTCCGATAGAGCTTAGAAAATGTGATAAATGTGACACAGGTGACATTGAAGACGAGATACACTGCCTTTTAGTATGCAACAATAATACTGCACAGAGAATAGAACTTGTAAATAAAGCTAGCAGCATAATCCCTAATTTCTGTAATCTTGATAGCATACAACAGTTTAAAATACTCATGTCAAATAAAAGCCCTGACATAATACATGCCGTGGGTTCTTTTCTCAATAAAATAATGTGAATAAAATCTAAAATTTTTGTGCCTCCCTTGCACTTTGCTTTCACCGGTGCTGCTGTCTATGTCGAGATATATCCTAACTTTGCTTTTATTGACTTTTGTGCAATAACATGTCTGAAACTGGGACCAATGTGAATATTTCATGAACTATGAAAGACAATTTTACATGAACTGCGAAACCTGTCATTTATTATGATATGACACTAGATTATTTTTGGTAACATCTAGAATACTGTAGATGTAGATTTGAATTTTCTCAATTGTTTGATTTGTATTTGATTGACACATGTATCTGTATTTGATATTTCTGTTTGTCATTAAAAGTTTATATATTATATATATATTATTAATTAATAGTTATTCATTTCCCAAATAAAGACCTTTTCTTAAAATACATCTTTTGGATAGTTTCAGGCTATTGTATTAATACCATAGCTAAACCACCAACAGCTATAAGCCTGGTATATTCTATGATTAATGAACCATTTGTAACCCATAGCACAAAATAAGTTAGGTTTGATTGTAAGACATAGACCAACAAGCTGTGAAAAAACTCAAGAAATAAACACACCAAATTGCATAAATCTTAATTAGGTTTGGTTGTCCAAGCAATGGAGTGTACAGATGTTAAACCAAACAATTTAAGTACACATAATATATAGCCATATAGGTTTCATGAATTAAATTACTGAGACTATAACATACAGAAACAAACGAAACCAAATTTCACAAATATAAATATATCTTTATACATTGCACATGTCAGTCGGGCTCCCATGAGGGAAGATAACTTCAAGATTTGAAGTTGATTATCACACGAGAAGTTGCGTACAAAATTAATGATCACAATGGAACTTTTCAGGGAGCTATCACAAACAATTTTTCATCCGATCTTCAGACTAACTTGCCTTTAAAAGGTCAGATTCATAAAGAGCAGGAAAAAATACAACCTCAGCATTCTCTCATTAATGGCAAAAGTATTTCACTAATCAGCTAATTGGAATAATAAACCAATTTAATATTCAGATAGATACAATCAAACACATAGTGTGCATATACAACAAAAAATAATTCTTTACCGAAAATGACCAGAGACTCACATTTAGGAAGGCATTTATCCTTAAATTGAAATATAATCAATTTAAAAAGCATGCCAAAGAAATAACCTATCCTGAGGCCAGGGTATCATACCGTAAGGTACCAACCATAGAAATACATAGAACGGACATGAGGCTCTAGCAGATGAAGCAACCAAACCACCATCTTGGAACTGCCTGGCAGCCTGGCATTTGGTAACCATGACGTCACCAATAATAGTGATGTCACTAGTAACAATGGCACCATGTCATGTCACAATCAGCTAAACACAACATCTTGCTGCTCCTGCTGTGACATCACAATGACGTCATGTCTCAGGGCAGTTCCAATATGGCGGATTTGGTGACCTCATCTGGAGGTGGCGTCATACAGCCTCATGTCCGTTCTATGTATTTCTATGGTACCAACACATTATTTGCCAATAATGAAATTGCTCTGGGTAACAAATTTTCCCAACTCATCGTTTGACAATAGTTCAATTACAACAATGCACATCTGCTGTCAATATTACTCCATGCGCCGGCAAGTTCTTAAATTTTTTTTCAAGAACGCACAGCACTACAGGTTCATATCAATACCTAGTGAAATCGTCAAGCATTACAAGAATACGGAATAAGTCATACTGCTTGTGAAAACATCTCAAACAAACAAATTCTTTAAATCTTCGACCCAATTTACATACAAATGATTTTGGAAAGAGAAAATGTGTATTTTTTCCACACGACATAAGTTTCGAACTTTTTTGTGATGAAATTAGAATTCACAATTTACACTTACAGTGTAATAATACAGGCATTATACAAATAAAAAAATTGAGAATTTTAGAAATTAGAACAGTTACCGAGTTAGGCAGCAAACCATCAGAATACGCCCACAGTACTTCCATAAACAAATAGTGTATTGATTGCTACCCTTTCATAACAGAAAGAAAGGTAATTAAACATAATTGTACAAATAAACGAACAAATAAACAGCAAAACTCAAACAATAAACAAAATTGTTTAAAAAAAATTCACATTTAGCAGCACAGCAGACATCACACATTCCAAAATTCTTTAATGCTTCTGATTAACACCAAATGGCAGCAGCGTACACAGATTTAACCTCATCCGCCCCCAGCGCCCCCTCTCCTGGCAGGACGCCAACTGCAGGAATCTGCGCCCGTTCCACCTGCCCCGCCACCTAGCGGCATATAGTCTGAAAAGATACATAAGGGTACATGTAGAAGTTTCAAGGTTGAATAGGTTTCACCATATCCAGGAGAGTCTATTGCGAGCCTCCAAGGGCGTATAATCTGCAATGAAATTTTAGTTTCGTAAAGACAACATTTTGGGTAGACCTTAATTGACCACCTCATTGCGACCACCTCATTGCAATGGGGTGCAGGGTAGGGAGCTGCAGCAAGTCCTTCAACAGACTTCAGATGGCTATTTACTTTACAGTAAGTCCTTCAGATGATTATTTCTTTTACAGTAAGTCCTTCAACAGACTTCAGATGATTAGTAACTTTACAGTACGTCATTCAAAAGACTTTGAATGATTAACTTCAAAGCAGTGGCGTATTTAGGAGGGGGGGGGCATTGGGCCATGGCCCCCCTCAGGCCCAAAATTAACATGGAAGAGATAGGAAAAGCCAGTACACTTAAATTTCTTCCTGCAGCTGCATATTCTGCAATAGAAACTGCAGAATTCTGCAGAAAACTGCAGAATTCTGCAGTTCTGCAAAAAAATTCTGCAGTTCTGTAGGAAACTGCAGAATTCTGCAGAAAACTGCAGAATTCTGCAGAATTCTGCAGGAAGCTGCAGAATTCTGCAGTTCTGCAATAAATTCTGCAGTTCTGTAGGAAACTGCAGAATTCTGCAGTTCAATTTACTGTGAGGAAACAAGTGGGATCTCAAAAATGTCATTTTACAAACTGCTGTCAAAATAAACTTCCATGGACGTTTTGCCTCTGCTCGGTCAATTCTCATTCAGAAAAATGTTTCAGGTACCCGACAACCAGGTCTATTGACTACACTAGTCAGTCTTTGTCCGTCGTTGTTTTTTTTTCGCCATGCGACCCTTTTTTCGGCGATCGGTCAGCTCGCAAAAATGTCATTTTATAAACTACTGACAGTGCTCTATCAAAATAAACTTCAATGGACGCTTTGCCTCTCTGCTCGGTCAATTCTCAACCAAATTTCATTCAGAAAAATGTTTCAGGTACCCAACAACCAGGTCTATTGACTACACTAGTCAGTCTTTGTCCGTCGTTGTTTTTTTTCGCCATGCGACCCTTTTTTCGGCGATCGGTCAGCTCGCAAAAATGTCATTTTATAAACTACTGACAGTGCTCTATCAAAATAAACTTCAATGGACGCTTTGCCTCTCTGCTCGGTCAATTCTCAACAAAATTTCATTCAGAAAAATGTTTCAGGTACCCAACAACCAGGTCTATTGACTACACTAGTCAGTCTTTGTCCGTCGTTGTTTTTTTTGCCGTACGACCCGTTTTTCGGCGATCGGTCAGCTCGCAAAAATGTCATTTCATAAACTGCTGACAGTGCTCTATCAAAATGAACTTCCATGGACATTTTTCCTCACTGCTTGGTCAATTCTCAACCAAATTTCATTCCGAAAAAAGTTTCAGGTACTCTGCAACCAGGTCTATTTAATACAGCAGTCAGTCTTTGTCCGTCGTTGTTTCTTTTTGCCGTACGGCACTTTTTTCGGCGATCTGTGTGCTCGCAAAAATGTCATTCCACAAACTGCTACCTGGTAGAACTGCAGAATTTGCTACAGAACTGCAGAATTCTGCAGCTTCCTGCAGATTTTTTTTGAAACTGCAGAATTCTGCAGTTTTTTGCAGAATTCTGCAGTTTTTTGTAGAACTGCAGAATTCTGCAGAATTCTGCAGTTTTTTGCAGAACTGCATAAAACCTCCCAGGCTGCATATCTCCTACAGGCCTACAGGATTACAGATTTTGCTGCAGAAACTTTTCAGAAACGCTGCAATGACAGAGGACTACCAAAACCCAGACCCCCCAAACCACAACCCCCCAAACCACAACCCCCCAAATAAATGTTTCCTTGGTAGCGGCAAGCCCAATGTCAAAGAGGTCTGAACTGTACAGATGCAATACACTGGAGGAAGTAACAGAGTTCAGAAATCATGCAGTTAGCTGCAGAATTCTGCAGCTTCCTGCAGACTTTTTTTTGAAACTGCAGAATTCTGCAGATTTTTTTGGAACTTCAGAATTCTGCAGCTTCCTGCAGAATTCTGCAGTTTTTTGCAGAACTGCATAAAACCTCCCAGGCTGCATATCTCCTGCAGGATTACAGATTTTGCTGCAGAAACTTTTCAGAAACGCCGCAATGACAGAGGACTACCAAAACCCAGACCCCCCACACCACAACCCCCCAAATAAATGTTTACTTGGTAGCGGCAAGCCCAATGTCAAAGAGGTCTGAACTGTACAGATGCAATACACTGGAGGAAGTAATAGAGGTTCAGAAATCATGCAGTTAGCTGCAGAATTCTGCAGCTTCCTGCAGAGTTTTTTTTGAAACTGCAGAATTCTGCAGATTTTTTTGGAACTGCAGAATTCTGCAGCTTCCTGCAGAATTCTGCAGCTTCCTGCAGAATTCTGCAGTTTTTTGCAGAATTCTGCAGCTTTTTGCAGAACTGCAGAATTCTGCAGTTTTTTGCAGAACTGCAGAATTCTGCACTTTTTTGCAGAACTGCAGGAAGAAATTATATACTCCTCGGAAAAGCTCGGAGCGCCCCGTATTTGACCCCATGTAATGCCCCCCCCAGGCCATTTCTAGATACGCCCCTACTTCACAGTAAGTCCTTCAACAGACTTCAGATGATTAGTAACTTTACAGTAAGTCCTTCAACAGACTTCGGATTATTAGTAACTTACAGTAAGTCCTTCAACAGACTTCGGATTATTAGTAACTTTACAGTAAGTCCTTCAACAGACTTCGGATTATTAGTAACTTACAGTAAGTCCTTCAACAGACTTCGGATTATTAGTAACTTACAGTAAGTCCTTCAACAGACTTCGGATTATTAGTAACTTTATAGTAAGTCCTTCAACAGACTTCGGATTATTAGTAACTTTACAGTAAGTCCTTCAACAGACTTCAGATTATTAGTAACTTTACAGTAAGTCCTTCAACAGACTTCGGATTATTAGTAACTTTACAGTAAGTTCTTCAACAGACTTCGGATTATTAGTAACTTTACAGTAAGTCCTTCAACAGACTTCAGATGATTATTAACTTTACAGTAAGTCCTTCAACAGACTTTGGATTATTAGTAACTTTACAGTAAGTCCTTCAACAGACTTCGGATTATTAGTAACTTTACAGTAAGTCATTCAACCGACTTCAGATGGTTATTAACTTTACAGTAAGTCCTTCAACAGACTTCAGATGATTATTAACTTTACAGTAAGTCCTTCAACAGACTTTGGATTATTAGTAACTTTACAGTAAGTCCTTCAACAGACTTCGGATTATTAGTAACTTTACAGTAAGTCCTTCAACAGACTTCGGATACGCCTTTTTCATATAGGTGCTGCCTCCAACGGCAATTTGAAAGAGAGGCTGGTGATGTTGACATCACGTCACATGTATTGACAAGCACTGGGCAAGCTAAAGACTTCCACAGTTTAGGGTCTAAAATCGCCAAAAATTAACATTTTTGAACCCGGAAAAAAATACCTGTGTGAGAAACAAGGATAGGAAAGTCCATTAGCACTGTCTTTCTTGTAGATTGTGAGAAAATAGTTGGTAAAATCGCCGCGATTACGGCCGTAATCATGCCCGGCGCTTCCATGAAAGCCAAACACAACGTTGTGTGCACAGCAAAAGGGCTGAATCACCCAACTTCAGGAATAAGTGCACTTGGACTAAATTGCCTCACTCTGTCACCAGCAATTGGGCCTAGATTGTAATTTGTAATTGGTCAGTATATTGAGTGCTCGTTTTTAAGTGCAATTAAGCATGTCAAGCATTAATTAGCTACCATTTAGTACCAAGAAAATCCCATCCCTTTAATCTCAATTGTCATTAATAAGAGAGTTCATGCAAAAGGCCTATGCTATAACAGGCAGATAATTTTGTTAAAAAACAGTTTTCTCCTTTAAAAAAAATCAATGAGACTTGTTATTGTAGGCCTAGACTGGGATTATGCTTGTTTTAAAGTAAGTAGGACAGCTGAGGGTTGGCATGTGTGGCAATTGAGGAGACTTCTGCTGATATCAAACTAACAATGTTGACAAAATTTTAATTGAAATTAGATTCTTCTGCGTAAGTTTGGTCCAAGCTTATATAGGCCTAGTCATAATATTAGAGCATGCTATAGAAAAAAAAAGAAGCTGATGCAAATTTAGGTATGGTTCCATTGTTATTTGGTCTCCAGTGGCGGATCCAGACAAGGTCATCTAGGGGGGGCCGGGCGTGTTTCGGGCATTCGCAGGCTCGCGCCACAGCGTATTTCCTTCAAATTACAATTATTAATCTCAGTGGTCTAGGGGGGGCCCGTGCCCCCTAGGCCCCCCCCTGTATCCGCCACTGGTCTCTAAATATAAAGAAACACATAAAGCTTTGCCAATAAATTAGTAAAAGTACTCTACTATGAATTAGTCCAACATATTTTCCTCTTTTTTCTTTGCCATTTCTGCGTCCTAATAGAAAGTTCCTTCTAAAGATCAGCCATAAACAAGTCAGGACATCACCTCTGTTGTCACATAGATCTTAGAAAATGTACCAAATGATTTGTCAGTTTTAGAAATTTTTTTAATATTTGCTTTTAAACAAAGATTTTAAAACAGACTAAAATAATGGAAGCAATGCACCTAATTTCCATAGAATGAGACAGAAAACAGAAATAAAATGTAGAAAAAAACCTCAGATGAATTTTTTTTCATATTTTAAAAAATGCTATTATTTCAGTGAGGAGTTGGATTTTGTCTCGGGCTGAGCGTTCCAATACGTGATCCATCTCCCCCCAAACATTTTCTGGATCTCTCCTAGATCTGAATTACCTGAGTTCAAGAAATACATACTAGTTATGTGGTTATATATCATGGGTGGGGGCATCTCCATCCATCATTTGTATAATGTCAACATTTATATAAGCGTAATGCTGCGGACCGGACTGTTATGAACTGGTACAGTCCAGTACTACTATCTCTTCAGTATTAGACTGCAGACAACTCAGACAACTTTTATTTATGCTTAGTAACTGTTTGACAATACATAAATAACTTTTCAACTTTACAAAAAAATATTAATGAGAGCAATGGAACTCCTGGAAGGCGAAGTACTGCATTCAGTTTCAAAACCATTCCGGAGGTTGTTTGTTCCAATATGGACCGGAACAGCGAATTTTTATTAAAGCGCAAAAAAAGAAAAAACAGCAGTTCTTAATTTTTCACACCATTATTTTCCCATCTTTTCTGATGATTTTTGGCATAAATTGGGCCGCATATTTGGGCATAAATAGGAAACCGGTATATGTACCTGTGTACCGTACCACCTCTGCAGTTCCTCACCCCTTTGCCAACGCCATTGTATCGGCCCTCCTGAGGCATATCAAGACTGAGCTATGGTTTGGATATAGGCCTATTGACGGGTCATGTGGTTCAATGCCCCCATTTAACATGCCCATGATGCCAGTGACGCAAAAGGCCTGTCAAATCTGTCTGCGGCACATCTGTATTTCCTTGAATGAGACTCCACTTTGATACCAGACTTCAGAACTCTGGCCAGGATTTAAAACCTTTGCAGGAGCAGGCATTAAATAATTTTATTTAAACCAACCTGACCTTTACTACAACCGAATCATTAAAAAAATAAAAACTTTTCTCTGAAACTGGAACTTCCTTAGCAATAAACTGATAGACGCAGATCGAGTCATGTACACATAAATCAAACTTGTGCAATAATTATTGATTTACAATTGAGGACAGAACTCAGAAAACAAAAGGCATATGAGTAGACAAATTGCGACAACTACAGTCAAACCAGATTGGTGCCTTAACCCGCTAGGCTGCCACGGAATACCACTGAATGATCAATATACCCTACACAGAACAGACCTTAACCTCCAGAAATTTTTTTTTTGCAAAATCACGTTATATTGAAAAGTCCATCATGCATGTAACGCGAAAACCACTGATTTAATAAAAAGACAAAGCATATTAAACTGTATCAAACATGTATAATTACAAAATATAATAGTGTATTGTATTTACACGACAATCATGAAATAAAGTATTTAAACAGAGCAAATATTATCACAGAGACACATAGTTCATCTCATTCTGTGGTTGTTTGGTACATATATATATATCTTCATTGGTTATTTGCTAAGGGCTATTCCATTTAAAAACCTGGGGGGGGGGTGGTCAGGTTACATTTTTGACCCCCCCCATGCATCTAAAGTGAATTAAGTTCGACCCCTCCATGCGTCAACTTCGATATTTTTGGAGACCCTACATGCATTAAATGCGAATTTTTTACCCACCCTACATGCATCAAATCCGAATTTTTTTTGGCCCCCCCCCCACGACAAACATTTTTTGACACCCTCCCCCAAAAAAAAAATCTCAGCCCTACATACATCTGAATTTTTTTAATTTTTAGACCGAAAAAAAAAAAAAACTCAAATTTTTGAAAGAATCTCCATCAATGTGTTGAATATGTCTTCGGCAGCGCTATACATCAACTTCAGATCCTAGCCTATCTCGGATGGATGGATGGATGATTGGTTCATGTCCTGTACTTTTGCACTTGGTAGGCTAATATTAGCAGGGGAAGGACAGGGCAATGAGGATTTGCATATTAAAGTTGGGTCTTTGCCTATCTCGGACAATGGTCTTTGGAAAACTTGCTTCATATTTAACTAAGAGTTCTTTGTCTAGGCCTGACAGCTAGATATTCTCTTAACTCGGACAGAATAGTGCAGTCTATTTTACTCTGACGTAAGCAAGGTTTACTGTTCTCTATGATATGACGGAGGTGAAGCGAGACTTTCGAAAATTCTTGAATTTATTCCCTATTTTCCAAAAGGCTCTCTGTGATGGAGGCGGAGGCATTTCTCCATGATATGATGAAGGAGGGAGTCAAATCCTCTAAAATTCATATTTATTTTTAGAAGGGACTCCATTTTTCTTGTGGCAATCTACTCTGCAGCTTTTGTTGACCAACATACTAATAACCACCTCAAAAAAACAAGGATGGATTGATAATATATATCACTGATCAGTCCATTAGCAATGAAAATGTCTTTTAGGTAAGACTAAAGAATAATTTGATCTGGTGTGAAAGTTTTAAATTGCACTTCAGGACAAGTTGGATAACAATTCAGATATGACAGTCCAGTATGATTTTGGCACTTCAATAACCATCACACTCTTTTGCTTTGGTTAGTTGATCTAAATTGGATTGGATAATTGGGTGACACTGGGTGGACTAGAACAGAGGGCCATTATTTAAAATTCTGAATTTCCTTCAATTATGATTGCCTGCACAATCTTTTGAGTGACTGTTACTGGTCAGCAGCATTTACCAACAAACACTAGTAATTTTAATAAAACAACAAAAATATTGGCAGTTACAATATTCACAAAATTAGATCATTTTGAGAGTTTGTGGTGCATATTCTCAATGATGAAGTGAATTTACGACATAGACAAGATTGTATTCTATATTTCAGGGAATTTTGAGGAATTTGTAACCGACCAAACCATTTTTTATGTCCTATATATATATATATTAGGCCAGTCTTGAAAATATTCCTTTTGATAACCTAATGACTGAAAAACATACTGATGAAAAAAATGCTGCCACTGATTTTTTTCTCATGTTACTCAAATCTTTCGACAAAAAATTGTCACAATAAATATGGAAATTTAAGTAAATCTAATTAACTGTGATAATTTTGACATGATATTGCTTTGATCTCATTGCAGGTATGAGACTGGGTGACCAGAAAAAATATTCTGCAAAATGGAAGTTAATTATTTGTCAAATTTCCAGTGAAAGAGATTGAAATTAATTGATAAATATTACTGTTTCACAATAAAGCACTAAGTTTTTTTCATGGTAATTTTTGAAGTCATGAAACTGCCTCTATAGTCCAGTCACCAAGCGCTCAAGTCAAGTCATGATGCCTGAACCCAGTGACTCCGGCCTCCACACTGCCCTACACTAGGCTACGAAGCACTTATCCAGCTTTAAAGTATCTTTGTGAATAAATAAAACAAAAATTTCTTCTAAGTTTTGTCAAGGCTATGTTAGTTTTTTATGAGGTTCGCCTGATAAACAGGCGGAATATCACCTAGAAGAAGAAGAAGAAGGCTAGGTGGAGCTAAAAGCACGTTTGGCCCTCAGGCCCTCTGGTGTGCAATTAGTGTCTGTAGGTAAATCTGACATGGCCAACGCAATATTTAGATCGGCGACCTGTCAAATTTCGTCTGAAACGATGGTTTATTTAATTTCCCGTAGCATGTATGTAGCAATTCTTTACTTATTAGATGTAGGAGGGGTCAGAGCCCCCCCCTACATGCATCTAATGTGAATTTTTCGCGTACCCCCCATACATCTAAATCGATTTCTTTGCCACCCCACCATACATCTGAAGTGAATTTTCGCCGATCCCCCCATGCATCTTACGAAAAAAAAATCAACCCGACCACCCCCCCCCAGAGTTTTAAATGGAATAGCCCTAATAATAATAATAACAAATTCACAATGTTGGTTCTGATACTGAAGTATCAAAAAATATTGTATCGTTGAAGCTAAATTAGCTTTAATTTGTGCAAAAGTGAGAATTTTATTTTTGAGCTGTCAAAACTTATTAAAGCAAGCAAAAAATTAATTTGGAATTTGATTCAAGTTTTTTCCTCATTTCATTGCCCTGGTGAATTAAAAAAACATCATAATTGTATTACCCAAGAGTCATGAGGTTGGCTCACGATTTTTATCTCCCAAAAATTCACGGAGATATCCAAGATACATGTGATTTATCACCACCAACGATGTGAATTTTGTCTCCATTTAGAAAGGCAATTCAAATTTGCACATTTATACTTTCATTTTTCAAAATTATGTGATTTCATCCAGTTTTCCGCCAACTTCAACAGCTGTTCGTTTTGGCACTGGTCACTCCATAATCAAACATATAATTAAGAAGGTTTAAGTAACCACATATATCAGGTCATTAAAGAGTTTGTCTATCTATCAAACAATTCATACTAAATACTCATTTAATTTATTTATCTGATGAAAATTGCAAATTGATCTACAAACATTCATAAATTTTGTAATATAGATTCACTGCCACACATTTTTAAACTATGCAGAACTGTGTCAAGAACAAACTTAGTGTAATTATAAATGCATAAAACTTTCATCAAACATTTTTTTTAAATCATATAATTTATATAGTCAAAGTGACTTGTCTGTCCTGAAGTGAAGATTCTCATTGGAAAAAGCAGGGGGATTTCATCAAGAAGTTTCTCCAACTTTCTTGGCACCAGAATTTCGCTGAATGTAGGTTGAGCCTGAAAAGATGATAATATATTGTTACATAAGGCCACACATAATTGATCTTTAGCTTCTCAGATTCGTCTCAAGGCACTTTTTCTAGGGTCGGTCGGTAGGACAAAAAAAAAAGGTGAAAAAAAAAATTTTATAATGTCAAAAAAAATTTTTTTTTTCCATCGGCAGGAAATCTACTGTGTCGGCGGGTCCGCGAAGCTAAGAATCAATTATGTGTGGCCTAATGTATACTATTCAGTCAAAAGCATTGATTAAAGCAAAAGTGGCTGCGACCGAGGATGTCACATTTCCAAGCCAATTTCACCCAAGATATACTTGATCATTGCCACCCCCCCCCCCCTTAAAAAAATATTTGTAGCTGACATTCAGACATTGTCTTCAAATTCTTGTCAGATATACAGCCTACAACCAACATCGTACATACGCAATCCGATTGTGTATGTACGATGTTGGTTGTAGGCTGTATATCTGACAAGAATTTGAAGACAATGTCTGAATGTCAGCTAAAAATATTTTTTTAGGGGGGGGGGGTGGCAATGACCAGCCTGGAAGCATGCATTGTTCTCCACTTGCTTTGAAAGCTCGGTTGTAGATAAAGATTGTCAAAATAGTTAATTGCACTGAGCAGATCAGTACATGATCGATGAACATATATATATTAAGTAAAGATGGAATCGCAAAACTTTGCTTGTTCATCCCTATTGTTAGACAAAAACAATAAATGCATAATACATGATGAAAAGTATACATTCGTCAATAATCATTATTACGTAAATTATGGAACATATCAACAGATTGATTAATACATAATTTGAAATTATGTAGCTGTCTGTAAGGTGTCTAAATTTACAAGTTCATTGAAGTTAAATTCATTGCACATCATATTTCATAGACTCAATAGTCCAGAAAGCTTGACAAAGCCTCATACTCATTTACACTGTTTCCACCAGCTGTTCTTATAAAGCTCAATGGAGGTTTCAGAAGGAGGACATTCAAACAGCAAGAAATTCCCCGGCACCAGATTGTCGCCACATGCAGGTTGATTGGTCGAACCTGAAAGATAACAAGATGAACATTGTTACTTAAACAATTAAGTTAAAATGTACAATTATAAAACTACAACCCAGCTGACGAAGTATTTGAGGGTCACATGATCAACACGGGGGAAAACTGGTGAACATGACCTAACTGAGGGCCATCACCAACGTGTTCCGTGTTGGATGTCTCGAACCGGACTCGGCCTTCAGGCCGGCTTGAAGCCATGTTTTGATGGCCTCAGTCTTGGATGCTTTATCCTCAGCCTTGGACTCGGTCTAGGAGCCTTTCGCCTGAGATACATGCCGAGACCAAAAAGATGACGATTTTGGTAGAACAGCAGACAAAGATTTTTCTGGCAATTTTTAAAATCTCATTTTCTGTCGGTTAACCTTATCTAAGTGATGCATTGATAGGCTTTCATCCTATACATTATTTTTTTTATCAATACCTGACAAAATTCCAAAATCGCATCACCTTGTTAAGAAATACCCCTACCAGAAATTATTTCAAGACTCCCCAAAAAGAATTTATTTATTTCACAAAAACTGAGCAAGAAATTATATATTTTACAAAAGCTCCAACCCCCGCCCCCCGGATAAATGGTCATACTCTGCATGAGCCTTGGCTAATTGAGGGTGTCAGGAAAGAATTTATTTCACTTTATTTTCAGCGAATAAATACAGGTAATACAGTGCAGTAGTTTAAAAAATTAAGTCAAATTTTAGGGGCGGGGCAGCTGTCCCCCTAGAATTTCAATGAATTTTTTTTAATCACACATAAAAATTTCAAATTTTCTGCGGTTTTCCGGACTTCGCATGCCTCCGGACCAGTCTCTACCCCCCCCCCCCTAGGATTCGGCCCAGGCTACGGCCCTGCAATAAACAATTTAGTTTTAAGAAACTCCAAGCATGTCCTTTGCATGTATGAATGGTTGCAAAAAATGCTTGTGAACAACAAAATAAATAGTTATGAAATGCCCATTGAACTTGTGTACTATAGTGCATGTTTTTGATAACATTATTTTTCTGTTCGGTAAATGAACTTGAGTGGGGGGGGGGGTACATAAACAGGGGGGGGGCGTTGAGACAGCTGCTGTCAACTTACCTGAAAGTTACTTCACTGTTTGATATGAAGCTTGCAGTGACAGCAGTGTAGGCCACATTCAGTACATGTGGTCTGTCATCTGTCCACTGTTCAGCATGTTCAGCGATCACATCATCTCACTGGTGCCCAGTCTGGTGCCCAGTCTCATCCACTGTCCCAGGGCAGGCTATCATCTTGGTGCACAATATATTCATACACATTTTGCAATCCAACAACGCTGAGCTATAGCTAGTGGAGCCCTGTAAAGTCAGCTAGAAGTCCCAACTCAGCACAGTGCAGTGAGCATTGCTGTCAGCAAGGATTCTAACAGGGATAAATGACCTCCATTGACCCAATGCGTTGATGTTGGTGACCTGCTGGGGAGGGGGCGTGGCCAACGAAGGGGGCCAAGCTGACTTCCGGTTGCATTTGTTTACACTGCAGCAGCAGGCAGCAGGCAGCAGGCATGGTGAAGAAGTGCTGCATAGTGGGCTGCTCTGCTACCAAAGCGAAAAATCGTGGACTGTCCTTTCATAGTGTGAAGAGGGAGAACAAGCAATGGCAGGCACAGTTGGTGCAGAAAGTCAGCAGATCCGATGGCTTTGTGGTTGAGAAAGCCCACATCTGTTCCAGGCATTTTGAGCCTGCTTGTCTTCTACCAGGTAGGCCAATCACTTGATTCAGAATATATCACTCATCATTTCACATTGTCTGTTGTCAGTATTGTCAGGGTATCTAGCTGTTGACTAAGTGTTAGGATATTACAAGTTTTAATAAAAATAATATTATCAGTGAAAAAAAGTGTGATCTGGCCATTAAACACAGATCATGAAAGCTAAAATTCAGAGCTGATCAACAGAACACTCAATGTATGCCTGTTTTGTCCAAGACAGTGTCATGGTTTATAAAATCACATTTATCTACTTAATTAATTTTAAGTTGAGTCTTAATTGCCCAGTCGTCGAAATAGCCCATGACATTTGGGGGGTCTGTCACTGGCAAGGGTCGAAGCTGTCGGGCCCAGAGGTCCGCGGGCCGCCGGAGGCCCCCAGAAGCTGAGAGGTTTCAGAAAGGACTACAATCATGTACTCTGAAAAATTCTGAATGATTTAAGCATGTATTTAATATCCCAGAAAATTACTTTTGAAAACCCCATTTCTGGATTGAATCCTGCACATTTAGTATTTGAGGGTTTTTTTTCAGGATCCCCCCCCCACCCCCGGGTTCCTCTAAAAATGTATTTAAGGGGGGTCCTTATAGCATTTGGGGGTGTCAAAACCCCCGGCCTTGACCCCCCCTTATTTTGAACACTGGTCTTAGGCCTAACAAGGCACAAAAGTGTTGAAAGTTTAGTTCAAGAATATTTTATTTTATTTTCAGGTCGTAAGGAGTTTGAACGAAAATTGAAGGAGGGCAGTCTGCCCACACTACTCCTTGGCAAAAAGATATATGGCACCCCCGTTAGGCCAAGGAATGCTCCACGTGAGAGAGGGTACCCTCAGTCTGAGCCACCTTCACCCCAGACTCAAGATGATGTAATTATTATTTATTTTCTGATGGGACTATTTTGAAAAAAGGCTCTTGGGGATTTTATTTCGCCAATGTATTGACGAAATTGTTTTCCATCGTTATCTTAAAATCCTCACTTAATGATATAGGCCAATTTTATTTTATAAACATTTGACGCATATATATGTGTGATTTGAAGTAATGTTGACTTTGTGGCCTCTGTGAACAGTGGCGGATCCAGACACGGTCATCTAGGGGGGGCCGGGCGTGTTTCGGGCATTCGCGGGCTCGCGTCGCGCGTATTTTCTGTGAAATACTATTATAAATCTCAGTGGTCTAGGGGGGGCCCGTGCCCCCTAGGCCCCCCCTGTATCCGCCACTGGTGAAGGTTCATGGCTCCGTATGAAATACCATCTGCATTGTGTAATTACACAAATTCAAATTGATATATACTTTATACTGTATGTGTTGTCGTATATTATATGTAGTTTGATCCTACTCTTTTCAGCTACCGGTTGAGTCTTATCCGGAAGTCACCAATGTGCCAACTGATGCCGAAGTGACAGAGCTGATGTTGGAGCACAGCCGGATTGCCCTTCCTCGAGGATGGATAGGTCTTGAAATGGAGCAATATCGAGACGTGATGAATATAGAAAATCTGAAGGCAAGTTGCACTAAGTTTTCAAGAAAAGAAAATGTATAAATGCACATGTTAATATAGGGTGGTTATTTTTTTTTACATCCAGTAATTTAAATCATGATAAATGAAATACATCATGATTTTAATGTAATAAAATTGTGATTTAAATCATGATTTCAATGGTCTTGATTTAAATCAAACAACCCTGCATTGAACTTGTAATTTAAAATTTTTAAATTTTATGGCTAATACCACTACAGCCGTATTTAAATTTATCTAGCAATTGCTGATGATTGGATTTTCACCAGATGACAACTTTTACTGGGTCCAGTGTGTTTGTTTTAGAGCAGCATATCTCCCAGCCCTCCCGAGGAATGTGTGCTCCCCAGGTACCCCCCCCCCCAGAGACCCCCTAGTTACGTCACTGATGTTACTTTACATACGTGGAAGTGAATCAAAATAGATCTTCAGGGCATAAATTTAAGATCCATCATAGGCCTAATGCACAATAAGGTCTCCATTTCATTCATCTTTAGATTATTTGGAATCACTTATGTTAAGTCAGTAACATGCATAAACTTGGTTTTCAGGTTCAGAGATGTATTCGGATACAAAAGATGGCTCTGGAGAGTGTGGTGATATACATGGGAGGAGGACACTTTGCAGAAATCGGGGATGATGAGTTTCTTGCTCGGCCCTTTTTGGAGCTGGTAAGGGAACTTGAAGGCTTAATTGTATGCAGAGGGATCGATGACTCTACACTTCAGGAGCTGACGGGCAAGAATTTCTACAGGGAGCAGGGATTGTCACTGGGGCAAACATTGGAAAGCAACCTGCGATCACATGATTGTATGAGAGCCAGTACCACCAGTACATGTCCTGCCTGCCGCAGCTTGTGCACCTATCTAAAAAAACGCCAAAAAAAGAAGACAAAATCATCGTTCCTATCAGTCAAGGCACCATTGAAGTTTTCCAGCAACCAAAAGCTGAGAGGGGCCCTTGTGATGCAACGCAAGAGGGAAAGGCAACTGCTCCGAAAAATCAAAAAGATTCAGAGAGACCTGAAGACTGAATCGGTGACTGTGACTGAGGATGTGGCAGATTCGCTCAATAAGATCATGAGTCAGGAGAGTGGGCGCTTGCAGGACCCTCTCTGCAAACTCTTCTGGAGTGAGCAGGCTAAGGCCCTGAAGCATACCCGCACAAGATGGCACCCGATGATTATCAAGCTGGCCATCATGCTTCACGGTCAAAGCCCAGCAGCCTATCGGAGCCTGAGGGAAACAGGAATAATAGCCCTCCCGGGTGAGAGCACCCTCCGGGACTATTCCAATTGTGTTGACCCGAAGGAAGGTTTCAATCCTGAGGTGAGACTTAACACTTTAAGTTTGACATATCTTTTGATTGATGTACACATACATGTATTATTGTAATTTTATGCAAGGGCTACAGTATGATTGGATAACAATGGCATGAATGTCCTCAAGCCGTAAATACTTTATTTCCTCCAGGTGCTTGCTGAGCTGAAGGAGCAGGCGGACAAGATCCCTCCAGAAGAGCGATGGGTTGTGGTAATGCACGATGAAATGTCGATCAAGTCCGATTTGGTAAGTGAAATCCGAAAATGTCAAGATCCTGTCTAAAATATTATTTGCATTAGGCCTAATAGCACAAAATTATATGTCTGCTTGTATACTAGTCAAATAAATTATAGTACTGTTGTAATTTTTCACCAGATAATTGTTTTAAATAAATATATGTGGGTGATTAAGATTTTGAACTGTGTATTGTAGGCCTATTCTTGATTTAATATGGCACAGTGCAAATTAAGTTTTGCAAGCAATAAATCAGTTAAATTGAAATATTTCTGTTCACAGCGTTGATGGCCCTTTAATTTTCTGTATGTATACATGTTAACAGTAGATTTTTTTTCTCAGGTCTACAGCTCTCGATCAGGGAATATTGTTGGACTGATGTATGAAGGCCAAACTGCTGCCACCCACGTCTTGGTCTTTATGGCGACTGGAGTGACCTGTGACATCAAGTTTAGCCTGGGGTACTTCGGTACTACCAGTGCAACAGCTGCCCAGCTATACCCATTGTTTTGGGAAGCCGTCTTCCACCTTGAAGAAACCTGCGGACTAAAGGTAATTATCATGATCAACCTTTCGCGTAACTTTTCCTTTTGCAATATATGTGTAATAATAATTGTGTATTGTAATTGTTGTTTGTAATATTCCAGTAATATGTAATTAGACCTATATAGGGTATGCTAAATTAGACCTCCGAAAACACAGGTAGTATGTCGAATGGACAATCCAGTTATTGCGGAAAAAATATATATTAAAAACAATGTATGTATATATATAAATATATATATAAGCAATAAAATTTAATATGGAATACAGATATTGTCTTTTTTTAAATCAGGTAATTGCAGGAGTTGCTGACAAGGCTGCAGCCAATCAACGATTCATTGATATGCATGGAGGCAGTCAAACAGCCAACATCTTTGCGGGAGAAGAAAGAGATATATTCTTCCTTTCCGATGCACCCCACTTATTGAAAACAATCAGGAACAACCTGGCTAGCTCCGGTTCAGGACTGAACACCCGGTTGTTGTGGGTATGTTTACAAAAAAAGGAATCCTTTCATAATCATCTAAAATGACGGCGAAAACATTCATAATGAAAAAGAAGTACCTCAAGACATCAAATCTTTGGCAAACTTTTAATACAGGTGCAAAGAAAGTGAGTGTCCATGGATAGAGTGAGAGTAGTTTGTTTGATTTCCAAAAATCAATGCATGTACTGCAGGGCGAAGCACGCAGATATCTGTGTTTATATAATTATATAATATATGGGCCTACGTATGTATAATATCTTATCTTTTTGTAGAACAATGGACAGCATCTCCTCTGGTCCCATGTGATGGATGTGTACAAGCAAGACTCCACAAATGAGCTGAGACGTACAAAACTTACAAAGGATCACGTGTACCTGAATTCGTACTCAAAGATGAAGGTGAAATTGGCAGCACAGGTATAGACTTAACAAAATTTAATGTCATGTTCTAATGCTGAATTTTTCCGACTTGAATGTTGTTGTTTTTTTTCAATTTACACTTCTGTATTAATTTCTTTCTCTGAAATAATAAAGCTCAAGTTTTGTATAATTGTATTATACGTTATTATACTATAATTTGCCAATGTCTCATAACTAACTAATAACTAAAAATTCACAAATTTCTGTCAGGCGATGAGTGCAAGTGTGGCGAAAATTCTCAGAACCTATGGCGACAAAGATGCTGAAGGAACTGCAGATTTTATTGAAATGGTCGACAAACTCTTTGATTGCCTAAATACCAGGTAATTTGCAGAAAAATATGTACATTTATAGAAGCTTATTAATTCTATAAAAGTATTTCTCCAATATATTAAGTGTTGTAAATACTGGTAAAATGTCATCGATAAACTCATAGGCCTATATTTTCAAAATAGGTTAATATTTGATTAAGTCCTAAATAGTCCATATAATTATAATGGACTTTGCAAATTCATTCCAGATCTGAAAAGGAAGCTTACAAGACGCGCAAAGAGTTTTTGCTGCCTTACACAAGCCTTGACGACCCACGATTCACGGTAGGTTGATAACATAATAAGTGTGGTTTTAGGTATTATTAATATAAAATTATAAGGCATGAATACATGCATACGTACAGCACGTAGTTATGGACCAGGTTAAAATCAGTTTTGTGGACCTGGGGATCAGATATTGATCAAAGCGAAGGGCTGAACATCACTCTGTTTGTGTTTTTACTGACCAACAAGTTTCAATGTATTTTGTCATATTTTTAGTACAGAACCTCTCCAGGACAAATTCTTCATTGTTAGAATCTTGAATTCCATCTATGTTTTGTCATCTCATTTCAGTTCCTGGAAGAGGAGGTTGTGGGGTACTTGCAGAGATGGAAGGAGAGTGTGGATAACCGAAATGACAGGGAATATACTGCCTCGAACAGAGAGAAGATGTTCCTAACAAAGCAAACCTACAAAGGCATCCTGACGACAGGTAGAATCTACTTGGTAGATCTATATCATAAAATACAGCATGATATGAGTGCAATATGAAAATTTTAGGCCAATCAGCATCGCTCTGGCATAGTCACAGGTCATGTAATAATATATAGTACTGCATGGGCAAGGTCAGCTGCATTACAATGTTCAGATGCGTCATAAATATATGGGGAGATTCAGAAAAACAACAATTGAGTAAGCATCCTGGATGATATTTGGTATTAATTTGTCACACTGACAACTGATTTTCTGCAAATTCTACTGTAGCATGAATATTTAACAGTTTTTATTTCACTCTAATTTGTAAGAGAACTTAAAATGTAATCATTTACAGATCAGTTCAATAACACACATATTTCATTTCATTACATGATTTGCAGGATTCTCTTTGAGTGACTCCGAATTTTTATTTCAGTGAAATCAGTTGTTGCACTTGTCAAGTATCTGCTAAGCCAGGGAGTCAAGCAAGTCAACACCAGACGGCTGTCACAAGACCCCTTAGAAGCTCACTTTGGTAAGCACCGAGCTTTGGGACGGCGATGTGACAACCCATCTCTATATCAGTTTGGGTATGTACTACTTAGGCCTAATTATGTTAAGGTTAGAAGTGAACATACTCCAGAGTTTCTAATAGTATCCCATATATACACAGTTATTTACTCTATACAGATGGATTTTATAATTAATTGTGTTAAGCATTAAAGTAATGTTTACATTCTCCAGTTCTGCCATTAGGGCATCCATGCACTTTACAGATAATATAAAATACTGTCATAAACAGTTTAGCCCAAAATTTCTTAAAAAGGGCTGTTTATCGGTTCACATTACAGGGTTATACGAAGTTAACACAGGGCAGAGGCTATTTTCACAAAATGAGATTTTCACAAGTAAATAAAACAAAACTTGGGTTCTGGAAAATGAAACAAACTTTTAATTATTAACAGGTATCAAGAGAACAAGCTGCGGATTCAGCGAAGTGTTGCAGCTGCTATAAGACCACGAGGAGCAAATGTAACCCTTAAGAGGCAGCCTGTCGCTGTAAGCGACTCTCCCCTGAAGAAGAGGAAGAAGTAGATGACTCCGTTCTACAAAATCTCAAAAACCTTGTTTCGATCAATTTTATAAATTTTTACACATTGTTCCAATAACTTGTATGATGTACCTAATTAATGATGCTGTATGTTCGACAGAACTTCTCTATGTACTGCTGCACTTAAGTCTTTTTAGATGCAGCAATTTCTTTGCATTTTAGAGATTTTCTCAAACCCTTTTGGCCTCTTTTAACTTCAAGGGTTACCTTTGCCTTGTGGTGAATACGTATTGTGAAATATAACGAACAAATATCTGTGAACAATTGTTTCAGCATAGTATTGCCTGGTTCTTTGAATTGAGCTTGAAATGAGTTAAACAGTTCACTCTGGCATCTGTCATTAAAGGCCATTTTTGCAATATTTTCGAATTTGTTATTGAACATGTCAGTGAAGGTGTTTTCCAGCTGAACTAATACATCACAAAATGAGGCCTTCAAAAAACAAAGGCCTCCTCGATCAAGTGTAGCTGTCAGAGTTGATGGGCCACATTCTGCCTCACCTACTTCAGATTTCAGTTCCAACAAAAGTACCAATAATTCTGACTTATTGGCGTATCTCTGAGACAATTTATTTACTACCGCTCCACCGACATAAGACAAAATATCTTTTTCTCTAGCTGTAACATCAGTGGACAATGAGGGAGTAGAAGGCCCCTCCTTCTCTTGAAAGCTGATGATTCGTTTGAAAAGCTGCATAGCTATAAAGCGCAGCACGGGCACATTCAGGTTGCAGCTGATGGGAAATTCCAGGGTCTGTACTTTCTCATGGAATTGAATCCAAGACTTCTCGACCTTTTTGTCAACCCAGCTCTCCAAAACGTCAAACTGACGGGAAAACCCTTGAAGAAATAAGTAGTGGCTGTTTGTGATTTTTGCAGAAAATGAATTGCACATTTTATTTGAAAACCCCAAAATATGAAAGTAATGGGAAAAAACAGCAAAATTTGATCTGCGTTTCGCAATGGTAAGCGACTGTGAGCAGATTTTGAACTATCTGGAATACTGGTGTTTAAAAACTACAAAGAGGAGAAATAGATTATCAATGGCATTTATTTTTAATTTCATCATCAATCATTAGTGGGTACTCAGTCACATCATCAATAGCCTCAAATTGCAAAAAATGTATCATAACCAAAAAAAAAGAACAAACAGTAAAGTATAACATCAACCAGAAGCACCAAAATTGAACTGGCCTGACAAAAACAACAATATTACAGCAAATCTAAACTGTTAAGAAAAAACACGACATAATTTGGAAATACTTCAATTGTCATATATATATTTTAATATACCTTCATTCTCCGATAGAGTTGTTTGATCAGATGAATTTATTATTTTACGCTCTGCCAATTCCTGTATTACAGTAAGCAACTGTCGGGCAGAAAATTATAAAAATTATAGAATAAGACAAAAGACCTGGGACTCAAAATTAATTTGTTTTTACACAAAATTTACTTCTTAGAAAGAAACCTACTGTAGCCCTGATGGGTGTTCCCTTTTGAGACTCCTCGGTTGTCATTGCTGACTGCTCTAAGCCATGTTCAGAACTGTCCTGATAGCAGAAAATAAGTTTGTATCATCCAGAGTCCTAGCATAATTTTTGCTGATATACTATTGTGAATATAATATCATATCAGAGCTGCTAATTGTTAACAAATCTTCAACCTACATTAACAAAAACCATTTCCAATTCATCGTTCCACAGGCCTGGTGTGTAGATTGCTGCATCCTGATCCATGTTCAGCAGCTCAACGGTTCAGGCAGAAGTTTCAGGACCAAATTCTTCAGGACATTCAACATAAATGTGAAATAAGTTCCCAATGTTGAAAAATAACAATAATTAATGTGAAGGTTAAAATGCCATTAAAATAGACTATACCAAATAATAGTTCTATAAAGATCTATTTGCCTGCAGATAAAAGAGATTTACAAACAACCTGCTGGACCACACTATTTTTTTATGGTAAAAAAAAAAAAAAAAGTGACACTTAAAAAGTCAAAATTAAGATTAATAATTCATCAACCTGGACAATAGGGTTCTCCCAACAGAAGAGGAGGAAAGTGCAACGAAGTGAAGTGAATTAAGTGAAGTGAAGTGGTAAAACCTATTACCTGGCAACACTTCATTTGAATTATTGTTCCTCAAGGATATATACTTAAAAGTTTCAAAACCTAGCTGTCCAGGGGCTGTAGCAATTATATAACAGTCTGGAGTTTAGTCAGTTAGATGATGAAAGGAAATTTATATTCTTAATGAGTGAGGAGTCAATGAAACTGCCAAAGCTGGCCAATTGATCCTGAAAACCAGAAACGATTTTATGTACTGATTTTAATTTATTTCTGACGGAGGCTTTTATGATTACAAATGTTTTATACGGATTTTTAACTTATTTAATGAAGGTGGATTGTATGTCTCGGTGCTTGAATGTAATATTTTTAAAAATAATTCTCTCAAGATTCAAGATTCAAATGTTTATTTATTGTCACGTATAGAACATTAGCTCCGAGGAGCTATTTTATGACATATCTCAAACAAAAATATATGAAAGAGAAAAACAAATAAAAACAGACAAATCAGGTAAATTAGGCAGGTAAAAACAGTTTTGAGTAATAAAAACAAGTATAAATAAAAATAAAATAAGTTCAAATGATATAAAAACAGGACAACTAATATTTACAGCAGATTAGTAATTTAGAATTTGTAAATGAAAAGAAACCCAGGCACGTGAGCCTATTTACATAAGTTACATTTGCATCTATTGCCATTGTAGGCTTTTAGTTTGGACTTAAGTGCGTCAATGGTGGTACAGTTTTTAAAGTCCACTGGGAGGCTATTCCATAATTTTGGCCCTTGGGATCGAAGCGAGTGATCTCCAAATCTTGTGGTCCTTGCCCTTGGGATTGCGAAGTTTGGTCCAGTCCTGGAGACTTTCTCCGTTGGTGAAAATATTTCTGACATGTATTTCGGCCCAAGTCCTTTTAAGCACTTGAAGAGTTCACATATGATAGCCTTTTCTCGGCTTATTTCTACAGTACACATATTTGCCTTGACTAGCAAGGTCTCGTAACTTGAACTATAGTCTTCGTAAACAAATCCAAGACCTCGAAGGAGGATTTTTTCCATTTTGTCTCTATGCGACTTTTTACAAAAATGTAGAAGAGGTGAACAATAAATAAAATGCGCAACTATGAAATTTCTAAGTATAGCTAATTTACAATCTTCTGATAGGTAAGAGGTTAATCTCTTGAGTATTGCCAGTTTACTGTTAGCCTGTTTACATTTTGAGATAACATGACCATTAAGTGTTAACTCTTTATCAATCATAACACCAAGAAGTTTAGCTTCATTTTGACTATTTAAAGTGAGATTGTCAATTGTAACCGAGTGAGTTAATTTATTCTCTGATACAGTGGGACAGAGAAGCATAAATTGAAATTTTTGACTATTGGCTTTCATTAAGTATCTTTAAACCAATCTCTAAGAAGTACAAATGTAGTTTCTACTTTTGACAGTATTTCATTTTTGGAATTTGCTATTACAGAGGAGCTGTTGTCATCAGCGTAGTTACTAGGAATTACATTTTCTTTTATCAGAGCCAGTAACAGATCATTGATATACAAGTTAAAACAGTGCGGTCCAATCACACTCCCTTGCGGGACACCTTTCGTAAGTGGTCGCCATTCACTAACAATTTGACCTAATTTAACTCTTTATGACCGTTCACTGAGGTAATCTTGAATTAATTTAACAGCAGATTGACTGAAGTTATACAATTCTAGTTTTTCTAGAAGAAGGCCGTGGGGTAGGCAGTCAAATGCCTTCGATAAGTCAGACATGATAATACCCACATATTTTTTATTATCTAGAGCCTGTCTCCACATTTCAGTGGTATGAATTAAGACAGAATGACAGCCATAGTTTTTCCTATACGCAGATAGGTACGGACTGTAGACTTTCTCAAGATGTGGCTGCATTTAACTCATAACTCCTAGAGAGTGGCCTGAGCTATTTTTTTATGTGGTATTTATATATATATGTGCTCAGGGTGAGCCAATAAAATCTTGAATCTTGATATAGGCAGCTCCATGATTTAATAGCAATTTAACATATATCCTAATTCAGATTTATATACACAATTTGTTCCAGGTAGGCCTAATGCTAATCTCATGAATGTCAATACACAACAGAGCTGGTAATGGGCCTAGGCCTACAGCATTAATTGCCATTTACACCTCACACCCCTACACATACTACTACACAGGCAGAGCACACCCATGAATGTCAATGGCTCAATACACAATGAGCTGTCAGTGACCATTAATTGCCATTAACACTTCACACCCCTGCACTGCCTAAGGCAATTAACCTCTATTACAGTTACACATCACACTACTGAATTGCAATGGGACTATGCCAATTGCTCTGTAGACCTGGGTGCACATAATTCACCTGTAAATCTCATTTAGCACTCTGTAATGTCAGATACTGCAGTGTTTCTGGTGCGCGATAGCAGACGCCCGGAAGTGAGCTCGGCCCCCATGCGCGAAAACGTCGCAAAATGAACAGGGACCCGTCATATCAACAAAAGAACACCGGTCATTTATCCCTGTTAGAATCCATGCTGGCAGCATGGCTGACGTCAACATCACCAGCCTCGTTGTGATGTCAAAAACACAATCCACCAGGTGGCAGGAGTGCATATGAATAAGGCGTATTATTAGTAACTTTACAGTAAGTCCTTTAACAGACTTCAGATGATTATTAACTTTACAGTAAGTCCTTCAACAGACTTTGGATTATTAGTAACTTTACAGTAAGTCCTTCAACAGACTTCGGATTATTAGTAACTTTACAGTAAGTCATTCAACCGACTTCGGATTATTAGTAACTTTACAGTAAGTCCTTCAACAGACTTCGGATTATTAGTAACTTTATAGTAAGTCCTTCAACAGACTTCGGATTATTAGTAACTTTACAGTAAGTCATTCAACCGACTTCAGATGGTTATTAACTTTACAGTAAGTCATTCAACCGACTTCAGATGGTTATTAACTTTACAGTAAGTCCTTCAACAGACTTTACATGATGATTGACTTTACAGTAAGTCATTCAATAGACATCAGACAGGAGCGTATCTAGAAATAGCCTGAGGGGGGTATTACATGGGTGAATACAGGGTGCTCCACGGCTTTTCTAATCTCTTCCATGTTAACTTTGATCAGGGGGAGGGGGCATGGCCCAATGCCCCCCCCCCCCACCCTGAATACAACACTGAAGTCTTCAGATGATCATTAATTTATAGTCAGTCAACCCAATTCAGATGATTTATAACTTTCATGGTAAGTGTTTCAGCAGACTTAAAATGATGATAACCTTATAGTTTAACTGAACTTTAAGCTTTAACAGAGTTTGGGTGATGATTGTAAAAAGCTGATGGTAATTTTTTCAAAGCAGTTCAGATGACGATACCTTTACAGTAATCTTTTAACTCAGTTTGGATGATGATTTATGGCAAGTCTATCAAATGAGTTCGGACACTGACTAACTGAATGTTAAGTCTTTAAAATAAGTTCTGATGATAACTGACTTCATAGTAAGTCTTTCAAATAAGTTCAGATGATGATTAATTTCATAGCAAGTCTTTCAACCAAGTTCTGATGATGATCAAATTTATAGTAAGTCTTTCAACTGAGTTTGGATGATAACAACTTTATTGCAAGTCTTTCAACTAAGTGCAAATGATGATTAACCTTACAGTAGATTGTTACCAGTCCAGTAACTTACAAGAAGTAGTAATTACAACACCGAAAAACATAGTATATGAATGTTTCTCTTACCGGTATTTCTATAGACATTTTTCTTTGGTTTCTTAGCTTGGTTTTCTGAAGAACCAGAGGCCGAAGGTTCCTGCAAAGAGAAGAGGAGGGTTCTTTAATTTAAAGGTTCTTTGGGGTGATCTTTAAAGGTGCACAGATAATACTACAGAAAGACAAGTAGGTATAGATAGACAAGGAGATAGATTAATAGATAGACAAGTAGATAGAAAAGTAGATAGACAGGTAGATAGAAAAATATATAGACAAGTAGACAGATAGATAGATAGATAAATAGATAGATAGATAGATAGAGACTGGAAGGAGAAGAATATCAATAATTGTTTTATATCATAAGTCCAAGGCAATGTCTACATTTGTCCAAATAGTGACATTTATAAGTGCATTTTTTCATCCTCAAACAAAATGTGTTTACACAAGTCTCATTCAAAACTAGCCTTTGTAATTTCAAGACATTGCAACCCATGCGGCTCTAATGCCAGGCTACAAAAGGGTAGCAACAAGCACAGTAAGTACTGTTGCACTTGTTGTTCCATGTCAGGTCATACGATGCACTTTTGAAAAGAAAGTATTGTGAATTGATTTGATGTTTCTACTTCAATTATCCAATACATGTTGATTTGAAAAACACTCTGGAAAAATGCATATTTCATACGTTAGTCATCTAAACCTATTTTTCACAGCCATATCCATACTATTATATTATTTTTCTGAAATATCCAGACTCCAGTTTTACCATTTTCTATGGGCACAATAGGCTATTTGTATAGGCAAAAAGCTGCAAACATTTCAAGATAGGTCTACAATAAGACTTACTGGTCCTTCTTCACAACTTTTTTCAGACATGTGGGCAAAGTGCATGTCCCAACATTGATGACTCAATTCTTTTATAGTACACACAAACATGAGAAAGCAGGCAAAAAGAGAAAATGCCATGCAGCTTGCTCAATTAGCAAGACATGAGTGTGGAGTTACATCCTGAAATTCTGCACCAGGCTGGCTAATTGGGATCAGTACTATGACAAAACAAGGCTTATAGGTCAGTCAATAGAATCAAAAAGGTCAGAGACTCAAGAGTCAAGAGTGTTGTTTAATAGAAGAAAGTAGCTCTAACAAATAGCTATTTGAAATCAACAATTTCACAGAGAATCCCAAGTTCTGCAATGTTGTATCTGCCTAATTTTCTCGATTAAAAGATGGGTGTTTATTTAAATACAGTATATCCAATACTGACCTAGATGGATGGATGGTTGGGGTTTTACATCCGGTATTTATGCACTCTGATAGGCTAAGCAGGACAGGAGGACGACACGAAAATGAAGCGAAGGATAATTGAAACTACTGTCCTACATAGGCCCAAGTGGCCCGGCAAGAGCTGGCTTCGAACCCTAGACCCAGTGATTGGCAGCCTAGCACGCTACCATAGACTTACCATCCGGATCTCTCTCCCAATTATGAGAGAGAGGACACAGCAAAGACTCAAAGATGACTGAAACTTCTGTCCAACATAGGTCCTGACCTGTGGTAGCGTGCTGGGCTGCCAATCACTGGGTCCAGGGTTCGAATCCAGCTCTTGCCGGGTCACCTGGGCCTTTGTTGGACGGCTGTTTCAACCATCTCAATGTTGTGTGTCCTAATCAGCCTGTCCGAGTGCATAAATACAGGATGTAAATCCCAAGCATTCATCCATTTTGGTCAGTATTTGATACCGTATTACATGTATGGAAACCAAATCGGAAATACGGACCTGTCTCATTTAAAAGCCAGGTCAAGGATACTCTGTGACCCGCCTACAACTGCAATGGAACCCAGAAGCCAGCAACTGAGTGATAGAGCACTAACAAAAGCCAAATGAGGTCAGAGGAAAATATCAGATGTGAGCAACTATTTGTCAACATGTAAGCCAAATGGCCGTAAAAGTAGGAACTTTGGGCATTGAATTGCCTGGAAATCGCTAAATCTCACAGGAAATTTTCTAAAAAGGTTAAACTTATTGACTTGGAAGTAGCCGCTTGAGCTTGATTAGCGACTAATTGTGGGAAATTTTGTTGTATTTCTTGAAATAGTCTGGATATTAACATGTGCCTTTTCTGTATACATTCGCGAGAAAGGTCATGATTTTGCTTGGTACCAGAATTTTCTAATCATTTCTCTGATTTTTGGTGCAAATGAAAATCATGAGACCTTTCAAGCGATCTCTTATCGCTCATTATTTTCTATTTGCTTTGGACTATGAGTGTAAGACAACTGTTACACCAGTACAAGTATCACTTGTGTCATAGTGACTTGCTTGGTGACATTTACCATGACAACAGCAGTGACAACAGTTTCGGTTGCCATGGTAACGTTTTTATTCATATCCTAAATGAGTGGTAATAATTTCCTGCCACGGCACTGATGGCCTTAAGTCTCTTGTAGCTCTCTTGTAGTACTCCTGTGAAAACATGAGGAGGTGTAGCTTCACCGGGATTAGGCCAGACTTAATTAATCTTTAGCTTCTCAGATCGACCGAACAATTCGATTTTCTGCCTACAGAAAAATGATTGAGCTTACTAACAATTTTTATGAAATTGACATTATGAAATATTGAGATTTCAATTTTTTTTTCTTTGTCTAACCGACCAACCCCAAAAAAGAGCCTCGAGAAGATCCGAGAAGCTAAAAATTATATCTGTCCAGCCTTACACGTAGGTCATTTCTTTGTATGTCTCCTTCAATATCCACGTAATGCATTTTGATCTCATTTCTGTCTCTTTTCTGCCTCCGAGGCTCTGTACTCGCGGTGTTAAGGGATGTTTTGTCAAAAGTCATATCACAGCGATACAACAACGAAGAATTGAGATCATGGCCAAAGACAATTAACATGAAGCGACGAAAAAGTTAGCAGAAGCTCAGGAGTCAGAGGAGTACAGGATATGCACTCGGTTAAGACTCTGTGGTCTGAGTGAGTGTATTCAGCAGGGCGCATTTACAGGCACAATGTCGCGGCGACCGTCTAGACAAGAAATTTTGTGTACTACAACGATTTTACAGATTTTAATCGTTCAAGCACTCAAAAGTTTAACATGCAAATTTCAAAAACATCAATGAATTGCACTGCAAAACCAATATGAGAAGAAGATTGGGGGACACACGGAGAGAGGGACAAAGTACCGTAGAATGAGGTAAAGTTGGCTTGCCGGGGAAAAGTTGACCACGTAATTTACCCCACTGAACGTCAACGTGCCAACTGTCTTACACTGACACAGGTTTAAGTTGGCCACTTGTGTCGGTAAGGAAAGTAGGCATGTCTGCCATTCAGTGGGGCAAGCTATAGGCGGCCAACTTTTTCCCCCGTGAGCCAACTCTACCCGGGAACCCAAAATTTTCAGTGGACCTTCATGAGCAAAATCCCAGCTGGATGTCATTTGGATGAGACCTTAAATTGGCGGCCCCTTGTATCAGTGTCTGTGCCGGGTAAAAGATCCTCACATGGGGTAAATGTGCAACATGTTAAGGACTTCTGCTCTCTCTCCCATCTCATCAATCAACCCTCGTGAGCGCCCTGAACTTGGCTTAGATGGCTGCACTATCTATCCGTCTATCTATCAACCAAGAATCAAACTCTGTACCAGGGACTTCTGACTTGCAAACCAGCTGACAAGTAATTCAAACCATGTAAAGGAACAAACAAATCAAATATGGCAATGACATTCACTAATTAGCCAATCAAAAGGCAGTGTTATGGACTTCTCCACACAAGGAGTCAGGTTCCTTCTAGCTCATTAGCATAAATGGACGTCATGCTAATGAATGGGAGGGGCCCAGTTCCTTGTCTTTGTGTCACTTCCTGATAGACGAGAATACAAGGCGAAATATCTTGGTTATTAGTGCTATTTATACGATATGAGGCACAACATCAGACACATGTGCAGAATATGAAAGGGAATAGCCATGAGAGGCATCATCACCTCTAATACCAAATTATACATATTAATTGTGATAGGTGGTTGTAATTATGCAGTTCTTAATTATTATTATCGCCCATGCTATGCTATGCATAGGGCGATTATGCTTTAGTGCTGAAATCTACTGAAGGGGTGAAACAACCAATGCTGTGGCCTCAACCAGCCCACTCTGGAAGTTCTTATCATATGCATAACACATTGATACCATTGTAGATGTGCACAACGGTTCGTATTTTCAGTTTAATTCAATATTAGAAAATTTACTATTATCAGTTTTAGAGGCTATCAAGGTCCAGAAAGCCTGCATTGTGGTGGCCATTTTCCCTTCCACAGGGTGAGTTTTAGTACACAGAATGGCCACTGCAAGCAGCAACTCATTCACATACATTACACAAGAGGGCAGCACCTGCAAGTCCTTTGCCAGTTCCTCCCTTTGCACCACATTCTATTTCTGGGAAACTCAGCAATTCCTGCATCTCAGTATAGTTCATGCATCTTTCCAACTAATTATACAGGTAGCACGGGCTTATATTGTATCTATTTCATATTATTCTATTCTCTTCCCTCCAATCTACGGGCAACTTACTATATATTATATAAATCTGTTTTATATTTATGTAAATAAAATACTGGTTATAATATACACTCATGTAAACAAAAGATAGACATATAGATAGATAGATAGATAGATAGATAGATAGATAGATAGATAGATAGATAGACAGACGGACAGGATAGACGGATGGGATAAACAGATAGGATAAACGGATAGGATAAACAGATGGGATAAACAGGTAGGATAAACAAGATAAACGGATAGGATGTACGGATAGGATATACGGTTGGGATAAACGGATAGGATAAACGGATGGGATAAACGGATGGGATAAACGAACGGGATAAACGGATAGGATAAACGGATAGGATAAATAGAAACTTAGATAGATAGATGAATGGATGGATTGACGGATGGATTGAATGATAGATAGACAGATTGACAGACAGATAGGATAGATGGATAGGATAGATGGCTGGGAGAAACAGATAGGATAGATTGATAGAATAAACGGATAGGATAAACAGACAGGATAGATAGATAGATAGATGGAGGAATGGATTGACGGATGGCTTAATGGATAGATGGGTTGACAGACGGATAGGATAGACGGATAGGATAAACGGATAGGATAAACAGATAGGATAAACAGAAAGGATAAACAGGTAGGATAAACAGGGAGGATAAACAAGTAGGATAAACGGGATAAACGGATAGGATAAACGGATTGGATAAACGGCTGGGATAAACAAATGGGATAAACGGATAGGATAAATGGATAGGATACACGGATAGGATAAACGGATAGGATAAACGGATAGGATAAACGGGATAAATGGGATAACGGATAGGATAAACGGATAGGATAAACGGATAGGATAAACGGATAGGATAACAGGTAGGATAAACGGGTAGGATAAACGGATAGGATAAACGGATATGTTAAACGGATAGGATAAACGGATAGGATAACAGATAGGATAAATGGATAGGATAAACAGATAGGATAAACGGATAGGATAAACAGATAGGATTAACAGATAGGATAAACAGGATAAATGGGATGAACCAATGCTTATGGGGTACTGGATAAACGGATAGGATAAACGGATAGAATAACGGAAAGGATTAATGGATAGGATAAATAGGATAAACAGGATAAGATAAACAGGATAAATGGGATGAACCAGTGCTTATGGGGTACTGGATAAACGGATAGCATAAATGGATAGCATAAACGGATAGCATAAACGGATAGGATAAACGGATAGGATAAATAGATAGGATAAATGGATAGGATAAACGGGATAAACAGGATAACGGGTAGGATACATGGATAGGATAAACGGATAGGATAAACAGATATAATAAACGGAGAGGATAAATGGATAGGATAAATGGATAGGATAAACGAACGGGATAAACTGGCTAACGGATAGGATAAACATAGGATAAAACATGCGGGGCATGGGCGATGCTGTGCCATTATATGTGCTTGTTGCATTAAATATACACCAATGTCAAACAAAACAGGGGCAACAAAGAAGAGGAAGGACAAATAAGCACTCAGCCGCTAATCGGGGCAAATACGGTAAACTTCCATCTCAAGATTTTACAACGAAAAGCCACACTGTTAAATTCACTTCAGAAGACATTCTCTAAACATTCCGTCCATAAATTCCATCCATAAATTTCATTCTAAATTTCATTCCAAATTCCCTAAAAGAGAATTGTTGTGACTTACAAGTCCCTCTTTTTACCTTTATGGCATTTAAACTCATTTTAAGCAGACTGTTGAGAAGAATCCCACATATTAGAGGCTACACTGAGGAAGAACTCCACCTATCAGAGGCTATGTTTTTTTCATAATCATATTAAGGATAAAGCGATTACAGGCCAATGCCACATATTTCATTAGATGACAACGACAAGCTATTTCTTTCACACATTGATATCTATGTTAGCAAATTATGTAAATTTAATTTAAAACAACATCAAGACGGTCTGCAACAAGCGCAAAGAAGAAATTATATCATTGTATTGTATAGCACTATATTTTACTCTCAGCCTTGCACTGCAATGCAGGCACAAAATTTGAAGTGAGCCTTCCACAATGATACAGCTTAGGGCAGCCATAGGAGGCACCCATCGGCAGAAACAAGGAGAACATTGCCCAAGGTTCCCAATGCTGTAGCATTCTCCAGTGTTGGTGAGGGATGGGAGGGGAGGAAATACTTCAAAGTAGATGAATTCTTGGAGGTTTCCTCTATGAAAACATCAAATTAAACAAAAGCATCGTGACTGGATATAGAGGTTGCCTACCCCCGATATTGACTATCTCTTTATCAACCCAACAAGCGAAAAAACAAGAACCAATTATACTTTTGAATGGCCTAATGGCATTTCTCCCAAGTTGTTTAATATTTTTATAAGGCAGTGAAATATATAATTTCAGAAACTAAGAAAAACAATAGAATGCCAGACTATTTTATTGTTTCTGATAAGGAGAACTTACATGTACAGCAGTTCGTAAAATGTAAAAATAAAAAAAAGCGAATTTGACATGGAAAGGGCAGAATAGTCAGGAAAACATAGAACTAGACAATTAAAACAATAGAAAGGTCACTCATCGAAGATGGTATAACACAAATGTCAGCCAAAATGTGGAAATATTTCTAAAAATATTGAAGTATTTCAACATATTGGATTTCAGTTTTCACAGGAAGGAAAGAACAAGATGAGAAAAAAAAAAAATTGTAAGAATGTGTCTTTTCACAGTCTGCGTTTTCCAAATTCAGCAGAGCGGACATAGTGAGCATATGGCGAGAAGAAGAATGTTCCAAAGACACAGCACGCTTGACACCAAAATAGTCACATTTCCTCAAATTAAAATAATTCATGAAATTTATACTTGTGCAACTATTGACCCCATATCTCTAAGAATATCCAGTTATTGGCCCTCACCCTTCCCCCCCACATCTCTAAGAAAGAATTCAATGATAAATGGATTACTGGGGCTTTACACCTGTAAGGATGAATGGATAGATGATTGAGGCTTTATGTCCTGTATTGATGCACTAGGCAGGCTAATGAGGACAGGAGGAGGACACAGCAGTGAGGCGAAGGATGATTGAAACTGCCGTCCAACATAAGTCCAGATGACCAACCAAAGCTGGAATCGAACCCATTATGCTTTTAAAACAGGACAGACAGGGTCAACCATAATGCGGCGGGATATGCACTCTCAGCACAAAATGGAACAATCCGTCGAAAATATGTTGCCTGGACCAAGATTCGAACCAGGGCCCTAGAGGTTTGCAACCCACCGCACTACCACTACGAGGGCTAGATCTTAATCGATAGGATTTCAGTTGTGCATAGTGATATCTTATTTGACTTTTTCATCTCCGGAACTATTTTTAGGCAGATTATTTAGAGCTGGTTCAAATTTGGATGAAATGAATTCACATGAGGATATTGAGAATTGCTAAACCAACCAGGATGGAAGACACTAATTCTTTTAAAGTGGAATATATTTACATAACTTTAAATTCTCAACATCCATCCTATTCCTATTACTGGATGAAAGATAGACATAAATACAACCTCTCTCTAAATCTTAAATTAAGTTCATCCTAAGATATATTGCAAGCTGAAAGCATGTATAGGCCTATTGAATACTGACCATTATATTTCAAAATTTAATTAATAAGAATATTTTCCCTTTTTGGAGTACAGGTACTGCCAGATTATCTATCCACCATTAGCCATGTATGACCATGCCCTGCTGTCAATCATCACATCCTCCTTCTGCCATTTACATTTACCTTTCATGCATTGATCTCTTTTTCTTAATTCTTTTTTCCTTCCATTATCATTCTTACACATTCTATCATCTTTATTCAACTCCCACACTCTAGAACTTCTTTCCAGCCAATCAAAACACTTCTACAAACCACGTGACTCCCACCTCCTCTCTGATTGGTCGAGGCCCCAGGAATACATTCATATGCAGCATCTTTTTGGTGCCTATAAGAAGAAACTCTTTCTTACACTGAAGAAGGCAATTCCATTCTCCAAGCACCTTCCAACTACAATATACAGGTATGTGCTTTTTATTTATTTAATTATTTATAAATTTATTTATTTGTAAATTTACCTATTTATTTACTTCTTATTTTATCACTTTGTCGTAACACTTTAGTGAATAACTAGTTAGTGATATATAGGGCTATACTTATAGTTATTTGCCACAATTTTCTAACAAAAGATATTGTGTTGGACCATAACTTGACACATTGTACTAGTTTAGGCCTATATCATTTGACTTAAACTTTTCACATAATCATAAACTAAAGGAGATCAATAAGACCTATGTTCAGTTTATAGAATTCTTTCTTTTTTCAGAACTTCCTTTTTTCATCACTTATTATAACTGGTTATATTAACTTAATGTACTCGTTAGCAATTAATGTCTTTCTTTCGTTAGCACTCAGCTGTTTAGCTGGGCTGAATGTGTTTTATTTAAATTTGTCAATACCTTGAATAAACCCACACTAAACTATCTGTATCATGCAAGTCTAGATATGTAGATCACACCGTAGATGCACAGACTTATATGACAGAGGGATATCCATACAATGGTGCATCAGGAGACCATACTAGGCCTAAATGTTTTCAACTATTTCTCTCCACACTTATTAAGAGTTCCTTAATTCTTTTCAAAGCACAATGTTTTAAAGGCTTTTTTGTTTCTCTAGCATGAATTCTGCATAATTCAATTAGTTATATATTTTCTTAACTTATGTAATTGAAATTGTTGACAAGTGACATTATATTAATGAAACTGAATCTTCATAGAACCAATCCTGCTTGGCAAAGTGGTAATAGGTGCGACTGGCAGCACAAGGCATTGCCTCACCGCAACAGTCTAAGTGCGCTTGTTGTAGAAGGAGGGGTCATACAGTGTGCTTTTGAAATGAATTACAAACGTTCTAAGACTAAATTGGATTAATAAATATTATCAAAAGATCATCAAGAGATTAGCTTTATCAGTATTGACTAAAATATTCATTCAGTCTGCTTCTTAAAACAACATTTCGTTGTCAATCGCAAATATCTCTGCACTTAAACATTGATTAGCACCTACTTTCTTTTAAACACTTAGTCTAATATAATTATGGCTAATTGAAAACATAAGGTTCCATTAATAGATCTATAGTACACGACTCAACAAAGAGAAGTATTCAGTGTGGTAGCAATCAAACTAAGTCTTGTTTTTTTAATATAGCCTCATATAAACATTATTATATATATGGATATGAAAGCATGAAAGATACAACTATTTCAGGAGATTAAAGCGATTTTGATGTTGCCACTTTAATCTTTCAAAGTATCTATAATGTACGACATACCAAGTTATTTGAGAATTTATACATTAGTGTTTGTGCTCACTCAAACTAAAGTGAAGTGGTGTACCACATCTATTTGTATATCAAATTTCTTCTTATTCTTCTTAATTTTTCCTTTTTTTGTTTTCTTTTTTTTTGTTAGAGACTACAGAATTCCATTTCAATGTTGTTACAGACCTAGCGCATGTATCTTTAACTCAAATGATGACTATAATTAACCAATTTATTTACTTTTATGCCATGGTCCATGCCTCCTCAGCTGTAGGAATATCATGCTCATGACTTCAAATTAATTTTTATAGCAAGAAGCTCATGTAAGAGCACCTTGTTGCAACCTTACACTATTCTATGATAAAACTTAATGGGAGTGTGGTTCACAGCAATGAACCTCATGAATGTCAGGTCCCGGAAGAATACAACACAAGTCCGAAAGACGAATGTTTATTCTGCAGCAGACCTGACATGAGAAACCAAAATTTGAGAAAAATATCAAATCCTAATATTTTTCCAGTTTTTTTTTTGGTTTTTACAGTGTTTTATGAAAACTTCAAAGGATTGAACCTCAAAATTAATTTAGTCATTTAAAGAGGTATAATTTAGACACCTAAATTTCAGAGGTCTAACTCCACAATAGACAGAATCATGGAGCATTGAAAAAATAACAAATTTTCACATTTTTGATGCATTTGCTCTTACTAATTTTTGTAAGAGTATTAAGACCTCCAAAAGGCACATTTAGAGTACGCCTATTCAACGCATAATATGGCAGATTTTCATGTTCATAGGTACAACTGTTACGGAGTTATGCTCCGGAAAAAAAAAAAGTTATTAATTACCAATATTTTACAAAAACTGCACCAATTGCTTAAATATGAACACCAAAAGACACATATATTCTACAAGACCCATTCATGTGCCAAATATCATATACAAGAGCAATAGTTTAGGCACAGTGGCTAATACACAATGTGTGATGCTGCCCATAGTGGATTCAAGCTAGATAAAAACAAAGTCACGTCAAAATAACAATATGCTGACCATTCATTCCCGTGTCAGATGCTTGCTCTATAATCAAGCTAAGGTGCATTCTTGATTACAAACTTCTCCAAACAAAATTGCCGAGTCAGGGCCCAAAAGACATTATAAAAATGCTCAAATTTCAAATTTCCGGCCAAAACTTTCCCTTTTGTCACTCTGACTGCATAAATGGAGATGTGTACACACACCTCCATTAAAAAGTGTACTCTAAAAACCACCAAGTCTATGTTCAAGGAAAGTATTGACAATGTTTTATGTACAATGTTTTCTTCTTCACATTCATAATGATTGTAAGGGGAAGCTGATAATCATAGCCTAGCCAGTCAGCCACTCCTCCCCCTTCAAATAATATTTACTTCTGTATGCCATGATACAAAACCTCATTCCAGCCCCTCCTACTAGCCCCCCCCCCTCCTTTAAGCCCCCCCCTCCTTTAAGCCCCCCCCCTCCTTAAAGCCCCCCCCCCCACACAGTCATCTTATTAGTCATTATAGCAGAGAGATGTACTGCAGCAAAGATTGCCTATTTGTGTAGTTTTCTCTGAATAATTCATCCAATGAGACAATTTCTTTGTTTTATTGGAGAGAGAGATGCATTTTGCACAGAGGTACAAAGTATAGGATTGGAAATAGCTGCAATTTGGCCTTGGGGAGCTGCAGGGAAAGCTAGTATAGTCATGACCATTGTAGGCCTACCTACTGGTTGTCTCAGACCTGCTGAGCTGCAGCTTAGCGATTGAATAGTTAGCTTATAATATAAACCTAGACCTGATCTAGATTCAGCAGGTCTCTATATAACCAAAGTCACCATAATCTATATAGGCCTACCCACAGACACAAGCCTGAAAGTCTAGTCCCACTTGTCATTAAGATATTCAAAGGTGCCGTGCTCTGACAGAGCCTACTAACTTCATCTGGACAGAAAGTAGGTCACTTTTGAACTCAACCAATCAAAGAAGTCCTTACAAATTCAAACTTTGTGAAAAGGTCTGCGATTGGTTGATTCCAAAAATGACCTATTTTCTTTCCAGATGAAGACTTAGTTAGCAGACCCAGTGAGAGCATATCACCTTTTAATACACAAGTGACAAATAAAGAAAAGACTCTTATTAGGCCAGGGCCTAGGGCCTATCCTGTGAATCAGATGTGATAGAAATATAGCATTTCTTTTGTGACAAAAAAATGCAAGTCCCACAAGGCCTTCTGTAATGATATTAGCAGGATCTACGGAGTGTACAAAGCGTGCTGGGAGCAGTCGCCTTTAATTTCCTTTCTACAATAACAGATTATTGCTGACGCAGTGTAACAAACGACAATTGTCTGAAATTCCTACTTTGGGACACTTCGGAAGAGAACGTTTTCTCCCAACAATGCATCCCAAGGTAAATTCAGTTAATCGAATCAAACATCGGGTTTTTGTATGTGCAAGGACACGCTCTCGTACAGTGTGCCATAAGAAAAGTGTTGATTTTTGTTTCGACCTTTCAGAAATAGACAGAAGTTATCTAGTTCGTTTTCAATTCAGAACAATGTATTCACGAAGATTTTTAGTAAAACAGAAGGAGATTTTCAGCAAAAAGGGAGATTTCTATAAAAGTAAGGAGACTATCTGTAACATGTAAGGAGATTTCTGTAAAAAAGTAAGGAGATCTCTGTCAAAAGTAAGGAGATCTACTTAAGTAAGGTTATGGCTCTAAAAAGTAAGGAGATTTTTTGTAAAAGGTAAAGAAAACTTTCTGTACATAATAAGTAAGGTGTTTTATTTAACCTACAGGACAGGTCGTATGCAGAGAAGTTGTCATACACCAAACCTACACAAAACAAGAACCCTCGGGTTACAATTTTGGTGATTGCAAAACAGTAAGGTATACTTGGTTCAGTCTTTAATGTAAGGACGGTCTCATGATTAAGGATACAGGCATTTTTATAATATAGATAGATAAATAAATAAATAGATAGATAGATAGATAGATAGATAGATAGATAGATAGATAGATAGTTTGTTTGTTCGTTTGTGTTTTACGCCTCAGCAGCACCTTAGTGGGCTATATCGAGGTAGGCGATCGCCGTATGATGATGAGATGAGAAGACTGTGAGTCTGGTACATACCCTATTAATTCAGGGATGCCCAGGGTCTTTCAGTTGCCCCAGCATAGAACACTGGATACAACCCGCCTCCATTTAATGTCCCATGGGCTCGGACTAAATTGAGTTCCGGGGTGGGATTCGAACCCACGCCCTCAGAGATAGATAGATAGATAGATAGATAGATAGAAATAAAAAGACAGATAAATAGACGGATAGATGAATAGACAGATAGATAGATCCACAGAAAATTTTAGGTTCTAATTAGTTTCCAACCCTGTTTTCGAACTTTAACAGAACAGCCCTGAACCGAATCACTTAGTCATCAAGCTGATAATATTCAGCTGGTCTGTATGTCCACTGAGGTCATTTCGATGGACCAGGTTTTGTTTCTTCAAAGGTTTATATGAATATATGAGAGTGCCGATAAGATACATCAAAAGATTGATTCAATTCTCTGAAACTTCATTAAGGATTTATAATCCTATTGACATACATGTCATGCAATTATATATCAGGGAGGTTCAGTGTCGAGTCTAAGTGATATGTTTGCATCTCCTCGGATGGGGATTCATGCTTCAATAGGCAGTTTGGTTCAGGATGTGTAGCATTGAGACATCGGCAAAACATCAGCCCTTTCACTTATTTACAGGCAGCACTGTATAAAGCCGACCGGCGTATCAACATTCATAATTAACCTTCAGGCATTTTGAGACAAACTGTGAAGTAATTCATCAAAGTAACGAAAAGGCAGACGTCGGCTGCATTTTCCAATATTTTTGGAGAGCTTTCAATTATACATTAGCTTCTTAATCTTTTCTACAAACCTAAGTCAGAGTGAATATCCTTGAGACACGTTTGATGAAATTAAACTCATCTTTTCTTAATAAGTTTACACGCAAACATTTTGAGGCAAAAAGCAGACGTCGTTTGATTGATTTGGTTTTTAATCCCCTAGTGGTTAATCTGGGATTAACTAAATCTGTTTATACACATGCTACAGCCACCTGGTGGACTGTCAAGGAACAATCCAACATCAAAGACAATTCGTCCTTCACTGTGGTTTCACTCTGCAAAAGAGTGGTATCACTAATGTGCACAATAGACCTTCTGAAGATAATGAGACAATGTTTTGATGACAAGCTGGAAATTAACTGTAGCCATTCATTCACAGCAGGGATAAAATACCAGTACATGCATAAGATTCTTAATTTATTGAAAGTATGGTACATCAGGATGGATACTTGGTGCTTTATGTCCTGCAAATATACTTGGTAGGCCAATTAGAGTAGGAGAAGGAAAGTAGTACACAGCAATGAGGCGAAGGATGATTGAAACTGCTGCCCAACATAGGTCCAGGCGTACAGCCAGAGCTGGATTGAAACCCACGACCAAGTTATTGGAAGCCGAGAGTGCTAAAAACTGAGCTAACACCCCCTCCAGGCCCTCCCCCATCTCCTTTACTGAAGTGGGATAACAATCTATTAGTCCTTCAAGAGAACATCCAACCTGGAATCATTTACAGTCATTTAAAAAGACAAAATGTTAGTTCTGCATGAAATATTTGTATCAGTGTCGATGTTGGGCCCTCTCTCTCAGTCTCTCTCTTACACGTATATTATCAATCAACCCTCATAAAAGTCATAAGCCATGAATGCTGAAGTGATTCACCTTCATTACTGTACAAGTATGACCTAATCAACAAGAATGACCATGATTTCAGTTATTATCAAAGTTCAAAAGTACGCTGAATGACCCATCAATCAACACTTGTAACATTTAACTCAATGCCACAGTGCAATGACACATTTTTGGGGCCGCATCGATTCCATCTAGTCCAATAACAAAACCATTTGAAATTGAGATGGAATACAGGAAAAGTAACCTTCACACGGACGTACCTTAGGATAGCTTTACCTATAAACTATACTTGATCGCATTAACCTGTATCTTTATATCATAACACCATTACCAAATATCATTCTGCGGAAACAGGCATTCTCTCTTGAAACCAAGAAATCCCCTATTATCACTCATGCAAGATGGCCATTCTGAGGGCCTGTTTAATTTGGAAAGACACACTCATTCTAGATAAACAGGCCTTGAATCATTCATAATGAAAGAAAGGGATGGTGGTTAGGAAAGCAGATACCTTATGCCGAAAAAGGTAAAATTACTCGACTAACACAATTCTGATTAATAAATCATGTCCTTAATTCAGCTGCAAGTTAAAAATTATTTATCAAAGAACAAAGTTACGGCATGTTTTGGAGTGATGGATTGATCGATAGGGGGTTTACATTTTGAATCTATGCCATTTGGTAGGCTAAACAGGACAGGACGAGGACTCAGCAATGAGGCGAAAGATTGATTGAAAGTTTTAAACTGCAGTCCAATACAAGTTAAGGTGACCTGACCAGGCCCGTAACTGAACCTGGTACCTCCCGAGGGCTATGTGCTGGTATGGGGGAACAGTGCAACTCCTGTAGAAACGTCTTTTCATGGATGGAAAAAGTAGGGAATTCAGGCATGTCATTGCCTGGAAATCTCACTGGAAATTTTTGAAGAAAGGTCCAAATTTTTTATTTGGAAGTAGTCGCTTGATTCGCGAACATTGCCGACCATCCAACGGAAATTTTTTTTAACTTTTTTTTAAAATCAAATTGCCTGGAACTTCACATTTTTTCTCGCCCTGATCTTTGCTGCACACTACTTTTGAGGGCGCTATACTGGTTGAATGGCCCAAAGTGATGTCCAGAAAAATTCCATATAATGGGAACTTTTGATCAATAACTTTTTACAGATTTTGAATAGGCCTATCAAATAATTTTCTGTTCAATAATTAAACATCCAAAAGAACATGTCACCCACTTGACTTAGAGGGCGCTCTTTTGGAATGATTAGAATTTAAGGGCATTATGGGTAAAGAAGCTTACCCAAATAATCGCAAGATAATGGCGTGATTATTTGCCGATTAACTTAAGCCGAAAGGGATCGATAAAAAGCTGTCAGGGTTGACTCCAGAGACATCTGGGGGAGGAATTACTAATCAGGAGCTGAATCGGATTGACCCTTTAAGAAAACTTAACTTAAAAGGGACCTGAATTAGTTATCAGCATTCATCACCACTACAGTGCATTGTATCATTTGCGCCCTGAATTTATAAATTTTGTTAGTTATAGTGATTGGTACTCATTTCACAAAGACCAATAATTTCCCTCATGATCCGAAGCTTTGCGCTAAGTTTTTTCTTCAATTTTGTTTGACTTTCATTCATCTTTTAATTCTAATTCCTCTCATTTCTTTCTTCTTTCCAATCATTGTCAATATTTTACTTAGCATTTGCTGGATGTCAGCCCCTTGTATCAGTGTCTGTGCTGGGCAAGTAAAAAATCCCTCACATGGGGTAAATGTGTAACATGTTGAGGACTCCTCTCTCCCTCTCTCCCATCTCATCAATCAACCCTCGTGAGCGCCTAGAACTGGGCTTAGAGGGCTGCATTTACCATCTCTCTATCCATCTATCTATCTATCTAACACCATAATAAGCCAGGTAACTTTATTTAAATTCTCACTAACACAAAGCAGCTTAAATATGCACAGTGAGCACAGCTGTTTGACCAACATTAGCTGACTAAATTTTACATCTTATTAAACACAATGACACCTTTTGAAAAAGAAACATACTGTATTTATCGATTAAGAAACTTTAAACTGCACACAAGTTAACTTCATCGTTCAACAGTTATTGCCTCAATAATTGAAAATACGGAGCATCTAACAGTATATGTAAGCCTACATAGAATGAATAAACATGAATTAGCTTGAATAGTTAATTAGTTATGAATATATATATCAGTCAACTTGCACATTACTACTACCATTTTGCATAGAATCAATACTGTGGATGCCACATTTAACACAAAACTTTAGATTTGTGAGTCAGAATTTCACACTTTGGCAGATCGCCAATTACCTGCCAATTTTGAGACAAACATTGAAAATTTAAGATAATTTACAGAATTTTAATTGAGCACAGCATATCGCTGAAAATGTCAAAACAAATGTCAGAAATATTTACTCATATGGTAAGGTGTATGCAGAGGTCATTGACTCATTACATAACTCCAAAGAAAGGAAAGCACAAAATAACAAAAGTTTTCATTAAATGTTTAGACCGGATACATGGAATACCACAACCTGAATCCTGAACAATTTGCAAGATTGTCAACATTACGTTAAAACAATGTATTCTCACAAGACTTCTCGATCACTAGTTGAATTTATCTGAATAATTATGTTAACAGATATATGTAAAAATATTTGCATGAAGAAAAAAGAAAACAGCCACAAAATACAAAATTGCACAAAATAAATTAATTTTTATCATAGCTGATGATAGGGAATTTTACTTCATCAATCAATTAATTAATTGATTATTTCATTGTTTTTATCAATCAGTAGCGCCCTACTCTGCATCTGTCTATCTATCCATCTCCACCTCTTTGTCTGCGTTTCTAGTAACAAAGACCTGCATCAGCAAGCAAAAATACTGATCACAACACACAGCATGCTCCCTGCAGAGTTATAATGCCCCTTTCACACAGCCAAGAGTAACCCAAGAGTACCTTGGCAAGAGCAAAATTCAGAAATCATGAATTAACTCCCAGAGTATAGCTTTTCACTCTCAGAGTGAAAATGTTGCTCCCAGAGTGAAAGTTGACACTCCCAGAGCAAAAGTAGATGCTCCCTGAGAGTAAAAATTTCACTCTCAGATCAATTCCATACTCTCAGAAAATTTTAAACTGTTCAAAATGTTCCAAGAGTTTTCCACGAGTGTGGCAATGATCTGGGAGCATCTTATGTTACTCTGGGAGTGAAATTTTCACTCTTGAGAGTGAAAACTATGCTCTGGGAGTGAATTCACGATTTCTGATAGTTTGCTCTTGCCAACATACTCTTGTCAAAGTCTTGTCTGTGTGAATGGGGCTTTATTCTCCCTGACTTCCTGAAACTTTTATGTTGTAAGATAAAACTTCATTTGCGGAATAATCATGTCATTATCATTGATTACATTGAGTCATAAACCCTGCAATGAAGTATCACTTCTGTCATAACATTGTAACATTGTTATGTATATATATATATACGTTATTCATACAGAGCACGATACACAAATTTACCCTATTGTTTGTATTAGGCGCCTGGTGGGCAGATGTAATGATGAGACGGGTGATTAATTGTTTTTTGCATTAAAGGATAAAGTCATATTTTGATGAAATTTTTATAACAATTTGTTCTTTATGGAGGGGGTGGGCTTTAATAAAGGGGTATGCTTTTAATACAGCAAATACCATATATACGAAAAGACAAGAATCCAAGGATTCAAAGCCGGGTTTTTGTGGTTGTCGCAATATCTTTCAGTTCGGATTTCCCAGCTGTAATACTGAACAGGATGAAGGATGATTGAGGCTGAACATCCTGTATTTATGCACCTGGTAGGCTAGTTAGGACTGGAGGAGAACATGGCAATGAACCTAAGGACCCATAACGAATGGGTAGTGGGGTTGTTAAAATATAGAACCACCACAGCCCACCAGGGACATGCTCACCTTCCCTCTTTTGTTGAAGGAGGTCACCATGAAAAAATGCTGGAGCATTGAAATTTTAAATGACTGTGACGGAATAATGTCTTTGCTCTCAACAAATAGTTACTTTAATTTTTTGTTCCAGCAGGTATGAACGCCATCTACAGTGCAGCCCTTGTCTTAACCTACATTTCCACTATCTTGGGGGCCTCTCTCCACTCCCAGCAGTTCGCAGTAGCTCAGCCCAACGACTCCGCAGAAAACTACGACTTTGCAGCAAAAGCCTCTTCTCAAAATTCGTACAACAACTGGATGCGATACCTCTTATCAAATGCAAAGCACATAGTTCCCGATACGGATCAGAAGAGGTTTACTGACTTCGCCATGCCCTACTTGAAGTACAAGGTCAGTCCGGTGAGTTACTAAGTACTTGGACTGTTTACTTGTCTATATTTTTGTAGATGTAAAATTGGTATCTTACAAAACTCCATACATGTACACTGCAGGCCAAAAATTTGGAAACAGCAGGCCTATGTTACTCACCATTGGATCAGTGCTACACAAATCTGCTTCTGGATGCATCAATTCTTATCCAATCAGAAGTAAATATATCATAATAGGAAGTGGGATTGTGTAGGTATTCTCTGTATGAATGCCACTCAATTTCCCTTGTTGCTATGTAAAATACTGATGGATCAAAACAAATTGACACAACATTTTATTCAATAACAGTAGCGATGGCTTACTCCCTTTTGCACACCCCTATTTTTGAGAGTACCGTTGGAAATTTAACGCTATTTTCACAAATTTACTTCGCATAATGCTCTTCACACTGATATAGGTCCATTTCAACATGATCAAATTGGAATCCCAGCACCCAGAAGCCGCTAAGTGTAACACTAATGCAATGGCAAACAGCATACCGGTTCCAAAATTTTGGCCGGCAGTGTGTAATACACCCAATGACTAGACTAATCCATCTTGTGCCATGCTATGCGTTTATCTAACATAGCATAATTTCAGAAATCAAGTTATGCACAGTATTGCCCAATAACAGCTGAACGCCATCTCAAAAGAACCACCTGGACCACAGGTGATTTAGAATAAGACAAATACACACTAGAGTGCAAGCTGTCATCTCTTTATTTATTCACCGCACAATCACATCAATTTAAGTAGTCCAGGCTCCGTGGTAATTAATGCAGTGGAATGCTAACCTCTGGACACAAGGTTCGATTATTTTCCCTCATCCGGATAGTCCATGCTAGCTGTTTCTTCCATTCTACACCACATTTATACCTCTCTCCTCATAACTGTGATCCCTGACACATCGAGCTTCACGATGCGAAAATACAGACCGCGAAGCCCTTCAACCTTCCTTTCCACACGTAGATAGATTAGATCTACAATTCTACCTGATTTTTACGATGATTCCCTTCACTTTCAGGTCGATAAGAGAAACAATGGTATCTGGATATGGATGCCTGCTCAAGGCTACGTGTCAGTGCCCCACCAGCAAGAAGGAGGAGCAGCTGACGAGGGGAAACCCGGGAAGATCATGAGATACGGGAAGTAGACGGGAAAATTATGGGAAAAATACAAACTCTAAATAGTCGAAATAACTGAACAATCAGTTATTTCAACTGTTTGCCCTTTCTCAGAGCAAAATAATGTGCAAATGCGAAAAAATTTACAGAAATCGTTTTGCAGAAACTTACATTTTGACAAAATACAAAGAAAAATTAAGAAAGTCACTTCAAATAACTGCTTCATGTTATTTTGATTTTCTACAGAAGCGGTTTGGTTATTTGCTTACTGTTATTTACATATTGAAGGAATATAACCAACAACACCTCCGTTTAAAAATAAAGAAGTTATCCCTTACAACATAAGACCGACATGAAATATATTTTGTTAGATGGTATTATTTTCTCTTGAAAATGATTGAATGATGTCTTATTATGGTAATTTATGAATTATTTTATTATTTGTTTAAATAATTTCTTGTCAATGTATGAACTGTTGAGTAATAAATGAGGCAGTTACAACTTGCAGAGAATAATAAATCTAGTTTTTTACAAGCACAGAGTTGTTGAATGACTAACAGGAGATGATTGAGAATGCAATAACTGTCAAACAAGAATCCGCAGGTTGCAAAACAGTTTGTGACTCATTATAACGGAATCAGATCTTACAAAATTATATTTCAGCAAAGCCTCAGATAAATACACCAGGCATAGAGGCACTGTCTTTGCACTCAGGTTCGCAAGGCATGTGGACAGTTAAATGACTGATGTGAGATGATTCAGATGTTTTAATATGTAACTCAATTTTTAAAATACATTTCATTACATTATTAGGATTTATTGATCGCATATAAACAGGGATTCCTGAAATGCAATAAGTGCCGCTGTCGAAGCAAAGTTTGACAGTTGACAGTATAATAATACAGTTCTAATCACATTTCAGCAACGTCTTAGATAAATACATCAGACATAGAGGCACTGTATTTGCACTCAGGTTGTAAGGCAAGTGGACAAGCCTTCACAGCAGCCAATGAACAGGCTTTCCCAAGGTATGCAAATCAAGTCAGAACAGCTAATTATCTATAAACATATTGTTGTGACTCATAGAGCTACGCTTCTCACATCAGCAGGTAGATCTCCCAGAGAGCTTCAAAATGGTACATGAGCCATTGTTGAGATGTAAACAGTTATTGCATAAATTCTGGTAAAGTGTTGGCAAAGTTCTGAAGAAGAGAGAGCATAGCTGGTTGCTGATTGGATGAAATGCTCGTTATGCAAATTGATAGTAATAAACAATAAAGAGTCAATGAGAAATTTGTTCTTCTTTAGGCGTAGAAAGTACAGGAAACAACAGAGCACATTGAGATACAGTCCTGGGATGGCAAATGGTGTAGTCAAATGCTACATGGAATTCATTAAATAAATGGAGCTTTAATTGTATAACACATGTGACTCAATTTCAACACACAAGAACAAAACAAACAATCAATTCACAACCAAAAACAATACTCAAATGTTCCTTACCTGAGGTTTATATTTAGAGCGATATCCTGCCCCTCTCTGATGTCTTTCCCAATCTTCTATTTTTGCTTTTCGCTTTTCTTCCTCTTTCTGTGAAATAAAAGACAATATGTTTGAATCTGTCAATTTTCATGCACACAGTTCAATAAAGAAGCTCAATGTTCTAGTTATGATATCAGACATTCTCTACACTCTGTAGATTTTCTTTGTACATAAAAAAGTAAAGATTGTAACAGCGAACACACAATAAACAGCACTTTGACAAGAACTCAACATAAAGAACATTTGGAATGTCAGACATTCTTTAGGAATGTTTCGAAAGCTTGCCCACCTTTTTAGCCTCCTCGGCGTACTTGGCAGCTTGGGCGTCATGTTTCTCTTGGAGACGTCTTCTCGCTGCTTCCATGGATTCCATGCGTTGCCTGGCAACATTAGGGTCTGAAAATAAACAAATAGTGAACATCTTTACAAAGCATTTGGTTTAAACATATTTATTCCTTTGCTAACGAGCCATTGGCTCAATTACAAGCATTTGATATACAGTGGACACCATACACATTGTCTATATATATGGGACTGGAAAAAGGACACCGCAATGAGGATAAGGACGATGGAAGTTAACTGCCGTCCAACATAGGTCCAGGTGATCTTGCAAGAGCTGAAATCGAACCCTGGACCAAGTGATCAAAAGCTCAGAGTGCTACCAACTGAGCTAAACCTCCCAGAATCAAACCTGAGACCTGGAACAGATCAGGACCTTGTGAGCACACTATTACCCCTCACCAACCAAAAACAAACAGTCAAATACTATGAAGTTACCGTAGAACAGGGTAAAGTTGGCAATCCGGGTAAAGTTGGCATGCTATTTTGACCCACTTAATAGAAGAAATGCCAACATTCCTCACTGACACATGTATCTTTGGCAAAGTTGCCATCTGAGTCAATGAGGAAAGTTGGCATTTCTTCCATTAAGTGGGTCAAAATAGCTTGCCAACTTTACCCCAGATTGCCAACTTTACCCCGTTTTACGGTATTGAAGGTATTGTATTGTTCATGCATGGCGTCAACTCATTGGTTCCCAGAGTGGGGAAATCTGTGGTGAACCTTCCATGGACACACTTCAGGATAGTCACAAGAGCAGTGCCCAAGGACAGAGGATAAGGGAGCATTGCCCATAGTTCCCGTGCCACAGCACCCTCCAGTTTTGTTATTGATCGCTGTACGAGTTATGAGTGAGGTACTACTTAATGTATTGTCACTCATCATCAAGTTATTATAAGCTTCTGGAGACTATTGTCATCACTGTACTAAGCCGGCCGGAAGACATCAGAATACCCATCAGCATAACTGTCATCAATACCTAGGAAAATCCTCTGAAAACAACCGAAAAGCAGCGGAAAAACAACTGAAAACAGCTGAAAGACAGCAGAGAATACCCAGAGGCTAAGAAATAGTAACAGATTACTCTGACACTGACAGAGAACTATTTCGGTTGTACGACAAAAGAGGGCGCCTCTTACCACTTTCAAGAGGTTCTTAGAGGCTATTAGTTGATTTAGAAGCTATTAGTTGATTGTCAACTATCGCTACAAAAGGTCACAAATGTGGAAATGCTCTTGTCACACGTCGCACATTAAAGGGCAGAAGACATTACCCAGATTACTTTCTACAAACGTCAATCATTTTTGATTCACAATCAGAAATATTAAGAGTCATTGTCAGAGAAAACTGCAGATTTGGTGGCGCGGGGTGGTCAGCGGATCTTGATGAAATTCGGTGGACTGAATACTTATATTGAAAAACTAAATTACCCCAAAGGATTTTTTTCCAGATGCATTTCCCTCTGAGCTGGAGCTATTTGAATAAATTGAGCAAATGACGGCCAATCGACAAAATTCAACTTTTTGGCATCCTGAAATTTAGACATTTCCGCTCTTCAATTTTTCGCAAAGTATCTAAGTTATGGCAATAATGTTTTACCCGTGGTAAGACTAATACTTGGAGATACTTCAGTATAAATTTCATCTCATTTGGGTTTTTCACTGAAGTTGCAGCGGACCCTGAAACCGGGTCCTTTTCTCAAAATTGCCAATTTGCTGCATGCTCGGAAATCGGCAAAATATAACTGCATATTGCTAACTTGAGCATCCGTCCCTGGGTAATCTGGTATAACTGGGGTAAAATATAGGCCTTGTCCACCAATTTCCAAAAATAAAACCGTGGTGCACTCTGTAAACTTTTTTTTTACACCATCTTGAAAATGGGATGTTTCCGAATTTTCCAAAAAACATGAAATTTCAACATTTTGTCCATTTCCGCTGCCCATTTTTTCTCAAAGTACATAATCTACATCATTCTTTTTTTGCACGTGGCATGACGTGTGCTTTGGGATACCGTAACTAACAATTCAGCTTATTTGATATTTTAGTTAAAGCTGCAGCAGCCACTGAGCAGTGTTATTTTTCTCAAAATTGCCAAATTGCCAAATGTCCGCAAATTGGCAAAATACAGCTGCATGCAACTAACTTGAGCGTCCTTTCATGGATAATCTAGAATAACTGTATTGATATATAGGATGTATCAACCAATTTCCAAAAATAAAACAGTGGTGCACTGTGTAAACTTTTTATTCACATCATCTTGAATATTGGGTGTTTCTGCATTTTCAAAAAATATTAAATTTTAACATTTGGCCATTTCAGTGAAATATAACTGCATATAGCTGTCTTGAGCATCCCTTCATGGGTAATCTAGTATAACAATGTTGAAATATAGGATGTAACAACTAATTTCCAAAAATAAAACAGTGGTGCACTGTGTAGACTTTTTATTCACACCATCTTGAATATTGGGTGTTTCCGCATTTACAAAAAAACATTAAATTTCAATATTTGACCATTTCAGTGAAATATAACTGCATACAGCTAACTTGAGCATCCATTCATGGGTTATCTAGTATAACTGCGTTGAAATATAGGATGTATCAACCAATTTCAACAAATAAAACAATGGTGCACTGTGTAAACTTTTCAATCAAACCATCTCGAATATTGGGCGTTTCCGCATTTTTCAAAAAAACATTAAATCTAAATATCGGCCATTTCAGTGAAATATAACTGTGTATAGCTGACTTGAGCATCCCTTCATGGGTAATCTAGTATAACTATGTTGAAATATAGGATGTATCAACTAATTTCCAAAAATAAAACAGTGGTGCACTGTGTAAACTTTTTATTCACACCATCTTGAATATGGGGTGTTTCCGCATTTTTCAAAAAAAACATTAAATTTCAATATTTGGCCATTTCAGTGAAATATAACTGCATATAGCAGACTTGAGCATCCCTTCATTGGTAATCTAGTATAACAATGTTGAAATAAAGGATGAATCAACTAATTTTCAAAAATAAAACAGTGGTTCACTGTGTAAACTTTTTATTCATACCATCTTGAATATTGGGTGTTTCCGCATTAAAAAAAAAAAAAACATTAAATTTCAATATTTGACCATTTCAGTGAAATATAACTGCATACAGCTATATTGACCATCCATTCATAGGTAATCTAGCAACTGTGTTTAAATAAAAGATGCATCACCCAATTTCCAAAAATAAAACAATGGTGCACTCTGTAAATTTTGTATGCACAACGCCATGAAAATAGTGTGTTTCCGCATTAAAAAAAAAAAAGCACAATATGTTGTCAAAATTCTTTCTATAAATTTTTGTTGTTCATTTTTTTCAAAGAAACTAGTCAATGAGTTGTGTGTTTTCAAAATTCCAAGATTACATTTATTGTGATATCCTTGTATAAATTTCAATTCATGCATGTTATTTATCTGTAGCACGTTCTGAATATAGACAGCTAAAGTTCTAGTTATGTCATGGCTAAGTGTAACCACATTAAAGCAGAATTGAACAAATTCACTGGGTAATCGAGGGAATCTGTGTTGAATTATAAATATAGATAAATACATATATTATAAATATTTGAAGACATATCAACAATTTTGAAATTGGATGCTGTAGTGCACTCACTATACAGAATTTTGAAAAGGGTTGGTCACAGATTTTTTAACATCACATAAAATTTTGATGTTTTTGCCCTTTTTAATTTTCTGACATTCCTCAGGTCAAAAACGTTTCTTGCCAATTAACTTGGAGACTCCTTTGAACATAACCAAGTAAAAAATCAGGGAATGCTGATTAGAGAAATATGTTTTGATAAATTGCTGTGTATTCACCAAAACCAGCTGAAAATCATCATTTGTTTAAAATATATATGATTGTGTGTATGACCAATATTTAAGATCCGTTATTGTGCTGGCACTGGAAAATTTCAAGATTCAGCGTTGAGGATACAAAAATATAAATTTCACAAATTGATTTGTATATGTATATATATATATATATGTATATATATGTTTATGATCTATATTTAAAATCCATCCTTGTGCTGGCACTGGGAAATTTCCACACGGTGGCACTCAACCAAACTGACAGTGAGGCTCTGTAGCATCGCCATATCAACCCTTTTTTTCTCCACCCATCTCCTTCGGTAACCTTTTTAAGAAAAGGTGAAAAATGCATTTTTATAATAATAATAATTTATTTTATAAGGCGATTTTTATGGCATCTCACCGCTTCATAGGTGAGTGACAAAGCAAAGGGATACCACATAATAAAATTTTACTCAAAATTCAATCAAAATAGGACTTACCCGTAGTTTTTAATGCAAAAAACTATACAAAATGTAATTTTTTCATCTCATTGTTACATCTGCCCACCAGGCACCTTATGCTAACAATAGGGTACGCCTACCTAAGTAAAACGTGTTGAGTTCTTAAAGAGTCAAGTATGGTAAATCCTCACAGGACATTTTTACCAGTAGGGTTGACAGATTTCGGTGCCTTAACCTTCAATTTTTGTTTTCCTGTTTTCCGTCATACTACAGTGTACGTATACGTATGAATGGTTTTCTTTTTGGCATGAAATGATGGAAGGAATGTGCCCTTTCCAATGGACTAAATAATATTTTTGTACCTATTCCAATTTTCCAGGAAATACAGCTTTAGCCAAAATTTAACGGATTTACCCTCCTGGACTCTAGTATTGTCAGGCCAATTTATGCAGAAAACATTGACTTGACAAGCGTCAGATGCTGTTTTCGCATGGAAATAGTTGTAAACCTGTATCAAAATGTAGGAAATTGAATTTACAACATTATTGCACTAGGCCTAATTAAAAGTTGCTGCACCCTAAATTTATGGTGCTGCTATGGTAGTACTACATGCATTATATTTTTTACACAGACATTTTAGTAGAAATAGGATTGAATGGAAATTCAACACTACTCCGCTGATACCTTGCCACCAATGCCTCAGAATGGCATTTCATTTACTTAGAAATAGTTATACAGTGTCTTATTTTTACACCTGAGTGCTTTCATATAGAGCTTTGTATATATATAGAGCTTGTCTTGGATTCAGAAATTCAGCTTTAACCGAAACATGATAAATGTATTTATGTATTTATGTATTTTCACTCATTTTTCTGACTTTTGCTCACAAAAAGCTCTCTCAAATAGGATTTATTACTCAAAAAATTATGCCATGTTAAGATGAAATATCCAGAATATTGTTTTCAACAACTTCTGAAACTTTGAAAATGGTCAGATAATTGAGAGCTGAATTATTAAGATAAAATCAGACACCATTTTGCAATAGTTACCGTAACAATCTCTACCCAGCAGGATGACGTCACGTTTCAGCAGCATTTGAAAAATGTGATGCAGGGCCAACTTTGAGGGTTCTTTAAGACCATTTATATTCTTATAGTTGGCTCCCATATACCCTCATTTTAAAGGCCATGTTTTCTAGTATTTGCTAGGACTATAGACTTTCATTTCTAATCATGTTCCTTGTAGTGGTATTTTGTTAAAGTTATAGTATTTTAGCATTTCATGAAAACAAGGCTTACTTATTCACATCTCACACCTTAGTTTATGAATTGCACCATGATTTTATTTTTGCTATTTGATGTACTAAAGTAACACTATTCACCAGTATATCCACTTTTTTATGAGAGGGATGCTCAAGCCAGTTATATTGAATCAAAGGTGAGTTATTTTAGTTTTTTGTCAAAAAACTAAAAAAGCGGAATTTTAGCATATCTCAAAGTGGAATAAGATGAAACTCACAAGAGATATAGCAGAAATGAAAAGCTATATGTAAAGTACAACTCCTAAAGGTAATTTACCCAAAAGGTCAAACTTCTATGTTTAATAGCTTGGCTGCTGGGAATTTTCAAACCTTACCTCAAATTCAAAGCTGAAAAGTGCAAATCGGCCAGAATCCATCCAAATCGTCAATCTGGGTTGCCGTGGCAACCAGGCGATATATTAAGAAAATGACCATACCATGGAATTTAGTTACCTATGGGGGTAAAATGAGCCAAGTATCGCGGAATTTGGTCGACCACCCCGTGCCACTTTTTTCTCAAAATCTGCAGTTTTCTCTGACAATGACTCTTAAGATGGAAATCACAAGAACTGTCCAATTATTTTTATCATAGGAAGAACTTTCGCATTTGTCACTGTTTTTTCAATCACAAGACCGAAAGACCCGATACTCAATTGCATCTTGGTTTAATTTTTACTAGCACACTAAGTCACGTTTGTTGTTACCTATAAATGTGAAAATTTCCTTTTCCAACATAAAGGACAGATGGATGCATGGGGCTCTACCTCCTGTATTCATGCACTTAGTAATTAGGACAGAAGAATGACACAGGATGATTGAAACTGCTGCCCAATAGCTAGATTCAAACCAAGGACCCAGTGATTGGCAGCCAAGACGGGTTACATACTGAGCTAACTTTACAAGGATGGATGGATGATTGGGGCTTTATGTCTTATATTTATGCATATGGTAGGCTAACTAGGACAGGAGGAGGAGACGGCAAAAAGGTGAAGGATGATTGAAATAGCGGTCCAACATAGGCCCATGTGACCCGGCAACTGTGGCAACAGATGGATTCGAACCCTGGACCCAGCAATTGGCAGCCTAGCACGCTATCACTAGACCAACCCTCCCCGACACAACTTTACAAGGAACTGTGTAGTCTTGGATTTTGTAAAATTGCAAATGGTAGAATAAACTTCAGTGGAAAAGGATTTGCTGCAGTGCCCCTATATTCCTGCTCCAAATGAGCCACAATGGTTGAAAGCCCGAGGCGTTCAAGACAAGGGTTGATTTTAAAAATTTTCTAGCAGCCATTCGACTTTCAACAGAATTTCTACCTAACACTGGGTGGCTTTAGTTTCGAAACCAACAACAAGTAACACTACGGCCGGTGGAGTTTTAAAATGAAAACGGTATGAGAGGAAAGGAGTTGTGAAGCGTTTAGGAGTGGACCCCTGATAGCCACCTGGTGTTCAAATAGTCAGTCATGCATCGGGCTCAGTAAAGACCTTTTTCACAAAGGACAATGCGAATGGATGAAAATTAATTAGGCCTATCACCAGGGGTAGTAATTACACTGACAGACTTTAATGTCATCTGCCAGCATCTGGCTCATCATATTGTCACAATGGTCAAATGCTGACAATGTAACATCAGAACAGTCAGATGTTCAGTTGAAATTAAACACTCTTCGAAGTTTAGTCATTGATTTTATTTTTATTCCATTGTCATCACAACAAAAAGCTATACTTTTCTTTATTGCTGTCAACACTGTCAACAGCTGTACATCATTCAGAGGAGAGGAACACAGAAATAGTGACAGACTGAGGGTTTCCGTAGATCTCTCTCAATGATTAAGTCTTATTTTTGTGACCATGTGTCCAACAAAAGCTTCAAAGGGTTGCACAACCAATGGCGGGTTATTGGGGCTTTGTGTCCTGTATTTGTGCGCTTGGTAGGCTAACCAGGACAGGACTAGGACACAGCAATGAGACAAAGGATGATTGAAGCTGCCGTCCAACATAGATCCAGGTGACTCAGTAAGAGCTGGATTAGAACGATGGACTCAGTAATTGACAGCCCGGCAATTAGCTGACAAGTTTCACAGGCATATATATTTTTGCATGGTTTGCAAAGAAATCAGAAGCAATTTTAAAAAAATATGTATCCAGTGTGTTTAATTGGTGTCACCGAAAAAACTAATGCCGCAGAGGGTCCATAAGAGAGGCATACATTACCGCCTTAGAAATGTCAAATAAGAATAAATTATGCTGCTTAAAACATTCTATAACACGTTTAGGACAAAGAAACTGTGTCAGAAAGATGCTAGATTAATAAGGCTTCGGGCATAATTGAAATAAAGCAGAATGCTATTTCTTTTGCAGATTAACGCAAAAAGTAAGAACACAGAATTTTAAGATTATTAAATTTTAGGTTAAAGTGAATTTCATAATGTTCATTCATGCTGAATTGAGCATATAAGGCCACACATAATTGATTCTTAGCTTCGCGGACCCGCGGACACAATAGATTTACTGCCGATGGAAAAAAAAAATTGAAAAAAAAAATTTTTTTTTTGACATTATAAATTTTTTTTTTTCACCTTTTTTTTTTTGTCCTACCGACCGACCCTAGAAAAAGGGCCTTGAGAGGAATCCGAGAAGCTAAAGATCAATTATGTGTGGCCTAATGGCTCAGGAGCAAGGAGTTGTAATGAGATGGGTTGCCATTCTTGAATCAAAAGAATACCATTTCTCTTTTATTTCTGACAGTTTAATTTGTAAATTTAATCACAAGTTCTTTGCATACAGAGAAGCCCCTGAAGCCCTTGGTGAACTTTTCGTCTCTTGAGCAGGAGGAGGGTTATATATGGGCATATGTGGTATACGGAGATATATACAGCCGAGGTGGTAAATATAACCCGAGGGCGTAGCCCGAGGGTTATATTTACCACCGAGGCTGTATATATCCCGTATACCACAAATATGCCTTTGGTATAACTGATTTATACCATTATTCGCTGTTTCAGAGGATTATTTTGTTATCATGTGTTTGGAGATGAAGACCGATTTACCAAAAATGTCTCTATTTTATTACCAGAGATACCAAAATGGTCATAATTTTTTTTTTTTTTTAACAAAGTTAACAACTTATTTTTTAAATCAGTATTCCAGTGTCAATAACTTAAATTATGTTCAAGCTACAAAAGCTCTTGTAAACTCCAGAGTGAGGCTCAATGGCATCTGTCATGACGTCATGATTCAAATGCTGGCTTCTGATTGGCTGATTCAGTGTTTGTGCATTGTGACATCACCACTTGTCACGTGACCACTAAATATACGTGATATTATACAGTTATCGCACAGCACCGAGTGCAATATCAGTTTTTATGGCACCGAGGTGACTAATATTGCACGAGGGCGCAGCCCGAGTGCAATATTAGTCACCGAGGTGCCATAAAAACTGATATTGCACGAGGTGATGTGCAATAACTGTTATATCATATGGTTTTTTGTGGTAAAAGCAGAGAAAAGGGCTGGAATTCCTTGTCCAAAGTCGTTTTGTGTTTCTTTTGACCCGCCTGTTTAAAATGTATTGCGTCAAAAGTCAATGACTATTTCACTCACAAATTTTTTTTTTACACTATGTGAATCCAAAAATGATATACTTGATCATGGATTTTTTTCAGATTTTTTACTTAAACTTTATAGCAGACTTTCGACCTTTAAATACAACAAAGTCACTGAAAAATCGGCAAAAAAGCCGTTTTTCGGCCACTTAATGCTGTATTCTGAAGCAAAAAATAATATAACCAGAACAAAAAGTTGATATCCACGTAGCCCTTTAACAGGCGCATCTTTTGCCGTCAAAGCCATCTTCCTATCTTCCTCCGTTGCCGCGCAATAAATGTTTTAGTAAAATTGAAAAACACAAAGTTCTTGTCAGCTTGTGGCTGCAGCAGCATCAAAATATGGTGCTTCCTCTCAGGTCCGTCCAATCTTTCACATGTTAAAATGAGCGTGCAATATAATGCGTGCAATATCATAGAATATTGCACGGCTATAGGCCAATGAGAAGCGAGTATTTCCGCTAGCCATATGATATATGGCGATATATATCATGGTAAATATTGAAGGATTTATCAGCGAGTATGGTATAAAATGTAATATCATATGGCTAGCGGAAATACTCGCTTCTCATTGGCTGACAGCCATGCAATATTCTACGATATTGCACGCATTATATTGCACGATCATTTTAACATGTGAAAGATTGGACGGACCTGAGAGGAAGCACCACGTTTCAGTGCTGCTGCAGCCACAGACTGACAAACAATTTGTGTTTTCCCATTTTAGTAAAAAGTGCACTGTACAACAACGGAGGCAGTTAGAAAGCTGGTTTTAGCGGCAAAAGATGCGTCTATTAAAGGGCTATTGGGATATATACTTTTCCTATTGATTATTTTATTTGCTTGATCAGAATAAAGCAATAAGTGACCGAAAAACAGCGTTTTTGCCGATTTTTCCTTGATTTTTTAGTGTTTAGAGGTCTAAAGTCTGCTATAAAGTTTCAGAAAAAAATCTAGAATAAAATCCATCATCAAGTAAATCATTTTTCCATTGCGAAAGTGTGAAAATTTTTTTTGTGAGTGAAATATTTATTGCCTTTTGACGAGATACATTTTAAAAAGGCGGATCAAAAGAAACACAAAAAGAGTTTGGACAAGGAATAACAGCCCTTTTCTTTGCATTTGACACAAAAAAACCATATGATATAACAGTTATTGCACATCACCTCGTGCAATATCAGTTTTTATGGCACCTCGGTGACTGATATTGCACTCGGTGCTGTGCGATAACTGTATATTATCTAATTTATCTTCAATATTAGGTGCACAAAGGTAAAGAACTCAAATATCAACGGAAAATGTGACAAGTTTTTAGGACCTAAAAGACTTTTTTTCTGAGGAGGACCAAGTAATCATATTGCATTTGCACCAATAAATCAATGAACATTTGACTTGCAATAGACTGTACGGACTACCTTGTTAAATTAGAATTATTAGATAGATGCTTCAATAGTGTTCAGCCAAATTGGCCTTCAAAACTCGTTAAAGAACCAGTAGTTTTTTCATCACATCTTGTAGCCAGATTTAGATTCAACTAGCACTATGCCAACATGTCAATAGCTGACTATTAAAGCCAATAATAATTTCTATTTAATAATCACTGAATATTGAATAAACATATCACTCACCAACATTGAGGTAATCCTGCTCCTCTCTCCTTCTCCTGTAACTCTCGTAGGTGGGAGAGAACTTCTGTATCAAGTAATAGACGAGCACAACGCCAATTATGAGGAACCACCCGTAAGACTGGATGAATCCTATTGCTGAAAGAACAAGTTCATCATGAATTAATCAACTCATTACGACCAGAGGAGACCTCATTGAAGTTTTTTCTAAATTGCAAAATTAAACTGCATAGTATCAAATATAGTAAATGCTCTTCTTTTGAGAATAATCTCAGCAGAGGTCAGAGGGTATTGAATCAAAACTTATAATATTTCCCTTATGTCTAACTTATGATTACTTTTTCAAGTTTTTGTCAAATTTGCAAGGCCTATGCAGCATCGTACGCATGGAAGCACAGCTTCCAACTAGAAGGCAAATTGCAATTTGCATATCTGGACGCTGATAATTGACCTGAACATTGTAACATAATATTGGTCTGGTAGTCTGGTTGGCTGAATTATAATAGCAGTAGTCAGAACTTATCAGGGCATAGTGGCCAATGGGCCTTAAGAGAGAGAAATAAATGAATTGCTACATAGCGATGCATGAAGTTTTTTGATTGTGTGTGATGGAGTTGTGTGTTTAACAACTTGAAATAGTTGTGTTAAGCTGACAGAGGAGATACACACCCACAGCTCATCATTGCTTTGGACATCTTAAGCTAAGGAAGATACAGCTCATCTTCATGAAGCAGACCCACTTTTATGATTTCAATAAAACCTGAGATGTTCGAGAAAGAAAGCAATAGCATAATTTAAACGAAGTCAAAGAGCTCTGAGGCTATTGCCCTACTTCATTGCACATTGGCCTAGAAAAATGGACCAAGGGCAGAGTAAATGTATTTACCCCTTTTCACACCTCTTTCAAATTACCCAACAATCTTGCTGTATGTGTATGTGTATATGCATATGCAGCTTACATTTACCATGACAGTTACCCTTGTAACTGACATCAGTGGCTGACATCACCGGCTGACATCAGTGGCTGACCACCGGCTGACATCAGTGGCTGACATAAACGGCTTACATCACCGGCTGACATCGGTGGCTGACATCACCGGCTGACATCGGTGGCTGACATCACCGGCTGACATCAGTGGCTGACATCACTGGCTGACATCAGGGGCTACCATCAGTGGCTGACATCAGTGGCTGACATCACCAGCTGACATCAGTGGCTGACATCACCAGCTGACATCAGTGGCTGACATCAATGGCTGACCACCGGCTGACATCAGTGGCTGATATCACCGGCTGACATCACCAGCTGACATCAGTGGCTGACATCACTGGCTGGCATCACTGGCTGACATCACTGGCTGACATCACCGGCTGACATCACCAACTGACATCACCGGCTGACATCAGTGGCTGACATCACTGGTTGACATCAGTGGCTGACATCACTGGTTGACATCAGTGGCTGACATCAGTGGCTGACATCAGTGGCTGCCATCACCGGTTGACATCAGTGGCTGACATCACCGGCTGACATCAGTGGCTGCCATCACCGGTTGACATCAGTGGCTGACATCACCGGCTGACATCACCGGCTGACATCAGTGGCTGACAGCAATGGCTGACATCAGTGGCTGACATCAGTGGCTGACATCAGTGGCTGACATCACCGGTTGACATCACTGGCTGACATCACTGGCTGACATCAGTGGCTGACATCAGTGGCTGACATCAGTGGCTGACATCACCGGCTGACATCACCGGCTGACATCACCGGCTGACATCAGTGGCTGACATCACTTGTTGACATCACCGGCTGACATCAGTGGCTGACATCACCGTCTGACATCAGTGGCTGACATCACTGGTTGATATCACTGGTTGATATCCCGGCTGACATCGCTGACTAACATTGATTGACATCATTGACCATATCATAACTATCAATAGGGGAGCTCCAAAACACAGGAGAGAACTCCCAATAAGAAGAAGAAGAAAGTGTAGCTACCTTGTGTAAATAGACAGTACTACTACTGTGGTTGCCATGGAGATGGTAGACTCGGAACTGGACGACACCTAGTATCCCTAAAGACTAGCCCTGCTAGTCTAACAAATGGACCAGTGTAGTATGCTTCCTCAAAAAGCCATTCTTTAGGTCAGAAGGAGGTGTGAATGAGGCCATGGTTGTAAAACATTCATCCTGTCTGAGCATAAGTCGGTCACAAGTTGGTCAATAGCTTTAGGGCTCTTTAACCCCCTTTTAAATTGTTTATGCATGCCAGTTTCAATCTAATGATCTAGTTGTTGAACACCGGCAAATCTATATAGCTCTCTCAACCAATAGCATTAGTGCGTATTTTGCATGCTAGGTGGCTACCGCGTGTTGATGACGGGTGTGCGCTGAAGCATATCAGATTCTGGTAGACTGGTCCCCCCTCCCTGGTGTGCCATAGGGACAGTATATCAGTTATAATTCTAGTACATTGTCCTATTTAGAATCCAGTCAATTTTCCATGATTGCAACACAGATTTCCAGCTATTCTCGGTGTTAAGGACCAATTCACCGGGTGATATCTGTAGATCTATGCACTATCTGTTTGCTATATCAGTCTGAGTCACTTGGATCACGTGTGTGAAACATAAAGTAAGTTTGATTGGTTTACTGTGTACATCACTATGTCTTATGTTCAGCCAACAGGAAACTGAAAAACACAAGGAAGTAGGCCGTTGTGAGACAGTATCTGCACGCCAGAGGCGTCCAGATAATAATGAACACCAGAAGAGATGGGGGGGGGGGGGGGGTAGGCAACGTCCCAAACAGCAAACTACAATGTTAAAATTCAATAAATTTACAAGTGGCACGATCCGGGGAGATGAAAAGATCATGTCTCGTCGCACTCGCAAATGTTGCTCGAAAGCTTGTGTTGCCATTTCCATTTTTGGCAATAATTTTCCAATATATTGTCTGCAGAAATATTCACAAAATAATTTGATTAATCATTAATTTATTTAGGCCTATTCTCATAATTACCTGTGCTGTAGTATTGCAAGACGAAATTTGGGGTTTCATTTTGTAAAATTGGAGGGTGTTCTCCCATCCTTTCATGGTCTTCATGGGCCTGAGGTTGGCCTGGAGGAGCTGCATCCATGTTTGAAAATATATTCTGAAATAAAAGTTGATGTTTTCTGTTATAATTGCATTGTAATCAGTCAGAAAGTCAAGTTATTTCACCAGCTGACGTGTCAAAGTGAGATTTGTGCAGACGAATTTCCACTATTTCCCCAATTCACAGGCCTGACACGTCAAAACTACAGGGAAACTGAAGTATTAGATACTTGAAATACATAATGGGATACTTCAATAACACCTGAGAAGAGTAATTAGTGAACTAATTGCAGTATTACAACTCCAAAACAGCTAAAACTTCTAACAACATACCTGCTGATTCATGTAAACATGGCCTAACTTCTTCAACTTTTAGCCAGATGGCGCAGCAGTCAGAATCGACAAGTGCGCCACCAGGCGTGACCTTTTTGAAGCTGATGCTTGCAAGTGAAGTGAACATGTGAGGTCCTCAACTGGAAAAGGGCTGTCCATGAGCTTCCATGGAATCACACAAGTATTCTTCAGGTATATCAGGTCGGACTTTGCTGTCCTAAGTCCCAGGAACTTACCAGAATCAGGTTTCTTGACATCTTGCCAATACTTGTTCAAATGGCCATCAAAGTTTTAGTATCTAACAAAATTTAATCTGAGGTCTGTATCTGGTCTGTTACCGTCTGTATCATAACAGTCTCCTAAGTTCTCCTGTCCTGAGTCATGCAGCATACGTTTTAATGCTTGACAAATATTAACAACATTAGGCCGCAAATTTTTTAATTTTTAGTTTCTCGGATCGCCTGTCCCAACAGATTTTCTGGACAGGAAATAAAATTGAGCTCACCCACAATTTTTACAAAATCGACATAAAAATAAATTTAGATTTTTTTTTATTGTGCAGTCCAACCCAAGAAAAAGTTCCTCAAGAAGATCCGAGAAGCTAAAGCTCAATTATTTCTGGCCTTATGGACTATTTTAAGAAGAAATACTCACAATTTTAATATTTTTGTAGTAAAATAATTTATTTTAAAATTTATGAAAATTATGGATACATGGTCACAGCAAACATAACCATGTTTTATCACAGATCAGGTAGGCCAACGTGGGCACACAATTATATTGGTCTTAATAAATGAGGGTTGTAGATTTAAATCAAGGCGAGTTAAATGAGTTTAATAAATATAATGCATTTAAATCACGATTCATTTGGTTTAATCCAGATTAAAATCATGATTTTTTTTTATGAAAAAAAAAACATCACCATACTTGTTATTATTGCACAAATTTATACAAGTGATTCTCTCACACATTTAACAATGATTATGTAACATACAGTAAAAATTTAATTGATTCATGATCCTTATATTTATCTGTTTATAAATCTTTGGTGTCAAGAAAAACATCTTCAACTTCTTGGACTGCATTATCATTAGAATTCCATTAGTGCTGAAATGAAATTTATGGAAAAATTAATGATTGCACAATTTTTAATTAACATCAGGCCTTACATTTTTTGCAGGCTGAGTTATTGCTGCTGGAGTGTAGAGCAGCACAAGAGACCTGCAAAATAACTAAGGGTAAGTCAATCTATCATTCATTGTATGAAGATTCATTATCAGGGCTGTAGCTTGTAAGAGGGGGGGGGGGGTAATAAATGGAATTTGTCCAAAAAAATAGCAATACAATTTTTTGAGGTTGTCTGGGTGCGCATAAATTTATTTCAAGAAATCCTGATTTGTGAAATTTTTTAAAAATTTTTAAAATTTAGGCTATTAAAATTTTTAAATTTTTTTATTCATTTAAAAATTATCAATTAATAGTTACATGTTGATTTTTTTAGACCTGTACACACTCACATAAGCATTCATATTCCACCTTCAAGTATTTCCTCGTTTCTGGACAAGGATCGCCAAATGCCGCAGGTCTTCCGAGAATACAAAAATTTCTGCGGGTGCATATGGACCTCACGTAGTTTGACATTCTGTTCTGGTACGCGTTACAGGTGATCTCGTTCTTGTGGACATCTTTTGCGGGACATTCGTAAGGGTCCGCCACAGTTCGCCCCCAATTTGCCATGTTGATTTTGATGTAGAGTCTCCTAGGGCATCCAAATGAGGTTATTTCTCCGTCCTCTTCACAGCTCAGGAACGTTATTCCTTCACAAAAAAAGACAAGCAACTCAAATAAAAATAAGTCACCAAGCGTGGTTTAGGCCAGACCTAATGAATCTTTAGCTTCTTGGATCTACTCGAGGCAATTTTTCGCCTCCAGTAGTTTATAAATCCTACATAGAGTTCCCTCCCCTGAGTCAGACTAAATGAAGAGCAAGATTGGCTGAAAAGGTGTGAGAGTTACAGTACAGTGGATAACCTTTGCTGTCAATAAGCCAATCCTGCTTTTTACTCAGGTCATAGAAATACTAATTACATTGTATTAGAATTTTATAGTACAAATGTAGAAGTATACCAAATATATAGAGAATAAAAATGTGCAATATACCTGAACAGCAGCATGCAACATTGAAGATAAGTACCAAACTAATACAATTCTTCATTTTGTCGACTAATCTGAAATTTGTGTGTCATTTGAATCTGCAGTCACATGACTGTTGATTGTGACATCACTGGTCATGTGACCATAGGCTAGTCACATTTCTTTGGGTTCCCAGAAGTGCTTAGAACAATTGATGACGTCACAATTTTTAGCTTCTCGGATCAACCGACCCAACGGCTATTCTGTATAAAACTTATTTTTCTTTAATAAAAATAATTTCTAGACCATAAGGAAGCACAAAGATAATAGGTGCAAAAACCCCTATGTAAGGAAGTAGTGCCAGGAAAAAGTTGTGATCCTCTAAATATATATATAAAGATCTATAAATTCAAATAATTACATCTAAGTAGGCCTATAGCTACATCATAGCGTAGCTATTCATGAATCATGACAAATACAAGAGATTTTGAATTTTTTAAAAATTTATTAACGAAGGACAATTTCAAACCGGATAGGGTTTGTGCCGACAATTTTTCCTCAATAAAATTCTACAATTTTGTTGACCTTTAAAAATTTTTGTTAAAAATATGTCAACAAGGATTTTTTTACAAAGTGAAAGCCAGTTCAAACTTCGGAATTTTTAAAAACAAATTACACAATTTTAAATCTTTTAGTTAAATGTACATTGAATTTTTTGGCAAGATTTTTACAATTTTTGTAATGTTCAGGTAATTCCTGATAACTTCGAGCGAAGTGTCAATATTGACCACATACAATACTCCTTTAATTCACATGGTGGAGTAAACAATAGTAAATACTATATACAGTAGGCCTATATAATATAGAATTGCAGATCTTAACAAAAATATAATATATTTCAAAAATATCATTTTCAACAACATTGTAAAACTCAAATTATATTTCAAAAATATCAATCTATGTAAATTTAGAACACAACATAAATGTCATTCTGATTGTCAATGTAGATAAGACAAGTTAGGCAGAAATATTTAATTTTTAGATTCTTTAAAAAGTGCCTGGATAATATCCGAGAAGCTAACGATCAATTATGCCTGGCCTAAGTAGACAGATATATTTTAAGGTGGTACATACTCATAAAATCTAACAATCAAGCAAATTTTAATACTAACAAATACAGTAACAATCTATTTTGACAAATATATATTATATACCAAAGATCTGTACAAGATTAGAATTCATAATTTACATCAAAATATAGTGAAAATATTCACAAAAATACATGCAAGACTTTGAACTGAAACATTTATTCTATAAATGTATTAGGCAAATTTGGCACAATTATATAATTTATAAGATATAAATGCACTGATTCTGTTGATTGTTCCAGACAGTGACTTTAACATGAAGAAAAACATAGATCATAAGGTGGCATCATCAAAACTCGGTGGAAAGCTAAAAGATCAACCTATTTTTCAAATACTCCCACAGTAGTTCCAATTTCAATGTGAACGACCATACAGATTAAGTGAAACCATTTAGACACTACTCAAACGATAAGTCAAAAAGTAGAATAAAGATTGCTTCTCAGATAGTCCCAACAGTAGCTGACCAACAACAACAACAACAATTATTGGCCTAATTGGATCTCACAGAATATTTAGCTTCGCTGAGAAGCTATTGTGGAGCATGGCATTTCAACATGTGCGTTAGTGTGTATGTGAGTTGATTCCTGCAAAAACTACTGGATAGATTTAAATTTCCTTTTGCATGATGTGTTCATTTCTACCACACAATACCTGATTAAATTTTGGTAACAATTGGAGCTTTTTTGCGCCTACAGTTAAAGAAATCTAAAAAAGGCCTCTACAGTGCAGCATGCACTATCATTTTTTGCTGTAGCACTAGCAGCCAAAAGGGTATATATTTTTACATTCTCTCTGCAAATATGGCCATTAAATGTCCGTAGAATGTGACAGAAGGTGCCAAAGCACTAAATTAGCAACATTTCAATGTTTATTTGATGTATACCCGACCAGAATTGCCAAAATTACCTGGGTCTTTTATCACCATTCTTGCAATTTATCACAATCAGTTTTCTTTTAAAGTTCTACAATGAGTTGATAACATTTAGGCCTAAAACTTAATCAACTGCTTATGTGTGGCATCTTGCATTAATTGAAGTTCAATTTTAAATGGACAGCGAAGCTATGTGCCCTCCGAGCACCAGTTCTAGTTCAATCTACTTTTGATTTGATACTAAGCATAGAAATCATATAGTTACAATAATCAAATGTAAGTTATTGGTCTATGTACAATTGTACATGTATATAAAAAATATAGACACAAATTTTTTCATGTCAAGCTGCTCCGAAAATCGCCATAAAATAACTTTTTTTTTGTGCCGCTCTTAATTTAACACTAATGAACATTCACAAAAATAATGTAGTTTTATATTTGTTAATTTATGTACAAAATATGCATATTAGTTCATCACAATCTTTTTCTGAATAACATAAATACATTAGGATTACTGATTAGGCTACCATGTAGAATTGTATCAGTAAATGTGAGAGAACAACAACAAACAGTAGCTACTGCAGCTATATATATAGTCAAGTTTATGTATAACAATATGTACATTGACAACAAGTTAACAAAGCAGACTCCTGCAAATGAATATAAAACAAAGTTGTAACAAGTTGCGGACTCCTCTCTCCCTGTCTGTCAACTCATCAACTCTGACATCATTTTATATAATAAGTGTTCTTTGATATTGAGTTGGCGCTGCGCTGATTGGATGACGAAATAGCCTCTAACAGGCGATTGGGCATCCTCACCGGAGGCTTAGTTAGCGTAACTTATGCGTATGTCAGACGATTGTCCGTTTGAGATATTATTGTCTTCTCGAGCCTGGTTTCATTCGATCCAGTAACTGAAAGAGGAGAGAGCAATTTTAAAGTCAGCTAACGAGAGATCCTCAACTATCATAAGAGTGCAGTTTAGTATTTTGTGACATCCAGAAAATTTCCATTGTGTCGGGTTACGTTTTTGACCCCCTCCACGCATCTAAAGTGAATGTTTTCGAACCTCCCCCCCCCCAAAAGCATTAACTTACTTTTTTTTTTGAGGCCCTACATGCACTAAAACTAAATGCAAATTTTTTACCCACCCAACATGCATCATATTCAATTTTGGTTGCTCCTATGGAATACCGGTTTTAAAAAATCTCCTCCATACATCTAAAGCGAATTTTGGGTCCCCTCCATTAGTGTTGGTACGATACTATAACTATCGCGATACTTCATCAGCAATGCAGTCACAATACAACTATCGTGAGGAAAAATTATGCATGATATATCACGATACACTATTGCCAAAGGCAGCAAGTATCACGATAATCGCGATAGTAATTGTCTGCTTAAAAGCATAGTTCCGCTGATTTCTGACATGCATTTTAATGCGCATCACACCTCTATCTTGTGAGAAATCCATGAAAATCGCAACTTTTTTGCTTCAGTTTTGTGAAATAGAGAAAATTTTTTTGCCCAACTTTCCTAACACTAACTTCATACAGCAATAATGTTGAATTGATATCATAATAAATGATGTTTTTCAAGCTTTTTCTGGTAATTTACCTATCGCAATAGTATTGTATCGTGCACCTCAATTGTTGGCAATATATTGAATCGTTTCCTCACTTGATAGTATGTATCGTTCAGGTATTGTATCGCTAACTAAGTATCGTTTAAACTATTGTATCGCAAAATCCTCACGATACCCAACACTACCCTCCATACATCTAAAATAGATTTCTTTTCAATCCCACCATACATCTCAAGCAAATTTCTGCCAATCCCTCCATCTTACGAGATAGAACAAGAACCCAAGGGTTCAAAATGGAGGTGGTATAGTATCTTATTTCATATCCCACCAAAAAAGACTTTCCCCGAGTGGCCAAAACCAGGTGTTCAGTGTTTATATTGTGTACTAAATTTCATAATTTTTAAAATGATCCATTTCAAGAAAATTTTACACTTAACTATATAGATATATGGCTACAAAAGTAACTTCCTAATATGATTTGGTGAATATTTTTTGAAGTTTATCAATTTATTGTTTACCATTAATTTTTGAGAAACCGAAATTTGAGAAAAATATCAGAAATCCTCATTTTCCCCAGTTTTTTAGTTTTTATGGAAATTTCGTAAGATTTGCCCTCCAAATGAGTTTAGTCATTTAAAGAGGTATAATTTAGACATCTAAATGCAAAATTTCCGCAGTGTTATTAAACTCCAAAATTGACGGAATAATGGAGCATTGAAAAAAATAACATTTTTTTACATTTTTGCTTAATTTACTGTTATAAATTTTTGTAAGAGCATTTAGACCCCCAAAAGGAACATTTAGGGTTTATAATGCATATGGTGGTACAATTTCATGCCCATAGGTATAACCGTTTCAGAGTTCTGCTCTGGAAACAAAAAAAAAAGTTTTTTCTAATTTTCAATATTTTACTCAAACTCGAATACGAACACCAAAATGCACATATATGCTGTAAGACCCATTCATGTGCCAAATATCATGTATACGAGTGCAATGGTTTAGGCACAGCGGCAAATACACAATGTGTGCAGCTGCCTCCAGTGGAATCAAGCAAGATATAAAAGGAAGTCACGTCCTAATTTCAACACGCCTGGTATTCATTCCTATGTCAGATGCATGCTCTTTAATCAAGTTATCCACATCTCTTGACCCAAACATCTCCAAACAAAATAGCCAAGACAGGGCTCAAAAGACATTCTGAAAATGCTCAAATTTCAAATTCCCGCCAAAACTGTCCATTTTGTCACTGTGACTGCATAAATGGAGATGTGTAAACACACCTCCATTAAAAATAAACCCGACCACCCCCCCTCCCCCATAGTTTTAAATGGAATGGCCTTAGTGACAGGTTCAACTTACTCCAGGGTCAGGTATACCATTGACCTTGGACAAGTCCTTCAGCAGATCTTTGGCCGTCCTCTGCATGTTGTTCTTGATCGACTTTTCAATTTTGTAATCAATCAGGAGGTGGATTATCTGTTTTTGCACTTCTTTGTCCTGAGGAGTTTTGCTGAAAAAAAATATTATTATTTACATTATCGTATTCATATGTGTTGACCATATTTTCTTTTTTTATGCAGATCCTCAATTCCAAATGGATCAGGGCATGCTATACATCAATCTTCATCTTATCAGTCCCACTGATTGGCTAATTAGGAAACGGGGGGGGGGGGGTACATTTCAATATAATGGAAAGCCAGTAGGCTACAAACCACCTCAGAGTACCCCCTCCCCCTCCCCCTCCCCACGGTGGCCCAACCTCTTCCTGGTGACATGAACATTTCTCTTTTAAAACTATCCTTAAACTTATTGATATTGATTATCTTTAAATACCTTGGCAACTGAGCTGCGGTGTGGAGACAGGTGTTTCCTTGGTAGGAGGTTTTGTTAAGCGCTGGCAACAAAATGGCCGTCGGCAACATTCCGAGAACTGTCCTTAGCAACAAGATGTCTCTCGTCTCAACAATGGCGTGGAGGGTTGTATTTCCTGTGCGACCATCCTGGGAAGAAGAAAATGAGCATACTGTATTTTTGTCAAGTATAGTTGTAACACAATGTACCGTGACTGCATGGAGATTTTGGCATTGCACTGTATTTATATTATTTCAAATTGAATCCCATTAGGCCAGACAAATTTAATTTTTAGCTTCTCGGATTGACTGACCCAACAGAATTTCCGCTTATGGAAAAACTAAATTGAACTTATGCACAATTTGTATTAAATTGACATTATAAACAAATTGAGATCACTGATTTTTGTTTTGTCCTACCGCCCGACCCCAGAAAAAGTGCCTCAAGAAGATCCGAGAAGCTAAAGATCAATGATGTTTGGCCTTAGAAAATAGTTTTTTTCCAAAGAACTACAGTGCAGCCTGTAAGTAAGTGAAACGCATGAAATTTTGCCATTGCATCAATGCAAAACATCCTCAGCCAAACTGCTTGTGGAGGCATGAATTCTCATAGGATGAAATTGAAACAAAGTGGGTCATAAAGGCTGATGTGTGAGGCAAGTGGGACAAAAATAGCAGCCCATTTTCTTCGCTTTTGTCGGAGTTAGGTATGGGTCAAAGTCTTTGATAAGTAAGTGAACCACCCTTCCCTATGTTTTAACATTGGGCCTGCGTTTCACTTACTTATCAAAGACTTTGACCCATACCTAACTCAAACTACAGCAAAGAAAATTGGCTGCTATTTTTATCCCACATGCCTCACATATCGGCCTTTATGACCCAAAATGTTTTCCTCTCATCGGATGAGAATTCGTCCTTCCAGAAGCATTTTGGTTAAGGATGTTTAACATTAATGCAATGGCACAATATCATGCGTTTCACTTACTTACAGGCGGCACTGTATTTAATGACTGCCACATACCTGCTTGCTGATGTCTGCGCCATGGCGTAGTAACACCTGCATGGTTTTTGTGCTGTTGATAGTCTCGTTCTCTTGGTAACATTTGCCGTGTGCCAGGGCAGCGCAATACAGGGCTGTTTGACCTGTTAATAGTAAAAAACAAAGACTTGACTGTTTAGTTAAATGTTGCAAGTAAATAAGTGCTATTCATTTTTGCAACTTTTCGAGGCACTTTGTATTTTCATTGACTCGCCACTTAGGTGTAACTTGCTATAACAAATTATAACTTACTGTCAGAATTCAAGGCGTCTTTCTGTATTAGCGGAGAACTCAGCAGACATTTGAGAGTGGACAAGTACCTTTCTCCTCCTATGGCTGAAATTTGGAAAATCAACCAGAAATTAAAAATTCATCGAAGAAATTAACAAGAATCCGTGGATTCAAAACCGACCACCTGGCAGTTGGTTAGAAATCAACTTATTTAGACAATCTAAAGTACAATGACTGAGAATGTGCACTCGTTTGTAACCCATAGATTCTTGTTTTGGAAAAATTCAAAAACTTTTTTGAAGCAGGTCAGAGTACAAGAAGTAAACTGTTAGGCTTTGCCTCTTAAAATCAGAGCCATGAAGTTGTAGAAATTTTTCTCCTTCTTACTTCAAGTTTTACAATGAAAAACAAAAATCCGTGGATTCAATGATTGTTGTTTTCAATGCAAACCAATTACGAATTCTCTCACCTGCCACATGTAAAGCATTCAGATACTGGACATCCCCGGATGCAGAAACTCGTTTTGCAGCAAAATTAGGATCAGCCCCTTCCTTGATGAGAAGAGAGACGATCTCCCAACAATTGACCACAGTCGCTTGGTACAGGGCAGTCTGGAAACACCCCAAATTCAAGCTTGTTTACTGTCTAAGTATATAAAAGGATTTGTACTAATATATATTATTCAAACTTAAACCACAGGCCAAAGCCCAACATGAGTATTTTCTTTATTTGTCATTAGTGTATACAAAGGTGCAATGCTCTTTAATACTGGGCCTGCTAACTTCATCTGGACAGAAAAGAGGTCACTTGTGGAATCAGCCAATCAGAGAAGTTCTCACAAAATTTAAATTTGTAAGAACTTCTCTGATTGGTCGAGTTCAAAAATGACCTATTTTCTGTGCAGATGAAGTTACCTAAAGCCAGCAGGCTCTATCATAGCATGGCACCTTTGAATATCTTAATGACTATTGAGACTAGGCTTGGGCCTGTGCTTTAACGAAAGGAATGGAGGGATCTAGAATATAATACCTGTTCCTTGAAGTTTCTCTTGTTGATGTAGTCCATGAAGACCTCTCTTGGTTTGGAATTCTTGACGTTCATGATGATGGCGTAGCTGTGGTAGGGCATTTCCTTCATGGCGCAATACATGAGGAGCCTGGAATGAATGACAATCCATCTTTATATTAAATACTAGAAACGTAGCGATGGAATCCTCTAGATGCTTCTATTTAAAGGGAAAAGCCTGAAGTGTAAGGTTTAATAAGTCACATTCTAGTTTATGGAGGAAAGAAATACAATCAACACATCAGATGATCAGAGGACACAACAGAGCGAAGTCAGTGTGTTTGTCTATAACTGTATATAACTAATGAAAAGTTCTTTATGAGACGCGAAATTGACTGTCCTTTGTATCAGTGTATGGCGGTCCCTTGTATTAGTGTCTATGCTTGGCAAGTAAAGATCCCTCACATGGGGTAAATGTGTAACATGTTGAGGACTCCCACTCTCTCTGCCATCTCATCAATTAACCCTTGTTAATGCCTAGAACTGGGCTTAGAGGGCTGCAGTAACCATATCTATCTATCTATCTATTTATCTATCACAAATTAATAAACAAATTGACCCATATTGTTGTCTGCTAATAATTTGGCAAAATCAAGTTACTCACACATCTCCATCTTCCCTCTCCCCATAAATGGTCTCGTCCTTCTGACCAGCGAGCCACCTTTGCGCCTTGACGCATTTCTGTCTGTCTTGAGCATACGGTTTGAATTCTGGTGCTCTGTCCTCTTCTGTGGGCTCTGAGAAGTGGGAAAAAAACCACATAAATAATGATCAAATTTCACTCAATCCAAATTTAATCATCTATTTGCCATCACAGCCACTTATAATGCTGCTGATTCAGTGTCCATCAATACAGGCACTCACCAAGTTTCATAGGTGGCACTGGACGTACTATAGCTTCCATTTTTGGTTCCGGAATTTTCGGCGCAATTTTGGGATATCTTGTGGTTGGATAACCGGTTGTTTGTGTAGGCAAGAATATGGCTTGGGAAAGCGGTGGTAACTGGACGGTTGGAGCTGCCTTGATTGTGATTGGCTGAGAGCTAGATGTGGCTCCCCCTTGTGGTGTTGTGACAAAAACTAGGATTGGTGCGTTGTTTGGTTGAGACAGTAGCTGGAATAGAATGATTTTGGTTCCGATATTAAAATGGTAAAAACATAAATGGAATTGTCATTCCGAAGCATATCTCAGTCCTAATCCTCATACTTATAGTTCTTCAAACAAAACCTCAAAAGAGTTCTTACCGGAATATTGGTGTTTGTCGTCGTAGCAGCCACAGTCGTAGTGATCATGTTTTGGTTGTGGGCGATGTTTGGAGGGATGTGGTAAATTGGGGTATTGGTTGTCGTTATGATTGGTGCTGCCACCTGGGTGGGATTTGTTGAAGTAGGCAAGAAATTGGGAGGTTTGGCAGGCGTATTCTGTGATGTTGGAATAGGGATATTTTGGGAGGAGATGAGATTGGAAGGACTGGTATTAATGGGCACGGGGATGTTGAGGGGAATATTGAGGGGAATGTTTGGAGGGTTAAACGTTTGTGGGTTGTGTGGTGGGGTGCGGGATGGTTGAATAACTTGCCATTCTTTCGGGGAAGAGGGGTTGAATGGAGTGGGGTGTGGATTCTGGTTGATAACCCTATTAGTGGGCAATTGCTGAGGGGGTGAGTTCCATGGGTTACCTCCGGGCACCTTCCGTTTTGGACTCGCATTTGGCGTATTGTGAAGACTTGGGGCATGTGGGGGTGACGCAGAAGATGCAGGCTGCGCAGGCGCCATGCCTTGGTTTGAACTGCGTTCCATAGGTGTTCTATCAAATAGCAAAGGTGGCGCCACCTGGCTGATTTGACTCTGATTTGGAACTGTTGGAATGTTTTGGCCTGGGAGTGGTTCGTTCGGAATATTGCTGCTTGCAGAAGTGGCGAAATCTGGATTATTATTCAATATATCGATGATCTGGTCCACATATTCATCCCCCAGCATGTTGCTTAAATCAAGGTCAGCTGTTGGTGCATCAATGTTCTGTGCCGGGGCAATGTTGTCTGTAGAACACTCTGCTAACATTTCAGCCATCTTCTCTCGTCCGATGATCTTTTCTACCATTTCAGCCATCTTCTCTGGTCCGATGATCTTTTCTAACTCGGACTCCGGTAGGCCTATGTCAATCTTGTCTTCGGCATTTCCAATGCTTGGTCCTGTAAATGCACAAATTTTACTGTAGAGTCCAACACCTTTTCTCAAAGGCACAATCAAAAACAAGAATCCGTGGATTAAAGATTGTTGTTGGCATGTTGCAACACCTTGTAGTGTTTTCGGCACCTGTTTATAACCAACAGTTTGGCCTATTTCGCCATTTCCTCTTCCTCTTCCATTACCCCGGGCAAAACCTTGGCTAATACGATTTTAAACATAGGCTGCGCAGCAGCAAACCTTCAGCGAACAACACCTTTAGAAGATTGCAAAAATATCATAAAATTGGTGCGTTTACGAAATTGCTTATAGGTATGCAATAGCGGTCGAGTAGTGGCCTTCCATTATCACTATTTTTCCAATGATTCATAAAGTGTTACACGCATGAAAAAGCACTGCTAAATGAATTACATACTATTAGGTGATTTCTTTAGAAAAATGCATTACTGTATATGCAATAGTGGGGAAGTTTTGGCTCCAATATAAAAAAAATTCTTTTAAATATTTTTTCTCAATATTACAAAAACTATAGAATAGCCATCTGTCAGACCATGAAAAGGCACAACTAGACCATACAAGCCATATCTGTACCAAACTTCATCCATGTATATGGAATAGTGACCGGATGTTGGGCCAGAAACAAAAATAATAATTTTTATGTTTTTTTTTTTCAATATTTGAAAAAGTATATAATATTTTCCATCAGACCTTTCAAAAGGCACAACTAGACCATATTGACCACATGTGTACCAAAGGTTATCCATGTACATGCAATAGTGAGCGAGTTTTAGCCCAAAAAACAAAAAAAATATGTTTTTATATCTTTTCTCATTTTTTCAGAAAGTATAGAATATCTGTCAATGAGACCATCAAAAGGCACAACTAGACCATATAGGCTATGTGTCTACCAAATTTCATCCATGCACATGCAATAGTGAACGAGCCTTGGCCCGGAAACGAAAAAAATTTTTTTTTTATATTTTGTTAATTATTTCAAAAAGTATTTAAGATCTATTCATCAGACCATCAAAAGGCACAACTAGACCATTCAGGCTAGATGTGTACCAAATTTCATCCCTATGCATTCAATAGAGGCCGAGTGCCGGGCCGGAAACGATCTATCCGCCCGCCGCCCGGCCGCCCGCCCGCCCGCCCGGCGGACGGACAGCATTTTTACCCAAGTGATTACAATACCTTCTTCGAACTTCGTTCGCTGAAGGTAAAAAATCATGTCTTTTAATCATCAGAGCGCCCAGAACTGGGCTTAGAGGGCTGCACTTACCATGGAGCCTATTAATAAATTTACAAACAAACAAACATATCTATCTATAAGTGTATCTATCAGAGGCAGGCCCCTATCTGGGGGTAAACGATACTAAGTATAGTCCATACTCTTTAAGCACAACTTACCATACAGGAGGCTGTCATCCTCCGGGTAGTGGGGTGAGTTTGGACCGTACGTGGAAGCATTTGATGCAGGTGACGTGGCAGCAGTGTACTCGCTTCCCGATGGGGAGAAGGCGCTGTCGGGAGAGCTCAGTCGCTGATACAAGTCGTCCATGTATTCATTGTCTGTGCTGTTAAACTGGTGTACATCTTCGCTGTCCGTGGAGCTGTTTCTGCTGTTGATCACAGGTGGTGCCACTGGTATGCCAGCTGAAATTTGAAATTAATCATTAACAAATTCATCAAACGGTCTGCTCGAAAATACGATACTTTTTCAAGATAAAAGCTGTTATAAATAAGTGGGATTCTCCTAAAAATTTTTAATATTGATATGCCCTTGACATGGACTTTGAGTTAATTAGCGAAGCAGGTGTCCGCTTGTAGGATTCTATTTAAAAGCTCTGGAATTTTTGATATATTAGAAAAACATACCTGTTGGGCGGCACTCCATACTGCCACCATTTAGAGCTCGCATTGAGACAATGTCTGTTGCATTCTGGGAATTTCGCTTGTCGAACATTCCATACATTCCCTGAGCAGGTGCAGGTCGGTTAATAGGCCTCCCAGCAAAGTCGAACGACCCTGAAATCCCCATCGTTGCAACGCTGCTGAAATCAGGGCACTCTCGGGGCTGGTTGGGTCGCATGTATTTGCCTGATGGATCAATGTAGTCAATGATCTGTCGCATATCACTGCTAGGGTCAACTGCATTTTGCTCGCACTGCGTTTTGACGCCACCGTACGGGGCCTTAGGAATCAAAGGGACCTTCTTGCCATCCAATGTTTGCTGAAAATTACAAGAATTGATAATCAAAGACTGAGAGAGAGAGATTTAATTGACCAATTATGATACCACAAAAGGGTGTCTGCAAATGATTTTACTATATTTATACTATTTTCGTATCATTTTTGCATCATTCAAAGCCATTATCATGTTTAATTTACAGCCAAAATATGCATGTTTTAATCACCCATAATTGGCCTTTGTGGCTAATGGTATTTTGTTCGTAGGAAAAGGACGGAATTATATATTTATATAATGAATATACATGCATACCCATTTGCGTCCTTCGTTGACTGGCAATGGGGGCGGACATTTTGGTTCCTCGTCTCCCTCTTCCCACCATTCCTCATTCTCCACTGGAATCTTTTGCTTCCGTTGTTCCTTCTCGGAATTCAGGTCGACCGATTTCAGTTTCTGCAACACCTGTCTCATTTCTTCATCGTGGCTAGATGGCGCTCTCAAGCACAGGTTGTTCATCTTGTCCGCTAAGTCCACGTGGTCCTTTGTGAGGTCCTTTGCATGGCAGCCATCTTTCTTTTCCTCGTTTATTTTCAGTTTCGGCTGCATGTTGCTGCCGTCTCCGCCTGAAACCAATGAGGAAATTAATGTCCAAGTTAAAAATTACACATTGTACATCAATATAATTACGATACAATATGCGGCCATACTAGCTAGTACCCAAACATAAATATGGCAAACTGTTGGAACATACAGCCATAGACGTAGGAGACTCTAGGAGACAGGATCAATGATTGGGGCTTTACCTCCTGTATTTTTGCACTTTGTAGGCTAATTAAGAAGTAGCTTATTGTGGCACAGCGATGGGGTAAAGGATGATTGAAATTCTTGGCTAACCTTAATTAGTCCATATGACCCAGCCAGAGCAGGTTTAGAACTCGGGACCCAGAAATCAATCTCAGCTCAATGCGCTACCAAGTTAATTGTACCAACTCAACTAACCCTTCTCCCACGACAATGACACCAGTTATAGTAGATCGCACGAAAATGTCATTTACATTGTGCAATACATAATGTTTGCAGAATAAGCATTTTCTGACTAAGTTTCCTAAAATGTCGCCCTATGAGCAGTTACCGCATTTCGCAAATAAAATCTTTAAAAAAACAGGTACATTTTTGGTTGCAAAATGTACCTCACAAGGACTCATCCCATGATTTTTCATGTCATCAAATTTCATAAACGCCCTTATTTATTATCACTTCAAATTCTATATTATTAGAATATTTGTGATAAAGTACCGATGCGTGACAATGAATACACATATAAATCTTGATGACATCAAAATATGTTCTAACCAATTACTACTAAACTGATAACTTATGCCATAAAAAATCAATAAGACAATATTTGTTTACATAGTGTGAACTGCAGGACTCTTCTGGGAAGTTTAAAACATTCGCAAATTGTTGACACCAGGCCTTTTATCATGTTTATTACTATTAGTCATTCACATACCTTTTCCCATATTGTATGCTTCAATGTTGTTTTCTTTCTTGGGGGATCCAATGTGTGGATTCACTTTTCCATCACTTTTTGCAGTCTGATCAGGACTGACAACACCCATGGTGATGTCAATGCTTATAATCACTCAAATATTTCTCCAAAAGTGCTAAAAATAAAGGTTTAATCAAATTAAAATGCCAAAATTCCCTCAGTTATCTATAAAACAGCATCCATAGGAGAACAAGCTCCTTTACTTTACTAGGAAGTTTAGTGTTCCATTAATATGCTGCTCTCTGATTGGTCAGAACATTTTGGGGGATTCCCCACAACTTTCTTGCTCATAGGTGGCACTACTGTAGCTTGATCAAAGTCCAGAACACAAAATAGATCCCAGTTGATAAGAATCTTACCATGCAGCAGTGCCCCTGGTGAGCACAGGAGCAATCCCTGTCATGAACAACCTCCTTTTCTGTATGACATTGTCCAGACCTAATTTCTGGAAACATTGGTCTCTTTTGCGGGCCTAATATGGAAAGAGATCAAGGTTTCTTTGACATGGCACATCGTTTAGAACAACCATGTACAAACTTGCACATTATCTTTTTCTGAACAAAGAGTTCAGCTGCCTAACATAAACTCATTAAACTGACAAAAAATACATCTAAGCCCCTTTTCGAAAATTGTCTCAATAGTTCATTCACTTTTTTTGGAAAACAGGACATAATCATAATGTACACATGTTGAGCTGAACTGGAAATGCTATTATATCCACATGGATTGTGGATTTATTGTTAAGTTAAAGGCTTGCAGCAAACGTAAAATGTTAATTGTTTTACGTCCTGTAATGCTGCACCAAATTAGTTGATGAATAGGCCCAGTAGAGTACTAAACTAATTGGACAGGCAGGAGTGACAAATTCTGCTAATTAAGATGGTTTAACAGTATCACAAGACTCGCAACTCTTTAACTTGTATCCTTTTTCATTGAATTTATTGAATTCTATTGAAATACTTAGAAGTTACAAATATATTATTAACTGTCTCATGATTAAAGAACAGCCCACTCGGTTTTGTGCAGGAAATTTCCAATTACAATAATACAAGAAATCCGTGTTATTCTTATAGATCCGTCTAAGTTACATATCTATGTTGGCATAAACATATTTGGTGCATGTTTTGTATTCAGATTAAATCTGCTGCACCATGACTTCCCCTTGTAGTAAATATGCTGTGGGAAATAATTATTCCATAATTAAATTTAGAGGGCAGAGTACAAGCATATCCTGGACCAAAATTAGCACAATATCGGAGTAATTAACACGATAATATGGCTTGCAACATCAACCATTACAAAGATAAGGCCCGAGGCCCAGAGCTATTGAATTTTTAGTTTCTTGGATCGACCGACCCAACACATTTTCTGCAAAAAAATTAATTTAGCTTACCCAGAATTTTCATAAAATGTACTTTATAAAAAATTTAGATTTCAGCTTTTTTTTTGTCCTACCGACTGACCCCAGAAAAAGTGCCTCAAGAAGATCCGAGGAGCTAAAGATCAATTATGTCTGGCCTAGCAGGGCTTACAACATCGACTATCACAAAGATGAAATTGTAGATCTTGTTATATGTGTTCTCAGTGAGGCGTATTTAACGGTATTTTGCCAAAATTAATCATCATATATATAATTGCTTATCAATTTCTATTTGGAACTTTTTCATCTTCAAATATTATTGGCTGCTCATACACTCCTGGTAATTTACCAGTCTATGATAAATAACAGTCTTCAAAATTCACCATATGTTTATGAATCCACTTGCATACAAATGTTGTGGACCTGTGTCCAGAATCTACTTATTACCAGGGGTGTCGATTAAGCATTTTTTTGTGGTCGCCCACAGGACTAGTAGCCCTAAAAATTTACTAGTCCTGAATAAAATTTGGTCGCCCTGAATGGCGGTCCATCGCAATGACCAAGAAATGGGGTGTTGGTGAGAACACTCATTAAATGAATGTATAATTCCAGATGAGCTACAAAATAACAGAGGAAAAAGGCTCAAAGACTAAAATAGGGCTTGATTATTAGGGTTTGGACAGGGTGGCATGAATTTTTTTTTTCTACCGTAAATGTGCGAAAGTCTTGAGACCTCACCACTCACCCACCCCCAACATTTCTGAATTGTTTTTATTCACTATTGCATTTCTCCTGGCCTCCTGGGCATATATACTATCAATGCCAGTTTGCAGCGAAGATTATAAATTTTAATCCATCACAAAGAACTTCAAAAGACATTTTTCCACTCATTTTCTGTCCAGTTTGTCTTCAACCATACTTGACCCTCTTCTCATCTTTTTCCCTTCCTTACGCATATTGTACTCATGCTATTATTGAAATTCATCTATAACTCATTTACTTATAAATACTTCATCCTTGAGATCCATTCCTGAAGACTATACTATGAAATTACAACATCATTTGGACTCAAGACAAAGTTTGGAAATCTAACATAACAAATTTTGGGTGGCTCAAGACTTTTGCACAGTACTGTATGACCATACTAATCTTGAATTTTATCATTGTGAAACCAACAGGAACAATAATCATGATATCACAGATTATGCATTGATATTTGGCTGATAGCCAAATAATTGGTTGCCCAGATTCCATTGAAGGGCATTGCTGAAGTGCTTGTGCACATTTAAGTTTGCCTGATATTAGTGTTTGGTATCAAATCCACTTTATTTTTCAAAATATGAACAGTAGTAATGTTTCCGAAGCAAAAAAATCACAACTAGGAAGATTGTAACAAAAATATCCAAGATACAGGTCCCCAATTGGTAAACAATCAGAGGCAATCCAAATGTCACGGTTGGCTGCACACTCAGCTCAGAGACTTGCCCTTTGATCTCTTTGATTTTCACTCGCCAGTCGGGCGAGTAAGGGGATTAAAACAACTAGTCCTGACTAAAAGTTAGTCGCCTCGGGCGATCGGGCGACCGTTAATCGACACCCCTGATTACTTATACTAATTAATTAGAGGTGGAATATTAATCATTACATTGCGTAGGCCTGGATAGAGCGATGGTCTCCCCCCCATACATTTAAAGTGAATACCGCGAGTGCCCCCCTGGCATCTACATCGTATTATCGCTCACCCGTACATACATCATACGAAAAATAAACGGGCCCGACCACCACCCCCGAGAATCTTAAATGGAATAGCCCTTATAATAGACCTGGCAAAGTGAATTTGACATTTTATTTTAATCTAGGGTGTAATTTCTACCCAATTGTAATATTTTTGTGGCTGGGTTATTGTTTGTCTATAATCTTAAAAGGAAGAATAATCTGGTAATTTCAAATGCTGCAATAACCCAAGCTAACTATCCTTGCCCTGTCAAACTAAAACTACCAAAAAAACTATCTTAAAAGTAGTCATAATTCCAGTAAATAATTTATTTACATTTCATAAACAGATATTCATTCATTAACATTTTGTGTAACATTTTACTTGGATACAAGATTTAACAATTAATAGTTTTCATAGTGCTTCACCCTGTACAACAAGGCACTGCCACTGTGACTGCCGATGGCAAAATATCCGCTGTTCAAAGAAACGTCCATGCACAAAGGCATCCTGATACGATCCTCTTGGTCGGGGAAATTGGCAAACACAGTCATTGAAGGGAAGTGGACGAGCTTCACCGCATGTTCCGTGTAATTTGAAGCAATAGCGAGAAACTCTGTGGTCGAATTGAACACCATGCTTGTGCAAGGAGTTGTTAAGTTCATTATAGCCTTTAGGGGGGTCGGGGACTTGTTTGTACTGACTGTGTCACAGTCGTAAATGTTGACGACCCCGCTGTACGATCCAGTTGCGATGTATCTGCCATTTTGCGACACTTTGACGCAGTTCCCTTGGAGACAGCCATCGTCTATAAAACGGTGAACGCAGTCGCGGGTCTTCATGTCCCACACGTACACCTCCCCATCGTCACCAAACGAGTACATGGTGCTGCCATCTGGTGAGAAACTAACACTCTCAACCGTACCGTTCATTTTCAGTGTCTTGATCCACTCCTTACTCTGCGTTGAGACCAAATGCATGCGCCCGTATAAACCGAGAAATACGATCAAACTTCCATCGGGAGACATCTCAAACTTCCCGAAACTATTCTCCTCGACGCCTTTGATGTGCGGCACCTGGTGGACTTTTCCTGCGATCATGTCGTAATGGTGAAAACTCTTTCTCCGTTGTGAACCTAAGATGACCTCCTTGCCATCCCTCGTGAAGCGAGCCGTAGAAATCGGAAATTTGTCAAAGAAAACGCTCTGGATTTTAGCATTTTGTTTCCCGTCAACTTGAAAGAGTCCGAGAGTGTTGTCCATTCCAGCTGTCAATATCACTTGTGCTGTTGGATGGAACTCCACACTTTTTACTCTGCTCTGCAACAGAAAAGATGGAATATTGTTAATAAGATTGCAATACGTCCTTAACCAATCGATGAGTGCTGAATGTAAAATACCGACATCAGCATTATTCCTCAACACTGAAATTAATGTCAGAACTTACATGCATTACAAAATACGGATAAAAGTTAAACTTCACTAAAAATTATCAGGACTGATTAATTTTAGCCAAATCTAGCCAAATCACACCTAATGACAGGGAGACATTGTATTGCAGAAGGATTTTTAACAAAAACTTTCGCTAATATTAGGGTGAAATTGATGAATTAAAGCAATGTCACAATTCTTTAAAAGTTAAAACGTGACAGTCCATTACCTTTGAGGGCTGGCTGTGGTTGGCGTCTGTGCATCGTTTTAATTGAATTGACGTCTTTGGGAGGAACGTTGACTTTGCCAGGTAGTCTCCTGTTTTCTTGAAGAATTCTTCACCTTCTTCTTCATCACTTTCTCCTGGAAATTTGAAAATATTAGTGATAACTTATGAGTTACTGCAACACATGTTTTTAACCAAAAAATTTATATATAGCTAGATTCAGGGCCGTATTAGCGCATTTCTGGGCCCGGGGCAAACTGTTTCTAATGGGCCCCCTTGCGCCCCAAAAACGCTCTGAAATTCTGAAAAGTACATTCGCGCGCAAGTTACCCGACGCACTTTCTTTACTGTCGGAACACATTTCAGCTTCATCATGGGCCCCCCTGAGGTCATGGGCCCGGGGCAAGTGCCCCGTTTGCCCATAGGTTAATACGGCCCTGGCTAGATTCGGAACTTTAAAGTGATTTTTAATTACGCTATGACATATAGGTGCGCAACACTGTCAACTGTTGAACACATCCTTAGTAATTAATGCCACTAAGTAGACAGAGTCTTCAACATGACGTTCTGCATTCCAGTTTATTATTACAGAGCACACTCAGCACAGACATGACGGATGATTGCATAATGACCTGTAGCGAAAAGTGGCTGTCACTTCCAAATTACTAGGAAAGACTCTTGACGATTCGAAATGCTGTCTGGGCGTCACAAAAATGCGGGGCCTACTAGGCCTATGTATACCTTTCTTGTCATCGTCCTCCTTCTGCCACTTCAGCTTGGCCCATTCGGGTTGCCCGGATATTTTCTCGAACTGCTGTTTTCTGGACACTTTTGGTTTGACAGCGTCTTTTTCTTTCTGCTTGTCGCTGTCACTTGACTTGAGTTCCGTTTTCTTCTTGGAGATGACAATTCCTTCATCTTCTTCATCATCTTCATCTTCCCAGGCTGGTTTTGCCTGCACTTTCTCTGATTTCTTTTTCTTGGAACTGTCAATTTCTTTCTGGATGTTTTTCAAGACTGCCTCTCCTGAACCAAAAACCAAGTCTTCCAACAACTTTTCTCCATCTTCTTTTTGTTGCTTGTCCCCCAAAGTGCCCTCCTTCTTCTTCTGTTTCTTGTTCTTGGCTGCTGTGTCTGCTTCTGCAGTTCTTTTGCTAAATTTACGCAGCATTTTGGACACACACGTGTGATGGAGTGAGCGATAAAATAAGGAAGTCTTAAAAATGACGTCAGAAATTTTTTATCACAAGAGGGCGCATCGGTCAGCTGTCAACTGGGCAAAGAACTGTCAAAATGGAGGCCGGCAGCAGCAAAAATGAAACTTCTGCATCTAAATCTGCAAAACCTAAAGAAATGAGCAAAGAACAAATAGTTCAGGGGTTCCAGGAGCTCAGACAACAACAGAGAGCAGTTGCTGGGAAGTTGTCAGAGCTGGATATGGAGAGGAAGGAGCATGAGTGAGTGGAAATGAGTTTGACAGTTGTCACATGTGCTTGTCATGCCAGTGGATTCTTCATGAATCATGTTGGAACTGGTTACTAAGGCCTAACATCTGTGAAATATAGTTGTACATACTGCTGAAATTCTCCAAAAAACATTTGTTAAGCCAGTGACATATGCTTTGTCAAAATCTAGAAAAGCCAGACCAGTCTGGACTTGAGGCAGCGTCACAAATTGACCCACAATTTACAATGCGGCGTTCACTTACGATATGTGTTAATTAATTGGCAGGTTTCCCTATATAATCACATGGTTCATACAGCGATGCCAATCCAAACGCTATATCAATAGTGGTGAATTAAACGGTATTCGGTCTCTGGCTTAATCAAGTTAATGCAATCGAAATTGCAGCTTAATCACAATGGATCTTTGTCCAGGAGAGGGAGACTACAGGAAGTTTCACTCATGCCAGTCAGGAGCATGCAGTAAATATGCACCAAGATTTCATTAATCATTGAACATCTCTTTTTTCCAGTCTGGTAATCGAAACCTTGAAGGAAGTAGATGGAGGACGTAAATGTTTCCGAATGGTCGGAGGGGTTCTGGTTGAACGCACTGTGGGCGAAGTACTTCCTGCCTTGAAGTCAAATAGCGAACAGGTAAATTAACATTTGATTATAAATTCATACTTTTTTTTCCTATTCTAAAATTGTGAAATGATAGCAATGTGAAGATGCAAAACTTACAAAGTCAAGTTTTGGCTACCAGGTAAATGATTTTCAAGATTAATTTTCGGATTGTTGTGAAAAAATTTAAACGCATCTATGGAAATGTGCCAAGTTGCAACCTTCCAGTATTTCTGTGTCTGAGTCGACTATAACTTTGTGCGCAATATTTATTTTGACCTTTATACTTTCCTGATGAATAACATTAGCTCTTTCCCTTCCAGATTAACAAGTTAACAGAGCAATTGACGAAACAGCTGGAAACCAAAGGAAAAGAGTTGAACGAATATCGTGAAAAGTTCAACATCCGAGTACGAGGGGACGAGAGTAGTGAAGAACAAAGAAAAGAAAATAAGAGTAGTACTCAAAGTGTGTTAGTGGCCAGTGACAAGTCTTAGTCTTCGTGAAATTAGTTTCTAATTTGTGCGTTTGTGTTTTGTATTATATATTTTGCATTGGTATGCGTGGAATTGTCCTGCACAGATTGCGTTTCCTTTGACATACACCAGGTGGAGCTGCTCGGGACTCCTGAAATGTACCAATTACTTGGTGTCCGAATTCAGAAGGGTTCCTCATTTTTAAAAACTGCAAAAATGTACACAAATTTAAGGAAAATATTGCTTAATTAAGGTATGTTCGTAATCGTAAATCATTAGTGCATCTGGGAGTCACAGTGGGATGACTGAATCAGAATGATGAAATTTTGTCCGCTGAACAATAATGAATTTGTAGTTTGACCGAGTATTGAATGGTTTCTTGAAACGGTGACTTGTCCTGTTATGACAATGTTATGTGGCCTAGACCCTGACCTCCAAGTTTCAGGCGGTGATAATTTTCTGGCGAGCACATTACTTATAAACTAGTCCTGATAAGTCTTTGACATCAAAATGTAATAATCTGCACTCCATGTACAATTAACATAATTGCCTTTAATTGGTCTTTGGAATAGTGAAAAGATTATGTTGCATGAATATAGGAAGTTAAAAATATCCTTTTCTAACTTCATTTTCCGTTCTATTTGTAAAGAAATGTTTTGGTTATTTCTTTGCAATAAATAGTTGACAAATATGATTTAATGATCTTGTAAAAATGGCTATTTCAAATGAGACTTGCATCATATTTGGCTTAGTATTCAATCTACAATTGACCAAGATGTTCTGTAAATAATTGTCCCATATAACTTTCAATGACTATTTTCCTGTATGCTGAAATTAAGTTTTAGCAACTTGATTTTTTTGCAACATTCACAAATAAATTTTTCTATGTAAAAATGTCTGTACTTTTCCTTGAATTAAATTTTAGTAGCCCTTGTCAAAGTTTCCATGTGAGTGCATGTGATACATCAATGGATGCTACAGAAGTTCCTGTTGGAGAAAGTAGTGCAAAAATATTTTTGAAGCTAAGCTCTGATGATTCAATTCGATTGTTTCCATTGAAGTTGCCTAGTGGTTAAGGCTCATGTTATCAAAGTTGTATTGGTTGTCTGGCCAAATTTTAGGATCCAACCAGTCCCTTCTCATCTCAATTGAAGGCAGTGTTCCAGCTAGGATTTGATTCGGGCATACAATTTTCTAGAAATGAGGGCACTTTAAAAAAAAAAATATTTTTTTTCCAAAAATTTTGAAAAAAAAATTTTTTTTTCAATTTTTTTTTTTTTTTTTTTTTGGGCATGGCAGACGAGGGGTCAAATGGTCTAGCTGGAACACTGATTGAAGGCCTTCACTGGTGATGGGTAGCCAATTAAGTGACAAACTCCCATAATCTGCAGCCTGAGATGCCTCTCTGAGATTACATGGAGATAGACGGATTTGTTTCTATCGACATTCAGTGAATGGATTGATATTACGGAACGTCACACGACCATTATCAATTGGCTGAAGTAGAACATTCCACTAAGAGGTTATTGCATGATGATTGCGTGACCATGGGACATTTTCCCACTCAAAAGAGTGCCTGGACCTCAGTAACGGTAAAATAACAAGGTAGCAATGCCATAGTTAGTCTCCCATTGGTAGTGAACTGGATGACATCACAGCAATTACATCACCGGGTTCCCTCTTAGCATTATTTCCGTCAATGTATCCGTCAGACTTCAAATTCAATGCCCGTTTTTAATTGACAGAATAAAAATAGAACTCAGATGTCCAGTTCACTGTCCACTGATCTCCATACATAAATAAAATTCTAGGACAAAGAATTTTCATAAAATGATCTTTACAAATTACATGCACAAATCAGTCATGTTGCATACCTTATCAACAGAGCCATATAATTTATTTAATACCACTTTATTTTAGAAGAAAAATAGATACATCTCTTTAACAGCAATATATATTTCAACAAACAAGACAACGAAGATATCCAGTTTCACACATGGATACATCAAGCGCATGCTGAGATACTGAGTGCCAAATTGTTCAATTGTTTTATGACGTGAAAAAGAACCTTCCAAATATATTCTAAATTGAAAATATTTACTATACCTAATGATGAAGATTTGTAAGTCTTTTGGGATGAACAAAATAGAGATACATTTGTTATTCAGTATCGAAAGGTTATAAAAACATGTTTCTTAATTCATGACGTTTAGACTGATCAACAGCACAACCTAATGTTGAAAACTTGTATTAAAGATTGTCATCCAATTTTTCAGGACAAGAACAAGACCAATCACTAAATGAGAAAGGATAATAACATGAAAATAACGGAGGTAATTAATGCAATAAAATTAACAAAACCAGTTGAGGTAGCAATTAAAGAAACTAGAAAACTACTAGCTATACTGGACTGGTGATATACACCCAGAAATGAAGATTTACAGCAAAGAAGACAATTGCCACCATTTTGTTGTAAACTATAAGAACTCTATGTAACTGACGTCCTTTCGAATAAACAAACAAGAATCCAGGGATTCAACCCTGGGCTCTTTGGTGATGGAATGCCACAATTGTCTTGCCAATGTTAATTTACTTTTAATACTACTCAATGCCTTTAGTTTTTACCTTTTTAGTCAAAGAAGAAATATATCAAATTTTACTGAAATTTCTTTTGAAAGAACAACTTTAAAAATTATTTAGCAAAATTGCCTTGAAATTGGTGACAAAATTAGTTACATTGACATGTTAATAGCTTCTGCAAGTTAACACCTTCAAAAATGTTTACTTTGGCAAGAAAAATTATTCACACAGATAAGCAATGATAAATCCTAGCAAATAAAAACATTTGCAGAGAAATTATCACAAAAAAAGTAACCAAAAAAACCCATGTTTAGTCCGAAAGGACTGCCGAAGTGAAATACAACTCAGATACAAGCAAATGATACTGAATCTGCCGGAATGAGAGAACTGACAAATTCACTGCTTACAGAATAACTAGACAAGAGGAAAAAAACCCATTGTATATGCACACAGTGACCATAATCATAGAAATTATCACTTTGAAAAGAAAATGGGTATAGTATCATTTGTATCATATTGCACAAAAGTATCAATTTCGACTCGCATGCATTGTCAGCATTGATACGCGCTTTTGATATATATCTGATTAGCTTTTGAAATTAAAAACAAGTTTTGGTTATACTCAGGAAAAGTTTGCCAAATATCATTATCACAAATTTATCTAATGGTAATTAGGCATACAACCTATCATATTATACAGTATTATGCAGTATTAATTGGAAGATAAAAATCGTACATTTATAAAATATATAATTTGTTCCCATTTCATACAAAATGTCTAATTTATAAATTTACAAATGTCTGCATGTATTGAGAATCAAGGCGAAACACTTTAAATTTAAATCACATTTCTATCAAATTCTCATAACATAACATACAAAACTTGTTCGGAAATGCCTTAAATGGTTATTAGGCCTATACATGTACAGTTAAATATTTTAACTTAATATCATTAACGCACCAATATATATTCACCTTTCAATATAATATGCGAATGAAATAGACAATTACAACGCACTCATATAAATATAAATATCATTATTTCGTACGCAATATCAATGTATACAAACCTCAACAAACATACTAAGAGGCATTCAATAGCTGACTAAATTGATAAAGCTACTAAACCACACTACTCATCTATTTTCTAATACAAAATATGTAATGATGCTAGCGTTGTTTTTAAGCACTTCTGAGCAGTTTACTGGAAGAGGCGCTATATAAATCACTATTATTATTATTATTTATTTAACTGATGTAGGCCTAAATATTAATGAACTTTGTCAAAAGCTGCGATACTACTCCTAAATAGTCCAATAAGTTTGAAAAATGAAATAGACGTCCTTTCCATATATTCATCTGGTGCCGCATCAAATACTTTGTATGAGTTTCATGGTGGTTACAGAAAAATTTTAAAATCAACCTAGTATGCATTTATGTAAGTTATCAACTTGGGTCGGGTGGCGACACCATAGGTGGTGTCATGTGACGTCTGCTCCCCAAATAAATGGGACAACCACATTCTTTTAGAACCAAACGGATCAGCAACTGCAGAAAGAAAAATATTTAATTTATTGTGTGAAAAAGATGCATTATTTAAAACATGGTTCTTAGAGATTGATTAAATGTGTGTCCACTTGTTAGTACACACTTTAACATCATGAAATCATTTAAGGGTTCTATCGATCCTTCAGACGTAATTTTTCACCTACAGATTTTTTGCAAAAGTGATTTTTTTTAAAGTAACTTAATATCTTGGCACAAAGGCTGAAAACATGATTACTACAAAAATAATCTAAAAGATGGCCAAAGACACCCTCAGTATACAGGCCTAATATAAGCAAATACCACAGCTTGAGCACTAAGTTCAATATAAATTAAAAGGGGAAAAACTCCACTTACCAGCATAGCACAGACATCAGAGAATATGAGCATGTAGAAGACGTTGTGCCAGCCGTGCTTTGAGATTAAGCCTGTTAACAATGGGCCCAGAGCAGCGCCTGAAAATTACATCAAAGGTAGATTGTAGAGGCTCCAAAAATGTTTACAAGATTAATCAACAATGAAAATTAGACTTAATTTCAACAGCTGGCAAATTATTGCAGTGAAAGTCAAGGTTGCTTTTCCATGTTCAATAAAGTTATATATATGTACAAGAAAGATTATTGACAAGAATCCATGGATTCAAGGCCAGAGTTTCGAAGAGGGTCCAGGGGCGTAGATGAAAAGTGATGAGAGACGTTTCATTCCAAATAAAGCTTCTTCATACAATATATAAATTTATTTATTTGAATTTGTTAAAAATTTAATCCTCGATTCACTTCATATTCCACCACATCATCTGGGATGAATTCTCTGAACTTAATGGCGAGAATTTGAATTAATTTACACAGACCCATGCGTGCCACTAAATCATACACATCTAAACTGTAAAATTGTTTGATGACATACCCATTGAACCAGTACCATCGATAATGGCTGTGACTGTAGCTAAGGCTCTGGAGTCACCTTTCAAACTCGGGTGGGTTCCTAAATCAGCTGAAACGGCTGTTGTGATGAGTGCGTAAGGGCCGTTGACAAATGCCCCAGTTATCAGTAGAAGAGCTGTGATAAACAAATTAGAGAGTATCAGATGTAAGTTTTAAACAACTTCTTCTCCAGATAAACATTTCAAAATTTGGTTTCATCACTAACAATTATCTTACAAGTAATTCAAGTGAACTTACAAACATTGGCAGCGGTACTGGCAGTTGCATAAGATTCATAAATGAACATCTGAAATTATATTTACAAATATTTACGATGATTTATAGTTAATATTAGATGCCAATAGCACAGTTTTTAAAACTACAATGCAATATTAATATACCTTTTTATTCTTTAATATATCATTTGAATTTCACAATATCTCTATCTCTATACTACATAGCCGTAGGAGACGGGTGCCCTCCCCCAAAAAAAATTGGGAAAAGCAATTATTCAGGGAGTTTTGGCTGAAAATTTTTGGAGTTTCGGGAAATTGTAAAATATCAATACTATTGCAAATTGAAGAACACAAGCCCAATCAAACAGTTTTCAACTAAAAGGCCACAGTATAAGGGTATGAACTTAATATTATATTGATATGACAATGATTTTAGACTCGTCCTGGGGAGTGGGAGACCCCCCTAATCTATAAATAGCACATCATGAATAATAACAGAATAGATATGTGATGCTGAGGGCCGGTGAGCCGATTTATCTGGAATGGGCGCTAAATAAAATCGTACTATATTATATTAATTTATCAAATAGCGCAACAAAGTTACCATAGGAGCAGCGAGGAGAAGCATGACAATGCAAGTAGTTGCTCGACCTTTAGTGTAATCGCTGATTAACCCAGCAGCTATTCCTCCCACAATGCCCCCCACGTCAAACAGGGTGGAAAGATCTGCCGCTATGGTCGCATCCACGCCCCCTGGAGGATAATATTATTAGTAAATTTAATTTATAGCCGTAATCAAACAGGACAGTCAATTAAATGTGTACAACAATTAAAGGACAACCAAGCATGAAGCTTCTGCAGGATTTACAAAAAACCATTGCAAGAATAACACGGCAAAATATTAAATGTATTTCGTAAAGTACTATAGATTTACAAAACGCTGGTAATTATAACAGTAATCCATAATCATTAATTAACAAACATTTCAGAAGAATAATAAAGAGAACACAAGACCAAATTTAGTATGAAAAGGACCAAATATTAAATGTATTTCGTAAAGTATTATAGATTTACAAAACGCTGGTAATAGTAATCCATAATAATTAATAAACAAATATTTTAGAAGAATAATAAAGAGAACACAAAGACCAAATCTAGTATGAAAAGGACCAAATGCAGCACATTTTATTTAACAAAACACCAGATTCGAGTAATTTTGCCAACTTACCAGTATGTGAGATGTAGTTGGGCAACCAAAAGAGGAAAGTATAACTGACGAGTTTAGCGAAAAATAGACACATGGCGAACTCAGCTACACCCTGAATAATAAAGAAGCAGAAATAATCAAAGAACTAATCACAGAATTGAGAGTTAAAATTGACCTCTGTTCCATAACTTTGAAAAAAACATGGTTCAATAGCATAAAACGTATTTTTGGGAGCAGTAGAAACTCTCAAAGACGTATTAACAGAATTGAGAATTTAAATTGACCTATGTTCAATCATTTTGAGAACACTTTGGTTCATAAGCATAAAGCAAGATAGTTTTGGTTGCAAATAGGGCCAAGTACCTCCTTCAACTGCTAAATAACCAATCAACCGATCAACGTAGCTCATTCAATTGTTATTCACACATTTTAAAACAATTCGAGGAGCAGTTTTTGCTACATGGCTAATATTTTGATGAAACAAATTGCTATAACTTACAGGAATTTTGAGAGCGTTGTAAAATGAAATGGCCTTTTCTTCTTCTTCTTGTTTCGGAGCGCCCTCTTCGTCATCATCATTCTGAACAAGTGGCTCCACCTCTGATGTCATTGCTTCAGATAATATAGGGGGTGGTTCCTCCACCTGCTGTAGGGAAACAGTACTAATAATAACAATAACAACAAAATACAGTACCGCAGTTATCGCACAGTTTATTCATGTCATGTATCAACAGCTGAAGGTTTGCTGCCATGCAGCCAATATTTTTAGAAAACTGGAATTATGGTTTCTCTCTTGATTTCACCATATATTCCTCATACAGACATGCCTGCATACGTTTATAGTAACATTTGCAAAATTTGGACGTATGTCACAAATTCTGAGCAAAGAAGTTTGAACTTAGTCCCTCTCTATTTGAAACATGTCTTTGGAGACAATATAAGTGTCTGGATGGGAATATTAAATGCCACATTTATTATTATTAGACAGTAGGACTCTGATTCACACATTGACAGACAGGAGTCACTCATGAGACATTCATCAACATTGCTGAAACTTTCTCCAGATTTTCCAGGTGACTGTTAAAGAAAGGACATAGGCCTACAAATATTTTTCAATAAATTTTGTGGCAACTTACCCTCGGCCCATGATGATCTGGTGCAGGGCAACCAATGTCACTTGGTTCTGAAAATTAAATGGATCCTATTATCAGGCAATGAGAGACAGAACATTTCGCCCAACCAAAATGACAATATTTTAGACTTTAAAGCAATCAAACTCCCAATAGAGTTCATGATGCGATGATTTTCACATGAGGAATAGCAAAACTTAGGATTTTTTGATGACTGAAAACAAGTTTTAGCAATCTAACTTGGCATGCTTGAAATTATGTAGTCTACATAATGTAGAGGAGACTGGGGCAAGTTGACCCGTTATATAAATTGACTCGCGATTTGAGTTCCAATGTCAAATTTAAGACTTAAAATTATTAATCTTCAACAGTTAACAGTCTACCCTTATGGCTTCAATTCCCGCTATAGTCAAATTAAGACATGCACGTTGAGTAAAATAATATTAGATTTAAATTTCTTCTCACTTGGTACAAGAGTAAAGAAGATGATGATGCCCATTCCTCCTATGATGGCCCCAGGGACGATGAAGGACAAACCCCAGTCGTAATTTACGAACACTCCCGCAATTAACGACCCGAGGATGTTGCCCACTGACGTGTGGGAGTTCCAGACGCCCATGATCAACCCCCGTCTGAAAATTAAATTTTGATACAATTTAAAATTTTTATTTCACCATAAACAGTACACAATTATGCAAGTGCAAAATACAAATAAGGCATAAAACCCCAAAGGGCTTGTTAGCCTGAAAAAGCAGTTACAAAAGATTGCTCGAAGCACACACAGTGAACTTAAACAAGAAATGTTAGTAAACTAAATAAAGGTACAAAATTGATTTAGATTCAAAATTTCCTGTTGTTTGAAGATGATATCAGATGAAAATTTATGAAATTTGTAAAGAATTAATACTCCACTAAAAAAGTTCATGAACTTGAAAGACTTTTATGGTGGCAAAGATTGCTTGGTAGTATTTCATTGCAAACAAACTTTACAAGCAACAAAATTTCTAATGAATTTTTTATTTAATATGATCTCAACATTTTCACTCACTTCCCTTTGCCGAACCAGTTGCCCATGACTGTGACGACGCCTGGCCATCCTGTTGAACTGACGAACCCTGCTGCCACCTAGGAGAAAGACAAATCGAATAGATAATGGATGGATGGTTGATTGGGGCTTTACATCCTGTATTTTTTCATTCAGGAGGCTAATTAGGACATGAGGTGGGCACAGCAATTAGACAAATGATGATAGAAAGAGCAATCCAACATGAGTCCAGGTGACATGGTAAGAGCTGAATTCGAACCTGGGACCCAGAATTGGCAGCCCATCATGCTACCACTGAGCTAACCCTACCCCCATATCCTCAACTAGAATCTAGAGTCAGTATATTATTCTTAAGCATGCAACATGTTTAACCATCCTATCATCATAACGCTTGTGGCCCCCTACTGGCTTAAATTTACAAGTGGTAATCTGGTAAATAAATTTACTCGAATTTACTCTATTATTAATGAATAGCATACCTGCATTGAGATGTAATAACCCAGACTGTGGATCTTCCAATAGAAGCCAAATCCAAATAAGGCCGTGAACAAACCGCTCGCCAACATTCCAAACGTGAGGAAGTAGCGCAGGTTCACCCGTTCGGCAACATGGCCACTGAGGGGGAAAAAGAAAAGAGAAATTGTATGACGTGTATTTCAATGATTTATGCCAGCATTTAATAAGAAACTAATAGACTAGTTCTTTATTTTGATTCAATGCTAAAGAGACACTGTCAGTGTCTGCCACAAAATATGTAAATTACAACAATTTGCTTTTTATGTTTAAACTCATCAGTACAAATTCGTAAGATCAGGATAAACTAATATCTTGTATTGTATTGTACTTGGCCAAAGGTACTTTTTTGTATGTACATCACTTTAGGGAAATTACATTATTGAACAATCTTAATAATTGAGATCTCTTTTTTTTTCTCAGTCAAAAATGAATACAAGTACTTGTATTACAAAATTTTCAATCCAAAATAAAATTACATTATGGATTTTCTCATTTCTATTATAGTTATATCCTGCCAAAATATTGTGATGAAGTCAAAGAATCAATCGTAAAATCAATTTCAATTTAACAAAATACGAAAAAAAAAAAATTTTTATAATAAATACCTGACAAACATTCCGATGGCATACGCAAAGAGAAAGGCATAGTCGAGACTTCCTTCCAAACTGGAATAGTTGTCATGATCTGAAAAAAAATATTGTATTGTTGTACATGTATTGTATTGTAATAACTCTCACTGTCATGCATCAAATGCAGCAGTGGCAGATACGGAATTTGTGGTGAGCCTCCCAGAATGATACAGCTCAGGGCAGCCATAGAAAGGCACTCATATACCTCATAGGCAGAGACAAGGGAACATTGACGAAGGTTCCCATGCCATAGCGTTACGTACGAGTACATCAACTCTTAAGATCAAAATTTAAAACATAATACATGAAGTTGATATTTATATATTAGCTAACAGAACACTTGAGTTCAATCATATCAGCACTTAACATTCCAAAGGAACTCATTACATGACATCAGATAGAAGAGGTGTTATATTACAGCAACAAATACTATCTGTCCAAATATGTACATGACACAGGCATAGGCCTAACTGTCACAACAATATAATTAGACAATTAAAATGAAACCGAAGACTTTGAAGCTTCAAAATGTTATAATTTCAACTCTCCCATATAAACCTGCACATCAGTGTGTATGTTCAGTGATGACAGAATTTGTTTTTGAACGACAAGAATGATAAATGCTCCAGGGAGTACCCAGGGTAAGGGTCATAGCAGAACCCAGAACCCAGCGTAATGTGCAAGTATTCTACATGGATGGATGGATAATTGGGGCTTTATGTCCTGCATTTATGCACTTGGTAGGCTAATTAGGACAGGAAGAAAACACAGCAATGAGGCAAAAGATGATTGAAACTGCTGTCCAACACAGGCTAAGGTGACCCGCAAGAACTGGATTCGAAGCTTGGACCCAGTATATATTTTTTCCGTTGTGACACAGCTTTCGATGATTTTTTTTCTCTTGCAATTCCCGCTTTCAAAAAACACACCTTCCTACATAGGCCCAGCTCTCAAATTATGGACACTTTAAAACCCTTGTGGTCTTAGGAGAGAGGTTTCAAATGACCTGAGTTGAGAGGCTGAATAGTACACTCACCAAAGAGTTCCCCCGTGGTCTAATTGGTAAGTACGCTTGTCAACTGGCTTTGAGGGCGTGGGTTCAAATCTCACCCCGGGAACTCACTTTAGTCCGAGCCCATTGGACATTTAATGGAGGCGGGTTGTATCGAGTGTTCTATGCTGGGGCAACTGAAAGACCCTGGGCATCCCTGAATTAATAGGGTTTGTGCCAGACTCACAGTCTTTTCATCTCATCATCATACGGCTATCGCCTGCCTCGATATATAGCCCACTCAGGTGCTGCAGAGGCGTAAAACACAAAACAAACAAACAAACAAAAGTACACTCACCGAACGGAGACCAGCTTGTGCAGTTGTAGATCTCCTCTGAGCCATTCGTACAATTTATATGAAGAACACTCTGAAAATTAAGTTGAAGCATTATGAACATTCTTCATAAGGCCAGACTTAATTGATCTTTAGCCCCTTTCTAGGGTCAGGAAGTAGGACGAAAAAACAAAGCTGTCAAATATTATAGAAATTGTGGGCAAGTTAAATTCTTTTTTTTTTTCAGAGGCAGACAATTCTGTTTAGTCGGTCAATCTGATAAGTTAAGAATTAAATATGTCTGGCCTATATTTGCATAATAGGCATGTATTTACACTAGTGATATTTTGAGTAAAATTGCAAAAACGAACAAGTCCCTACCTTAACGACACTGATTGGCTTCCTAGAAAGATGATAAGTTGTGTAAGCGAAGAATGTGAGCCCTAAGATGAGAAAACGATATCTGAAAAAAAAAAGAATTTATCAAGAATGAAGACACATTCCCATTTGATGTTTACATGTCTGACTTATTGAGTGATGAGGCTTCTAACGTTACATGACCCTGATGCACTGAGCCATAGATTCACTGATTTTAAGGCCATTTCTGGCACTTCACAACCATTGATCCAAGGGCAAATGTCACACAATGGTCATGTCCTCGTCATTCTTATCACAAAACCATCACCGTTTGTGTCACGCATTAGTTTTTATGCGAATTTCCATAACACAGGACCTGGTTAGATCTCCTTAATTTTCCACAAAATAATGGATGTCACTGACTTATTCAATTAAAAATTCCCTGATCTTGAATTTCCCATAATTTCCCTAACCAGTGGCAACCTAATGATAATTCTGTCTTGAAAAGAGCAAGTTGAGGTTTTAGGTATACATGTCATTGAGTAACAAGTTTCCAGAAAAATGTGACATAAATATAATGATTTCACCTGATCAGTGATCACATCCCGGAGCTGAAGTCAATTCTTTGGAACACGAAAGTTTAAACCTTAGAGCTCCTGATTCCAAAATAAGGAAGCACTTAAACATAATTCACAGTGATTATCCACCATGACATTATCAAACACAAAATCATCTCACGCATGAAATTCTTCAAGCATACCTGCGTATGAACATTTTCCCCTGAGTTACCACGACATCAATGGTACAAACTGCACAAAACCACTCAATGAGTGGCCACCTGTCCATAGATCTTTGTTGTGTTCCGTCCATAAATTCTTTCAAATTTATTCAAATATAGATTGAAGACAATCATTATTTGAATCTAATTCCCAGGGCCTCCTATTTGTGACTTTCAACCAATCAAATTTGAGCTAAATACTGAGAGGAATTATTTGCATGAATTACCAAATGACTAAGACTTAAGCCGTCATGGACTTATTGTCAATTTAATGATTGAGACTTATGTGTGGTCAGGCAAATGTAGTTGTCTGTAATATTGAGATTCCCTGGTTGGTCGGATGGATGGATGACTGGGGCTCTACGTCCTGTATTTATACACTAGCTAGGCTAATTAGGACAGGACATATCAATGAGGCGAAGAATTATTAAAACAGCTGTCTAACATAGGCCCAGAGACCTGGCAAGAGCTGGATTCGAACCTGCGACCCAGTGATTGGCTCACAGAGCCTAGCACACTACCACTGAGCTAAAATAAATAGAGTGGATGATAGGGCTTCACATCCTGTATTTATGCACTGGTAAGGCCCAAATTAGACAGGGACCATAGTAATGAGGCAAGGTGCACTCTTGGCACAGCATGAAACATCCATCCAACATGGGTGACCCACATCAAACCCAGGACTTAGCAGTTAGTAGCCAAGCATGCTACCACTGAGCCATGCTCTTAAGAATTCCTGGTAAAACATCATATTTCAAAATTACCAGAAATGTCAGAATATTTTTGAGTTTGAAGGACAAAATAAACTGAAGGACAAAAATAAGTTATCACTTTTCAATTTGAAATAATTTAAATAAAAAAATTCAAACTTATTTGTTGTGTGTTCAATGTTCTAGACATTAACAATGACCAATTAGTCATGTTTACATGTTCTTGTCACGGGTCATTGCCTTTGACCTGGTACATGTCATGAAATGCAGTAATTAGGCTAATCCTTGAGATCACTTCCCCTTAACTGCACAAAAAGCACTCAGACAAGTTCCTTGATCTTTCCTGAGTTGGGATACGCCAACAGACTTCCATTGGGTAGACTCTCCATTGAGCAATGAGGCCCAGCAGTTGGGATGCTGGCGGCTGGCATGTCCAAGAAGGAGGTTGCATGTCAGAGGGGCTGCTCCCAGCCAGCAATCAGCAAGCTTTTGACCGAGTTTGGTCTAACAGGCTGAATGAAGGACCTTATAAAGCCAGATAGACCTGCAGTTACAACCCATGATCAAGACAGGCACAAAATCCATCAGAATCTGGGTGACCATTTCAAGACCATTTCAAGAACGCCACATCCACAGCTGCTGAAATTCCAGGCACTCACAACCCAAGAGTGAGCGCCAAAACAGTTATGAGTGGTTTGCTAAGCACTGTAAGCAGGCCTGGCAGCCAGACATCCATGCCAAAGGCCTGTCTTGAAAGATCTGTGAACTCTGTTTTCTGACCTCCTGATGTTTATTCATTATTGCAGTGAACTGGGTCAGCCATGACCTTGTTTGATCTGATTTGTAAAAAAAATACAGAATTACAAACTGTTTTCATGTGCCATCCAGGTATTTTTACTCCAGGACTTCATACCACAGTCTCCTAAAGAGGTGATAACTTATTTTTGTCCTTCAGTTTATCATTACACTCAGAACAAAAATGGCAGATCAGTGCCAAACTAACTTTGCTTGGAATATGGGAATTAGGGAATATGGTCGGCACAAGCCATCACATTGAATTTAAGTGTCAAAGATTAATTTCTGCTACAATATCAATAGAGGGGACTTGGCATTCATTCTGAATCGAGGACGGCTCGGACACATATCTGAGGCCAAAGGCTCCGAGACGAGAGTCCAAGGCCGAGACTTGGGCAATCCGAGATCAAAACTGAGGCAGAGGCATCAAACTGGCCTCCAGACCAGCCTTGAGACATCTAACTTGCCCGTTTTAGTACAGAGATAATATACAAACATTAAATTTTCAAAGTACAATAAACATAAAACCTGCCTCAAGTCAATGATGGCTTCCCAAATGAAACACGTCCTGTCAACTTCTGCGGTTATCAAAATCATGTCAAACTGTTTCATCTCCTCATATATATATATAGAATACTTAATTTCTCTATTTGTTTATTCAGGCAACATGTACATTGTCATTGACAAAATAATAATCTTAATTCAGAAAACACAGGAGTCATGCCTTATAAGAAATACATTTACATTTCATGTTATATTTTATATTATCAATGTAAAGCCAGGGATAAATGTGAAAATAAATCCTTGTTGTTCAACAAAAAAATTAGTATACTGCTTTAAAAGTTTAAAATTACCATTATTTTATATTGTTGTACGAGTATTTTTGTCATTTTTTCATCGTTTCTAGTCATCCAAACACCATCATTATTCAGAATTAACATAAAATGATCATTTTTAATTGAATAATTTAATCTCACTATTTTTTATAATCAATATTATAACATCAGAAGTTAAATTTAGCATTTCGTCAGAGAATCAATGGTATTTCTAATTTTAATTCATTAAAAAATCTGTTAACTCCAGCTTATTTTTTTCATTCCTATTTTTATTTTTTGGGGGGATTTAAAGTAAATTCAATCCTCTAAAAACAAAGCCAATGCAACAACCTTCAGATTTATATGAACAGGTAGGCCAAAATAGCTTGAACAGCAAACTAATGGTACAGCTCCATGGATGGATGATTGGGGCTTTTTAAAAAATATGCCGTTATTTTTGCCCCACTTGAGAGATTATCTATTGCGGGCAAATCACTTCAATTCAATGGTGTTGATGTATCAACAAGATGCTTTCCACTCTCTCCTGCATTGGCAGATTACATCACATTATAGTCTGCAGCCACGAGCGAATAGATATATCACTCTATAAGTATCGGGGCCACCATTGTGATATGGGGGGGGGGGTGAATTTCTGGGTAGTCTTAAAATAAATAATTCCTGGTGGAGGCATTTTCTTAACATAATGTGGCTTGAATTAGAAACGAACATGTGAGGATGTCACACACGGAAATAAATAACTTCCCGTCATAGAAACCCCCCCCCCCCCGATTATTTAATGGTTTTAATAGTTGCCCCCCTAAACTACCTTGCACCAGTAACTATGCACTCACTGCATTGAGGCAAAACTCAATATATTTTAATGATGCTGCATGTGACTTTGAGTAATACACACAACATAGTGTTAATGTGTTTGGGATGCACAACCTGTGACTGTGTTCAAACTGAAAAGTGAGGTTACAAATCATGTTAAACTAACATGGTTAATTATATCAGATAGCACTAGATTCAAATGCATCAAAGTAGAACAAAGAGTGCAAATGAAATACCTTCTGAAGGATACATATCTCATGATGCATTTAACAATGTGTGCCAGCCATGTTCATGAGTGTTGTGGTTTTGCTGTGTTAGTGTGTACAAAACATTCATCAGTGTTCATTTGAACTGAATGAAACCCAATTCAAAAAGCGTCATACACAACACCAACAGAGCGATCAGGCCAAACAATGAACTACAAACAAAGATAAACATTGTCTCTAAGTTTTGACACCTTTAAATATCCCTAAGTTTTCTTAAACACTTACACAGAGCCAGTTTGTCGCGGCGTCCCGCACTGGCAGGTTATGAGTGGAGCGTCCGACATTTTGTGAAGTCACATGATCACCACCTAAGTAGGTCAAAGGCAATTTAAACGATAGCAGCGCCACCACCAATTAGTGAAATTCAGGCTCTCCAATTGCAAGCAGAGGTCAGTGAGCCCAGCTATGGTATGGTGTACTAATTGCTGTTTGAATCAAGTTTTGTTAACTTTGTGGTATCTGTGGTGATCTAAACTCAGGTAACATCTAGTAATGAGCAATTTAATGAAAGATTGATGATATAACCAATTAACTTATTTCAAGACAAAAACAAGAATCCATGGGTTACAAATGCGATGATTCTAAATTTTTGGCTGCCATGTACTTCGTAACTTTGTATAGTCAATAATTGCAAGGGGTGACCATTACCTATTCAGGGGGAACGGGCTGGGAGTTTCCCTCAACGGGAAATCATTCATTTCAAGGCAATGTCCTAAAATTTGTGTTTCTAAATCACACAATGTAATTCATTTCAAGATAACATTAAAAAAATCATTATTTTATTTCACCCGAACTGGGTAAGAATTTTTTTTTAAATTCCAAGTTCCCCTGGATATCTAATGATTGCCCCATTATGACTGGTATTATCGCCTCGCACTATGGTGAGTGGCTGTGTAGATGTTATCAGGAATCAATGCTGATCATAATAAGTGCGATAGGCCTATATATTGTCATATTCTGTGAAATATGAAAAATTGCAATTTAAATAGGCCTATTTTAATTGATTCAATAAGACTTACCTTTTGAATTTAACAGATTTGCGAATGTATTCCTGAGTTTTCGGAAGTCTCTCTCTTACTGCCCCGTAATGTTTTTTCTTGCGTTTACTCCGGTGCTTCTTCGACCGAGGCCGTTGAGGAATTTGTAAAAAGTTTTTATCATCTTTTTGTGTTGATGATCCTGTTATGCCTTCCTTAGGAGGGGATAATCCGGGACTGTGTTCAGGAATCAAGTTAAGTGGGCCCGCTGGGTCTGACCCAGTGGGAATTTGGCCAGTTTTAACCTGGGGTTCACTGGTGTCCCCATGTTTCAATGATGTCATTTTCAATATTGATATATTTGGGAAAAAATATGCAGTAAAAACATGTTAAACGTCATTAGTTATGTCATTTAATTGTTTCCCAGGCACTCATACTACACTCCCTTGGCTGAAATGCTTCAGCAATTTATATAAGTGAATCCATGAGTGTCAATACCATGCTTCAACTGCATGTGTTTTTCCTGGGTGTTATCCCGACACAGTAGAAGTCAATAAGTCAATCATTCCAGATAGTAGATATGTATTCCAAATGATTTCATTTTTTATTACTAGTAGTACATTAATTTTAGTGCTCCCAGATATATTGTGTTGGATATAATTCAGATGAATTACATTTATGATCAGTGATCAGCTGATTATGTCCGAAAGCAAATCCTGTGTGGATAGCTCATGCTAAGATTATATATAACAGTCCAAAACAGTAGTGCTCATAAAGAAATTTAAAAAAGAATAAAAAAAAAAAAAAATTATTTACGTCACTTTGGTGTTAAGTCACTAAAAGACAATAGTATCATCCGGATAAGTCCAATATAAAATGTCTCCAACATTGCCGGACTAATGTAAGGAAACCATACTCCATAAATGTACACAATAAGTCCTGATAAGTACTCCCCAGTTTACTCAGTCATGTAATGATAGAAATATTGCTATCACCGGTATTAGTACTTGACTTGATAATGATATATTGGAGTTATTCAAATACAGGTCACAGGGCACAAGAGCAAAGTTCAGTTTAGCCCAATAGATAAGAAGTATATACACACTTGTGATTGTGTATATAGACCACAGGCATTTCGGGTTATTAAAATGAAAAACAGGGAGCCATGTGGGGCCTGTGACGACTCTTGATATGATATCAGTTCCGCCATTGTTTGTATACAGTACCCAAATGACTCCTTAGAGTGCAATTTCAGTGCAGAATTTTTAATGCCTTTCATTCGTTATAAATTGCTACAAATTGTTACAAGTTGTTACAATGCTTAAAGATCACATCGGTTAGATCTAAGTTATCATCTAACAGCTGGTAGATTTCAAGGACATTGGAAAAAGTGTTACTGGTTTGATAAATGGCTTTAGTGAATTGTATTAGTGTTAGGGCCCGGCGAAGCGGCAAAAATGTGGCGGGAATCGGCCAGACTGACGTCTCCAGCCGGAATTTCTGGATTAATCACAGGTATGTTCCGTAACACTGGCAGGATCCAAGGATTAGGTACAGATCTCGACATTGTTGGGCTAATCCAGTGTTGTCAGGCTGATTTAACAGTGTTATGGACCTCGGAAAAACCCGGCCCCATTGCATTGTTCAGGAGTACAAAATGGCGGATGTTTCCGGAAGTAGTTTTAATGTGCGCCGAGACGTAGGCGAGCAATAAATGGGAGAGTTCCACTAACGCCCGCTATAAATGGTCAGAGAAAACTGCTATTAGTGCTGTCAACTCCTCACCATTCAATAAATGGTTTGAGGAAACTGCTATTAGTGCTGCCAACTCCTCACCATTCAATAAATGGTTTGAGGAAACTGCTATTAGAGCTGCCAACTCCTCACCATTCAATAAATGGTTTGAGGAAACTGCTATTAGAGCTGCCAACTCCTCACCATTCAATAAATGGTGTGTGGAAACTGCTATTAGTGCTGTCAACTCCTCACCATTCAATAAATGGTTTGAGGAAACTGCTATTAGTGCTGTCAACTCCTCACCATTCAATAAATGGTTTGAGGAAACTGCTATTAGTGCTGTCAACTCCTCACCATTCAATAAATGGTGTGAGGAAACTGCTATTAGAGCTGTCAACTCCTCACCATTCAATAAATGGTTTGAGGAAACTGCTATTAGTGCTGTCAACTCCTCACCATTCAATAAATGGTTTGAGGAAACTGCTATTAGTGCTGTCAACTCCTCACCATTCAATAAATGGTTTGAGGAAACTGCTATTAGTGTTGTCAATGCCTTTGTTACATCTTTGTTCTCCTATTGTCCTTTAATATGACATTTTTGCACAGTTTCATCAACTAGAAAACTTGAGAAAATATATAAACGATCACTCCATCTTGTAACAAATGATTATGGTAGCAGCTATGTAGAACTGCGTACATGTCTCGACTGTGAAACTCTAGCACTGTCCAGGTTAAAATGTCTAGCCATACTTATGTATAAATGTTACCACAACCTCAGTCCTAAATATGTAAAAAGCTTTGCAAAGAAAGACAGTCATTATGAACTACGAGATGAGCTGAGGGTGGAGTTATATAAGTTTAAGACTAAAACGTACGGATATAAAACAATATTGTATGCAGGAGCAAAACTCTGGAATTCGCTACCTGTTAGTTTTAAAAAAAGTAATGATATTAATGACTTTAGGAATAATTTGAAATCTTGGAAATGCAAGGTTGTGAATTGTATGTTATGTCAGAGTTACATGTACCATTAATTGTTTTATCTATTGTTATTGCTTGTTCACTTGTTTTATACGTATATGCACTTTCGGTGACCAGCCTCTGGCTGATGTTTTTTATTGTATCTAACCGAATTGAAATAAAATTTATCTTTGAGGAAACTGCTATTAGAGCTGTCAACTCCTCACCATTCAATAAATGGTGTGTGGAAACTGCTATTAGAGCTGCCAACTCCTCACCATTCAATAAATGGTTTGAGGAAACTGCTATTAGAGCTGTCAACTCCTCACCATTCAATAAATGGTTTGAGGAAACTGCTATTAGAGCTGTCAACTCCTCACCATTCAATAAATGGTTTGAGACAACTGCTGTTGGTGCTTCCAACTCCTCACCATTCAATAAATGGTCTGAGGAAACTGCTTACTACTCTTAGTACTTCCAACTCCTTATCATTCAAGGAATGGTCTGAGGAAGCTGCTATTAGTTCTGCCGACTCCTCACCATTCAATAAACTCATATTTAAGACATTTATTTCTTTCTGTAACTTATCCAGTTACAGTAAAGAGGGAGGGTAGACATCTCAATAATTGGTTTGAGGAAATTGCTGTTAGTGCTGCCATAAGCGTTTGTAGTCGCCAGAGTTCAATGACAACTTATTACTTACATATAGGTAAGCTTTGAAAATAACTATCTAGGTAAGTAGGCCTACCAAAAATTATGGATTTGAATATTTTATAGATTGCACTCTCCTTGTTCGTATCATGTGAGTGGTATTTCTTAAAGATTTGTCCTTGGAAAAGCAACATAAAGAGTCAAAAGTGATAATTGAGTGAATAACTAAGTCATGGACAGTGCAACATGAGTGAACATCATTGGGATAGGCACAGCACACATGATATAATCAGATTGTGAATGCAAATATTATTAGTTAACCTCATTTTTGGTGATTAACTTTTAAAAAAATACATCAAAGATGAATTATATAATATAAGCTTATTCAATCAATTGGTTGTTGGTTACATAATATTAACATTCAATTTATTTATAGCTACATTGTAGCAAGTCTTTGTTGTATTGTGTGACAAACTAAACAAAGGTTTCCATTCTTCCTTAACTACATTGTAATCTTCACAGAACATAGAGTGTGGGGCAGTAAACCCTCAGCTATTCTGCATGGAGGGAAAAACAATCTACATTCTACAATGCCACAAAGAAACTTTAAAACGTTCATTAAAAAGCAAATATTTTTCCAAATGACTTAACTAGACCTATTTCACTGAATGGCCTGAACACTGACCCCAAGTAACTTTTTTGCAATTCAACAATTCTTAATTTGCTTTTCACTCGCAGGAGATTTATACACTCTAAATCCAAAAACACAACTTTCAAAATAATAACCAAGTCATAGAGCCTGGAAGTTACATTAAAATGCTCTTAAAATACTCCAGCTTGGAGTCACCTTGGCTGGACCAATCAGAGGCAAGGGCGGGAAAGCTATTAGCCAAAGGGATTTAAGTAATAGTACAGTGAGCAATTAATTGTTTAATTTGTTTCCAACACTGTGTGGTGCTCAACTCACTTTGGTCGACTGTCTGAGCAGCAGTAGACCCAAGTTGTTTCTATTTTCCCACCAGGTGGCTCTACTTTCTGCAAGTTCTTGAAACTAGGCCAAAGGTTAGCCCTTGACCTCAAAAGTAGAGCATGACCTTTAGCTTCATCCTGTGTTAGAAGCTGTACACAAACATTGAGGTATGTTTTACCAGTGTTTGCAATGGTGTGTAGGCTTGGTCTATGATTATTGGCTCCGCCCCTGGGCGAAGCCTATGTAACGAGTCAGGTCCACATTCCTCTGTAACGCTGTGCACAACTTCCTGACAAAATTCAAGATCGTATAAAGTTGTCCTTTGGTACCATGTTTTCTAATCACCAAATGACTGCTCTTTTCTATTTTAGCTTCAGTTTGTGCATTCTTTATTCACAAAATAAAGAAATACCCACGAGATGTGTACACCCCCTTCTTCTCCATTGTGCACATTTAAGAGACATGATGCAGCTGCTGCAGGGCCAGGTGCACACTCAGGATTTAAGAAAGGGGTGGGGGGTTGGATGGGGCAAATGAGAGGTTTTATAAACTCCTGTTGGTACTATTTATTTTTGCCAAGTGTAGTAGCATGGCATACAGATGCAGAATATGGTATATAATTATTTGTGTACAGTCACTGTACACATGACATTAATTAGCTGTCATTGTTATTTGAAACGATGCTAGAAATTCACACTTCACATATTATTTAACATAAACATAATCCATTTCTCAATCAACTTGCCATTTACAATGCCACAATAACATGTATACAAGATAGATAGATAGATAGATAGATAGATAGATAGATAGATAGATAGATAGATAGATAGATAGATAGATAGACGGATAGATAGACGGATAGATAGACGGATAGATAGATGGATAGATAGATAGATAGATAGATAGATAGATAGATAGATAGATAGGTAGATAGATAGATAGATAGATAGATAGATATATGAAAGTGCTATTAGTCCTTAACCCAATAAGACAATTCAGTTATACTCTTTTGTCTGTTGACATAAATTATGTACCCTTTTAAAAGTTGGGTGGATAAATAACTAATTGTTTTAAATCTTAATACTAGTATTTAGCAAATTGCTGCAGTTATTTTAGTCTAATCTATTTGAGAAGAAGTTGTTGCACTTTTGAACACAATGAGAAATGGCATGAATTAAAAGGTGTGGGACTTAGAAATGGGCCTCCAACTAAAAGTGGGGTCAGACAGAATGATAAAAAGTTCTGCTGGCAAATTTTAAGATGTAAGAGGATTAGGAAGCAACTTTGGACAACTTATAGTCTATATATCACTATATAATTACCGCTGCCTAGCAACACAACTCACCAAATCCAGCATGGTTGCTATGCTCAATGTAGCCACTAACTGCCCTCCCTTTCACTCCCATCCCCCAAATATGCCAATCAACTTCATCTGACCTCTTCCCTCCGTGTTAATGGGGGGTCCCCTCCTCCCTACTGCTCAACAGTATTCCGTAATAATCCTTCAAAATTCTTCATTTCTCATCCCCCATCCACCACTCCATTTAATGTAAACAAATGATTTTACCAAATAACAACAGAGGGCTCTGCAAAGCACAACCTACACACACAACTCCCCTATTGGATTAAGTATGAACAACATAATGCCCCAGTGTCCACACTTCAGTTAGGGGGTAGAGGTGTCAACTTATGCTATCAAGCGCCAATGGGTGTAATGTTTAAATGGGTCTCCATGGGTGTAAATGTTTGCCAATGGGTGCCAATGGGTGTAAATGTTTGCCATTGGGTGTAAATGTTTGCCAATGGGTGTAAGTGTTTGCCAATTGGTGTAAATGTTTGCCGATGGGTGTAAATGTTTGGCAACGGGCGCAAATGTTTGCCAACGGGCGCAAATGTTTGTCAACGGGCGCAAATGTTTGCTAACGGGCGCAGATGTTTGCCAACGGGTGCAAATGTTTGCCAACGGGCGCAAATGTTAGCCAACGGGCGCAAATGTTTGGCAACGGACGCAAATGTTTGGCAATGGGCGCAAATGTTTGGCAATGGGTGCAAACGTTTGCCAACGGGTGCAAGTGTTTGCCAACAGGCGCAAATGTTTGCCAACGGGCGCAAATGTTTGCCAATGGGCGCAAATGTTGCCAACGGGCACAAATGTTTGCCAACGGGCGCAAATGTTTGCCAACGGGTGCAAATGTTTGCCAACGGGCGCAAATGTTTGCCAACGGGCGCAAATGTTTGGCAACAGGCGCAAATGTTTGCCAACGGGCGCAAATGTTTGCCAACGGGCGCAAATGTTTGCCAACGGGCGCAAATTTTTGCCAACGGGCGCAACTGTTTGCCAAGGGCGCAAATGTTTGCCAAGGGGCATAAGTTTGCCAACGGGCGCAAATGTTTGCCAACGGGCGCAAATGTTGCCAACGGGCGCAAATGTTTGCCAACAGGCGCAAATGTTTGCCAACAGGCGCAAATGTTTGCAAACGGGCGCAAATGTTGCCAACGGGCGCAATTGTTTGCCAACGGGCGCAAATGTTTGCCAACAGGCGCAAATGTTTGCCAACGGGCGCAAATGTTTGCCAACAGCCGCAAATGTTTGCCAACAGGCACAGATGTTTGCCAACAGGCGCAGATGTTTGCCAACAGGCGCAGATGTTTGCCCACGGGCATAGGTTTGCCAACGGGCGCAAATGTTTGCCAACAGGCGCAAATGTTTGCCAACGGGCGCAAATGTTTGCCAACGGGCGCAAATGTTTGCCAACGGGCACACATGTTTGCCAACGGGCGCAAATGTTTGCCAACGGGTGCACAGGTTTGCCATGGCTGCAAATGTTTGCCAACGGGCCAATGTTTGCCAACGGGAGCACATGTTTGCCAACAGGCGCAAATGTTTGCCAATGGGCGCAAATGTTTGCCAACGGGCGCACATGTTTGCCAACGGGTGCACATGTTAGCCAATGTTGGCCAACAGGAGCACATGTTTGCCAACAGGCGCAAATGTTTGCCAACAGGCGCAAATGTTTTGCCAATGGGCGTAAATTTTTGCCAATGGGCCTAAATGTTTGTGTCAGCTTATGCTATCAAGCCATAACTTATGCCTTGGCTCTCAAACCTCCCGTTCGTAGAACGGGTATAATGCTAGTTATGATATAATTTATAGACAAGGTTTCTGAAGTAGATTTTGTAATTAGATGCTCTAAATATTACATCGGAGGATCATGAAAATTTAGCGAAGTGCCAGGCCATGTCTGTTTTCTCAGTTCAGACACATTGGTTTTATCGCAAGCACAGCTGACATCATCTGACTGATTGCCAAAAAGAAGTAGCTTACGGGTTGGCGGAGCCATGTGCTCTCTGAGCGCCCGCTCTAGTTAAATAGTCCAAGATGGACAAGAGTACTATTCTGAGAGGAAAAAGAGTTAAGTTTGGTGCTGACAGTTTATACAGATTTATACTAAGTAACTTTAATAGTTTTGAAAGACTTATAGAATGCTTTAAATTAGTATTCTTTTTAAAATCCATTCATTCTTTTTCAGATGTTTCCAAGGTTAAGGTGTTTCTCTGGCCTGTTGAAACAAGTCGATACATACACGCACATATCTTCTAGAACATTTTCAGCAGACGTTTTGGAACTAAATCGTAATTTAAAACTTTACCACCAGAGCACTGGAGCAAGCAGTGCGCAGGCACCCCTAGTGTTGTTTTTTCCTTGGCTGAATGCCCCTAAATCAGCTGTTGAGAAATACCGACAATTGTATCATGATCGCGGATTGGATGTGTTGGTTGTTCAGGGAGAACTTAAACATTTCGTATGGCCTCCAACAGGAATGAAAATGGCTAAAGACGTCATAGACAAGATCCACTCTACAGAATTATTGAGGCGGGATAGATACATTGTACAAGGGATGTCTATTGGTGCTTTCATTTACACTATGGTGCTCATGAACTATACGAAAAACCCAAATAATTATCAAGGATTTCCCGATAAAGTTCTTGGTCAGATTTTTGACAGTATTGTCATTGGTGGATTGGGTAAAATGTCAAATGGAATTGCATCATCCGTGACAAACAATAAGCTTCTTCAGAGTGCCATTTCTTCAACGAGTGCCTTGTATTTTGCCTTGACAAAGAAACAGACTGTAGACTTCTACATGGACGCCGTAGATCAGTTTTACAAAATACCTGTTAAAGCGCCTAGTTTGTTCTTTTACTCTCATAATGATTCCATGTGTGACGTTGACTCTATACGCCATCTGATGGACACTTGGAGAAACGAAGGTCGCCACCTGGTGGAAAAATCATGGAAAGAGTCCCCACATGCTGGACATCTGAGAAAACATACGACCGAATATGTGGGACTTCATTCGTCTTTTTTAAAAGACATTGGTGTAAATTGATGCAATCATCAATGCTTAACATTGCTCTGAATTTGCTCAAAATGATTGCCGAAGTCTTGTGTGTAATTTTCATAATAAATGCATTGCTGAATTGCTAACATCTAGTTTCTTGTTTGAATAAACTTTGAATGACACAATTAAGATTCAGGAATTCAATGCCCCCTTCATAACAATGGAAATTTGGCAAAATGTTCAGCTCCACAAACTCCAATGTTGTAAGCATTGCGGTAGCTACCCCCCCCCCCCCCCATTTCCATCCCCGCTTGCCTCTTAGCCTCCCCAAAACAAGAAACAATCACTGTATGCCTTCCCATCTGGAACAATTACAACTATCCCAAAGACAAACAATCTATCAGGAATAATATCACAAATGAAACAGTCACTAACTGCCATAATAAGTGGCTATAAATGATACAATCACTATCATCCAAAATGGAAAAGTTCACAGTCACAACCATCCTAATTGGAACAACCACTACCATCTTATTTGGAACAATCACTACCATCCTAAATGGAACAATCACTACCATCCTAAATGGAACAATCACTACCATCCCAAATGGAACAATCACTACCATCCTAAATGGAACAATCACTACCATCCCAAATGGAACAATCACTACCATCCCAAATGGAACAATCACTACCATCCCAAATGGAACAATCACTACCATCCTAAATGGAACAATCACTACCATCCTAAATGGAACAATCACTACCATCCTCAATGGAACAATCACTACCATCCTCAATGGAACAATCACTACCATCTCAAATGGAACAATCACTACCATCCTAAATGGAACAATCACTACCATCCTCAATGGAACAATCACTACCATCCCAAATGGAACAATCACTACCATTGTAAATGGAACACTGACTACCATCCCAAATGGAACAATCACTACCATCATAAATGGAACAATCACTACCATCTAAATGGAACACTCACTACCATTGTAAATGGAACAATCACTACCATTGTAAATGGAACAATCACTACCATCCTAAATGGAACAATCACTACCATCCTAAATGGAACAATCACTACCATCCCAAATGGAACAATCACTACCATCCTAAATGGAACAATCACTACCATCCTAAATGGAACAATCACTACCATCCCAAATGGAACAATCACTACCATCCTCAATGGAATCACTACCATCCTCAATGGAACAATCACTACCATCCCAAATGGAACAATCACTACCATCGTAAATGGAACAATCACTACCATCCTAAATGGAACAATCACTACCATCCCAAATGGAACAATCACTACCATGCTAAATGGAACAATCACAACTATCCTTGATTGAACAATCACTACCAATGGAACAAGCAGTCCAAAATGGTTCCAAAATGAAACAATCACTTTAACTTCCAGAATGGGACAATCACTACCAGTGCTTTAAAAAAATGTGAATTTAAAGGTCTTGAATCTAGCGACAACTTCCAAGTCAGAAATTTGGATCTTAAAAAATTTCTAGTGAGACTTGAAGATTCATGGCAATGACATGCACAAATTCCCTTCGTTTTCCAGCCATGATCACTACCATCCAAGATGGAACAATTCCTATCCTTCCGATGAAACTACAGCATCCTTTGTTTTCTTGATCAAACTCGTATCCTTAACCATCAGGTAACCACAATTGTTAGAAAATTTCATGAAGTGACTATTGAAATTACAACCGAATGAAAAAGCCAACCATATACATGTAATACAAACTTTAAATTAGATTTATTTGACATTGTTACAGAACTTGCATAACAGATGAAAAATAATTAGCATGTTCAGGTACATTCAAACTCTTGGAGCCAAGGCAATTTTAAATATTCTGCAAATGTAAAAATAGACAAGAATCCGCGGATTCAAAATGGAGTGCCATGAAAGTAGATTAAGGTTCTGGAGATTGATTATAAATTGTTAAAAGACAGTACCTCAACACTTCCCAATGACAGCACCAGTGAGTACCTCAACAATTGCCCCAGATTTAAAAACCTCTATGCAAATTTAAGTTAAAGTTGAGTAAGTGTTATTGTGGTCTGAGTAGATGATGATCCTAAACATTCTTGTAAAAGTGCAGGAAGTTCCAAAAGGGATTGAGTGAGTTTGTGTTTTCCCCCACTAATGATTAGCACAGTTCCAAAAGGGAATTGGCCATTTAAAATCACATGTAGACCACAGGTCTGGGCTTGCAGGCTTAAAAATAACGTGCAAGCACTTTAACAGCTGCTTGTAGATAGACTGTCGACCTATCTGCCCATCTATTCATATATATCTATCTATTTATCTATCTATCTATAATCTAACTTGCAATCTAACAATCTATATTTGTCTATATATCTTACTTCCTTCCTTCCTTCCTGCCTTCTTTCCTTCCATTATGGAGACCACAGGTCTCGGCCCGTAGGGCCGTGACCGCATGGTCTTCAAATGGTAGAAGACAGAGCTACTCACACAGGGATATACTAAGGAAAATTTTTGCATGCGCCAAACAAAAAAGTGTCGGCGTTTATGTGACGTCATTACTGAGTGAGACACAATGGTGATGACGTCACAAGAGAGCTTGTCATAGATGACGTCACTTTAGCAAGCTATAAATAACTTCACAACGTCACCACACAAGCAGAGCAGTTTCAAGAGCACTTTGATCTACAAGATCATGACGTTATAATTATCTTTGTCAACACCAGTATGAAAGCTTTTAGAAAAGTCAACTTGATGGTCCTGACCTTTTCAAGAATTTCCCTCTCTCAAACACTAATGTAAAGTTTCCATAATTGAAATAAATCTGCAGCTTGTACAGATTTATTTTTATGCATCTGATTGAGCCTCACAATTTGAACTGCATTACAAGTATGCACAGCTTCAGTACCTTGGCATACTTTTGTTTATACTAATGCTAATGCATTGCGAGCGGCATTTGTGTTGGCCCATAAGTGTAAGCCAAATTGACAAGTAGTCACTTCTGATCAGGTTTAAAAGTCAAGTGACAGAGCTATAACAGCATTCACTAAAATGAAGTAAACAGCACAATTTCTGTGAAACCAGTGAAAATTTGCAATTCCGCACGCTTGTGGGCTATTATAAAGTAAACAAGAACGGATCAAAATTGTGATTTTAAAGTAAAGCACACTGCCTTTAGCATGGTACCCTCTACTTTATAAGGGGGAAACCATTTAATTTTCTGGGGGGGGGGGGGTGTTGGAGTTTCATTTAAATAGATCATGTCTTGCTCAGTTTTGGTGAATCAATACATTCTTTCTGGCCGGTCTTTATTATATAGCTTTTCTCTCGAAAATTAATTCTGGATGGTAATTCGTTCAGTCTGTTAAAAAGTGTTCTTTAATTAGCAAATCCTTTATATATATTATGTGAAATTATGAGAAACATACTAGAATCACAGTTTCTTAAATACTGTAAAAAAAAACTAACAATTCACTTTCAGGTCACAAAAAAATTAGACAGATCTTCATCCTGTGGTCTCTCTATGCTTTTGCATTATCATATTAGTTTTAAGCTTTTTAATGATTTGCAAACAACACCCCTGGCTGGCACTTGGCTGTTGCTGTTGGTGCTGCTACCACTGCAGCAGGACATTTGAAATTCGCGCCAAAAACGAACATTTTAGCTTCGTAAATAAAACGTTTAATGTCATGGAAGTTTACCAAAAGTTGATGGAAGCAAGACAAAATTATTTTGAGACCCTATTCCAAGTTTCAAAGTGATAGGTGTAACAGTGCGATCTCCTATATGGTCAAAGCAGCTGTAAAAAATCCTCTAGCAATACAGGCTGCAAGCAGCTGTAAAAACCACCTGGTGTGGAACTGATGTGGATATGGAAAGCTGTTATAAATAACTTAAACTTAATTGCAGTCATTGGAGAGCTTTCCAAGGAAGCATAGAAGACATTTATTTATTTCAAGACACCAATCAAATTAACTGTGTAAATCCTTCTCATTCTGCATCTATGCAGTCAGGCCTATTTAAGAATGAATTATATAATTATATAGTGTACGAGAATTTCTGTTGGATTTTGTTTGACAATATCTCACTCATAAATAAGTCAACAAAATCTAATTTGGTTTACTTGGCCGCGATAGTGGAACTCTTCAATTTACAGCTCTCCGACGTCCCCGTGCTCCAGAACACTTTTTTAATCCATTGAAAACACTATGTATTTACATCGCCGATTCTTAAATGGAATGTTTACCGTGGATTGCAATAACTATCCAGTCAATTGACGACGTATATATCTTCAGTTATGGCCTAGCTATGTGGAGGTGTCGGGCAGACAAACTTCGTTGGTCAAAATATCCGGATAAATCACAGGTAGGTCTCGTAAAACAAGTGGGATACTTGGATTAGGTACAGATCTCAACTCGGTAGGGCTAATCCAGTGTTGACAAGCTGATTTAACAATGTTATGGGCCTCGGAAAACCATCCCCAATTGGTACAAAATGGCGGCTGGTTCCCAAAATGACAACAACGGCACAAAATCACACGTAATCACGAGGCTGCATGAAAAATTCTTGTGCCTTCTGTTGCTGTCCAGTGTTCATGACCAATATAAGCCCTTAGACCAATTTGCAAGTTTTTAAAATTGGATTTCTGTAGGGAAATAATTTCTATCTTTAAATTATCTTTTTAGAGTTGAAGCTTAAGATTGTTGATTTTTTACTTTTATTTTCAAGAACGCTGTGCTTTTAGGGTTCTGTCACTCCAGCTCGACTGATTATAAATGAGATTATTGACATAATAAGGTTGTTTTGATTGAAAACAACAGTGTACACCAGCCACCAAGTAGGCCGATGAATTCAAAATCTTGGGAGCCTGAGATAACATTCTCTTTGCACTGAATGCAGCTGACACATAATATATCTGATGAACTGCCACTCATTCTGTATTCGTGAAAGTATTGTCTACAACCAGCAGATAATTTAACTTGCAAAAATTTAAGTTAGCTACCCAAATGCTCAAAACCATGCAGACATCTTCCAAGTGTTTCCAAACTAAGGGCCAGTAGCATAGACAGATCTTCATCACCAATTTTAGGCCATATAATACACATAGGCAATTTAAGCTCCTTCTAGCTAATCAACATACACAACACTAGGATATTTTTTAAGTTAAGCATTTTCCTATTTTGCAACCGACGGGTTCTTTTTTTTTTTTAAGTTCCAGGCCAAGTCAAAGAAATTCAAAAGAATCTAAAAGATTCAAACCCCAGCAATGAACAAATTATTTCAGGAAGCAGAAGCTGTTTAATAATTGTTTAGAAAAATTAATTTCAAAGGATAGCTAATCTGCATCTGCCTGATACTTGAGACGCTCAATTGGCTTAGCATTACCTCAAGGTCTAGACAGATCTACCTAATTGTTAACAGCCAACTTAATCTACTTTCATAATTTGAAATAGGCTTGATTTATTGATTTATTTGGGATCACAGATAGTCATATACAATACACACATATATATATATACAGGGGATGAATGAAGTAATGAGTGAGGGTGTCCCCCTGCAACCAGTTGCCCCCCCCCCCAGACCATTTCTAGATACACCCCTGACCCACCCTCCCATGCAGCTTGTCTTGGCAGGGTGCCCTGACCAGTGCTATCTCAGTTCCAGAGCTGAGTCACTGTTGCTCCAAAAGGAATGCAAACAAGCCTGAGCCAGGACCTGTGCATGAAGCAAATTGATGTTTTCCTTCAAAAATAAATATATTTTGTTATAGTTTGAACATGATAGTGCTATCACGTGTATAATGGGAAATTATAGCAATATAAATATAATCTTTATGTGTTAACTGACTTTTTAGACCAAATTTGTCTTGAAATTTGCTAGTGCCAGTCCTGGCCAGGCTAGTGACAGGGCACCATGAGCACATGCAAAATGTCAGAACCACACTGTGGTGGCTCTTGGAAATGATGCCTCATTCCATGGATAACAGTCCTATTAATGCCTTTTGACTCTTCATTTGATGAAATAAAGATGGATAGCAGAGTTTCAAAGGACATTTAGGTATGTAAGTGATGTTTTCAGCCAGCAAATGAGCTGGGAATGGTGCACACCATGAACAACATGTTGCTTCATGTCACAATGACATTGCTTAATGTGGGCCTCAATGTTGATGTACACTGGTCTTGCTCTCAAGTTCTGGCCAGGCAAGTAAAAAACTTCATTTCTATACAAATGCCAACACCCATACTGTTCATTCCTATGGCAGATGTATGCAATGTGAGCCAGTAATGGCTTTACTCAATGTGAAATGTTGTCGAGTTCTAATTACAGAGATATGACCAAAACAACGATTTGACAAGCAACAGCAAGTCATCTCACTTCATTATGACTACCCTTCTAACAATGGAGTGACTACTGTCACTCCATTAAAAATAGTAGAAAATTAAGGTTGAAACTATATCAGTTACAAATTTTCTTTTGTCAATGGAAATTGTGATTTAGATTAAAATTTAGCCCAATAACAGAACACATTTTGCAGAAACTAGTTTTTAATTTCAATTAAAATTCATTCTCAATGGCACGTAAAATGTTTCCCTGACTTGACTTATAATTAGACCCATGCAATATCTCAATTTGGTTGTTCGTACCAGTGAAAAAAACTGTGCAATTGTATACATTAATGATAAGCCCCTTTACTTATGTTATGATACTAAAATCACTTTCAAAAATTAAATCAAGTTATTTACTACATAGCAAAATTTGTGTTTGCTAATTTTTTATATAAAAATATGAATATATTGAAGCTGCAGAATACTTCCCATGTACCCGTTGTGTGACGGCAAAATTGACAGTAAATAAATAGCAAACTCTTAATTGGCTTTTTCTATCACGCATTAGACGCCACGTCATGACGTCTCAATGCCACGTCACATTTGAAATTTGCATGAAATACATACATATCTATCAATACACACAATTTATCTAGGAATTTAACTTGAAGGCCCCATAATCTGTTGTGTCCAATGCATGGATGAATGTAGGACATCAAATAAAAAAATCTTTGGAATATTTAATATGTAGGCCTACTAATGTTTTGCTAACAACTAAATAAATTAATACGATCTTGAATGTAGATTCTCGATCTCCGGATTCATTAGTGTGATGGATTCATCGCACAAGTTAATATGAATTTGTGTATGAAATGCGTAATAATCAATGCAATGAAACCTTGAAATGGACAATTCGATCACAAGCTATGAAATATATTTCTGGTTCGTTTTAGCTCAGAAATTATGCTAAATTAGGCACTGGGACCTCTTGCAAAACACAGTATAATTTATGATTACTGCAAGCATTTCGACAGACCGACCAAATAAATTTATGAAGAAAATTTATGAAGGAAAAAAAAACAACAAAAAAGCACAAGTAATTTGTATGAAATTAATGAAATATATTTAATCACGAATAGAAATGATAATGGATGAACCATGGGCGAGGTTAATGTTCTATTTACATATGAAGAATTTCAAACACTGCTTTCATTCCAACACTGAACAAGATCAAACATCGGTTAAACATTACAAAAAGAAACAAATTTCAAAATATTATATCCGATCAAAATTTTAAAAATTTCCATAAAGATAATTTTTGATAACGGAAAATAATGCAAAGTGAATTTAAAACGACAAATGATCAATAATACATTATGTGACAATATTCAATCAACACTAATTAAATGATGATAATATGCAACCCAACAGAACTTCACAGAAGTAATATAATATTAACTTAACTAATGGATATATTTAGCACGAAACAACCCTGTATATTTTTATACATTGAGACATTAATTTTACATTCAATGAATGAAGCTCCCCTATTTAATGATGCTTATTGATAAGCTGCCCATTTAAACTAAAAGTAATAAAGTAACAGACCCATGGATATATATATCTCGTCTAATATTCGTAACTAAAAAAATATTGGAGCTAAAATTTAACATGAATTATTATAAGGCAAATATGTTAAGTTGACATTCAAGAACCACACATTCTAATAACATATGATAAATCGAAGATAAGTATCCTTATTAAAAATTTGTTAGTGTAAAGTAAATTAGTAATACAGACAGTGGATATGTTGTACATAATAATTATTGAGCTTAATTGAAAATAAGGATGGATTCGAATAAAAGGCATTCAATATGATTTTAGAAATTTCAGCCCACTGTTGGGTCACAGATACATATTTGTATATACACATTACTGATCACACAATGTAAGTTGAATAAAGTACTAATTCAGTGACGTAGCCAGCAGGGTGCTCCCTTTAGCTATCCTTGCCCCCCCCTCCCGTCCCATCCCCATTGAGGATTGATAATATTTATTTTTCCAACACTAAATGTCTATACCGTTTTCCGCTATTTATTTATTTTTATTATATCTCATTCTGCTATGAGAATCACATGTATTGCTCCGTTATTATGGTATTTTATATTAAATGTACAACTTTGGCATTAAAAATTTCCAAAGTTTTTTATCGTAAGAGTGCCCCCTCAAATATCTCTCCCTCCCCCATCCCCCCTGGAAATTACCTGTCTACGCCACAGTACTTATCGTCATATGAAGTGTCACAAAGTAAATTGTAAATATTGCATTATTATATTGCCATGGATTAAATTTATAAATGTTGTGAAAATTGTGAAATAGTTAACATACTAAATAATATTGTAGATATTTCTCTTAACGGTGTAATATGATACATTAGCATACAGAGTAGGCATATCACTTATTCTGAGTTATTCGGCATTCAAATATCGTCTCAATTCTAGGAAGAATACACATATTAGAAGTATTATAGTCGAAAGACTAAATAAAGACAAAACCCTCTACAACGAGGAATTGTCTCTATTAAGGAATGCAGTTGCAACTTAAATTTCTTCACATTCGTTAATAGCCAGTGTGAAAGTCAAAGAAAGACAGTCCAGAAAGATTTCTTATATTATTGCGGGGTTAAAACGTAGATGATATATTATACACACATTAATAAGTCATACAATCTGTTTGTTAGTATGTAGTGTGTTAATGCACATTCTGTTTGTCTACTAAGTTATAAATTGTCAAATGAAAAAGTCAAATGTTGAGAAAGACAGCATTGAAAAACATGTACATCATTTGTTTAAAGTAATAACAACAAGTCTGTGGACACGACGGGCACAGCTAACAGTCTTTTATAATGTTCACCATGGCAACATTGCTATGGCAACACTGGTTGCTATGGTAACACTAGTTGCCATGCAGGTTGCTATGACAACAGTGGTTGCCAGGCAAGTTGCTATGGTAGTTGCCAAGCTATGGCACATCACACATTGCCAAACAAGTTGTTGCTGTGGTGGTTGCCATGCAAGTTGCTATGGCAACAGGCACTGTATTGAGGCTCAAGAAGACGATGAGAGGTCTGGCATCACAATTCCGTGCTGTTGCATCTGAGCTCTGAGCAAAGAGTTCTCTTGTTTCAGTTCTTCACATTGTTGTTTTAGTAAATCTACATCCACCGATAATTTTTCCATATCCTTAAGACTCTCCGCCATTCTCGCATTGGCTGTTCGTAATCCCGTTATGTAGTCGCAAGCTTTGCATAAAATACCCCCTTTACTCTGTGAAACAACAACAAAGAACACAATTGTAATTTGATGAGCAAAAATAATCTGATCTCAGTGACAATAGGGCATGGAAAGGATCATGGGTCATGGGAGACAAACTTGAGACCACATGACAATTCGTATCCAAGAACCAGAGCATATGTTATTATGGTAAGACAAATGTCAAATTCTTTAGAATAATATACTCTCCATCTATTTTGACAACATTTAGTTATTTATAGACAAGTTTGAAATAATCCTCAACAAAAGCTAATAATTCACCATAAATAGTAAGTGGAGAAAACTATAAAGCAAGAGAACAAACACACAGAAATGTTTAACATTTTGTTTAAGCAATGTAGGCAGATAGGAGACATATTTTGATATTGTAATTATATAAATTACTTACATTATTACTCATAACCTGTCCTGCCTTGACAGCCTCTGTGCTGCAATCGGGAACTAATTTAGATAATTGGACGATCCAGTTGTTGATTTTGTCTCTTCTCCGTCTTTCAACTGCAAACAAAGACAAGTTTTGATACTCTTTCAACTCTTGTTTGGGCCTTTACATCCAGTATTTTTGCACCTTGGTAAGCTTAAACTAGGGCCAGAGGAGCACATGGTATTGAGAGGACATGGCAATGAGGACATTCAACAACCAGCGCCCTCTGGGTGACTAGAATGTTAGTCCTTTTTTTATTTTTTTTTATTTTAATTTTTGCGACCCCAAACCTGCTGTGTCCTGAAAAGGTTTCTGAGAAACCATGACTCACTCAAATTACAAAAACACAGGTCTCGTGAAAAAAAGTCACTTGACGATAAAACACCGCCCTTTACGCTTGTACCTGGCACAGTGGTACAATAAAATAGATAAATCTCTCATTGGCCATAAATGCGCAGTTTTAAAGCCCCCTCGTCATGTGAACGACTCGGAAAAATATTGACAGCTGTTCGCTTTAGTTACCCTTGGCAACAGAGCCTCTCATCACATGACGAAGCAATAGCATCACATGATTACAATTTGGAATACCCTGGATTTCACCATAAAATGGCAATCTTTTTCACATAAACTAAAATAATTGAATAGAAGTCTTAATCACCAGTCTATTTTAAGAGAAGGTCAATGACCTTTTTGGATTGACTGCAACGTTAAAGAAGTAAGACATATTTAAAGATGCCCCATGAGTCACAGAAACTTCTCATGGAAATTTTTTTGTCACATTTTCAAACAATTGTGACCTGCTCCACCAAAATGAGTTCAAAGTAGGCATTGTGTATTTCTCAGAAATTAGCAAAATGTGTCAAAAGGTCACATTTTGATGTTTTTTAGCTGTTGGTACCGCATTTTAGAAAAAGTAATTTTCTTTGAATATTTAAGACCATTTAACCAAAAATTGATTTTAAATGATCTAAATTGAGTGTACCTCTTGTTTTTCTTAGTTCTTTAATTGTAATGGCGGGAATTTCAAATGCCATTTCTCAAAGTTGGATGTTTCGTATCATCGATGTTTGAGGTGCCATATCTTTGGATTGGATGGAGATATCAAAACATACTAAACATCATTTTAAAGCTCAATTTCAGTAGAATAAAGTTATTTTCATGCCTAAATATGACAGGCGGCCGACTTTGAACCCATTTTGGTGGAGCAGGTCACAATTATTCTCTTCCAATCAGTCACTCAGTTGTCATTATGTTCATATCAATTTGGTTTTATTTAAACAAATCACAAGAAGCAACCTAAAATGGCCATCGTGTCCTATCAGTAAAGGGAGGGTTTTGGAAATCAGAAGGATTTGTATCCATCGCCTATTTTAAATATCATTTTCAGTCATTTCATTTTCATTACGTATTACTTGCAACAGAGCAAATTGATATCTATAATAGAATTCTTAAAGGGTCAGTTAGAAAATACAAGTATGAAGGTGTACTTGTTCCATGCTTATGTGTGTGTGTGTGTGTGTGCCTGTGTTTTCTGCCATGCTTAAGAACAATTAGGACAAAATGATGCAAACAAAATATAATACATAACTTTTCTTGGGCTTTTACAAAACTTGTACTGCGCAGTCAAAAAAGGCTTTTACAAAAACTTTATTCAGACATTCGAAAAACATTCAAAAAGAGGGTTGGTAACAATGGCTTTTTATGGTATTCGGGTAGTTGCCCTTTTTGACATTTTTTCGTTGTCTGCTGCTTTTATTTTTTACCAATTATTTTGAAAGAGTCTTAGAACTGTCATTTGTGTCTTCTGTCATGGTACCAATGTTTTTTCCATTATGGTTGTTTTGAAGTCTGCAAAAAACTATTTTCTGGGACTCTTTTGACCACATAAGTCAAGTTAAGTTGGCTGATCTTTACCATGAAACACTTGGGTCACTTCAGCAGAGCCTTCAGTGAATCAATCAGGGGTGTCTCCAGACTCAACCAATCAACAGGCATTAACACGAATTATGCATGTAGTGTTTCATGATGTTTAGAGCGTCGTGCATGCGCAATAGCGTACTAGCGAAGTTGGAAGTTGTTTCAACTAGTCTCAGAAACAGCTCCGTCCTGCCTCAGCCGTTCATCCTACAGCTTGTTATTACATATGGATGGACTCCACTCAGCACAGGAAACACGCTCATGTGCATATTTTGTCTGAGAAATAAATATTTCTACCCCAAAATCGGCTATGAACTATCGGGAGAGGTGCAGGAAGCATTCTTGCCTCTGATTGGTTGACACTGTTAAACTTGAATATAATTATCATAAAAACGCTAGCTGAAGGTATTCGACTAGGGTAGATTTTCTGGGTGATTTTGTGCGTTTAGGCAACAATTTGAGATCTAATCATCAAAGTGTTAAGTAATGCTTCCAATTCGGACTTTCTTAGCACTAGTTTACAAATAGTCTTAATTAAAGACAACAAGTCATGACATGTTATCATCATTTTCAGACAACTTTGATCTTTTACTTTGAGCACCAAAAGACATCCCTCATGTCCCGTTCTCACCTTCATTGTGTGTAGCCCTCCTCCTCTCATCCCGGTTTGACCGCGCGCCCTCTGTCCGAGAGGCAATAGTGTGCGTTCTGGGAGCGATCGTTCTCTGCCCTTGGAGGACATCTTGTGGCGACATCATTACATAGAATTGACCTAGAAAAATGAGGAATTGGGTCAAAGGTCGTGCCAAAGGAATAAATGTCAGTCAAGAGTTCATAATGTCAGATTAAGGTTAACATTTTTACTTCACACTAAATTAGCTGGAGATGAAATTTTATCATTAAATTTTGTTCAGTATCATTGATCTACAAGAAATTCTATATTATCATTTACATGAAAATGTATGATAAATTATTTACATATCACAATATTTGTTATAAAGTTTTACAATAGGTATAACATTGAATCTTTGCAAGGAATTAGTAATTGAAGGAAGCATCATTTTTTAAGTATTAAATTAAGTATTAAAAGATTTGTCAATTTTCAACCAATGTAATCTCAAAAAATTCACCACCACACGTGAAAGAAACTTGCATGTGCTAGAAACTAAATTACGTTTGGTCATTGTATACACTTTAAACCACAAACACCAAACAATTTACATAATTAAAAGCCCACAACTTGCCCATCTAAACTACACGTACAATTAAAATATAAAGCATTTTTTGAGGGTTGACAACTTTTCATTGGTTAGAATTAATTTAGAAATTAATTTAGAAGTTAAATCTGTCAAAAAATTTTTTTTTAAATTCTGTAATTAAGACAAAACAATGCAAATACACAATCTGATAATTTAGGGAATACCTTCTATAATTCAAAATGGGATTTAATTTTAAAATGCCAAAATGCTTAAGAATTTTGTGTGTGTTTCTGACTTGCATTGTCATTGTGACATCAAAACTTTATTTTATACATGACCAGTTGACAACCCTGAACAAACGCTTGTAACAATATTCACATTACCTCCGGAACAAATTCTACTTGTAAATAAATATCTATAAATAGAAATATATAAATAGAAAAGAGCTAGAAAGCGTATAGTTACCGTCCTCACCTCCAGAGGTCGTCACCTGACCGATATTGGCGGCCGTGACCTCATTGCCATCGACGGCAGAAACCGCCGGGATATACGTGAATTTAGGTTCGCCCGTCAAGTCGGCAGTGGGACTGCCGCCATTACTGAACGGGGCTTGAATAACCTGCAAGTAACAAGGAATATGACATTATTTTAGTGAGCAAATATTTCACAACTAAGTTGAACTAACTATGATATATATATTAAATGACTGACGTCCCATAAACAAGAGCATAGTCATTTGTTACAAAATCTATCTAAAACATTGTATGTATTTATTTGAGTTTTTTTGATGACTAAATAGCCCTGGCTGGAATAACCTAAAAGTAAAAAGGAATAGAATACAAGGAATATTATGTTATTTTAGTTAGCCAACATTTCATTACAAGTCTATGAATAGTAGAATTAAGTTCAGGAAGCATGAAACCAAAACATATCCACAATTTTATTGCGATATATTTTACACCATACATTTCCGTGTTATCCCACATATATATTTTGATGGCAGTGCGAAACAGTTTAAACAATCTATTCTATAAATTCATTTTTGGAAAACTTCAGTGGTTTGACGAAATAAAGTAAACTTGAAATAATACAAATTTCATAAAAGTTACACAGAAATAAGAATGAAGAATTGGGTGTTTCAAAAATTGGGATTTAAAAAAATTCACAAAAATATCAGAAAATGTTTCTGAATGCTGCCATCACTGAAAATACTGGAAATTATTTAATTCATAATAATAAGCAACTGTATAACTTGTGGTGATTCAACTCTTAAAGACAATTTTTCTGAAGATTTTAGCTTCAATTAATTCGAATTAACCAAACAAATGAAGCATACCTGAGCTCCTGCTGGGAAACCGGAGCTAACGACCTGAGCCTCACTTTGAGTTCCATCTTGCGCCACCTGCACGACCCGATAGGTCACTTGACCTGGAGGAGGAACACATAGTCACAATTAAATATCAGATTCAATTTCTCAATCCAATTTAGTATTCTAGGCTTCTAGCTACCCAGTATCTCTTATCTGGATTGAAAAAAATATTTTTGGCTATGTTCTTAATTTATCTCTAATTTTTCACATTCAGTTTTGCTAATTAAGGAACACCCAGGACCTCTGCACTTGGTGCCTCCATCTGCATGATGTCAAATATGGCCATATCCGGTTAAACCCCAATATCCGGCCAGGTATCCATACCATACCGGATTTCTGTACATCCATAGAACTAGGATATAACAGTACTAAGTATCACATGCAACAGCACATAGGCCTATACAATATAGTACACATGACCTTTTCTTACTCACCCTGGCCCGTGTCTGCACGGAACTGGTACTGCAGGTTGGTGCCGTCTATGGTGAGGGTCTGGTTGGTGACGCTGGCGATGGCCGCCGCTTGCTCCTCTGTGGGTTCTGAAATGGAGCAGACTAGAATACAATAGGATAGGATAGGAGAGAAAGGGGTAGAAAGGGATATGACAGAAATGGATGGGAAGGGATTGAAATGGAGCAGACTAGAATACAATAGGATAGGATAGGAGAGAAAGGGGTAGAAAGGGATATGATAGAAAGGGATGGGGAGAGATTGAAATGGAGCAGACTAGAATACAATAGGATAGGATAGGAGAGAAAGGGGTAGAGAGGGATGTGACAGAAAGGGATGGGAAGGGATTGAAATGGAGCAGACTAGAATACAATAGGATAGGATAGGAGAGAAAGGGGTAGAAAGGGATATGACAGAAATGGATGGGATGAGATTGAAATGGAGCAGACTAGAATACAATAGGATAGGATTGAGGATAGGAGAGAAAGAGGTAGAAAGGGATGTGATAGAAAGGGATGGGAAGGGATTGAAATGGAGCAGACTAGAATACAATAGGATAGGATAGGAGAGAAAGGGGTAGAAAGGGATATGACAGAAATGGATGGGATGGGATTGAAATGGAGCAGACTAGAATACAATAGGATAGGATTGAGGATAGGAGAGAAAGAGGTAGAAAGGGATGTGATAGAAAGGGATGGGAAGGGATTGAAATGGAGCAGACTAGAATACAATAGGATAGGATAGGAGAGAAAGAGGTAGAAAGGGATGTGATAGAAAGGGATGGGAAGGGATTGAAATGGAGCAGACTAGAATACAATAGGATAGGATAGGATAGAAAGGGGTAGAAAGGGATATGATAGAAAGGGATGGGAAGGGATTGAAATGGAGCAGACTAGAATACAATAGGATAGGATAGGAGAGAAAGGGGTAGAAAGGGATATGATAGAAAGGGATGGGAAGGGATTGAAATGGAGCAGACTAGAATACAATAGGATAGGATAGGAGAGAAAGAGGTAGAAAGGGATGTGATAGAAAGGGATGGGAAGGGATTGAAATGGAGCAGACTAGAATACAATAGGATAGGATAGGAGAGAAAGGGGTAGAAAGGGATATGACAGAAATGGATGGGATGGGATTGAAATGGAGCGGACTAGAATACAATAGGATAGGATTGAGGATAGGAGAGAAAGAGGTAGAAAGGGATGTGATAGAAAGGGATGGGAAGGGATTGAAATGGAGCAGACTAGAATACAATAGGATAGGATAGGAGAGAAAGAGGTAGAAAGGGATGTGATAGAAAGGGATGGGAAGGGATTGAAATGGAGCAGACTAGAATACAATAGGATAGGATAGGAGAGAAAGGGGTAGAAAGGGATGTGATAGAAAGGGATGGGAAGGGATTGAAATGGAGCAGACTAGAATACAATAGGATAGGATAGGAGAGAAAGGGGTAGAGAGGGATATGATAGAAAGGGATGGGAAGGGATTGAAATGGAGCAGACTATAATACAATAGGATAGGATAGGATAGAGAGGGAGAGAAAGGGATATCGATAGAAGAGAAAAGGATGGGAAGGGATTGAAATGGAGCAGACTAGAATACAATAGGATAGGATAGGAGAGAAAGGGGTAGAGAGGGATATGATAGAAAGGGATGGGAAGGGATTGAAATGGAGCAGACTAGAATACAATAGGATAGGATAGGAGAGAAAGGGGTAGAGAGGGATATGATAGAAAGGGATGGGAAGGGATTGAAATGGAGCAGACTAGAATACAATAGGATAGGATAGGATAGAGAGGGAGAGAAAGGGATATCGATAGAAGAGAAAAGGATGGGAAGGGATTGAAATGGAGCAGACTAGAATACAATAGGATAGGATAGGAGAGAAAGGGGTAGAGAGGGATATGATAGAAAGGGATGGGAAGGGATTGAAATGGAGCAGACTAGAATACAATAGGATAGGATAGGAGAGAAAGGGGTAGAAAGGGATATGATAGAAAGGGATGGGAAGGGATTGAAATGGAGCAGTCTAGAATACAATAGGATAGGATAGGAGAGAAAGGGGTAGAGAGGGATATGATAGAAAGGGATGGGAAGGGATTGAAATGGAGCAGACTAGAATACAATAGGATAGGATAGGAGAGAAAGGGGTAGAGAGGGATATGATAGAAAGGGATGGGAAGGGATTGAAATGGAGCAGACTAGAATACAATAGGATAGGATAGGATAGAAAGGGGTAGAAAGGGATATGATAGAAAGGGATGGGAAGGGATTGAAATGGAGCAGACTAGAATACAATAGGATAGAGAGGGAGAGAAAGGGGTAGAAAGGGATATGATAGAAAGGGATGGGAAGGGATTGAAATGGAGCAGACTAGAATACAATAGGATAGGATAGGAGAGAAAGGGGTAGAAAGGGATATGATAGAAAGGGCTGGGAAGGGATTGAAATGGAGCAGACTAGAATACAATAGGATAGGATAGGAGAGAAAGGGGTAGAAAGGGATATGATAGAAAGGGATGGGAAGGGATTGAAATGGAGCAGACTAGAATACAATAGGATAGGATAGGATAGAAAGGGGTAGAAAGGGATATGCTAGAAAGGGATTGGAAGGGATTGAAATGGAGCAGACTAGAATACAATAGGATAGGATAGGATAGAAAGGGGTAGAAAGGGATATGATAGAAAGGGATGGGAAGGGATTGAAATGGAGCAGACTAGAATACAATAGGATAGGATAGGAGAGAAAGGGGTAGAAAGGGATATGATAGAAAGGGATGGGAAGGGATTGAAATGGAGCAGACTAGAATACAATAGGATAGGATAGGAGAGAAAGGGGTAGAAAGGGATATGCTAGAAAGGGATGGGAAGGGATTGAAATGGAGCAGACTAGAATACAATAGGATAGGATAGGAGAGAAAGGGGTAGAAAGGGATATGATAGAAAGGGATGGGAAGGGATTGAAATGGAGCAGACTATAATACAATAGGATAGGATAGGAGAGAAAGGGGTAGAGAGGGATATGATAGAAAGGGATGGGAAGGGATTGAAATGGAGCAGACTAGAATACAATAGGATAGGATAGGAGAGAAAGGGGTAGAAAGTAGTCCAGGAGCCAAGGACTCAAAAAACTGAGGGGGTTCACCCCGAGAGCTAGAAAAAAGCGGATGGTGCCATGCAATTCCCAAAATACCCCAGATTACAAATGGGGTGGATGTATGTCTTGAAAGTGGTGCAGTTTTCTGTTATTTCACTTTTAATGCACCCCCCTCTTTTGATGTTGGGGAATTTTAGAACTGCAACAGGGGTGACTTATAATTTAATTTCTCCTCACCTACTGCAGCAATATACACATGCTACATATCACCTTAAAGCTGAGAAACACAGCTTTCCAACCATGTATAATATATATGCGTGGTATAAAAATTCGCTGAATTAATTATGATTATTTATGAAATAATAGGAAAAAATCGAATATTTTAAAAATATTACAGTGCACAAAACTTTTCAAGAATGTAAAAAAAGAGCTAGAAAAACCAAAAAGGCATCATGCATTTCCAAAAACACTATAGATTACTACTACAGTGGATGTATATATTGAAAGTGGTGCACTTCTCTGCTATTTCAATTTTAAGGCACCCTACTCCTTCGATGATTGGAAATATTAGAACTGTGTCAAGGGTGCATAATAATTTCATTTCACCTCACCTACTGCAGCAATATACACATGCTACATATCACCTTAAAGCTGAGAAACACAGCTTTCCAACCATGTATAACACATATGCGTGGTATAAATATTCGCTGAATTAATTATGATTATTTATGAAATAATAGGAAAAAATTGAATATTTTAAAAGATATTACAGTGCACAAAACTTTTCAAGAATGTAAAAAAAGAGCTAGAAAAACCAAAAAGGCATCATGAATTTCCAAAAACACTATAGATTACTACCACAGTGGATGTATATCTTGAAAGTGGTGCACTTCTCTGCTATTTCAATTTTAATGCACCCTACTCCTTCGATGATTGGAAATATCAGAACTGTGTCAGGGGTGCATAATAATTTCATTCCTCCTCACCTACTGCAGCAATATACACATGCTACATATCACCTTAACACAGCTTTCCAACCATGTATAACATATATGCGTAGTATAAAGATTCGCCAAATTAATTATGATTCTTTATGAAATAATAGGAAACATTGAAGAATCTACAAAATATTAAAGTGCACAAAACTTTTCAAGATAGAAAAAAAAGCTAGCTGGAAAATCCAAAAAGGCATCATACATTTCTCAAAATACTATAGATAACTAATACAGTGGATGTATGTCTTGAAAGTGGTGCACTTTTCAGTTATTTCAGTATTTATGCACCCTATTCTTTTGATGTTTGGGAATATTAGTAATACCTCCCCACCTGCTGTAGCAATATACACATTGGATACTGTGTGATTGACAAATCTCATGTTTAATGGTGACTATATTGCAGGTTAAGATATTTAACTAAAACTAATATAAGACATAATTAACTGGATAGATATTATTAACATATACGCATGAATATTTTAACATTGCCACATCTATGTGGGATGGCAAATTACCACAAAATAAAACAATAATGATTGTCCTTATTACAACGAGAAACTAAAATGCTAAGAGTAAATATGAAGTACCTTGTACTTAAAGCATGTCTTTTTGGTGTGCCGGATGGCTGACAATACGTTTAATCTACCATTTGGTAAGTTAACAGTTTTTGTTTGAATATTTGAAATTTTACATGTAAACCATTTGCCTATTCCTTTTGAAATTTTTACTTATGATTCATGATTCTATTCTTGGTAAACTGCGTCATGTTCCTTACTGCAGATGGATTCCAATCCTTTACGACTGGTCACAAAGAAGTTCCGATTGTCCATCAACTTATCAAAATGCCTTATTTGTCAAGCGACCAGTTCTGAAGAATTGAGGGTAGCTTCTGAAGCTGGGAAAGCAACTTTTCTACGAGTTTTAAATTTAAAGGAAGAAGCAGGTGACTCGAGAATCTTTGACAAACTGTGTGACCTGCTGAAGATTGATGATGATCAGATCTGGAAATTCACTGAAGCAGGTGAAGTCAAGTGGCACAAAACTGTTGCTGTTGCTCCTAGAGATGTACAAGACATTCTTTGCAGCCTTCCGACAAGTAGGCAAGGAGCAAATGAAAGAATTCATCGTCACACGCCTTGATTCAGCAGATGAGGATTTCTTTTCTCCCATTCGTTGTCAAAAAATCGAGTCCTTCGCCAGTCTGAACCGCCCGATGTCGGTTAGACAAAAGCAAAACCAGACATCAAGAATGATAGAGAATGTAGAGTCGGACTAGCAGTGGTGGCACAAGCAAGGGAAATTCATGTTTGGTACAATGTTGTACCAGAACTCTTCAGTGACCACGAAGAAGCTGACTGTCGCATGTTTGTGCACGTAAAGCATGCTGCCAATGTTCTTGGCATCAACGACGTGGTTTTGTGGAGCCTGGATTCTGATGTAGCAGCAATGTGCCCTACGGTTGCAATAACTCTAAGCATTAATCTGTATTTCAAGACTGGCTTGAAGCCGAAAAAGCGTTACATTGCAATGCATCTGGTTGCGAAGGATCTCAGACTTGACCTGTCTTCCCTGTTACCCTGCTTGCACGCATTCTCAGGATGCGACTCAGTCCTGAAGTGCTTTCTTTGGACAGGGAAAAATGAAGTGGATGAAACAATTGTCATTAAATGACAACATTCAAGAAAGTCTCAGAGAATTTGGATAGGACCCAAGTGTGTGACAGAGAAGACCATGACAGCACTTGTTCAACTCACATCTCTGGTGTATGCAAACAAGAAGTTTGATTCACTTGATGACTTGCGCTATGAGTTGTTCTCGAAGAAGAGTCTCTCCAGTGAGAAGTTACCTCCAACAATGGACTAATTCATTCAGCATGTCAGGAGAGCAAACTACCAGAGTTACATCTGGTTAAAGCTACCGAACCCATTCTAAATCTTCCTTCACAAGTTGGGAATGGTTGGAGCATGGAGAATAACGACCTGATTCCTGTCCTCATGACGAAGCAGCCAGCTCCTGAATACTCAGACAGACAGGTTTATTTTGCCATAGGTAATACAAAATGTTTCAAACAATTATTAAATTAAATAATACAAGGCATGGATGACCTCTCCAAGATAAGCAAGTTACCGCTGTCAGTCCTGACACTCACTTGTTGCGTTTGTAAAACTCCATGTGCCACAAGGTATATTATATAAATTTGTAAAATACAAGATGTCAAAAAATCTAAGAAGTAAATAGCTTTCCTTACATGCTAGTTCTTTTTAAAGAAAATTGATTTGTCCTTGTTTCCTGTTGTAGACAATGTCGCTGCCGCAAAGAAGGAACAGTCTGCACTGATGTTTGTAGATGCAGTGAGGAATGCGTGAATGGAGACGGTCCATACAGTTGCCAAACAAGTGATGAAGAAGACTAATTATTCCAAATAATGATGATCAGCAATTCAGCATTTACAAATGACTTTACATTCATTTCTTTTTGCCAAATGCATTTTGCTTAGTATGCATTGTTCTTCGGGATAACAATTATCTCATCTTCACCATATTTTGTCTTAGTTCCTGTAGTAGATGATATCACAGGTACATTTACTTCATGGTGCTTCAATATGAAGGTGTGCTCTCAATTACATTGGTTCTGTTAGTATATATGTATTTTATAAAATATAAATTGATTAGATTTGTGTATATTCGCCCGTAAAGTGAGTAAAATTGTGGATATGTTTTTCAACTTCCAAGTTGAATTTGCTGTCCTACTGTGTAAGGAAGATGACTTTTTGAATGATGTGACATGTTACAGATTTTTTCCAGCAATGTATTTCTTGTTTTAACTGACCACTGGCTGGTCCTTTAGAATTTTGAAGTTACATATATTGTATTGTAAATTATTCATGCGGCTGATTAACATGGGTGAAGATGTTAGAATGTGTGAGGATATGTTCTCAGCTAAGAAAAATTTGTTCTCAATTTGTTAGCTTCAAAAGATGGTTAAACAGTTGATAATGAAAAAAGTTTCATGTCAAATATGCATTACATCTTGTGTGTGTTCATTCATGTTAATCTTGAGACTTCTAGTTGAACAAAGAGCATTTCTTCTTGGATCTTCAGATTATTAATTAGTAATAATTACCTGCAATAGCCTTGTGACATATTTTAAACGTTTTTTCGCTATTAAAGTTGCAAACATCATGTCTCATGTTTCGCTTCAGAAATTCTTTGCTGAATACGAACCATTTGACTGAAAAAATTCAATACTCATAAGTCTGAATGCATGTGTTTAGGTATTTAATTAATTGCGACAAGGTAACCACTAAGTAGGAAAAATTGGTCACATTTTCCTTCTCTTTCATAATCAATCGAAATCAAGTGAAGTCTACACATATGCATTATATACAATTGGAGAGGTTTGTTTCTCTGCTTTAATATCGTGTACAGCTATATATATTGCTACAGTAAGTGATGAGTAATTAAAGATGCATGACTGCCACAGTTCTAGTGTGCTCCCACACCGAAACGGCAGAGTGCATAAAACTGAAATAATGGAGTGGTGCACAAATTTGAAAATTTCCATCCACCCTCGTGGTTAACTTAAGTATATTGTGAAATTAATGACGCCTTTTTGGTTTTTCTAGCTAGCTTGTTTTTATTCTTGAAAATAGTGTGTACTGTTATATTAAGTAAAATCTTCAATTTTTGCTTTATAAATTCATAATTAATCATCATTTTCAGTATAGTGTTAAAGCTATGCATACATGTTATACATGGTTGGAAAGCTGTGTTTGTCAACTGTAATTTGGCATGCAGCATGTGTATATTGCTACAGTAAGTGGGGAGAAATTAAATTATTATGCACCCCTGACACCGTTCTGATATTTCCAATCATCGAAGGAGTAGGGTGCATTAAAACTGAAATAACAGAGAAGTGCACCACTTTCAAGATATACATCCACTGTAGTAGTAATCTATAGTGTTTTTGGAAATGTATGATGCCTTTTTGGTTTTTCTAGCTCTTTTTTTTTTCATTCTTGAAAAGTTTTGTGCACTGTAATATCTTTTAAAATATTCAATTTTTTCCTATTATTCCATAAATAATCATAATTAATTCAGCGAATTTTTATACTACGCATATGTGTTATACATGATTGGAAAGCTGTGTTTCTCAGCTTTAAGGTGATATGTAGCATGTGTATATTGCTGCAGTAGGTGAGGAGAAATGAAATTATTATGCACCCCTGACACCGTTCTGATATTTCCAATCATCGAAGGAGTAGGGTGCATTAAAACTGAAATAACAGAGAAGTGCACCACTTTCAAGATATACATCCACTGTAGTAGTAATCTATAGTGTTTTTGGAAATGCATGATGCCTTTTTGGTTTTTCTAGCTCTTTTTTTCATTCTTGAAAAGTTTTGTGCACTGTAATATTTTTTAAAATATTCAATTTTTTTCTATTATTTCATAAATAATCATAATTAATTCAGCGCATTTTTATACCACGCATGTGTGTTATACATGGTTGGAAAGCTGTGTTTCTCAGCTTTAAGGTGATATGTAGCATGTGTATATTGCTGCAGTAGGTGAGGAGAAATTAAATTATAAGTCACCCCTGTTGCAGTTCTAAAATTCCCTGTCATCAACAGAGAAGGGTGCATTAAAAGTGAAATAACAGAAAACTGCACCACTTTCAAGACGTACATCCACCCCAGCTGTCATCTGGAGTATTTTTGGAATTGCATGGCGCAAGCCGCTTTTTTCTAGCTCTCGGGGTGAAGCAACTCCTGAAATATGGCCCTTTTTGGGGAGTGGCTCCTGGACTAAAGGGATGTGATAGAAAGGGATGGGAAGGGATTGAAATGGAGCAGACTAGAATACAATAGGACAGGATAGGAGAGAAAGGGGTAGAGAGGGATATGATAGAAAGGGATGGGAAGGGATTGAAATGGAGCAGACTAGAATACAATAGGATAGGATAGAAAGGGGTAGAAAGGGATATGATAGAAAGGGATGGGAAGGGATTGAAATGGGGCAGACTAGAATACAATAGGACAGGATAGGAGAGAAAGGGGTAGAAAGGGATATGATAGAAAGGGATGGGAAGGGATTGAAATGGAGCAGACTAGAATACAATAGGATATGATAGGAGAGAAAGGGGTAGAAAGGGATATGACAGAAAGGGATGGGGAGGGATTGAAATGGAGCAGACAAGAATACAATAGGATAGGATAGGATAGAGAGGGAGAGAAAGGGATATCGATAGAAGAGAAAAGGATGGGAAGGGATTGAAATGGAGCAGACTAGAATACAATAGGATAGGATAGGAGAGAAACGGGTAGAAAGGGATATGATAGAAAGGGATGGGAAGGGATTGAAATGGAGAAGACTAGAATACAATAGGATAGGATAGGAGAGAAAGGGGTAGAAAGGGATATGATAGAAAGGGATGGGGAGAGATTGAAATGGAGCAGACAAGAATACAATAGGATAGGATAGGAGAGAAAGGGGTAGAGAGGGATATGATAGAAAGGGATGGGAAGGGATTGAAATGGAGCAGACTAGAATACAATAGGATAGGATAGGAGAGAAAGGGGTAGAGAGGGACATGATAGAAAGGGATGGGAAGGGATTGAAATGGAGCAGACTAGAATACAATAGGATAGGATAGGATAGAGAGGGAGAGAAAGGGATATCGATAGAAGAGAAAAGGATGGGAAGGGATTGAAATGGAGCAGACTAGAATACAATAGGATAGGATAGGAGTGAAAGGGGTAGAAAGGGATATGATAGAAAGGGATGGGGAGGGATTGAAATGGAGCAGACAAGAATACAATAGGATAGGATAGGATAGAGAGGGAGAGAAAGGGATATCGATAGAAGAGAAAAGGATGGGAAGGGATTGAAATGGATAGGATAGGATGGAAAGAAGGGATGAAATGGAAAGGGATATGATAGAAAGGGATGGGGATTAGGATAGAACAGGATAGAATGGAAAAGGATGGAAAGGGGTAGGGCATATATAGCACCTAGATGGAAAGGGATAGGATAGGATAGGATATACAATAGAAAGGGATGGCATATGGCAGAAAGGGATTGGATATGGCAGAAACGGATAGGATAGAACATAGACCCCGGAGTCAGTCAAGTCATGCTTGAATGACTGACTTGATGTTCAATGACTTGACTGACTAAGTCAACTAAGTCATCTCCTGTGACTTCACTTGACTAACTATGAAGTTGGCTGGCTAAGTCAGCTTGGCTGATTAAAACAACAGATGAACAATGTTAATGTGGGTAATATAATGTTTAATCATGCTCATCGGATGGGTTAAGGTGGTGTGACAAACTTACCAAAAATTTACAGAAATATTCTGTCTTAAAATGCAAACAACACGGTCTAGTTCGGGCCAGAGTCATCCAATTTTGACAAATTTGGTACCATTGGAATCGTCATTTCAAGACAAATCCAATGGTACCAAACATGTTTGGGTAAAAAAATCATCAGCGGCTGACTAACTCATCACTAACAGCTTGGATTGTCCAGGACTTGACTTTTCCATGCATTGACTGACGGCGGCGACTTTTGTCGACGGCTCCGGGGTCTAATAGAACAGGTGAGGATAGAAACTTTAGAAAGGGATAGGATAGAAATTAATAGGATAGAAAGGGATATGATAGCATAGAAAGGGACAGGATAGATAAGATGAGATACAAAGGGATGAGACTGAAAGGGATAGGGCAGAAATGGAAGGGATAGAAAAGGATAGGATAGGGTAGAAAGGACTGGATAGGATAGAAAGGGACGGGATAGGATAGAAAGGGATAGGAATCAATATAAACAGAAAAATAAAACATTCACTTGGACATGATGCTGGTATGCAAAACTTCCAAGGTGAATATCGACCATAGGACTAATATTTCAGACTTCTTTAAAATAGTTAATTATATTGAACTTTTTAAATTCTAATAATATTGCAAATTCATGAAAGTGTTAACTTACCATCTTCCAGCTGCCCGTCCGTCAGCTGCACCTCTTCAACATCTCCTTTCTCATCACTGAAAAAAGAAAACACTCATTTAAACAGAGTATCGGCTATCGAGGGAAAAAATGTTTTACATATAACTTTGGTGACTTCCATGCTTCTCAACCCTGAATGTGATGAGGGGTTGGTGTGGCAAGAGCTCTGACTCAAAATCTCAAAGCTTCTCTGACTCGCCAAACACCAACCCTAACCTCCAATGCCACAATGTTCATAATGTTTGTTAATTCAACTCGGACCACTCTTATCTACAGATCCCAGACTCATCCCAAAACAAGACTTTTGACTGCATCTGTGATCATCTGACCAGTCATGTCTTATTCACTCATTTAATTTTTGAAGGTCAAATTCATCAAACTATCATTCTAAGTGGTCCGACTCTTGACTCCAGCTAATTTTGTAATTTCTGACTCTTCCCATCTCTGCTCTGAGTCTCAATTTCCAAAAAAAAACTATGGTGATTGGAGACTAGCATCATTCAGCAAAGCTCACAACACTGTGTTTGTATTGACCATGAACCAGCTGACTATTATCAGGAATCAGTTGTACAAACTTAACTGGAATTTTGCAAACTCCACAAAATTACAAATCCCTCATCATGAAAACCGTGCATGCTACTTTTAAAACAGGACATAGTATTACATTTAATAATTGTGCAAAATTTGCATTTTAAACACTGTGCAATTCTAAATTAGTTCAACCTCAGCACGATCAAATAACAATGGGGTGTACTTCATAAAATTCCCAATTGTCTAAAAATTCATGACAAGCAAAGAAATCTAAACATGTTCACGTTTCTCTAATACTGATAAGCACCAATTACCAAGAATACAATGATTAATAACTTCATTGGTTATTTCCATGAAAGTTAACCACATAATCAGTTTTTCCACTTTTTAAAATTAACAACCTGTTCTATAATTTGTCACATATCCGTGTTGTATATCCCTTCAATATTAATAACTTTAATTTTTTTTATTTATTAATTAGGTCTCCCAGTCATTAAAAATTTTTTGCTTGAACTCTGGCATCCTTAAAGTTGGTTTCCTCCACATGAGTCACTTTCTACTACACTTTGCCCGATTGCTATGCCCTCCTTCTGTCCTAATTGGACCAGAAAGAGCACAAATACAGGACGTAAAACCCTGATCTGCCATCCAGCCTCTTCAAACTGGCATGCATTTACAGTTTTACACAGTCACTCTGACCAATGCTGGCTAGAGTCTCTTAAGGTGGCTCGCTACTCGTGCAAAGTGGTAGTAAGCGCACATTCACGCGCAGCCAGGCAAGCCCTATCTACCGTGACGTCACGACAGCAGCTGAGCTCTGCTGACACTGTTTCAGCATATTTTTTCAATTTAATAATTCCATGCGTCGGCCGCTTCGATTGCAATTTGCGCCACTTCTATTGGGGTTAGAGACTTCTCGTTTAGACCATTAGATGCGCTATGAAGAGGACTACATACCGCCGGAGTTTCAGCTTGATACTCATAATAGAACATTTTGACAGGCAATTTTAGGCAAACAGGTCTAATTTCTCAAAAATGAACTCTGTAACACAAATAAATGTTTATATCAATTTCCAGGCCCATAGGGCCGTATGTCTGTATCATTATATTGTTCCTTACTTCATTTGGAAGCAAATGACAAAGAAATAAAAAATCCTATCTCGTCATTTTTTTTTTAGCGCTATGGTTCATAAAAAAATTAAATTTTCAAAATCATAACTTTTGATCCGAACCCCCAGAGTGAGTGAGTGAGTGAGTTTGTGTTTTACGCCCCATCAGCACCAGTGTGGGCTATTTAGAGGCAATCCGAACCCCCAGAAAAGTTCTTTAAACTAAATATATCTTTCTGGAATTTTAATCAGCTTTTCCATTAAACTGTCCTCTTTAATTGCATGCTTCATTTAATAACATAGGATGAATGGCCACTGAATGGCAGGGAAAACTTCACAGCAAAAAAATAAAGAAAAAAAAAGTTTTTCAGGTTTGCGTAGACTGACTTTCTTTTACATAACCTCAAATATTTTGGAAGAAAGGCTGGTAGCAACCACTTTCGTTTATATATCCTTGCTATAAACTATATTTTGGATCATTTTAAAGTATTTTTAAGAAATCCTATCTTGGAAACTTCACAAGTATCGAGCCACCTTAATTAACTTTAAAAAATAAACACACATGGAAGCCAACAGACTTTTCACGCCATATGAGTGAAGTAACGAAATAAGGCACTGCAGTATTTAGGCTTCTATATTACATAATGATAACGCAACTGTATACACTGCAGTAGTTACATACACAGGCCTACATCATTATGATAGTAATTGACTTGCACACCTAACATAATATCATGATTGCCCAATAACTCCAAATATATTCTGAAATTTGTTTAGGCCATTGCGATATTTTTATAAATCCAATTTCAAGAGCGGTCTTCCGTGTATGTATGAAAATATCAGAATTATATTGCCATGAATAGAAATAGATAAATTTATGCATCAACACAAATGCCAGCCAAAATCATTTCCAAGTAACCACGAGAAAAAAAGTAAAACATTTTTGTTTGCAAAATCTGCAGAAGATCATTAGAAGAAAACTTTTATGATCTAACTCTTACCGCCTTTTCGATGGAATCATGGTAGCCAATTTGAGTAAATATCGTAGAACAGTACAGAATCTCCAAAGTTTGAAATAAGTAGTTTCAACTCCAAATATGTGTGTTGTCAAGTCCCATGTACTAAATACAGAGTGTAAGGCACAGGCCCATGCACTGATTTAAACACTGTTAAAGGTCCACATCCAACTGCATGTGGTATTAGTTTTCAAAACAGCCAGAAGCACTCACTGATCATATGACACATCATGTGATATGCAAATGAGCAACATCACATGACTTAAGCCACACCCCCTGCTAATGGCTTTAAGTCTGTGTACAGTTTGGGAGTCAAGGGGGGGGGCCCGGGGGGGGGGGTGAGACTGTGGAATTATTAGGGGAGGGGGGGCAGATTAGTCACTTAAGGGTAGGTATACATACAGTGACTTGCGAAAGTATCCGTACCATTAATAGGAATATTTTATTCTATTTCCCATTTGTAGAGAATAAAATCTTGCTCAGAAAATTTTGACGGCCCTTGATCAACAAGTAACAATTCTTTGGGGGTTTTTTTTCACTCAAGATTAAATACTAGATGTATACATCATCTATAATTTGGAAGTTTTTACAAAATTTATTTGAGGCAAAATATAACCTCTCAGCAAAAGCACAATGTCTAATGATTTGACGTATATCTAGGCCTACACATCTTAATAAGCTGGTGACCAGGCCTCTATAGTGCTGTGGTTAATCACTGGTTATGCACTGGTTGAGTCCAGTTCAACTCCAAAATAAAGGTATTAAAATACAATGCAATACATGTACAACTGGCCCATATATATACTAATCATGCTAATACAGCACTACTTACACTGTTTATTTATTACAATGACAAGTGCATGTCTATAATATCATCCAATTTCACTTTTACTTTTTTTTCAAAATCAAACAGCTTTCAATTACATCTAATGAATTTTCAAACATAAATGCCCTTCAGCAGAACAATCTTAACACGTACCTCTTTTAAGTGAATTTATGGTGTAATAGCTAAAATTTTAATATAAGGCCACACCAAAATAATTTTATGGATGACGGATTCGCCGCCCCTAAAATGGTGAATTTGAAATTAAAATTAATTTCTAAATTAATTTTGCGCCCGCATGGATTCAGAGAGCCTGGAAAAAAAAAAAATTTTCCAGCTCAAATGAACATAAAAACACAACCACTAGGTGTACAACAAGAATCCATGGATTCAAAACCGGCCTTTGGCGATTGTATTTTCGGGATTGAAATCATGAAGAGGGTGATTTATATGTTATTACATGGATTGTTTTGTATTAAGCCGTGATTGCCAGACTGATAGTGTTTGCTGCAGGCCATAAAAACTTAGTGGGGAACCTCTTAGCAAATGCTTATACCATATTTCAGAACTGTAAGTCATCTTGGAAATTTTCTCATAATTTATGAAGGAACCCCTAAGCAAATCCCCAAACCAAATAATAAAGTCACAGTGGACAATTCAAAACATTGGTGGCCATTATGGCAGCCATCTTGGATTTTTCCAAAAAATTTTGAGGGAACCCCTAAGTGAATCCCTGTACCAAGTTTAATAAATCTAAGTGAAATACTAAAGTCACACTGGGCAATTCAAAATATGGTGGCCATTTTGTCAGCCATCTTGGGTTTTTCCAAAATTTTTTGAGGGGAACCCCTAAGTGAATCCCTGTACCAAATTTCATAAATCTAAGTGAAATACTAAGGTCACAGTGGGCAATTCACATTTTGGCAGCCATCTTGGATCTTTCCAAAAAAATTTGAGGGAGACCCCAAAGTGAATCCCTACACCAAATTTCATAAATCCAAGTGAAATACTAGCAGCCTTTCACAAGGCATGCGGGCAGGTAAAAACTGGTTTACCGGACCGCCAGAATTTTTACAGGTCCGTTTATGTGTGGTGGCAAGCGTCTTTTTGCAACTAGTTCTGCAGACTGCAATTAAAACACCACTTTAGTTTACAATCTGTAAAACTGATATCCAAACAGAGTGGGCTGTTGCACTGTGAAAATGGCACTTCGTGAATCATCATATTGATGATTTGTCACGATATTTTACTCTATTAGTTACATGACAAATCAAATAGCCTTCTGTTCATCATGACTAATCAAACAGCCTTTATGTTTCCCATGGATGTTAAATTTGGGGAGATGACACTTCATCAGTTATTATGACTCACAGTCACAGAGTGCCAAAATCTGTGGGAAGCAAACACTCATTTTATGCATATCAAATTTACAGGCTGTAATGATAAAGTTTTTCGAAATATTATGTCAGAATGAGAAATGCACTGAGAAAGGCTCTGGTCTCTTGTTGGAGTTTAGTGGATGGGTGTTGAAAGACATTGCTTGCAGGAATAATTTGGCAATGGTACATAACTACATCATAACACTGTACAGAAAGCTGGTGAAGAAGCAGACAATGCCAAATGTTATACAAACATAATGATCCACTGAGCATACATGCCTCATCTAGGCATGAACAATTATTTTAAAACAGAAGTGCTGAAATTGTTTGACTCTCACAGTGCTTTGGAATTATAAGCAATCCTGACACAGGGGCACATTCTCCAATGAGGCTCACAGGCCCACTGCTGGCTGCAGCTGTTCATTGCACCTGTAACCATGGTAACCCCTTACAGCTACCTGAATCCCCCATTCATAATGGGCTGGTCCATATTTGTCATTGGCCCCCATTGCTCACTGGGTTGCAGCACTGTGTTCAGAGGGGCAAGGCAAGTGAAAAAGTGGACATGGACAGGACACATTGACACATGGACAAGTGGACAAGAGTCCCATTTACCAAAAATCTGTTTAAGCCCTCCTCTAATAACTGGCCTTTGGCCGGTTAAAAATGGTAGACCCCATTTTAGAAATCGCAGATTATCCTCAGCTTGCTCAAGGCAGATTGGTAGCTCTATGGATGGCTTTTAAATGTTTTAAAGGCAGTTAAAAAAGGTAATTGTTGAGTTAATTAGAACCATTGTTTGTTTTGGGCAGCACATATAAAGCTCTATCTTGCCTTTGCAACTCTAACTTCACTAAATCGGTTTTGGGCTTTGCTTTATCAATTTGATTGCCTGCTTTTATTAAATTATCTGTTTTACCTGCCTCAGATAGGTAGATATGGCAAGTGCAGCCCTCTTAGCCCATTTCTATATGTAGCCCTCTAAGGCCAGTTGATTGTTGAGATGAGAGCCCACAACATGTTACATATTTACCTCATGTGATGAGCAGTTTACTGAAATTAGCGCTATATAAATCCGTATTACTATTATTAGATAAGATCTTTACTTGCCCAGTATAGACACTGACACAATGAGGCTTGAAGAAACCGCGACATACACCAGGGTTTTTTTTTCAAGAAGGTTCAATAAAATTTTTGATTCCCCATCTATCAATACGACAAGAATGAGATACTGAAGAATTAAATGAAAATATTAAGGGATCTAGCCCTATATAAAGAATAAATTAATAACAATTCTTTAAAACAATTTTCAAATCTTTTTGGAAGCTTGTAAATCTAAAATATTTCAACAAGTAAGACAGGTCTACCAGAAGGTCATTAGAACAACAGGTCTGGTTGGACAACCGGCAATTAAACAACAGACACTCACTGCTAAAAACTGTCACTCACTTTTAACTCTTCAAGGTGGAAGAATTGAGCTTCATGAAGACCTTTTAAATTTTTCGCTCGCTCTAAACTTGCACCTATTCGCGAAGTAAACTTAAAATTTAAAAAAAATTATTCGCTCGCTTGCATTAGACAATCTGTCAAAAATTAATCTAAAAAATAATTTTTTAAAAAATTTCGCTCGCTCGCTCCATTTTTTTCTCCAAGAAATCCGTCATCCATAAAATTTATTTGGTGTGGCCTAAATAGCTTTTAATGTTTCATACTGGATGACAGATACATAAAATCTTTCAGGGCAGTCTTGAAATAAATCATGGTGTTGTTTGATTCCGAAACAAATATTTGAGGATATCACCACGCTCAAAATAAAAAATTATCATCACAGTTTCGGTGTTGTCGCAAAATAAATATTTTCCCATCAAGAAAGGCCTCCAACTGATTATCTGATGGTCGCCCCTAATTTGAAATGTTTGATATGCCAATATTCCCAAGAACTAATTTGACAGTGGATGGTTATGGTAAATCAACGCACCTTCTATAGATGGTATAAAATTTAATAACTTGGACGTTGGACATTACATTATTGTTATGATCATTCATGGTTCTTGCTCTGGTCCTCTGGACGTTTATAAGAAACTATGTAAAAATCTTTCAATTTGGTCACATGACTACTGCAGGTCATGATGCCCTTTAGGGAATGACCTTTTTGGGTCAAAGGTCACATGACACTATCACATGACCTCAACAAAGGGCAGTCATGTGACAAATGGATTATAAATTCTGATAGATTAGTGTAGAAGGGGGTTGGAGCATTGAGAGGGGGCGGGGTAGGATTAGACCCAGAGATATATTTATTTGGCTGGTTCTCGCATGAGGGTACATTATTGGAGATTGTTGATTCAAACCAGTAAATTTCTAAATTTAGGATAATTGGCACAACTCATTTTAACCTATTATCAACTAGTTAATTGTTGAGTCAATAAGGCTTGTTTTGGCCTACTTTAACATGAGCTGTGCATTGTAATTGAAATGCTTGGAATTGCGGTGATCATGAAGGTATAATAATTAGATGGAGCTGCCTATGTTTTTTGCCAATGATACCAATGAAACTCCATCATGAGTTAATTTCTGAATGTCAATACAAAGACATATCCAAACAAATAGATCATGCCACCAATACAAATATTCTAAAATTGTGTTTAAAAAAGGTCTCAAAATTTTCTCTCTTGGATAGGTTTGCATAGTGCAGCCCTCTGAGGCCAGTAATTGATGCTCCCAGGAGTAGATTGAGGTGATAGGGTCTGATAGGGTCACAACTCTGGACAGTCTTGAGAGAAATTTAAGTTCACAACATGTACAGTTATCCATATGTGCCATTGTTGTGCTGCATCTTTGACTTGATTGTCCTAATTCTTCTGTCACCAGACAGTCATGTCATCTGTAACATTTACTGCCACGCCATAACTGCATGGACGTGTGGGGTTTTTTTTTACATACCATTTTAAAAGAGGATGAATGGATGGACATTGGATAATTGGGGCTATACATCCTGTATTTATGCACTTGGTAGGCAATTATGGGATGTCCAGTGAGATGACACTGCAATGAGGCGAAGGGTGATTGAAACAGTCGTCCAACATAGCCCCAAATGACCCAGTAAGAGGTGGATGCGAGCCTAGAATCCTGTGATTGGCAGCCTAACATGCTGCCACTGAGCTAACCCCCCTCCCTCTCCATCATGGAGGAAGAAGAAATAGTATTTAAAGACAAGCTAAAAATTGAGATATATCAAAACATTTTCTCATAATAACTTAGACCAGACATAATTAAATTTCAGCGCCTTGAATTGAAAAATAACCAGTTTAAATCATGCTGACATGCTACCAGTCTTAACTAGATCCAACAATTAATGTCACTTTTAAAAAACAAATGGTTATGGCAAAAACCAGCTAGCCATTCTACAGAGAAGTAATGCAAACCCTTGATCGTTGACGTCATAAAGCACCCTACTAGACCTTTTAAGCTATCATATAATTACAAGTCAGCTATGCCCATCCTCTCACCATGCCAAAAAACTTCTTGAGAAAAATCGGCATCATCACTTCTCTATTAACTGAGAGAAAATTCCCTCAGTTAAAAATCAATTAAGTCAGGCCTTACAATTTACTTGAGTCTTTTCTGAAAAGATAGATAACAGGATCCTTTTGTAGACCTGGCCTCATTGCACTAAGCATGCTAAGTAAGTTATCAATAACAAGAATGACCTACAAACATGTAGCAATTCATATCTGACAGGTGAGTTTAAAAATTAAATTACCTTCTCCCAAAGTTCTAGGGATGCTCACATGAGATATTAATTAACCCTTACCGGACTAAAGGAACATTTATGTGCATCCCCAGCTTACTGCCTGAGGGGCCATTTATGTCCCTAAAATCTGCTGTTGTCCCTGATGAAGTAACAATTTCAGGATTGTTTTTTCGGGACTGCTCAGTCCAGTAAGTGTTTTAAATAGGCAATCCCTTGCCTCACTGACCCTGCTTAACAAGCAAAGAAACCAAACAAAAGAATATATGTGTAATATTTCTAGATTAATGGAGAATCAGGGCTTTATGTCTTGTATTTATGCACTTGGTATGCTAATTAGGACAGGAGGAGGATACGGCAATGAGGTGAAGGATGATTGAAACAGCCCTTCAACATATCATGCGTATGTTTGATTGTTCGTAACATATATTGAGAATAAATAAAACTTTTAAATGTACTCTTGGTAACTCATGAATCAACCCTCATTTTTGCTGGATATCTGGACCAGGTACGAGGGGCGTTCAGAAAGTTCGAGGCTTTTTTTCATATGGATACTTATTTTCAATCTAGAACTATGAATTTTTCACAGGATAAAATTCAGCATATTTGGAATGGACTTCCAAAATTTTGGACAATTTGGACATTTTTAAGTCATTCTGTGGTTGCCATGGAAACTGAAAGTTCAGCTTCTTGGGGCAGGTAACACTGAAACCAAGAATGCCAAGAAATTGTGACTGTGAGAGACCTCTCTCTGTCACTTGCATTAGTGAGATTGACAATATTTGACACAAGAAATATGGTATTAGCTTCTAAATATGCTTTCAAGCACACCAAATGTGTGTATTCTTACACTGAACCCATGTAGGAAAGCACTCCTGCATGCCAGATTTGGCGAGGGAAATTCAGGAGGCAAAGGTGTGTTTCCCCGACTACATAAGGACTTGTGAAAGCATGGATTCACTCGTATGAACAAAATTCATTGGCTTTAGTGGTTTCAGTATTATCTGCCCCAAGAAGCTGAACTTTCAGTTTCCATGGCAGCCACAGAATGACTTAAAAATGTCCAAATTGTCCAAAATTTTGGAAATCCATTCCAAATATGCTGAATTTTATCCTGTGAAAAATTCATAATTCTAGATTGAAAATAAGTGTCTATATAAAAAAAAGCCTCGAACTTTCTGAACGCCCCTCGTATATAATAGATCAAAGTGTTTCAGCTGGGATTTGACTTGGGCATACAATTTTCTAGAAATGAGGGCACTTAAAAAAAATCATCAAATAGTTTTTTTTTGGCTTTGTGGACGAGGGTCGGACATGGAACACTGAAACCTTCTAGGTTATTGTGCAACATAGCAGTCAAATTAAGATCCTGAGGGGGAGGCGCTGTCCCTCCAGATTCATTTGCATTCTCTTTGCTGCAACCAAGCAATCAAATTTCCTGCAATGATTTTTTGCTACACTTGATACTGTTATACGAGCATAAATTGGGATCAATACACTAAACCAATACATCATTGTAACATCTATATCAGTAAAAAAAAAAAGTCTAACAATAAAGAGCAAACAATATACAATATAGAGTATACAATTATCCAGGAAAACTTGCACTCAATCAGTCTTTATTATTTCTCATTTTCATGACCCATTTTCAGTTGATAAGCAATCAATCAAACTATTTTTTTATTTTACTATCTATTTTTAATTTATATTCTAGAATGTCAGATTTCATTTTGGGAAATTACCTACTAAACTATGCAGTTACTATAATATTATTCAATTCATTTCAATTGAGACAATTTTTTTCAAAACTTTTTTCCCACACATTTTCCCATTTCATCCCTTTCTGTATAGTTTTTCACTATTTTTTTGTCCTATTTATTTCTCAGAACTTTTTATTGAGCAAACCTGAACAATACTTAGTTATGCTCGCACATTATGAGAATAACGTCCTGTGTTTATGCACTTGATAGGCTAATTAAGACAGGACGAGGACATGCAGGGGTGCCGAGAGGAAACTAGGGCGGCAGGGGCGGTCAGTCGAGAAAATCTTATTCGTGTGATAAAAAATTTAATGTAGCGGCAATAATTATTTTGAATATACTTGAAAATTTTTGCCTAAATTCACTGTAAATTAAGGCCTAAAAATGTCTTTTCTTTGAGATCAAAAGGGCAGCGTTGCCCCCTTGCCCCCCCCCCCCCCGGCCAAGGGCAGGAGGGGCAATTGCCCCCCTAAACTCCTGTTCCGGCACACTGAAGACACGACAATAAGGCGAAGGATGATTGAAACTGAAACAGCCATCTAACACCATGGGGGGGGGGGGGTACTCACTAGGAAAGGGTGTATATAGGATTATAGGACGTTTCACCGCTGGGACGTTTCACCGCCACCAGAAGTGAGACGTTTCACCGCCAAAAAATAAAATTTGAGACGTTTCACCGTCGATCTAAAACGATGTAAATTAATTCTTCACTGCCTTGTACAAGCTATGTGAAGTCGGGAAACATGCAGAGATTAATTACCACTCAGCACTTGAACTTCGATGTTCTTGTAAATTGTAATCGTCTTTGGCAATCTTTTATCCAATTAAGCACAATGAAACCTTGTGAATTGTAATTAGCTGTGTTTCAATTACGGAAATCATCTGATTACCTGATTAAAGAAAGCCTGTCAGCCCAGTTAAATTAACTGAAATCATCTGATGCCATGTTTGAGCACTTTTGAAAAAAAAAGTTTTAGTCATTTTATGAAAACGTGTCAAATTTCGTGGGGGAAAGACCGCTATGATCAAATTAAAGGGTTAATTTCAACAGAAAATTGCGTTGGCTTTCCAAAAAGTGGTTTGCCATTTTTGTGCACCCAATGGTTGTCTTTCTGTTATCATTTCAATCCAACAAAAGCTTTCAGCAGGAAAAAAATGCGGCGGTGAACTGGCGGTGAAACGTCCCACCACTACCAGCGGTGAAACGTCCCAGCGGTGAAACGTCCTGCTACCGTATATAGAGGCTCCGCTGGATGGTTTTGGTTTTTTGGCCTTCCAGGATTAAAATGGTCTTGGTTTTTTAGGAATTCAGATTAATTTGGTTGCCCTTTTTGCACCCCAACATGTTTGGTACCGTTAGAATCGCCTTGAAAAGACGATTACAATGGTATAAAAATTACAAAGATTAAGTTGGTTGTGGATATTTTTACTAAAAGATTAAAATGGTTTGTGGTTTTGGCGTTGATTTCGGATTAAAATGGTTTTGGTTTTCAAAATCGCCGTGGCGCATCCGTATTCGAAAGTCCGCGAAGTACCCCCCCCCCAAACATAGGTCCAGATGACCAGGCAAGAGCTGCATTTGAAACCTGGGACCCAGCGATTGGCAGCTCAGCATGCTGCCGTCGCTTAGCCTTCGAGCTAACCCTTCCGTCTCCTACCCAGGGGAACAGGGCTATGCATCCCCCCCCCATGAAAATTTTTGTCACCTATACATTCGGCGAAGTGAAGAATTTTCTAGATGCCCACCCCGACCGGACTTACATTTTATGCAATGAAATTTTCAATTGCATGACTGCCCCTCCCCCCCCCCCCCAGAGATTCCCTATCTATGCCACTGACAAGTGACAACTGTCAATTAATAATCAATTTCATAAAATTTCATAAATTTTGACATACATTAGTACATGTCAGAGTTCACAGCCTGTCTAGATCATGTACCAGGGTATGAGAGTGTATAGACAGAGATAAGACTATAGCCTTGGTTATTATGTGTATTTCATTGGAAATGTCAAACTACAAATAGACAAATTCACAACACAAAAATATAGGTAGAGGTCGCCGGTCAAATTAAAATTACAATGGAAAATTTCCAATCTTATTTTGACCCAAATTGGCGGTTACAGCCCTATGTTCAGAAGGTTCAATGTTCAGAAGGTCCAATGGTCAGAAGGTTCAATGGTCAGAAGGTCCACTGTTCAGAAGGTCCAATGTCCAGAAGGTCCAATGTTCAGAATTTTAGCAACCCTTTTTTTCTTCTTTTTTTTATTGTTGGGTTTGGGTGTGGGGGCCCCTTTGGAGTGGGGTCCTTAGGGCAGCCCTAGATTTGCCCCACACATCTTGACATATTCCCAGTCTGAGTCAGGATGGTCCCATAGTACAAGGGCCACAATGCAAGTGACCGTAACCACTCGGCCATGCAAGTGACCTAACCATAGTGATACGATCATCCAGGCAATAAATGTGAGGCAGACCAACTTCTCATTTTCTGTAGGCCCACAACTGATACAATATTATACAGTTATCGCATAGCACCGAGTGCGATATTATACTGATATCGCACTCGGTGCCTTGCGATAACTGTATAATATCGCACTCGGTGCTGTGCGATAACTGTATAATATTGTACTCACTAACCTACATGGACGGGCAGTTGGCCACTGCTCAATGCACATTTGCATAAAATATGCATGTCATTGCATGACATCATCAGTTTATGTGTTGTTGATGGAAATACTTCTGCTCATGAAATCTTAGAAATTGCTGTCTTTATGTGATTTTTATATGAAGATCCGGGATAGGAGCAGTGCAGGATAGGAGCAGTGCAGGATAGGATCATGCAGGATAGGAGTAGTGCAGAAAAGGAGCGGTGCAGAGGGAGTAGTGCAGGATAGGAGAAGTGCACAGGGAGTAGTGCTCGAAAGGAGCAGTGCAAAGGGAGAAGTGCAGAATAGGACCAATGCAGAATAGGAGTTCGGGATATTGGCAGTGCAGAATAGGAGTTGTTCAAGATAGGAGTAGTGCAGGATAGGAGCAGTGCAGAGGGAGTAGCACAGAATAGAAGTAGTGCAGGATAGGAGTAATGCAGGATGGAATCGTAGGAGTAGTGCAGGATAGGTAAGTGTAGAATAGGAGCAGTGTAGAATAGGAGCAGTGCAGGATAGGATAGGAGCAGTGCCAAATATCATATGTGCAATAGTCTAGGTGCTGCGGCCAATACACAATGTGTGCAGCTGCCCGCAGTGGATCCAAGCAAGATATAAAAGGGAAACACGTCTTAATTACAACTTGCCTGGTATTCATTCCAATGCCAGATGCATGCTCTATAATCAAGTTATGGATATCTCTTGACCCAAACATCTCCAAACAATATAGCCAAGACATGGCCCAAAAGACATTCTGAAAATGCTCCAATTTCAAATTTCCCGCCAAAACTGTCCATTTTGTCACTGTGACTCCAACTCAGTGGAACATAGCTACTTTAACTGGCTACCTGGCAGTTACCTGACAGCTACTTGAAACTTTGGGAAGATAGGTACCTGAACTGGCTACCTGGTAGTTACCTGGCAGCTACTTGAAACTCTTCCCATTTCTTGCTGGTGACGGGGCCGGAATCCAACCCTCCGAAAAGCTGCAGAGCTTGGCAGGTGACGGGGCCAACTCAGTGGAAGTTAGCTACTTGAACTGGCTACCTGGCAGTTACCTGGCAGCTACTTTCTGGCTGGTGACGGGGCCGGAATCCAACCCTCCAAAAAGCTGCTTTGCCGGTGACGGGGCCAACTCAGTGACAACTTTCAGCTTACATATATATATGCTTTATTTTGGCCCTACCACCAATACAAAAAAGAATATTCAATTCTCCCTGAGTTTGTCTGTCAAATCTCATGGTTTTCCAATGGGAGGATTCATGACTCCTGTCCCCAGGGGTCCAGGGCTAGCCAGTATTTGGAAGAGATTCAAGTAGCTGCCAGGTAGCTGCCAGGTAGCTAGTTCAAGTAGTCATTTTCCCAAAGTTTCAAGTAGCTTTCAGGTAACTGCCAGGTAACCAGCTTCGGACAGCTAACTTCCACCGAGTTGTCCCCGTCACCGGCCAAGCTATGCAGCTTTTTGGAGGGTTGGATTCTGGCCCCGTCACCAGCCAGAAATGGGAAGAGTTTCATGTAGCTGCCAGGTAACTGCCAGGTAGCCAGTTCAAGTAGCTAACTTCCACACTGAAAAAAATGAGTTGCCACAGCATTGTCAAAAACTTGTCAAAATGACAAGAAAGTGACAAGTTTTGCCTTGTCAAAGAATTGACAAGATTTTGACAAGGGCATTTGTCAAAACTTGTCAAAAAGTTTGTCAAAACTTGTCATAAATTGGTCAAATCTTGTCAAAAGCTTGTCGGAAGTGATGTCATCAAAAATTGTGTATTTGTGTGTAGTTTGGAGAAAACATTGGAATGGATTTGCAGGATGAGGTGAGTGACTTTAATCTGTCTCCATCGTGTCAAAACAAGTAGCATAAGGACTTCACTCAGCTGAATTATTGTCTACTGATTGAGAAGGTCAATCTGGGATGTAATTTGCTGGAAGTTCCGCTGCTTAATATTACTTACTTTGAATAAAAATTACTGCACTGTATGTGCAAGGAAATTTGTAAATTGATTTCTGATTTGGACTTTCAGATATATAGGGAAGTCTGAAATTCTGCTTCTGGGCCAGCAGGGTCTCCTCTTGGTTATCCCTGCTTGTCTAGGTGTGTGGTGGCCCTTCATTCAACAAATGGTATAATCAAATTAAACATGGAAAAAAATTAGTACCCACATCAATGAGTTCCATTAATGTGGTATCAAAGTGAAAAAAAAACTCAGGTTCATTTTGACTAAAATCTTGCGCACTATTGATGCTGTTATTTAGTTTTTTGCCAAAGTAACCTGTCTGAGACATGTACAAGTATTTTGAATGATAACCATCGCTAACGTTTATTTACAGGACCATTGAAAGTTGCACGAGTCTATTGCTAGTATCGGACGACAATGTGAGAAAAATATCACCAAGATATTACCAGCTGGGTCAATATAGTCAAGGTACATTTTTAGGAATTCCAAAAATTTGACGAAAAATTATGTATGGCTGCACATGTTGTTGTCCCTGAGCAATTTATGGTAGAATTATTTTGCCACAGCATGAACACATCGTTAATATTAAAAAACCTTCCAACTTCCAACTATCTCAATTTCGGTGCAAATTATGTGTAACTTGTATGGTAGAAATGATGTTGCCACAATGCTGTGAAACGATGTCGAGATAGTTATGATGTTAGAATGCCATGTTGTACAATTTGTGAACAAATATAGTTGGAAGGTTTTTTCAAATGTATAAATTCATCCAGTTGAATTCGTGCTTATGAATCTTATGAATGGTTCTATCTAGAATTGAACAAAGAATCTCCTGGTTTGAGTGATTGTAAGTCAAGATGATATGCCACCATTATTGGCAACCTATTGGTTCTCATTATTACTTTATCACAACCCTGTCCTCACTCATTATTGTTAATTAGTGAAAAATAACTATGCTAACTTAATGGCATAATTATACTCAGATTTTTCATAATGTGAAACCAAGATTGGTCGTTGCTGACTCATTGGTGAGTCGTGGCTAATAACCCTGTTTGACTCTTATTTTCCGGTCTTGTTATTTTCAGGCATCGATCCTCGACTGAACTGGTGGATACCTCATGCAGAATAAAAACATACCATTGGAATTAATCTGAGCTTGTTGGATGCGGTGTTTAATTGCACTTTTTCATTGGGCTCAACGTATTGTCGCCAGCCCAGAAAAATAAATGGATCAATTAGAATGCTTAAGGCCATTGCCACCAAACTGCCTTTGCATTTGAGAAAAAAAATTTACAGCAGTGCGCTTTTCCTCAAACACCTGGATTATTTCTCCACAGTCTATGTCAAAAAATGGGAGTACAAAACGATTTTCTGGTTGGGAAATTAATCAATAGCTGTGCCTTTTATACTTGACTCAGGGCTTACGATTATGTGGAAAAAAACCTTCAGGACCATTGTTGTATCCAAAGGACATTATTTAATACACGAATGGCGAAGAATCCTTTTTGTTCATCATGGTCCCATATAATATGGAATGCTTTAGGGTACTTGGTCACACTACTGACGATATTCTACAAGCCCTGTGCATGGAACAAATTAACTACTGTTTTGGATTGACATTTATTCAGTATTGAATTTATAATTTACTTCTTTGATCTCAATGGACTAATTCATTTGCATAATATACTGCTGACAATAATTGATGCTTGACATAACTGCAAATTAAACAGTCAAGCTGGCACTGAAGGCTTTTGTCACTGTGTCGATGCTGTGATTCTGAATTAAAATGTGCATCATTAACAAAATCACTGAAGTTGTCAATCTGTCAATCTGTCAATCTGAAGTTATAATTTTCATTTAAACATCTGAAAAAAAAACATGTTCATTGTTGGTACTGTCATCTATTTGACAGAATACCAGTCAATTCCCAGACACGCCAGATCGTAGACACAGCATTTTACTTTAAAAAGTCATTACCCACTCTTAGGGTACATTCGTTTCGCTGCTCCAAAGTGCTCTTGGAGTAGAGTAGTTCACTCCAGATCATTCGTTTTGCACTTCCAGGAGTAGTTTGGAGTAGAAAATTGGGATATCCCGTGACGTATGATTGTTTACATAAATAAATGACACTTCAGAAGCTTTCATTTAGTGGCAGATTGCGTGATTTTGATATGGATTGCTGCAATTTCTATTGACACAATTAAAGCAATCGATTGGAGGTGCCAATTACAAGATAAATTGCTATTAGCAAGGGAATCCTCGTAGCAAATAATGGGTACATTCGATTCGACCTACTCTAACTACTCCGGAAGTTACGTATCTACTCCAGGAAGTGACGTTTCTACTCCGGGAGTAAATTACTCCAAGGTTGGTCCAAATCGAACATAACAGAGTAGCTAGAATCGTCATAACTTGGGGGTTCCCTAGCAATTAGAATTCCCCAGTTGATGGCAATTACGACATCAATTGACACCCTCAATCGATTGCTCTTAATTTATTGAATTGAAATACGGACATTCACACCAGAAAAAAGCAATTAGGCACTAAATCAAAGCTTCTGAAGTGTCATCTATCTTTGTAAACAATCCTACGTCATGGGATATCCCAATTTCTTGGAGTACTTCCTATCTACTCCAATCTACTCCGAACTACTCCCGGAAGTGCAAAACGAATGATCTGGAGTGAACTACTCTACTCCAGGAGGACTTTGGAGCAGCGAAACGAATGTACCCATCGATGTGGCTAAGTACTCCTTTTCATTCGATTCGGACCAAGCTTGGAGTAAACTACTCCAAGTTGGAGTAGTTTACTCTCAGAGTAGAAACGTCACTTCCTGGAGTAGTTTGGAGTAGTTTAGAGCAGGTGAATCGAATGTACCCTTAGACACACGATAAAATTAACTATAACCAAGTTGTAGACACCGCAATCATCCAACCCATAGACAACATTATTAAATAATTTTCAGCCAATATGCCATAGAATAGACAATTTATTTAACATAGAATAATTATACTTAAATGACAATCTATCTATCTATCTATCTATCTTTCTGTCCTGTCCTATCTAAGTTAGTAAAACTAAAATTTAGCAACATTTTTTATGATGTAACAATGACACAAATTTGAACTTTAATTAAGTCATATTTTTAGCTATTTTTTTTAATCATCAAGAGGTAGTAAGTATAAGGGGTACATTCGATTCACCTACTCTAAACTACTCCAAACTACTCCAGGAAGTGACGTTTCTACTCCGAGAGCAAACTACTCCAACTTGGAGTAGTTTACTCCAAGCTTGGTCCCAATCGAATGAAAAGGAGTAACTTAGGCACGTCATTATTTGCTATGAGGATTCCCTTGCTAATAGCAATTTATGTTGTAATTGGCACCTCCAATCGATTGCTTTAATTGTGTCAATAGAAATTGCATCAATTCACATCGAAATCACGCAATCAGCCACTAAATGAAAGATTCTGAAGTGTCATTTATTTATGTAAACAATCATACGTCATGGGATATCCCAATTTCTTGGAGTACTTCCGATCTACTCCAATCTACTCCAAAGTACTCCCGGAAGTGCAAAACGAATGATCTGGAGTGAACTACTCTACTCCAAGAGCACTTTGGAGCAGCGAAACGAATGTACCCAACGTCATGATGGCGGACCTAGGGTCAGTGTAAAATGCGGACCAAACGGACCATGCGGACCATGCGGACCAGACATAAAACAAACACAGGAGGGTGCAGAGGAGCATTGCTTGTTTAATCAAGCTAATAATACAAAGTCAATCAAGCGGAAAATGCGGACCAAATGCGGACCAGATGCAGACCAAACCAGTAAGCTAGATATTAGCTTGACAATTGCATAAAAAAAATTATTTAATTTAATAATTTAATATTTTTAATTAACTAAAAAAACGTATACAGGCAAGAGGTCTTAGACCAGAATGAACAGGCCAAAGTGCAGATCAGATTTCAGACCAGAGTGCAGGTCTATACCAGATTGCAGGCAACAGACCAGAGTGCAGACCAAATGCAGACCAAATCATGCAGACCAAATGCAGACCAAATCATGCAGACCAAATGCAGACCAAATCATGCAGACCAAATCATGCTGACCAAATGCAGACCAGAGTGCAGACCAAATGCAGACCAGAGTGCAGACCAAACGCAGACCAGAGTGCAGACCAAATGCTGCTTGAAATGCAGACCAGAGTGCAGACCAGAGTGCAGACAAGAGTGCAGACCAGAGTGCAGACTTTGCCATTTTTGTGAAAAATAATGTATTTATTTTTGATAATTTTTTTTTTTTACTAAGTTCATAAAATCTATTTTCAAATCATGTCCCTGTTGTTATTCAGTTGGTCTGCATGGTCTGCACAGTTTGGTCCGCATGATTTAACCCCTTCCAGGCTGGACAGTGTTTGCTCAAGGCTTGAACCAACAGACTGGCTGCCAGTATGTCTGGTCCGCATGGTCCGCATGGTCTGCATGGTCCGCATTTTACACTGACCCGGGTACATTCGATTTGATCCACTCTAACTACTCCGGAAGTTACGTATCTACTCCAGGAAGTGACGTTTCTACTCCTGGAGTAAACTACTCCAAGGTTGGTCCAAATCGAACATAACAGAGTAGTTGGAATCGTCATAACTTGGGGGTTCCCTAGCATTAGAATTCCCTAGGTGATGGCAATTACGACGGAAATTGACACCCTCAATCGATTGCTCTTAATTTATTTAATTGAAATACGGAAATTCACACCAGTAAAAAGCAATTAGGCACTAAATCAAAGCTTCTGAAGTGTCATCTATCTTTGTAAACAATCCTACGTCATGGGATATCCCAATTTCTTGGAGTACTTCCGATCTACTCCAATCTACTCCAAACTACTCCCGGAAGTGCAAAACGAATGATCTGGAGTGAACTACTCCACTCCAGGAGCACTTTGGAACAGCGAAACGAATGTACCCAGAGTCTGACCTACCAAATTATGATAATGCTACATTGCTACTGGAAATCTTCTCAGCTATCTAAAATGGGGTCTGCCGTTTCTGTAGACCTCATAGAAGTGTTACTTTAGTCATAATTTGTATGATTAAGTGCTGTCCCGGAGCGCTGTCCCGTTTTTTTACTTCGTCCCGGCCATCCCGGGCGGCTGTCCCGGGATTTAGGTTCCCTACTGGCTGCAACCAGGGCGAAGGTCCGTTAATGTTTTGCGCGCGATATTTCGCATCTCTTGGTTTAATAAAAGTAGTTTTTTTATCTTTTTACATGGAAATAAGGCATGTGGAGGGCAGGAATGGATCCAACACAAGTTCATGACAAGGTGTGACGATGTTTGACAAGGTTTGACAGGCTGCTCGTCGTCCCAGTGGTCAAATTTCACATTCACTTTTTGACAAGTCTTGACGATTTTTGACAAGTTTTTTGACAATTTTTGACAAGTGGCTTGTCTCTGACGAGGTAAACCTCGTCGTTTTTGCCATCGTCATATTGACAAGGCAAAACTTGTCAAACTGACAAGGTTTTGACAAGAATTTCAGCTGTCATTTTTTTCAGTGCACTGAGTTGGCCCCGTCACCGGCCAAGCTCTGCAGCTTTTCGGAGGGTTGCACTCCAGCCCCTTCACCAGCCAGAAATGGGAAGAGTTTCAAGTAGCTGCCAGGTAACTGCCAGGTAGCCAGTTCAAGTAGCTAACCTCCACTGAGTTGGCCCCGTCACCGGCCAAGCTCTACAGCTTTTCGGAGGGTTGCATTCCGGCCCCTTCAGCAGCCAGAAATGGTAGCCAACTTCCTGGATCTTCCAGGGGCATATATATATTTACATGAATTGACTTTCGGAGGGCCGAGGGGGGAAAGTTGTGACCTGTTTCCATATTCTTGCCCGAATTCGGGCACAAAATTTGGGCAGCAATCTTAATAATTGTCATCCACTTAAATATACAGGGGCAATCAACCAATTGGCAATTACCCCAGCATTCGCAACAAAGTTTAAGGTAAATTTCCAGAAGAACTGTCTGTGAAAAAATGACAAAAATTCTGAACATTGGACCTTCTGAACAACGGACCTTCTGACCAATGGACCTTCTGAACATTGGACCTTCTGACCAATGGACCTTCTGAACATTGGACCTTCTGACCAATGGACCTTCTGAACATTGGACCTTCTGAATATAGGGAAGTCACCCAAATTGGCTAGTTCTGGATATTTCTGTTGTTTATATTGAGTTGACATACCGAAACGAGTTCTGTGACACGAGTTTGGCAGAAATAGGACGTGTATTGAATAGAGATAGCGATTTCCCCTTCGACTCGACCCAACAAACACAAAATCTAAATGTCGACAGCTCTCAAACTGTTCGAAAATTCACTCCTAAAGTTTTTTCCAGTATGTCTTTGATCGTGGCCTACCTGCCATCCAAAGCATGCTCTAGCATATCCATGTGAGCTGGAGTAGAGTTTCAAAATTGCCAGGAACCTTGTGGAGTTGATCACGGGGCCAAACAACAGGTCATGTGAGGAGGAAAAGTGGACATGTGACTAAAATGGCCACCATTAAGGCTTCTTCTAGCTTCTCTGTCAAATAGGTCATCGTCAAACTAATTCGTAACTGTACTTACTATTGTTCTTTTACAAAAATTCGTTCCATAATTTCGCCCTCTGAGTATTAATACTAAAATTTGGACTGCTTTTGACTGGTGTCTTGGTTAAAATGACAATTTTCTTGCGCTATATTAGTCGCGCATTGATAAAATGACGTAGCACCTGCTCGGTAAAAAGGCAGTGATTCGGTCCGTCGCGCAAGAATTAACTCAAGATCTTCAACAGCCAATGAGAATGCGCCATTTGCAAGAAGTACCTCGTCAGTTTTCGCATTTTTTGGCGGAAAAAGCCGAGTGTGTTGTCTCAGCTGCCCCTCCCAGTTTTCACATTCAAGACACTGCACTCAGTACACTGCTATGCATAGACTTTCTTTGGAGGCACTTTAACCGATTAGGCAAAATATCATTTAAAGTTCCGTGTAAGAAACCTCTGCAAATAAATAAAGTAAAACATTTTAAAGACTTTTCAAAGAGCCAAAAAAAATTTTTTTTTTTAACTAGGCCAATCCACTATTTTCAAAAATATTGCCAATAGATTTTAACCATTAATCTCACAGGCAATTAGCAAAAATTACTTTTTTTTAAAACCGTGACACTTCCAAGCTGATCGATCAATGATCATTCGCAAAAGTCAAGCAGAATCCTCATTAACTCTAAAATCAATCATATTCAAGATTGAGACAGCAAGATTCTTGGTAAATGCTCCGATATATTTTTATAAAATATTAATTTCATCAAAATATACAATGAAATCTGTGTGTATAAAGATACACTGCATATAACTGGCCGTCAGAACACAATTATTGAGACAGTAATGTCAATAAATTAGTCTAACCTAATTTTTAAGCATTTAGGCCAGACATAATTTATTTTTAATATACCGAACCAAGTTTTTAAAATTAAATTTAGGCCTACATTATAAAAAATTTAGATTACAGCTTTTTTCCTGTTCTACCGAGTGACCCTAGAAAAAGTGCCTCGATAAGATCCGAGAAGCTAAAGAGAAATTATGTCTGGCCTAAGAACTCGTAAATTTGTTCCAGAGTAGGCCTATATCATATACAGGGTGATGTGGGCTTCTAATTTCATAGGCCTTATAACTGTTTTACATTTTTAACAGGGCCCTCTTCTCAATTCCCACATAAGATGACAAAATTTAGAATTTTTATATTTAGAAAAAATCGATACTTCTACTCATCTCAACTTCAAAGAAATCTAACCTTCCCTACACTAAATTTGTTAAAAAGAATTAATCAACCTAGTTTTGGGACTTTAATTGCAGAAATAGTATGTTACATCTGGTCTCTTGGAGTGAATGATTAATTAATAAGCTTGATAACATTTCACCCAGGTAAATGAAACAACCTACATGCCAAAAAAAAATCTTCTTGCATTATTTGGCCTATAAATAACTAGTAAATTATTAAATATAGGCCTAATCTAGCCCAAAATTATTATCATTAATAAGCTAACTGGTCTAATTAATACCTAAGCAATACACTAACAAACAATGAAGATTCTCGGTTCAAACATTTTATGCATAGAAAATGACAAGTCATACAATTGCAATACAATTCAATAGAGCATCAACAATCATGTCAAAATATCTACATAGTACAGGTTCGACATCATTTGAGCAAGTTTTTACACTATTTACATGTCTTCAAGAACACAAAAATATCATTTAAATATTAACTGTACACATCACTAGCTATCAGTAATACACAAAAAGTTAGGTTGGTGGCAGCACCAGCCAAATATTTGTACAGAGATGACCCTGGTGAGTGGATCACTAGTTATCATTCACAAAACAATCAACTTATATTCCAAATTTGCAACTTACATCATTTTCAAATCACTTTTGCCATCATAATAATATACATCATTCGTTGAATTGGTAATACGAGCTAAATACAAGCCGACTTGTACAGCCTGCGAGTTGTACAAGCAGATCACAAAATGACATTAAAGTAACACTCATAAGCTAGAGTATCTACACGTAATTACAACCTCGGGATAACAAAGCAAATGAACGCATTCTTGTACATTGCAAAAGTAAAAAAATATTAATATAATTTAGTAATTAATATAATTTCATTATTCATTATTTCGTTATTTATCAAAATCAGACTACAAGAATACTTAAATGAATACTTATAAGTTTTTTGTAAGCACCAATGCATGAAGTGGAAATGGTTATTAATGTTAATACTAGTTTTTAAAATGTTGTAGTTTTAAATGGCGTCAAATAAATTTAAAATTTACAATTTAGTAAATTACTGGTGTGATTTAGATACAAATTCACAACTTTTTGTTCAAATTTCACTGTACATACTTTTTACTTCTTTTATAATAATTTCTCCATTCTCAAATTTAACAACGTAACTATCAATTATAATTTTGCCTTCTAATTCAGGGATATGTTAAAAATGTGCTGCCCTTCATTATAATAATCAAAATGCAACCATTATTTTGTCAACTATATTTCACATCCTAACATTAGTACATTACTTTAGCCTTGTATTCTGTAGAATATTGTAAATATCTAAGAATCCTACAGCTGCATATTTACTGTGGAAAATATGAAATAAATTCATATAAATTTAAAATGATTAATACTGAACAAACTGTCACTTAATTATGCAATTTATGCTCTAAACATGAACTATGAAACATAGACAGCAGTTAAAAAATCTCAAAATTCAGAAAAAAATTCACACTGGATTTCAAAGCCACATTCACAAAGATTTAATCTAAGAATATTATTCTAAGATTTAATAGTCACATTCATAACTCAAAGAGGAATTCACAACCATATAAGCTGAACAGCTTGACTAGTACAAAAGTTTCTATCGTTGTTAAATATATCTGTAAGTTACTTTCACTTAACCATTTTCTAATCATACTAGCTTATATTATATATAATATTAAGCTTAACTAATATGCCTGAATGAAATAATATAATGACAAATTAACATGAAATCACTTATTCCTTTGCGACGACTCTAATGTTACTTAAATAACTTAGCCTACATCTTCAGTTCAACTTGAATAAAAAATTATCTGTCTCAAAAAGTTTTAATATGCTTGAAAATCAACATTGATATTAAACTTAAAATTGCACAGTATACAGAATACATGTAGTCACATCAGCAAAACTTAAGTAATAAGGTACTTTTATACATAATTAAACATATGCAAAAATACGAAGGCATGAAAATGAAATAATTTATACACCAGAGTGTTACAAGAATTGTTAAACAATTGTTAATCAGTAACAGGCCTAATACACATACAAAATACAAAAGATATACACACGAAGATTATAATCTTTTCAGCAATACATCTCGAAGATTCAACGTAAGTTTTTGTTTTATCACAGTTAAATTTGCAGTCAAAATGTTAATGCTAAATAATGATGTCACCACATGTCATGGATTGCTATTTAACTAAATACACAGATTCTGTACATTATCTTACAGAAATATACTGGCTTATGTCTAATATTACTTACTCAATCGCTTTGTTAATATTCTAACTGTAAAATATAACACAAAATATGCAAATTAATTTGAGTTACTTAGCGCAAAAGTTACTGTACAGTGAATAATTTCTTCTTACTATAAAGTTTCTTGGTATAACTGAAAATTTTCTTAGTATTATGACTGAGGTAAATAGTAAGCACTTGGCAATAAATAATTATCCACAACTTTTTCGGTGTGTTAAGAAAAATGAATAATCTTCACAAAAAGAAGTCATGTGTAAGCAACCATCAACTTTCATATTTACAGAAATTTACAAAACTTTTGAGACAGATCAACCTCCAAACCTTACTGTACAATTCCATTAAATTCCTCCACAAGAAGAAGCAATAACCAGAAATCATAAGCATAGCAACATTAAGCAAGAAAATATAGTGCCGAGCAAAAGTGTGAGCGTCTCAAAATAATTTTGTTGCGGTAAGGGATTTGTTTTCCTTCAAAATCAAAACACATTTTACAGTTTAATTCACAGAAATGGGATTGATAACTTTTTAGACTTCAAATTCATTATTTAGAGCATTTTCTAGATACTTGTACAGAAATTATTTAATAAAGTTATAATTTAACTAGAAATATTCATACAAAATATATTTTAATCTCGTAATTTTTCACAAGGAGGTCTATAAATGGCGTACTTTTACATGGCACTGTAATATAACCAATATAACTAATATCTCAAGTTCTCAACCTGATTTCATACACAAATAGATCAGTAGGCCTATTATCATCATAATATTATACAAATTTTGTACAGAGTTACGCATTTTTGTTTTGATTAGTATTGCACTGAGCAGTAAGCCAAGAAATTGACATCTTCAAAAGGCACTCCATTTACAACAGTTAATTAGTCATCTTAATTATGTTAATTATGCTTCTTTCATCATGGTTATCTTATTAAGCAAGCAGGAAATTTTACGATAGATTCAGAAATATTACAAGATTAACATAATCAAAAACAAGTTTTACATAATTTACATATGGATGGGACATGTCTTACATTGTAAAATGTTCTTGTCTGAAATAAAGTATTGAATTGAATTGAATACATGCTTGAGCCAACAAATTTACAAATCTTGTTGTATGTGCATAAGTTCAAACATCTGTACTTAACACAATTTCCGTTGGATGACAATATTATTTGAAACTTTCAATAAATGGCAGAAGTAGAACAACATGACGCCGGAAAAGCTCCTCACGGAATTTCACTGATATAAATAGTCAATATTTTTCAAGGGTAGTCGCTTGAGTCATGGTAAGGCATAGAAAGTTGTGATCATATTGGGAGCACGTCAACAGTTCTGTTTTTGAAACATTTCTGTTCAAAAGTAGTTCCACCATCGTCGTGAGATTGCACTTTAAGTTACAAAATATTCATAATTGCAGAAATATGATAAATTTGGCAATAAAACAATGACTTATTGACTTGTCTCAGAACGAGGAAGGACATCATCAATTTTGTTTGAAAGCATTTTTGGTGCAAATAGTCCCAGCACAGTTTAGAAATACAAAGTTCAGAATCAGTGGAGATGTCACACTTGTAAATTACGAGATTGCAGTTTTGAAGAGACAGAAATTTGTAATAATTTCCATATAATCCAGAAGAAAGGTAAAGACTGCATTGACACTACTTTTGTGAGATTAATATAAATTTTAGTAAATAAACAATAATTAATCCTTATGAAATGTTGATGGCTCATTGTAACAGAATAACGAAGATATAACAATTATGCAATAACCATTATCATATTTAATAATTATATCCAACATTTGTGTACGATTCACTAATGTTCATGAAGTGGGAAGTTTATCGGCATTCCAAAGCCGGCGTGAGGGTGGCCTCCGAAGGCAGATGCCATTGAACTGTTTATAGGGGGGCCCATAGGAGGGCCATGGGGGCCGTGACCTAGGAGGGTGTTAATGGACATGTTGTGTAGGACAGGGTGTTGATGAGACGGATGGGGACGTTGTCCGTACATACCCCCCGAGGGTTGGTGAGAATGTCCGAGGTTGTGTTCCATAGGTTGGTGAGACAGATGGGGCGGGAATTTGATCGGAGATATGTTCAAGCCATCTGAAGCTTGCGATACAGCAGGGTCGGGGAATAGATTGCTGAGAGAGAAGTGTCCGGAATGAGCAGGGACTTGATTACCAGACGGCATCTGTCCGTGCATTGCTGGGTTCATGCCGAAACCAGGTTGGAAGTTCAGGCCGAGACTGTTCTGAGGTCGTGCACCGGGGAATAGCGGGTTAAAGTTCAACTCTGCTGGGGCACTACCTTTATGTTGCAAGGGAGCAGAGCTTGATAACGGACGACTGCTGTTCCCGAACAAATGAGGACTCAAGTACGTAGGTGCTTCCGGATTCCGAGGAGGGGGAGATATACTCGTAATAGGAAACAGAGGTGTCATACTGCGACCACTCTCGAATATGGAGTTAGAGAGGTTAGTGTCAATTTCATATTGTCTTTGTTTCTTGGATTGTTTCGAGCGAGATTTCTGAGAACCTTGCCCGCTCGACTGGACGTTGCTCTGCTTGGTGTTGCCATGGTTACTCGGCACAGACTGTTTGCGATTGTCTTCTCGCTGATGACTCTGTTGTTTCTGCATCATTTGGCTTGAGTAGTGCTCCCCTCTCGACACTGGGGGTTGGTTTTCCCTTGGAGGGAGATGTAACGGGGGTGGTTCAAATCCGGGCGGACTGAAGTTGAACTGCGCTCCGTGGGGCAGATGTGCACCTTCATAAGATCGTCCTTGGTTATTGGACGACGATGAGGACCCTTGGTTGCCACGGTGATGCAAGGGAGGCGTGGCCATCAAGCTGCTTGATGATTGGCTGCTCGGGGTCTGGTGGGCGTGGCTTACTGGCGGCATCATGGGGAATCCCGGATGCCCTGGGAAGAAGGGCATATCCGGATGGGGGGAGCGACCGACAGATCCTGACCGACTGGAACTGTTCATGGGAGAGTGACTCAAGGGGGCGGACATTTCCTTGTCACCCCTGTGCATCGATGAATCGCTCGTGTAAGGACTCGGATGTGACGACTGAGCAGTGTTTGACGGCTGGTTGGATCTTCTGTTGCTCTCCTGCTCTTGGTATCGATTGCCTCTTTGTTGATGGGGCGACATCAACCCCTCGGAGCCAGGCCGTGGAGGGTGAGACAGGTAGTGAGGGGGGCGCATGTCTCTTGCGGCCATGAAGTTAGCCAGTCCCAAGTGAGGCCCGGGATGATTGGGTCGTAGGGAATTGACTTGGTGGTGAGGATGCAATCCCGGGTAGAAGGGAAAGTGCGAGGGGAACTGACTGTAGGTGGCGTTACTTGTACTTGGGGTGGTCGTTGTGGCTGTTGAACTTGAGGCAGATGATAACGTGAATGAGAAAGTACTTGTCCCTGAAGAAGTACTGTAAGGCGCACTGGACATAGATTGCGAATGGGCAATGCCTGGACTTCTACTGTATGAACCGGACCCTCGTTCCCTCATGTCTGTCACATTGTTATTGTATGCGGGCATATTTGACGGCACGGTCACAGTCATGAATAAGTCTTTAGCTTGTGACATAGTGGGTTGGTTCGACACCGGTGGCAACCCTTCACTGTACATGGATCGTTTATGGCTGCGGTTGCTATGGCTGTTGTTATGACTGTTGTTATGGCTGTTGCCATGGTCACTGCTGCTAACCTGGATGGGAGGGATTGGGGGAGGTTGTTCCTTCTCCATGCGACCACGACTCAATATATTTGGATGGTGGTGAGGTTTGGGGTCGTTCTGCATCGCAGGGGGCGTCTGGTGAGACAGAGGGGGTGGAGGCATCACAGGCGGCTGAGACTGAGGCTGAGACATTTGCAGAGGCGGTTGCTGAGACATTTGACGTGGAGCATTCATTTGCTGCGGCATTTGCTGTTGCATTTGAGGGGGGCCTGGAGGTTTGACTGGTTGCTGAGGGGGCGAAGTCATCACTGGGGGCGTGTGTTTGGAATGGGGTGGTTGCTGAGGAGGAGCGTTTGGCGGCTGCATGCTCATGGCGCCACCTGGAGGAGTCTGTTGCGGAGGCCCTGGAGGGATGTTAGGAGGCCCTTTTCCAGGACTGAACAACATCCGTCCTGGAAAACTTGAGGGTGGGCTGAACGTATCGATATGCAGCGCTGGAGTGCCCGATCCAGTACTTCTTGGCGATGCTTCCGACCCACTAATATCCTCATGGCTCGATTTCGGAGTCCTACTGGCCGGAGGGGGTCTGATAGGTTCTTTCGGCCCTTCACTTCTCGGTTGCTGACCCATCATGTCATGACCACCCATTTGGGGCCTCATTGGCTGCATATTACCACCAACTTGACCCAATTTGCACGAGCTGTTGCCCGTAGGAGCCTCTTGCATAGGTACATTTGGTACATTGGGGGGCCCCATAGGGGTTTCTTTACTGCAGGAGGGTAAGTCAGTGCTAGTATTTTTCGATGAGTCCACCTGCATTTCACTGCAGGAACTAAATGACAAGGGATTACTGCAGGATTCGTTGGAAGGTTTGGAATGTTGCGGAGGAGGATTATGTTGATGATGAGGATTATGCTGAGGAGGGGGATTATGTTGTGGTGGGGGATTATGCTGAGGAGGAAGATTATGTTGTGGAGAAGGCTGAAGCTGTTGACTTGATGGATGTTGTTGATTTGGTTGATGTTGATTCTGCTGATTATGATTCTGTTGATGATTCGGTTGAAGACTTGGTTGATGACTGGGCGGTTGATGTTGCTGGGGCTGACTATGACTTTGCTGAAGCTGCTGATTCTGTTGTTGATTTTGTTGATTCTGTTGCTGTTGTTGTTGTTGTTGCTGCAACTTCTGCTGCGCCTGCTGTTGTTGCTGTTGATACCTCGCCATTTTGGATGCTATGGCAGGAACAGGGCCGTGTTTCGTGGGAGTAATACCTCTCGCTATCGTGGCTATGTTACTATGACGAGCGTGAGACAACGGTGTGGAGGAAATGGAACTCAATGATGTAAGAGACATCTGGTGGGAGTCTATGGAACTATTCACACTTCCACTAGGTCCACTAGGGCCACCAGGGGGCACTGTAGTCTTTGGAACTTCTGGAGGCGCTAAGTCACTGTTGTAAGGCTTAGGAGCGTACGACAGAGTTGACATTGAGTCTGTGGCATTGTAAGAGAACCGAGACGTCACTGGGGTGGATTTCGGAACATCCACAGGTGGCGCAGATGACTTTGACAAGTCCGTAGTCTCAATAGGTTCAGCAGCAATTGACGATAAGATACTCAGGCTTGACGGTAATACATCGGAGCCACTAAATCTCAAATCATCTTTCTGGCTGTCTTTTGATGTCTTGGTATCTTTTGTACTTGAAGTAGGCAGAGACAGATTGGAACCGTAAATGTTTTTAGAGGCACTGGGTATGTCTTTACTTAAGGAGCCCTTAAGCATGCAGTCATCCTTGATGCTGTCCGAGTCTTGGCTACTGGTCTTACGCTTTTGTGTATCGAGTGCAACGGGCTCTTTTAACGTTGGAGAATGGTAAACAACCTTCGGAGTGTCTGCAATATCGGGGAGATCTTTTGATGGGTTGTATACCGGGGAAGGAGACCGCGATGGTATAATGATCATTGGTCCATCGTCCGAGTCGTCCAGTTTAACTTTATCAGACGCCGTTACGGGAGCGACATTGGTGTCAGTTATCGATTTATCCAAATCTAGGTCACTGGAGGTGTTGCGTCTGTCTGACGTGATATTCTCGCCCTCCAAGTCCATTTCCAAAGGCCCAATGTCTTTCATGGCACGTTCCAATATATCAGCCGTAAAAGAATCGTTTGTTTCTTCCACCACTTCCTCCACGGCCTTCTTCTTCTTCTTCTTTTTCTTCTTTGGCGATGACTCGCTTCCGTCCGAGTGTTGCCTCTTGTGACTCTTCTTTTTACCACCAGAAGGAGTTGCTGGTTCCACGACCGACCCCAGTTTCTCCACCTGCAGAGAAACAATAGAATTAAACTTACTATGGTGCAGAATTAGTGTCACGATTAGAGCATACATTAATTTTACAACTTATTACACAAAAATGCAGAACTCAATTTTCATGTAAAAAGAAATTAAATATTGCCTATTTAATAAATCTCTTCGATTTCGAACTGAAATTCACATGAATCAATAACAAAATCTCACAAAAAACAATACGAAAATCTTTAATGAAATGAAGTTACTAGTTAACTTGAAGATAAATTAATAATTTATATTCAAACAGACCGAAGCTGCTCTTAATTTCAAAGAAAACAGAAGACAAGCTAAAAATACTGCCGAATTGTATTCTAAATACACAAAATTGTCATGCACTAGAACCAATGTTCAAAGTTGGGCAGGGACCAAAATTTTCAGTTCAGCTGGTTTCTTTACCAAATGAGTTTATGGAATACTATTTTCTATCGCGGCAAAGATTTTGGGGTTGCCATGCTACATTTTGTTAACACATTTTGGACATTGACAGCAATCAAGTAGGCTACATTCAGATACTAGAACATGACATGCTACCACCAAAAACAACAATGACAAAAAGCAAAACGTAAAATAAAGAATAAAGGTCGATATAGAGCTTTTCATGCAGAAACAACACATCAACAACATTGACGAAACAGCTGGCACCACTTAAATAAACAAATTTTTATAATTGCGATTTGTGGGAATATTTTCAAAGACTATCTCACAACCAAAAATCATACATAAACACCACACAACACAATACAGATCACCTCATAATTTAGCAGTTTGCTTTGGACACAGAATTTGTCAAAAAAGGTTCACTGATGTTATTCCTAAGGAAAATCTCCAAAATGGCCAAGTACTCAAAACTAAAATTGCAAAGACTAAGAGGCCAGCCAATGACATCATGAATGGCAGAAAGATTCAAAGTTTTAAGGAGATTTCCACGGCGTTTGTCAGCATTCGCTGGACTGCTTTGTTAATTTTTCTTCAACATGGTACATTAAATCTCAGTGGTCAAGGGGGGCTAGGGCTCCCTAGGACCCTACCCTGTATCCGCCACAGAAGTACTGTTACATGAAAGAATCCCGAGGTGTGTCCAGAAATAATAGCGTCACAAGAGTCCCCAGGAGCTAGTGTCCCCAGAAAGAGTCCCCAGGAGCTAGTGTCCCCAGAAAGAGTCCCTAGGAGCTAGTGTCCCCAGAAAGAGTCCCCAGGAGCTAGTGTCCCCAGAAAGAGTCCCTAGGAGCTAGTGTCCCCAGAAAGAGTCCCTAGGAGCTAGTGTCCCCAGAAAGAGACTCCAGGAGCTAGTGTCCCCAGAAAGAGTCCCTAATAGTCTAGGAGTGTCCCCAGAAAGAGTCCATAGGAGCTAGTGTCCCAAGAAAGTCCATAGGAGCTAGTGTCCCCAGAAAGAGTCAATAGGAGTGTCCCTAGAAAGAGTTTGTAGGAGCTGGTGTCCACAGAAAAAGTCCTCGGAGCTAGTGTCCCCAGAAAAAGTCCTAGGAGCTCTCGTCCCCAGAAAGAGTCCCGAGACTAGTGTCAGAAAGAGTCTGATTGGGCTATTGACAGATTTATAGACATTCCCAAAGAAGAACCAGGGGTAACCCAAGAACAGTCTCTGGAGAATGTCAACAGAAGAGTCCTTTACTATCTCCACTCTTCCAGACGGACCAGACCCCTTTTTAACCGGCCAAAGGCCAGTTATTAGAGGAGGGCTTAAACGGATTTTTGGTGAAATGGGACTCTTGTCCACTTGTCCATGTGTAAATGTGTCCTGTCCATGTCCATGTCCACTTTTTCACTTGCCTTGCCCCTCTGAACACAGTGCTGCAACCCAGTGAGCAATGGGGGCCAATGTCAAATATGGACCGGCCCATTATGAATGGGGGATTCAGGTAGCTGTAAGGGGTTACCATGGTTACAGGTGCAATGAACAGCTGCAGCCAGCAGTGGGCCTGTGAGCCTCATTGGAGAAGGTGCCCCTGTGTCAGGATTGCTTATAATTCCAAAGCACTGTGAGAGTCAAACCATTCCAGTACTTGTGTTTTAAAATAATTGTTTATGCCTAGATGAGGCATGTTTGCTCAGTGGATCATCATGTTTGTATAACACTTGGCATTGTCTACTTCTGCACCAGCTTTCTGTACAGTGCTATGATGTTGTTATGTACCATTGCCAAATTATTCCTGCAAGCAATGTCTATCAACACCCATCCACTAAACTCCACCAAGAGACCAGAGCCTTTCTCAGTGCATTTCTCATTCTGACATAATATTTTGACAAACTTTATCATTACAGCCTGTAAATTTGACATGCATAAAATGAGTGCTTGCTTCCCACAGATTTTGGCACTCTGTGACTGTGAGTCATAATAACTGATGAAGTGTCATCTCCCCAAATTTAACGTCCATGGGAAACATAGAGGCTGTTTGATTAGCCATGATGAAGAGAAGGATTTGTCATGTAACTAATAGAGTAAAACTATCGTGACAAATCATCAATATGATGATTCACGAAGTGCCATTTTCACAGTGCAACAGCCCACTCTGTTTGGATATATGTGGTGTTTTAATTGCAGTCTGCAGAACTGGTTGCAAAAAGACGCTTGCGACCACACATAAACGGACCAGTAAAAATTCTGGCGGTCTGGTAAACCAGTTTTTACCGGCCCGCATGCCTTGTGAAAGGTCAGAGCGAGTTTTAAAGGCTGCCAGTATTTCACTTGGATTTATGAAATTTGGTGTAGGGATTAACTTAGGGGTCTCCCTCAAATTTTTGTGGAAAATTCCTAGATGGCTGCCAACATGGCCACCATATTTTGAATTGCCCACTGTGACTTTAGTATTTCACTTAGATTTATTAAACTTGGTACAGGGATTCACTTAGGGGTTCCCTTAAATTTTTTGGAAAAATCCGAGGCAGCTGCCAAAATGGCCACCAATGTTTTGAATTGCCCACTGTTACTTTAGTATTTCACTTAGATTTATGCAATTTGGTATACGGATTCACTTAAGGGACCCCTCAGAAATGTTTGGAAAAATCCAAGAAGGCTGCCAAAATGGCCACCATATTTTGAATTGTCCACTGTGACTTTAGTATTTCACTTAGATTTATGCAATTTGGTATAGGGGTTCACTTAGGCGTTCCCCTAAGAATTTTTTTTAGAAAAATCCAAGACGGCTGCCAAAATGGCCACCATATTTTGAATTGCCCACGGCGACTTTATTATTTGGTTTGGGGATTTGCTTAGGGGTTCCCTCATAAATTATGAGAAAATTTCCAATATGACTTACAGTTCTGAAATATGGTATAGGCATTTGCTAAGAGGTTCCCCACAAAGTTGTTATGGCCTGCAGCAAACACTATCAGTCTGGCAATCACTGCTCAATACAAAACAGTCCATGTCATAATATGTAAATCACCCTCTTCATGATTTCAATCCCGAATATACAATCACCAAAGGCCGGTTTTGAATCCATGGATTCTTGTTTAACTTCCCTGTCAACTTTAAGACAAGAAAATTTTTGGTCTCAACTTAACCTGTAAATTATGAGGCAATCTGAACTATGGGTTAGTAAACAATCCAAACTTAATACAAATGTTAGGTATATCTAAACTAAACAACAGCAACAGAACATGACTACAGGAACTAGCAAATCCTCACCACCAACCTAGTGCAGCTTAACGAGTGCTTAAGGAGTACTCCCAACAGCAGAGAGACAATGAAAAAGACACTTACAGGAGCTTGACATACCTGATCCAAAACTGAATTCAGATCACTCTCCGAGAAGCTGATGCTCTCCGGGAAGAACTCCATGGTGTTCATTGGTTTCTCCTGGGCATCTGGTGGTGTAGAGACCGTAGGTTGCGTCAGTGGAGTCGAGGAGGTGGTCACAGAAGGAGGCGACTGGATTGCAGACAAGTTGGATTGGCTTGTGTTCAGACCTGGACTGGATTGACTTGTAGGCAGATCGGATTGATTGGATTTGCTCGTAGGTTGACTTGATTGAAGCGAATCTTTGCTGCTGTCCTTATTCTTATCCTTCTTCGATTTCTTCTTCGCCTTCGGTGTCGACGACAGAGGGCCCGCTACAGAGCTAGGCATCGAAGTAGTCGTCGGAATAGCAGGGATAACCAAGCTTTTCTCAGGTTCTGTAGATTTGTGGCTCTCTTTAGAGTGACTGTCTTTTTTCTTCTTGGATTTCTTGGGCTTGCTGGCATCTGATGATAGTAATGCTGATGCATCGATAGTGCTAGGAGGTTTACTATCGATGTCTTTTGTCATGATTGCAGGCGGAGTCATAGGATAAGGGAAATACGACGGCATGCTGAAATTTGCGTCGCTGACAGTCGATACTTGAGTCGTACAGGCTACAGAATGCGACACTTGGGAGGCTGTTGTCATGGTAACCACTGATTCTGAGGGTAAAGTAGTTTGAGCAGTTGTGACGACCATTGAGACAGGGACTTGAGTAACTTCCTGGATATTCCCAATAGAGGGAGTGACAGTTGTTGTGGTTGGGTTTTCCACTTTCTCCTTCTTCTTTTTCTTCTTCTTCTTTTTGACAGGAGCAGGTTGTTCTTGTTGAATCACAACAGGTGGCGCTGCCGTAGACACTATTGGCACGTCCTGGATAAAAGTTGAAGAGACTGGAGGCTGAGGGCTTGGCATATGTTGTTGTGGGGGCGCCACCTGTTGCTCAGGGACCACTGCTGCCACCTGAGGTGCATTCTGGACATCTTCAGTCTCATGAGCACTCGTATCAATCTGCAATGCTCCCTCGTCATTCTCAGCTTGATAAAACGTGCTCACTGGCGGTGAAATTTCACAGAGAGATTCTGAGAATATGGATTCCGTCGCTTGGGCTAACAAGTCAGGTTCACTTGTCTTTTTCTCTGGGACTTCTGAGGTCTCCATGGCGGCATCAACATTCATATCGACGTTCACCACCAGGGGAGCAGGTTCAGCTTTTGGCGTTTGTTTCACTCTTGGCTTTTCCAAATCAGGAGGAACTTGAGTATTTGACACTGGAGGAGAGAACACAAGATTCTGCACTTGGGAAGGATTGGAGATGATCGTTGGCCCCAAGGAGGGCATGCTTGGCAGAGTCATTATACCTCCACTGAGAATAGGCTTGGGCATCAAGACACGCTGCCCACTCTTCTTGCCCCCCTTTTTACCAGCAGCACCAGAGATGGCAGCAGACGTCTTTATAGCAGGCATGGTACTGGGGTCGATCACGAGGTTGTTAGGCTGAGTGCCAGGGGGCAGGGTGAGCACCAGAGTTCCGTCAGGGTTCAGTATGGCCATAGCAGTCGTAGATGCACCGTTGTTGTTGGAGATGTGAGCGGTCGTCGTGGCAACGGTGGTTGAGGGATCAGGTTTGATGGGGGGAGTTGAGGCTCCGTTGCCCCCCGGAGTTACTATCGGACTGCCTGCTGAGCCCCTTGCTACGACCTGAGGCTGTGTAATCATCTGAGGGCCGACTTGAGCACCAATCTGAGCGGCAACAGGCGAATCATTGGCATCAGTGTTCACAACGTTGTTGGCACCATTGTTTGCAACATTGATTGCACCATTGTTTATACTTGTTGGCATGGTAACGGGAGGTCCGATCGACGTTGTCATGACAGGACTCTTGCTCACAGATATCAGTGAGGGTCTAACTCCACTGACGAGCCCTGAGGTCCCTGGGTGAAGGACAGGTTTGGTTACCGATGGCAACGCTGGTGACACAGTCGTCACCATGGTTGTCATGACGATACTTCCGTTAGATGTCTGGATAAGAGTCTGTGGTACTTGGCCAACCATAGAAGTAGCAGTAGGTGGTAGTATAGCATTGTTCTGTATCACTCCTGACGCAGGGATGTTAAGCGGCTGCTGTAGAGCACCACCCTGTGGCATTAGTGTAGCTCCTGGGTTTTTCGGCAAAAGGACGCCACCTGGTACCGGTTGGCAACCGGGGAATAGCATACTCGGTTGCGTCACTACTGGCACTATCTGTCCGTTTGGCAGTAACAGAGCTTGGGGAAGATTCGGCTGAGGTCCTGATATATTTTTGACACCAACTAAACTCCCCGGTTGGATGGGACCTCCTGGTTGCTGGATCTGCCCACCAGGTTGTAATTGCCCTCCTGGTTGAAGTGCACCAGGCGGTTGTAATTGTCCATCACTAGTCAAAGTCTGAGGACCCAACATCTGCTGAGGAGGATTAGTCAATATCAACTGTCCATTGCTGTTCAGGATTAAATTTGGCATTTGTTGTAATCCAGGCATGCCCAGTTGTTGCCCTAGCAACTGTTGCCCCGACAACTGATGTAATCCAGGTATCTGGTTGCCAAGCTGTTGTAGCAGTTGTGGTGGTAACTGGCCTGGTAATCCTTGTCCTGGTAATTGTTGTCCTGGTAACTGTTGTCCTGGCAACTGTTGGGTTGCTAACTGGCCCGGTTGCTTAGCAACTGACATCAAGGGTGGTTGTAACTGGCCGGGAAGGCTGCCCGTCAATATGCCACCTGAAAGAAGAAATAACAAGATTAATTTTTTGCAAATTAAACAAAAATTATTTCATTTCTGAGGAGGTAAAACTTTTCATTTCTTACTTCCAAGTCGATGTTCTCAAAAAAGTAAAATGACTTTTTTTAAAAGCCTTTAGAATGAATTTAATGGATTTCTAAGCGAACGGACTCAAAATTCAGCAGCACTGAAAGATTTATTAATTGTGTTTACAGTATGCCGTAGATTAATCATTCACTTCAGAAACATTTTACATTAAATTCTCTAAACATGATATCACACCAATGATTGACAATACATACCAGCAGAGGTGGCAGATCCAGGCACACTGAGTAAGTTCTGGGGGATGTGGGGATTAGCACTGGACCCTGGGAGTAGGTTTGGCTGAGTGGAGTCATTGAGTAAGATCAACTGTCCATTCTGTAGCACCAGGCGTCCTTGCAGGGGACCCATTTGCAAGGGAGGTATGTTTGGCAAACCTGAAATTAATTTAAAATAAAAAGTTAGCTAACTATTACTTCTTTAATAAATATATAATTTCGTTTAATTAGAAGTTAAGAAAATTTGTTACATATTTAAAAGCCTATCTCCTGATTACCGGCCTTTCATGTCATCAATAAACATCTTTGGAAAGTTCGGTGAAGGTGCCAATTTTTCAGGAAATGTTTTGTTATAATTCTCGCTTTAAAGGAAAGACACGCCAGTTTTCTTTTTACATTTAGATGCCAAAAGGCTCTAGAATTTTTCTTATGTGGCAAGTTTTTGAGAAGCACATTTAAAGGTATTCATTGGTTATCATAATTACACTGAATATGTTGTCAAATGCAGTATGTATCATTTTTAGTTTTTGAATTTTTTACTTTCAAAATTTCCAATCAATTCCAAATTAGACATACCTTGTGAGACAGGGGGCCCTGGAAGGGGCAAACTGAGATTGGGAGGTCCTGCAGGGTTTTCTTGCATGGGTTGTGGTTCAGAAGGAGGCTCACTTGACGGAACATTTTCTTCAGCATTTTGAGACATTTCATTTTCATTTTGAGATTCTTGATTTGTTTCAATAATTTCTGGTTGTTCCTCCGCGTTTGATGCACTTACTATCGGACCTTTGTCTTCGTTTTCCAAATCTGGATTATCTGAAGAAAGAAACAGGAATTTATCATTGCTGTAATGGGCTGGATGGCTTGAATAATTGCAAGTCAGCTATGGTGAGTGAGTGAGTTGGTGTTTTAAGTCTCATCAGTATCATTATTGCTGAACTTTGCCCATGTTGCAAACCAACAGGAGGTTCTTTTCATCACTGCATACCATACATCCAATTTATTACTACAATACCACTAGTCCTTCATTTCATAACTTTTTTTATTTTGTGATAGTATGCTTGAAGCATGGTGTGGACCAAATTTACAAATTAATTTCTTAGGCTGACTACTTCGCACTTCTCCAATAGCCCTAAATCTGATCACAAAATTCCAAATGCAGAGAAAAATTTTCGGAACTCACCATTATGCGGATCGGGTGAGAGCTGCATTCCACTCTGCGAGACCGCTCTGGATAGAATGTCAGTGGAACTGGTGGCTCCCTCTTGTTCTGGAACTTTCCCTTCTTCCTGCGCTTCTGAGGTGGACGTCGTCTGAGGAATAGGACTGAGCATGGGACTGGAACCCGCAGCTCGGGCTAACGTCATGAGCGGGTCGTCATTTGCAGATGAGTCCCGCCCTGAGTCAGTTGTTTGAGGTTGTGTTTGGGGTGGTTGAGACGGTTGGGATGTTGGTTGAGGCATTAGGGTTCCTGGTAGGCTCCCTGGGAAACAGGGCATGTGCCCTGGAGGCAAGAACATCCCCATCTGACTCATCTGAGCCGGGTCTAGTCCTGCAAAAGAATAGAAATCACAATTTATAACTTATAGTCCCCATTCGTTAGAAAGAAGAGTGCCGGTTTCGGAATACCCCGGAGTTTTCTGTACAGACCACCAGTTGTTTAGTATATCGAGTACTGTCTATGATTAAAATTATAGAATGTCAGCATGCCCTAATTTCTTTTTTACCAAGTTTGACCTTTGCCATGAATTCAAGCTTAACAACTCACTAATATGATATTAGATTACTTGTCTCAGAGACATTCTCTCTATCTAATTTAACTAATAAGTTCTGTATGTTTCAGAAAGATATAAATGTTTTCAGTCCCAAATCAAGACATTTCACCATACTTGTGACAAGGGTCCTATTTTCCCGAGAAATAAAAAATATTTTATTTTTAATTCAAGCTAAACTCACCAGCAGGCAATATCTGAGGCTGACCATTGGGCCCAGCAACAATAATTGGCATCCCAGGACCACCCGGCAGCATACGAGTAAACGGTTGCCCTGGAAACGAGGGCATGTCCATAGCAACAGGATTAGAACTGCCACCAGAGGACTCTTCTGCTCTCTTCAAGTGCCGTTGGACTGTGTTCCTGTTTGGTTTATTTGAGGGAGGAGCTGGAGGTGCTGTTGGCCAATCAGATTCCTTCTCTTGTGGCATCTCCGGCTCAGGCGAGCTCTGATTGGTCGAATCTGCAGCAGCTGCCGTCTGATTGGTCGATGAGCTTTTCCCTTTCCATTGACGTATCATGTCTGGTTGTAAGAGTATTTCTTCGGGAACATCTACATTATAAAAGAATATTTATTAAATAGGCCACCTCAACTTAAAAGAAGTAGTCCGGTCACAACAGTAAAAGTGTTACATGCACAAACAGAAATTGACAAAATAACAGGAAATATCCAGTTAATATAGGCTGCCAACAAGAGGAATTGAACTTGGGTACCGAACATTGTCCCTGGCTCACAGGAATGATACCAGACAAATGAATGCAATAACACAATAATTCAAGACCAACACATGCATACAATGTTGGTAGGCCTATGTTTAATTCACAATATCCAAAAGAGTTTTACCTGAACTTCGGAGAAGATCCATGTACTGCTGGTTCATCTCCGATAACTCCTTAACTTTATTTTTGAGGGTTTCTGTCTCTTGAGCTGAAAATTCAACAACAAACATTTGGAATCAGACTGATTTCTAACGATAAATGAATATTTACCATCTATTTTCATCTCTTGGGTGTTCATTTATAAGATACATCTTACTGTCATGCTCTCCTCACAATGACATGTCAAAAATCTTTCAAACTTTTTCAAAAATGCACCAATATACTTTTTCTGTGACATAAGAATTGTTAGCCACCTAGTGGAAATCAAAGGAACCATACCTCTGACGTCCTCAGCTTCTCCCATCATGCACCTGTCCACCTTCTCCTGCATGTCTTTGATGTACGTCGCCGTCTTCTCAAGAATTACTGTCAAGCTCTGGAACAACAACGCAGGATGGATTAATTGGCGTTTATATGGAATTAGATAACAAGAACTCTAGACAGTATCATGAGAACTAAATTCAACGACTTTTAGATGTCCAAATTTTTGGATTTTCAATGACCAGTCTTTACTCATTGATGTCGGAATACGGTAGCCCTTAGGCCACACATAATCGATTCTTAGCTTCGTGGACCCGCCGACACAATAGATTTGCTGCCGATGGAAAAAAAAAAATTGAAAAAAAAAATTTTTTTTTTTTTTTTGACATTATAATTTTTTTTTTCACCTTTTCTTTTTTTGTCCTACCGACCGACCCTAGAAAAAGGGCCTTGAGAGGAATCCGAGAAGCTAAAGATCAATTATGTGTGGCCTTATAAGTTCACAGATGGCTCTTCCTCCTTTCCAGCCAAGTTGCCCACCCTCCAAATGCAATACCAAGGGAATCTGTTAAACTTTTAGTATGTAATGTGGCCAAATTTCAAATTCAATATTTCATGACTTTTTTTTGCTTTTCTGTATAAAATTTGACTTTTGCAAGACTTCCAATTAAAATAATTTTTTTCCATGACTTTGAAAGATTATATCCCCCAACCCCCCGGGGGCCCCCCAATAGATTTCTTCTAAAAATACCAAATTTCTATAAATGCACTCACATCTTTCTGCTTCTCGTTGCGATACTCCAGGGGCAGCAGTGACTGGATGAAGAGGATGTTTTTGCTGATCTTGTCCTTCCTTTTCTTTTCCATGGAGTTGTGAGACGTGCGCTTCTTCTCTTTTTCTTTCGCCGGTCTATAAAAGAAACATCCAACCTTTTCATAATACACTTATCAAGAGATCAATGCACAGAAACCTCTACAACATACCAAAAAACAGGGCTGCTGGATTTAAATCATTATTTTAATGCAAAATTGTGATTTTTATCAAATGTTTCTAGAGAATAAATTCATTTGTTTTTTCGCATTTAAACAATTTGATTTTTGTATAAAATTAATTTATATCGCAACCACACGAAAAAGAAAGCTTTGGAGAAAATAAATCAAAAAAATTTTTCCATAATGTTATAGGTTCACATGCAAAGAAGTCCCTTATAGAATAGGGACTCAATGAAAAAGTATTAAATCGTTCGACTGTAAAACTATGCTATGAACATTGTGGGAATAAAACTTTTTTTTTTAATTGACAAAAAAACAATTTTAGAAATTGGAAAAAAAATTAAACCCTATAGCCTAAGTATGCCAATGTAAGCGAATTTGGTAATCATTTTTGAAGAAAAAAAAGTGAAAAGAAATTGCGAAATTTTTTTGGTTGAAATTGGAAAAAAGTAGCCTTGGACCTAAGTACATAACAATGTTGGTTCACTGTGCGAATCTGGTGGTCGTGGGTAACCCAGAAGCCTCGTGAGGGGGAACGAAACCATAAAAGTTGCCCTTTATATTGTTAGATTTATCGTCAATACTTACGCCATCTCATCATCATCTGTAAAAGCGTACTTGTCAATGGCCTCGGACATGGTTCCTCCATTGCTCTGGCTGGTTGAGAGGCCTACTCCAACTGAAAATTAATAAGAACAGATTTACATATCATTTTCTAGGAAAGGAATACGGATTTCACCAGCCAAAATTTGGAAATGCACTGAGTTATGCCAGTGGATAAGAGAAAAGTTAATCTCTGCTGCTCTTTAACATAACATTTCATAAATGTTTGTAGGCACAAGGATTCATTATTTTGAGACTAGATTAAAGTAATTAATAAATATTAGTTATATCCCAATGTGAAGAGGTATATTACAGGTTTAATTTTTTTTTTTTTAAAGTTGACTATGTTGAATCAGATAATCATACACCATCATTTCATGAAATGACAAAATGCTGTAGCCATTGCAGGCAAGTTCTGTAATTAGTTGATTTACCATGACATATTACAAATTAGTCAAATTCCAAAGACTGTAAAGTGTGCAATTTTCTAAGCAATCCTAAATCTTAGCCAGTGGCCTCTAGTCAACCCTCTACAGTAGTCACAAATTACTATCAATTAATAAATCACAGGCATTTGAAGTAGACTTAACATTCTCATAACAATTGCTTTGTTTTTTCTAGTTTTTTTCTATAAGTGCTACCAGATATTGTTCCCTCTCCAGTCTTACACCACATGTTTTCATAATCCCAAAGCAAAGTCACATACCTTGTTTGGCAATGTTTGCTCTATTTTATACTAAACAAACTGTCAAAACAGTCCCAATTGCGATTAACATGATTAGTGGTCAGTCCATGACTCCATGTTTCTCCTAATTGCAATTAACTCCAATTTGAGCTGAGCTGACATGAGCCATTCCTAATTGCAAGTTAATGGCCATCAGGTCACTCAATGTTCAACCAGTAGCCCAGCTCATTGCAATTGACTACTCAAGGCAAGCAAAATGAGCTGTTATAAATCCATGGAGGTCTGGTTTGATCCTGATCTTTGGGAGTTCATATTTTACAAGTCATTCCAAACCATACATGTATAAAGAATTAAAGATCTTACTTTTTGGCCATAACAGAGACATGGGGCTGGACCTGCCACCCATCTGTCAGCCTTTCTGGTCATGTGATACATTGTCACATGACCAAACTGTGAAACAACACCAACAACAACAGCTTCCTGAGTTTGAATCAGTCTGCTGAAGAAAACCATGAGAGATGGTTGAAAGCTCTAGGCAAGCAAAAGGTAAGATTTTTGTGTATGGAGTAACCTGCAACTACTACTTTGTAAATCTTTAATAATTAATTGCAATTTATCTGAGAAACCAGTGTCATTATAATAATTTTTCATGTTGGCAGTTGGCAGTGTGAAATACACACTGTTACATATATATATATAACATACTGACATGCAGCTCACTTCAATTATAATTCATGGATTGGTAAGAATGAATATCATTGGTCTTTAAAAGAAATTATAGTTTTTCAACTACTTTTTGCAAGTGTATTCTACTAGACTATTACGTTAAAAACAACCAACGTGGATGTCATGGTACATGATAGATAGGTAGCCAAATAGATAGATAGAAGATAGAAATGGGAAGTGCAGCCCACTAAGCCCAGTCAGTTCTGGGCACTCACGAGGGTTGATTGGATTGAGATGGGAGAGAGAGAGGATGGATGGATTGATGATTGGGGCTTTATGTCGAATATGTCTTGTATTTGTGCACTTGGTTGGCTAATTAGGATGAGTGAGGACACGGCAATGAGATGACGATTGAAACAGTTGTCCTACATAGGCTGAGGTGACCTGGGCCTGGCAAGAGCTGGATTCGGACCCTGGACCCAGCAATTGGCAGCCCAGCATGCTACCACTAGACCAACCCTCCCCCCCCCCCGGAGAGAGAGTGGAAATCCTCAACATTTTACACATTTACCCCAAGTGAGGGATCTTTTAATTGCCCAGCATAGACACTGACCCAAGGGGCTGCCCATTTAACGTCTCATCCGAACGACATCAGGCTGGGATTTTCTTCATGAATGCGCTACTGAAAACTTCAGTTCCCCACCCGGGATTCAAACTTCGAACCCACGCAGACAAAGACAGTCAGTAGAACATACAATCATGTGTTAACCTTAACCACTCTGCCACCCAGCCGCCATGTGACTGACTGCATACATTTTCATAACTTCTTACTTTGACTCTGGAGTAGTCAAACGGAATTATTCAGTTGCTGGTGTGTTTGTGTTACCATGTCACAAATCTGTATTCTCCACAAACTGCATGCAGTGATGTTGACAATGTTCAAATGTTGTTTAACTACCAACAATTTTATAATGTGACTATCCAGTGAGACTGTGAGAAGGAACTGGGGGGGGGGGGTAACAAATTACGACCAATATCCAATAGTGCAATACACACACACTACCAATAAGTAATACACACAACATTGTGATACCAGGGTAGCAATGTTCAGCAATCTTCCATACTGAAGCCAAGTATAACACAGACAAAAGCCAACAATGAAACTCTTAGCACAACACATGCCTGTGGCTTCAGTCAGTGAACTTAATTTTACCCCTTTTCTTTTGAAACCATGCTTCAAGTTCTGACAGGGCATTGTTTTTGTAGATTCAACAACACAAAAGTCAATCACTGCCACAGAGGTGATGTGCTCCACAACACGTTTTGTTATGGCATGGCAAGATACAATTGACAAAGCTGTGATTTAAGCAACTGAGTTGTCTGGTGATTTCAAAGATCCTGCTTTCTTCCTCAAGTCACTGACATGCTTTCTTTGCACGTCTGACTTCACTTTTAAAAATTTTGACACCCAACAAGTTTTGGAAGCCACATTTACAACACGGATATAGCCCAGCTACCACACGTATCTCACCTCTCTCCATGCGCTTCAGACTGGCCTTGGTCTTAAGACCAAAACTCGGTTTATCCTTTTCCTTCATTTTCAGGATAACATCGTGTTAAGACACAAAAACAGAGATAAAGAAATCACACAAATTTGAAAGCTTTCGGCCATTTTGGCTCGCTTCATGAATATGCATTTTCGCCTCGTTTTCGATTTGGGGGAAGCCCTTTCATGAGGAATTCCCCTCCGCAAACAAATGCTGCTTCTTAATTTGTTGTTTGGAGGTAAAAATTAATTTTATTTAATATTTTGTACAGTCTGATGTGATTATTGGTTTTAAAATGTATTGGCTGAAAAATGTCATGCAGGAACAGTCGGGCAACCATGCATAAGGTCAAATGGCACATAAAATATATTCAACAAATTGAATGCGCCAAGTAATAGGCAGAAGCAGAAGCAGAAGCAGAAATACTGAATAGATTTTTCCAGTTCAGGAGGGGGATTTAACCCATGGAAATATATTTCTATGGTTTAACCCCACATGAGCAAAAAAAAACAACTTTAGGCATTATTAATAAATTTTCATTCGTAAATCCCCCCCATGCACATAGGCGTACGGTGCGTACAATTTTTGGAGGGGCGAGCGACATTAAGATAGATTTAATACCATTTCAAATGAAATCGCCTGTGGAAATCATTTATTTTCAATAGTGATTTTTTAATCAGCCCAAATTTTTTAGTTTTTAGCCTTTTTGCCCGAAACTTACTGTTTCCCAAACTTTTGGGGGGGGTGACCGCCCCCCCCTGCCCCCCCTCCGATACGCCTATGCCCCCCCCCCCACCACATTTATACTTGTTGGCAGTGCCGACGTGATGCCGAAACAATCTTAGATGTTGTTTGCAATTTAAATTTACATCTCAGCTTTTTTTTTCTAAAATTTATGCCTTGCCATATATGGGTATTGCAGTTACTTTGGGGAAATTTGTCCGTCTGGCACTAGCAGGAGGGAAGTTGGACATCAGGCAACACATCGTTACACATGTTTGACGATGTGTCCACTTCGGCATCGGACAAATATGGCATGTTCGTTCTTCATTCCAGTTGTGCCTTTTGGGAGTTTAATTCACATGACATTAATTTTCTATTTTGTTCTTCATTTAATTGAAAAAAAATTATGTGAATTAAACTTCCAAAAGGCACAACTAGGATGTATTAAACATGAAATAATACTGGAAAAAAAAAAAATGATGCATTATGATGGTACTTATAATATGTTGGAAATTGGGTCCTTAATTGTACAGGGCCTATACATGTATTAAATTCATACCCATGGGTCATGGCAGGTCCCAGGACGTGCCTTTTGGGAAATTTTGGAGTCCGAAATAGACCCCAAATGCACAGAGAAAAAATTAATAGACTACAAAAATGAACAAAGAACTAAAACTAAAAGTCATAATCTTATAATTAATATCCACCTGACCTAAAGTTCTATTAAAAAACGGCCTCAAATTATTTACGTCAGAATTATTGTAGGCCTACCGGCACCAGCTAGGCAGCAGCCATCACCTGATTCACCTCCAATCTCATCTCTCAACTGCTCAATGTATACAAATTACAGAAGAATCCAATTAGTGCATATTAGGCAAGGTAGGCCTGGTGGTCAAGGCACTCATTTTTATCGTTTTATCAATGCGTTGTCTGATAAATAGATTGCACTGTTATCTTAGTGTATTTCGACTTCTTCTGGTTTTTTTTCTTCAAGGGCATTAAGGGCACAATTAGTAACTGTTCCATAAAGAAGAAAATATGAATATCTAACAGTTATGGACGCTCAGGCAATTAGGGGGAAAATAATATTTAAAAGATGGGTAACTTTAATATGATTGACAGGCTATGGACCTATATGGTCAAATAGTTATTTTATTTTTTTTCAAAAACAGCTTTGCAGCTGATTTGGAAAAAAAATTCCCCTGGACCTATCTTTTTTTTTTTTTTGCATTATCCAACAAATGTTTTAAGATCACTTCTTTTGACATTTTTCCAAAATCCAATTTTTGTTTGAAAATTTCCACAACCTTCCAAAAGCTCCCAAACTTCTTCTCTGAATTTTTTTTTCGATATATTCCCCCCCCCCCCAAATTTTTTCTGAATTTTTTTCAACCCCATAAGTACTTTTGTCCCAAATAACACCAAAAAAAAACAACATTTCTTATTTAAAATTAGTTTTCTGAAGTTTTTTATTTATTTTCTAAATGACCTTCCCTTATATTTATTTTTTTTAATTTTTGAAGTCCCCTCCCCCACCAATGCCACCATATAATTACATATTTTTTCGCATAGAAATAGTTTCCTGCAAAAAAAAGTTTCAAAAGATTTTTTTTAACCCAAATACAAATATCCTTATACCTCCTCCCCCAAAAAAATCCTTATTCCCCCTCCCCCCCCCCATTAATTTTTCCACCAATCTAACAACCTATTGTGTGTGCCTAAAATCTTGTCCAGGCTGCTGTCTCAATTCTTTGACATTATTAATGATTGTTTGCAACTACCTGATCACTGTAGTTGATGGCCTCTCAAATTTCCTTTTTTTTTTTGGAAGTGACCTCCCTGCCCAAACAAGTTCATGAATGTTGTTGGATCTGGAAATACCCTAAAACCACGTGACGTTGTCCCTGACGTCACTGGTAGAAGTTGAATGGGTTCTGATTGGCTACTCTGGTCACGTGGCCTCTAATCTAAGATAGGGGATTCCCCTTATTTTCTTCGATCCAAAATATGGCCAAAGGGGGATTTTAAAAACTAACATTTTTACCGGAAAAAGGAGTCGTAATTTGAAGAAAATGTCAGGAAGACTTCGCAAGAATCTGGACTTCGTCGGACAGGTGCTGGTTTAGAGGAATAGGGCGAGGTTTGTGATTTCTGGAGGGTTGAAGGTTGGACATTTTTTGCCATCGTTTGTTGACAGACCGAGTTGGTGTTGCTCACTGAAGTGTATCTGAGATATCTGATAAAACTGTAGGATGTCTGGGGAGGGGCGAAAAACTTTATCAATCGAAGAGACAGATAGGCTAAATGCCGCCCTGGCCATGTCAGCTCTAGCTTCGGGTCTAAGTCCAGTCAAAATTAAGCCAGAGGACTTGAATGAGCCCTGCTCAACCAGCTGTTCTCAACAGAGCCCAGATAGGGGCTTGCCAGTGTCACAGTCTCAAACCAGTTGTAACATGGAGGAGGCCTCTGCCTTACAAAGGGGCAAGCCACAGCAATTGAAGTGTGGCATCACCAAACCAACTATGGATGCTCAGATTGAACCACTGGATTTAAGTTCTCCCAATGTGGTGAAAAAGTTCACAAGGGGTTATGACAGTGGCAATGAATCTAACAACAGCCCTGAACCTGAACTAAGTGCTACAGAAGAGAGGACAAAGTTCCAGTATTCTAATACACACACAATTGTCACAAGTCCAAAAAGTCACCCTCAAGTGGATAAATCTCATGTCAAGTTTACACAGACTAACGTCAAACAAGGGATTACCAGACCGGACACGTTATCAGGATTAAAACCAGTAATACAATACAGCACGTCAGTGTCTCCCGTTAAATCGGAGTCCGAGTTAGACTCTCCTGCAAGCTCCGCAGCCTCAAATTTTATTAATTGGACGATGCCTTATAAACCGTCTCACCCTCGCCCCTCGTCGTCCGACTGCCACTCGTACAGCAGTTCAACGTCGGGATATTCGTCAGAGTCTTTTAGCGAAGCTCGGTCGGAGAGCGAAATAGAAAGCCCAGGACCAAACCGACTCAAATCTCACCTCCCTCCGAAAAAGAGAAAACACATACGACACGCTCGGCACTGGGAGGTAGAAACGAAAAAGAAATCCTCGCCCACTCCCAGTCCGAGTACGAGCACCACGAACGATGACGATGAGGTTTTTACCCCCTCAGAATCTCCTGTTAAAAAAGAAACCAACCCTCGCCAAATTAAGACCGTGAGACCCAACTCAAGAGTACACGGTAAGACCTTTTTTCTCTTTTGAAAAATTGATAAAATATTGAGGCAGAAGGCAGCAAATTTTGGTTGACTTTCTGTCTTTGCTCATTACTTGAAATTTGTATTTTGCATACATTATATATACACTATACATGCTATAGTGTATTTAAAATAATTTCACCTGTTACCACTGAGAGCAGTAATTGGTGTGCATATATAACAATTGAAAATTTCCCAAAAAGTTAAAATTGTCATAACATTTGGCGTAAATAATTATGATAATTAAAAATTAGCCAAAAAGTAATAATCAATTCTCCCAAACTGATGAAAACTGTTAATTACTTGATTTTGATTTAGGACATACTAACAGATCTATATAAGTTTATGTAGGCCTTATATATATTTGATTTATCGACTTGGGAAGATACATACAATCGTGCACTTAATTTATCAGCGTTCCTGCTTGTGAAATTGAATCATTTCCATCTTTAAGGAGTGACATGGTCTAGAAAGATTACATTCATTATGACACACTGTTTTATCTTTTACGTGATACGCCTTGTCATTGGTCATTGGCAGCTCTTTCAATTAAATTTTCTTTGTAAAGTTATAGTCAAGTCATTTTTTTTTTGGCGGTAATTTTATACTTTCTGTTTTCTTCACAAGTATTTTGGAAATTTTGTTGATTTCAAGATTTCACAATCAGCAAATGTCTTTCAGGAACATTTTTGTAAGTCATGTATTAAAGTTGAGTAAAGCATTTTGTTCATAAGCAAATAGAAAACAGCTGAAGTGGCTCTTCTTTGCCCTCAGGATTTTCTTTTTTTTATAAATGTCTTTTAAACATCTTGTTGCTTACATATTTCTGAACAATATAGGCCTACAACTTTAAGTCTTATAGGCCTAATGTCTAGTGCAATATTAATTACAAAAATATTAATTACAAAAATATAAAAATTATTGATTTAATTTAAAGAAAATAACTTTTTTTAAATTTTTTTCTTAAATTTTGATAATCACCAACCAACCAATGACAACACAACAAAGGTAGGGAGTTTCCTTGATTGGTAGGGGGATTCCATAATTTTGCTTTGTGGTTAAACTATTATAGGCCTTTGCTACCCATATTATAACAACAAAATTCCCCTTCGGAGCTCTGCTGCGTGAAGCTTGCATGGGCCTCCAGTCATTCATGCACCTGAGTATGATCATGCAGGGGGCCACTCTCCAACAAATAGATCTGCCTGCTGTGGTGTCCTGTGGTCTACTTGTACTGCTCTGTAATTGCTATTTATAGATTTGTAATTAGGTCACAGAATTAGGTCAAAGGGGGCGCCTGCCTTGGATTATCATGTGGCATATATATTTTGTGAGGATAATTTAGAAAGTGTTCAAATAATTCATTCTAATTGTGTCTTTCATCTATGTATGAAAAAATATTAAAATAAATATAAATTCATTTACTCCTGAGTATATAAATATTTATACAGGCAACCAAACAGCATCAGCAAAAATATTTCAACCCTGCATGCAAGGCCTTTTGTTGCGTAGTTCTTTATATAATTGGGAAGTAAAAAAAAAAGGTGAAAAAAAAAAATCTGGACTTTCCCAACAGTTAACCTCCTTATCAGGGCTTAATAAATTTTGGAGTGCACCTGCCTGTTCTGATTTTTTTTTCACCCCCCTCCCCCTTGCCTCCCTCATTTTTGCCCCCCCCCCCCCTCTCCTCTGCCTCTGGTCCCCCTGGTACTGAAGTTGTGTTGTAAATGCTGACAACATGGACAAGGGGAATATTTTTGGGTAATAAATTAAGGGTTACATCTGCTCATCAGCTGAATGGCAGATAGGGGGAGCTCTGGTATATTTTGGCGTCATATGTAGGTCAATCTATGTCAAAGGTCAAATCAGGTCAAGGGTCATCAAGTGCAGCAGATGCTGAGTTTTCCCCTACTTCAGGTCACAGAGAAAGAGAAACACGGTTAGTTGAACCATGGCAGGTACAATGCCATGGTTGAACCTGAACAAGAGTAACTTTGAAAAGTATTTTTGAAGAAAATTTATCGTCATTTAGTATGAGACTTAGTGACAAATAAAGAAATACAGAAGGAGAATAAGGGATGATTGACGCAGAATATTGCACAAAAATGGAAACGGAATAGTGTCGAGGATTGAATAAAATATACAAGAGTAAGAGAGAACTTTGCAAGGTCGAAGCTATGGATTGTATGAAAATAAGAAGGAATTTAAAACAAATAATTTTAAAAAGGAAAATGGCAGAAGGCTGAATTAGAAATGACACTGATTGAGTGAAGATAATATTAGAGATGAAGCAAAGGATTGAATAAAGACCATAGAAATATAGCAGAAGATTAAATAAAGACAATAGAGATGAAGCAAAAGATTGAATAAAGACAATAGAGATGAAGCAAAGGATTGAATAAAGACAATAGAGATGAAGCAAAGGATTGAATAAAGACAATAGAGATGAAGCAAAGGATTGAATAAAGACAATAGAAATGAAACAGAGGATTGAATAAAGACAATAGAGATGAAACAGAGGATTGAATAAAGACAATAGAGATGAAGCAAAGGATTGAATAAAGACAATAGAGATAAAGCAAAGGATTGAATAAAGACAATAGAGATGAAGCAAATGATTGAATAAAGACAATAGAGATGAAGCAAAGGATTGAATAAAGACAATAGAAATGAAACAGAGGATTGAATAAAGACAATAGAGATGAAACAGTGGATTGGATGAAGACAATAGAGATGAAACAGTGGATTGAATAAGCCAATAGAGATAAAGCAAAGAATTGAATAAAGACTATAGAGATGAAGCAAAGGATTGAATAAAGACAATAGAGATAAAGCAAAGGATTGAATAAAGACAATAGAGATAAAGCAAAGGATTGAATAAAGACAATAGAGATAAAGCAAAGGATTGAATAAAGACAATAGAGATAAAGCAAAGGATTGAATAAAGACAATAGAGATAAAGCAAAGGATTGAATAAAGACAATAGAGATAAAGCAAAGGATTGAATAAAGACAATAGAGATAAAGCAAAGGATTGAATAAAGACAATAGAGATAAAGCAAAGGATTGAATAAAGACAATAGAGATGAAGCAAAGGATTGAATAAAGACAATAGAGATAAAGCAAAGGATTGAATAAAGACAATAGAGATGAAACAGAGGATTGAATAAAGACAATAGAGATGAAACAGAGGATTGAATAAAGACAATAGAGATGAAACAGAGGATTGATTAAGACAATAGAGATGAAGCAAAGGATTGAATAAAGAAAATAGAGATAAAGCAAAGGATTGAATAAAGACAATAGAGATGAAGCAAAGGATTGAATAAAGACAATAGAGATGAAGCAAAGGATTGAATAAAGACAATAGAGATGAAGCAAAGGATTGAATAAAGACAATAGAGATAAAGCAGAGGATTGAATAAAGACAATGGAGATGAAGCAGAGGATTGAATAAAGACAATAGAGATAAAAGCAAAGGATTGAATAAAGACAATAGAGATGAAACAGAGGATTGAATAAAGACAATAGAGATGAAACAGAGGATTGAATAAAGACAATAGAGACGAAGCAGATGATTGGATAAAGACAATAGAGATAAAGCAGAGGATTGAATAAAGACAATAGAAATGAAGCAAACAATTGGATAAAGACAATAGAGATGAAACAGAGGATTGAATAAAGCCAATAGAGATCAAGCAGAGGATTGAATAAAGACTAGAGATAAAGCAGAGGATTGAATAAAGACAATAGAGATGAAGCAAAGGATTGAATAAAGACAATAGAGATAAAAGCAAAGGATTGAATAAAGACAATAGAGATGAAACAGAGGATTGAATAAAGACAATAGAGATGAAGCAGAGGATTGAATAAAGACAATAGAGGTGAAGCAAAGGATTGAATAAAGACAATAGATATGAAGCAAAGGATTGAATAAAGACAATAGAGATCAAGCCAAGGCGGTGAAATCATGGATCGGATAACATGGATAAAAAAAACGAAGCAATGAAGGAGATTGAATGAAGAAAAAGTTATAAAGAGTAGCCTAATTTGTTACTAGTCTACAGAAATTTAATTAATTGAAAAGAAAAGACACGATAAATTGTGTGAATTACTGATGTTGCAACAATATTACTTAGTACTAACAATTTATTTTGAATAGATAATATTGACTATTGTATGGTATACATGATAGATATGACAAAAAGAATTAACTATTTAAATTGAAGCAAAATTCTAAAAACTTCCATATGTTTGACTGTTTGTGAAATGTGCCTATGCACAATATTTTCCAGAAATTGGCCTAGATATATATTTGATAAATTGATATTCATTTCATGAGTCATCTATGGCCAGATATGCTTACAATTAAAATACAATGCATCATGATAGTATGGTCTGATTTTATCACTCCTTCTGTCATTTCTTAATTTAGAAATTTTATGACTCACTCCTTGAAGGCTTGAACATGTTGAAAGTATTGGTTGATGAAGTTTTTTGTAAAGTTTCCGGCCCTTAGATTATTGATTATATTGGTTAAAATTGTGTCTCAAAGTTGCCTTATGGTAGAGAAAAAATGGCAAAAAAAAGGCGAAAAGCCTGATATTTTTATAGAAAATTTCTAACCAAGAACCGTGAAGAGAAATGGGGCAGCCTGCTCATCTCAACCATGAGGAAGCACTGTTTTACCTGACGCTAGTTGCTAAATTGGTTTTATTTCTGCTTCCAATATTTTACTAACTCGGAGTTAACTCCCTGTACATGACAATTGTCCAAAAATGGTCTGTCTAAAAATTCAGAACAAATTGATAACTTAGATAAGTGAAGATGTGATTATGCAATTTTTTATTTTCGCAGGGAGCAAGGAGGTCCGATAACGAAAAGCTTCAATTCAAGTAGTCATCAGCTTCACCTTTATCTATTAATGTCATGTCGAACACTGATAGGACTTTTTTTTTTTTTTTGCATTTTTCATTTCTTATCTTTTTTTGAATAGTTATTATCGTACACTCAATGATAATCTGATGATAAGAAGCCATTTAGGTCTGAGTATTTGACACTTAAAGGAGATGAACTCTTGTAATGTCCCTGTAGTGAAATATATTGGAAATTTAGGAGATATATATGTAGGCCTATAAATGGTGATAGCATATATGTAATTATACTAGTAAAGCCCATTGAGAGCACACAAATGGATTAAGAAGCATGCTAGCCAGAGGTTGCTTAATTGTCAGTGTGGTAGAGGAATGAAAGTCAGATTCGTTAGGTTCGGGCCGTGTGTCCAGCGAAAAGCAGATGAAGACAGGTGCTGCCACCTGTGGGGAAATGGTTACGGGAAGAGGCTCCCTCTGTGGAGGAGTAAAGTATGAGAGATATGCAGTTTCATGCACTCCTGGTGGGAAATCAGTTGTGGAGTAGGGAAACAGAAATGAGATAGGAGTTACACCGTTGTGGTGTTCCATCTGAAGTAGGGGACAAAAAAAGAAGAATATGTGGATAGTTTGGGTGAGTACCATGCCTGTTGGAGGCGTTTATAGCTGGCAACAGGAGTGGTCATGTGACCTGAGTTTTAACTCAAATATTAGTGGGGATGACTTAATTGATAAACTTATGGAAATCCCCCCATGAATGCATGTGCAAACCTGCAATGTGCGGGAGGTAGTATATCTATACAGGTTGCATGCTACGTTGCTTATTACTGGGTCCAGGGTTCAAATCCAGCTCTTGCTGGGTCACTTGGGCCCATGTTGGACGGCTGTTTCAATCATCCTTCACCTCATTGCGGTGTCCTCCTCCTGTCCTAATTAGCCAACTCAAAATACAGAATGTAAAGCTCCAAACATTCATCCATCCATATGCACTGCAGGCTGATAAGGACAGGCGGAGGAAAGGATGAGGACACAGCAATGAGGCGAGGATGGAAATTGCTGTCCAACATATGTTCATTCCACTCCAGGTGACATCTACCAGAGCTAGTGTTGAACCGGCTTTGTAGACAGTGGAATATTTAGGGGGGATTGGGCCGGGGTTCCCGCCCCCCTTTCAATCCAAAAATTAACATGGGCTAGTGAGGATTAATTAGCTGCTAAGAAAGTTATTGCATGCCCACCGTGGGCACCCCCCTCCCCCTCCTTGGGCAACTTCCAGAATCCAGATAGGCCTACTCCCCTAAAGACAGATAGACAGAAATCTGATATTCTGTGTTTCTCTTTAAAGTTTAGTATTGTTTTATGACAAATAGCATGATCTTCTCTCAATCCTCCTAGATATCAGTCTACCACCCTACCTGTTGGAGGATGCAATGTACCTGTATTCCCTGCTACCTGCCCACTGCATCCCACATCTTCCCACCTACTCTCATCTGCTTATAAGCCTTCCCCTATAATCTTGCCAACACCTGATTTCTCACTATAAACAAGAGATTTACACAGTGGTGTGGGTTGGCCCATACAACACTTGAATTGTACATCATTTTAGTTTGAGTAGGTGACCTGAAAAATGTGAAAACGAAAAAGAAAGTAAAAAAGGAGCATGTGTTTAGATTTCTTTATATATCTAAACTGTGTTTGAATAGACGGTCAATATACTATAAAGCTCACAAAAGGTATCTATTTGAATATAAATTGTGCATCTAGGTATTTGCCAGGTATATTACTCCAGGTATCGTAAATGTCACTTTTTTGTATTCATTGAAATCGAAAAGAAAGGAAGAAACGATACTGAGATTGAACATATGGTATATGATTTTTATATTCGTTATACAATGTGATGCACTCAATTTAGATATATATTTGATGAAGACGGTTGGAATAGAGCGAACTTACATATTGTTGTGTATGAAAAGAAGATAGAACTGCTGTTGTGGCCTAATGGATATGGTCTTCGACTTGCAATTGTTTGTCGTGGGTTCAAACCCCAACACTGGCATGGACTGTCGCAGACTGGCGCGGAGGAACGAAGCAGATCTTCCTTAAACAATATATTAAACCATTGCTTCACTCCACCCAGGTGCAAATGTACAAGCAGTTATGGCCTCCTGTAGACTTAAGTCTTTTTTTTCGCAAATTCAGAATTTTTTTGCTCTCATTTTTCCTCTTGTCCAATGTCAAAGCGACCCTGCCCTGATCATTAATTCTAGTTCTGTATTTTTCTATCATTATTCATTCTACATCATGATTTAATTGTTTGCACAAACAATTATATGTCTTTGGAAGTTTTGGGGAAATTTGATAAATCGATAACACGCGAACTGATGTCTCATGTCAGAAATAACTGTTAGATCTTATCTCCGCATATTTTTCACACTTCGGTTGATAAATTTATGACAAGTGACACATTTATCATGTACTAGAGAATTTCTTTTTTTTTTTTTTTAACACATTTTTCTATTTTGGCTTCTTACAGTACTTATAAATCGATTTAAGATAACGGACAAAGTGTATTTTAGGGACTTTTTGGATGTTCTTCTTCATAACAAATAGGTCATTCTAAAGTTTAAGAGGAAGCTTCGATGGTAAACAGAATTAAAGTCTTTTAATAGATCTATTCTAAGAAAGAGCTCCTAAAATAACTCTTTATCAAAATGATCAGTTTATATTTAGGCCTCTTGGGAAATAATCAATTGATAATAATTTAATATGTTCAATATTTTAAATATTTTGTTATTATACTTTTGATGTCATTGTATAACTTCTTAAATATGTTATTTGAATTGGATCTAGATGAACTATTGTTGCATCCCAATAATGAAGTTTTGAACAAAGAAACTGGATGTAAATTTTGTATCTTTTCCATCATATTTCAAATTATCCTTAGGCTAATGGGCATTTCTAGTATATTGTTTTTGCCTCTGTCGCTGAGTGGAAAGATGTCTGATCTAGTTAAACTTAGTTGAAATCAAATTTTATAAGAATCATGAGTAACAATGTTATTTGGGACCAATGTTTCTTGATGCGACTCAGTGAAGAAGGTCGATTGATAATTTGACATGAATTTCATTTGGGATGGTAGTGTCACTAGTGTGGTACTCAGAAATATAGTTGGTCCATCACAAATCAGGGACCTCGCAGACCTCAGCTCAGGGACCCAAGGACCTACATTAAAGCAATACAAACTCTCAAAAGTGTGTTGTATAAATATAATTGAAAATGCTCTCTATATGTGTCATCTCACTGTTTTATCTGCCATACTAGCAGCCCCAGCCTTTTTGAGGGCCTTCAGCATTGACAGCAGATTTGTGCTCAGGCCAGCAGACAAATCAAGGTTATTCATGTTATTAGGCCAATTGTGATTCCAATTGATATTATTGTTATCTTTTGGGGAATCCCCTCAATTAATTATCTTGTTTACTGTTATGTAATGACCTATTTTATGGCCTCCTACAGGAACGAGAGTGAACTAATCTTGTTTACTTCATTTTCCTGGGATTCTATGTGGAATTTTGCATAATAAACAACTTGTTTACTGCATCCTGGATGTCAAAATGCCACCTCATTATTATTTGTAACAAACAACACCCTGGCTGGCTGGGATCAATTTCTGACTGGAAAACCTCCCAGTCAAATGTCTTGTAGAATTGCTGGGTCCTGGGTTCGAATCCAGCTCTTGCCTGGTCACCTGGGCCTATGTTGGACGGCTGTTTCAATCGTCCTTCGCCTCATTGCCGTGTCCTCTTCCTGTTCTTATCCGCCTACCAAGTGCGTAAATACGGGAAGTAAAGCCCGAATCATCTATCCATCCGTCATAATGGGAGCGGGGTATAAAAGACATTTCAGTCAAAATCATGATTGTTTTGATTAAAAAGTTAACATTCACGTGCAGCAAAAAACTGCAAGACTTCGGGTGTCACTCTATCCCACTCAATTTTTGCAGGTTTTTAAACAGACAGATTTTGGGTGTTGTCTTGTACAGAGAACCTTACAAACACATTTTGAAGTTTTCATCAACATGACCATATTAAGACATAGATTTCTAGGAGTCTCCCAAATAAGGACATTTCGCTCTTTGAGTCATAACTTATTTTTTCGTTTACATATTTTTCAGGTTTGAGTTTTTACATTTCTTCAAAGATCTTGCTTGTCTCAAAAGCACGACCTGTGTAGGTGGAAAGATTTAGGTCTTCGAGATACCAAACACTTAGGTCTTGTGATTTTCCATTTCACTGTGTTTACTGATAGACTCAATGAAAGTTAAAATATACACTTGTCTACATGTTCCACTGAACCCTAAAACTTGGTAAACGGACAACTTAAACGTCACTGGAATTTATCATTTATTGATAGAAATTCGTAGAAAGATAGGTCTATACATGTTCTCCTGAACCCTTAATTTTTGTGTCAAAATGTTGTATAGATATTTATGTGGATCATGTAATATATCTATATCTGTCTCTATTGAAGTTGTTATAGATCTATCTATCTATCCATCTATCCATCTATCTAGCTATCTATCGAAGGGTGATAGCTCAGGTGTCAGTGCTCTGAGCTTCCAACCGCTGGAATATGGACCTATGTTGGACAGCAGTTTCGATCATCCTAAGCCTTGTCACTGTTACCCTCTTGTCCTGATTGGCCTACTGAGTGCATAAATGTGGTCTGTCTATCTATCTGTCTATCTATCTATCTGATAAAATTGTCTGGTTAAATAAATGTACTTGTTGGTTTGGAGAACATAAATTCTTGTCATGACCGAATGAAAAGCACTGAATACATCATTAAGGGCGTGTTTAAAAATTTTGAAAAGATTTTTTGAAAGTGTCGACCAACTCTTAATTTGCTTCTGTGGTTTTCCCTAACCGCAAGAGTCCTTGTTTAAATAGGAAAAAGCAAAGACATGTCAAAAAAGAAATCCTAGTTTTTAATATTGACAAAAATGGGCATAAGCCAAGCAGAAGGAATACATGTGCTTTAAGTTCTTAGAAGAATAATTAAAGAGAAAAATCGTAAAACTTAGAAAAAAGACAGAAATGGAACGCTAAGATTGAGAAGTTAAAAAAAAAAAAAAACTTTTTAATTAAAAAAGCAAGTACTTCATGTAAAGCCTTGAGTATGGAGGTATGAACATAGTAAATTGAATGTCAGATTGAGAATATGTTAGAATTTAACATGACCTTTTTTTTCTCAAGATGTTTCCCACTTTTATATTTTCTCTAAGATTTTTTATTTATTTCACTTTGAACTAAAAGATGTGTAGGCCTGTGAATGTAAATATGTGAAAGGAAAACTTCCCTGGTATAAAGCCATTTTACTGCACATGCTGACAATGTTATTATACTTTAGGTCTACATCCAAAAAAGGTTAAAGAGACAATACAATTTCTTTCTTGCATTCAGTCGAAAAGCAAAAGCCTGAACTGTCCAGCAATGGATGGTCAACGACTCAACAGTCAACATGGTCAATAAACTTGATTTTAACTAGTATTACAAAAGAAGCCTCTCATTGTTTTGATTCTTTCAAAAATAAAACATATTTTAGAAGTAGAAGTAAAATTAGGAGGGTAGTGCCCCCCCAACCATATAAATGATGTAATTTTGCTATAATTAGAATTTCGTGCCAATTAGTAAAGTTTAAGGATGAGACCCATCACACTAATATTATGGACAAGTCACACGGAATGGAAGAAAGAGAATACAGAATACCACTTCTTAATATTGCAAAAAAAAAACTTAAACATTCTTCTTAACATTAATAAATTGTGTAAATTTAGAAGTTAACAATCTGATCCTGTTGCAACTAATATTGTCTGCAAATAAAATGAATAGAAGTTGAGCATATATATATATGGGATTAAAATAGACCCAGACTTAAAATGTGCTGTTGGGATGAACCAAGGATGAACAAGTAAACACGATTAATGTTTTCAGTTGCCATGGAAACTAATAACACACCTGTTCATTGTGCTGATCACCTGTACAGGGCTTTGGTGTCAGAAGTCAGGTGAAAGTTGTCCATGAAATATTCATGGAATAGATAGATACTCAGATAGATAGATAGATAGATAGTTACATAGATAGATAGATAGATAGATAGATAGATAGATAGATAGATAGATAGATAGATAGATAGATAGATAGATAGATAGATAGATAGAGTGGACGTATGGGAGTGAGGCTTTGCATCCAAAATTTATGCACATGGTGGGCTAATTAGGCAATGAGTTCAACGATGTGATGAGTTGAAGGAATGAAGGATTATTGAAACAGCCGTCCAACAAAACACAGCTAGGTGACCCAGCAAGAGCTGGATTCGAACCCTGGACGCAGCTATTTGCAGCATTAAGCACGCTACCACTAGACCAACGCCCTCCCTCCAACTGGTAGATAGATAGAGCTAAAGAGCTAAAGATAGAGCTAAAGATAGATTGATCTATAGATAGAGCTAAAGATAGATTGATCTATAGATAGAGCATAGAGACAGCTATAGAGACAGCTACAGAGAGCTAGGTGTGGGGGGGTGGGGGTTAATATAGAGTCAAACTCGAATACTTATAGGTTATCCCATGGCTTGGACAGTATTTCCCTGATATTGTCACCAGAGACTCAGTATTTTTCCCGAGACCCGAAGGGTCGAGGGAAAATACTGGTCGAGGGTGACAATATCGGGGAAATACTGCCCAAGCCATGGGATAATCTTTTTATCCTATGTCATATTTTCCCCCTAAATGCCATATTTTCCCTCTAAAAGTCATATTTTCCCTCAGAATTTCATATTTTCCCTCTAAATTTAATGTCATATTTTCCCTCTAAATTCCATATTTTCCCTCTAAATATCATATCCTCCCCCATTTTGCCATATCCTCCCCCATTTTGCCATATCCTCCCCCATTTTGCCATATCCTCCCCCATTTTGCCATATCCTCCCCCATTTTGCCATATCCTCCCTCATTTTGCCATATCTTCCCTCATTTCGCCATATCTTCCCTCATTTCGTCATATTTTCCCTCATATTCTCCCTGATTTTTTTATATTTCCCAGGGACAAACACCAGTATCAGGGAAAAAAATGACCTTGACATGGGATAAAATATTGTACAGTCTATAATCCAAATTTAATGGCTGGCTTTTGAAAATCAGTACATGTTTTATCATGATGACCACTTGCAGTATGACACTGTATTTGATGTTGCTGTATTAACCTAGTTTCGAGTCGCAAAATTGATTTTTAATATGGCTATATTAAGAGCAATATGAAAATATTTTTCCGTTTAAAACATTTTAATGAATTTTAATAGAATTTTAAAAATAATTTGTATTTATGTAATTTGGCACTTTAGGTCTCTTCAAAGATATATTTTTTGTGAACCTTGTGCAGGTTAAACAAGAAATAAGAAAAGCTCCTTAAAAATGTAAAATCCATATTTCATTGAGATGTACAGCTTAACTTGATTGTATAATACATGATCTTCTAGATCCAGAAGGAAAAGGAGCTTTATATACATTATACATATATATATCAAAGAAAGTCCTATATTCAGGTTCATGCAAATGTAGTGTAGATCCAAGTACTGCAGTAAAATTGTATCTTCCATTTTTGCACCAGGAGAGCCCTGCATTTTTAGGGGAATCCCCTTGGCTAGTGGGGGATTCCCGCTCTTAAATTTGATCTTCTAAGTTGGATCTTGTTCTTAATTGTTGAAAATTGTTGTATTTTAAACAAGTTGAACTCATGAAAAAAAAAAAAACTCATTAAAAACATTAAATGCATATTACTAAAAGTTTATTAATTTACAAGTGGGGTAACCAGGGAGGGGGGATACTTCCAATAGAATTTTACAATTATGAATTAGGTCTGGTTAGGACCAGTCCTCCTAAACTTTTTCGGATTTACTTACAATGTATATATATATAACCCCCGACACCTTATTTTACTTTCACTGTCATAAGCACGGTTGAAACACCCAGCGCCTCCACTTTTACCAAAAGCTTTCAAAAATAAACTCTTCCAGGCCCGCCCCCCCCCCCCCAACATTAACTGCTTCAAGTATAATTATTAATGATGACTTCTCACATCAGAAAAGCTTCCCTGTAAAAGGCCCATTTTAAATGGCTCTGAAAAGCTTTCGTCAACTCCAAATTAGAAGGAAAGGTTTCAAGGTTTCGTCTGAATAAATTTGGTATTTTGGAACGTTTCCAAAAATGCACGCGTCAGCCTGTGAAGACATGGCGTAACAGACGGGCTACCTATTTTATTGTGAAAGAGATTCTCTTGATAGAAAGGTAGCTCGAAACATGATAATGTTTTAAAAAAATCTATTCATCTACTTGAAAGAAGATTCTTCTTTTTTTTAATTATTTGAAACCTTTTTTTTTTTCAAATTTATGGACCTTAATATCAAAAGTTGTAAGGTGACCCTCTGCATTGAAATTATGTTCAATAGGTGACAAGTTGATTGCTGTCGAGATTTTAAAATCAGTTTGTTGAAGTATTTGAATTTTATGTTACGTGCAAGTGCAGGCTATCAAGTTCACCTCTGTTCACTAGAGCATGAAATATAAACACAGTGATGACGTCACTGGCACACCCAGTTGCTATGGAAAAGTTTGTGGTCTACAGATCAAGGAAGAATAGAATATGGGGGTGTACTTTAAAAAAAGTTAATCTTCGCGAAATATTTGGAAAATAAGGAGGAAAAACTGGTATAGAGAATCTGGATCTGTTTTGCCGGAAACTTGAATTTATTTTTGGTTGAGACATCCCCGAAGGTTCCAATGTCTTTTTTAATTAAATCCAACAATCATGATTGCCAGCGTCTCTTGTAATGAGTCTACTCACGATTGCCAGTGGGTCTGTTGCCAATGATCTCCTAAAGAGTCTCTTAATTTGATTGCCAATGATCTCGTAATGAGTATCTTAATTTCCATTGATCTTGTAATGAGTCTCTTAACTTGATTGCCAATGATCTCTCAATTGTCAATGATCTCTTAATAAGTCTCTTAACTTGATTGCCAATGATCTCATAAGTCTCTTAACTTGATTGCCAATGATCTCATAATAAGTCTCTTAACTTGATTGCCGATGATCTCAGAATAAGTCTCTTAAACCAATTGCCTGTGAATCCAGTCTTTTATAGTGACTATTTATTGCTGACCGAAGCCAAAAGTCCCGTTTTGATATTCAACATGATATACTCTGTAGACTGTAGTTTTAATGGGATAAATATTGACTCGTATGCATTGTGTTTGTTTTGTTCTTGGAAGAAATGAAGAACTGCTGATTCCATGTGTTTGGAAAGGCGTTTCAAAATCTCATCAAATTTTGCCTGCAAATATTTATGCCTTTTTAACCCATTGGCAACATAAATAATTTCATGACATGATGGTGCTATTTATAGAACTGAATCTGGTAGTAAAACTACACGGTCATCAAAATTTGAGAAAGTAGAGATTTCGCAATTCCTGTCTCTTCGAAAGTTTTCAGACTTTCTTCATGCATGACTGAGTATTTGAGAAATATTGAAATATAATGATTATTTTCTTAACATTTATGTCTGGCCAATGTGGCCTAGTTGGTAAGGCCATGTTCTGCTCCTCAGCAGGTCGGCAGTTCAAATCTCAATTCCTGATTGATTCCTGATTGATTAAGGAGTGCTTCATTGGCCCGGATGTGATTTAAATATCACTCGTCCTGTGAATTAGAGTCTTTGTGACCGAGTAAAATATCCCACACTTCGGTGAAGGTGTATGATATTACAGGCAACCATAAGATATTTTGGAGGGGGGGGGGCTGTAAGAATTTTTCTTGATAGAGATTTATTCACAGAAACTCTGAAGGTACCGGACGTATTTATTTGTTTCAAGTGCACAATGTCTCAAAATGTTTTGCGGAGTTTATTTTTATTTCCCAAAACTGGGCAAAAAATTATTATTTAAAAAATTTCTGAGCCGCCTCCTCTGGATGTTTAATGGTTGCATCTTTATGGACTTCTACTGATTGATTAAAATTACTATTTCCTGTGAAATTAAATGGTAATATTGTAGCCTAATTTGTAGGTAACTATACTGACATGGCTTAAATTTAGTAATTTACCATTGATAACCAGGAAGAAATATGATTTTACACATCTCTAAAAGTCATAAATTTCTAGGAAGTACTATTAGGAAGTTAGTATCTCTATTGCTACAACCGGTCTCCCTTATTGGTTAATATAAAATGCCTATTGTGAAACATTATAATTAAAAAAAAATTTTATAATTTTTTTCCTTTAACAGTTTAATTTAATGTGTATTGACTCATGTTATGTGTATGTAAAGATAAAAAAGAAGGTTTTCTCAATACTCTCTGTTTTCTATCTCAGTGCCAAAGTGATTTTTTAGGCGTGTATGAAACTGAATTTCCTACTATTGCGGCTAGATTTTGTCACTTAGTTAATCTACCTTATGACTTGGTTTAAATGTCTATTTATTGTGGCAATGGGAGGTAAATATAGTTGTCTATTATTAAATCCCTCTTGCCAATGTCTCCCAGATATTTTATGCCTCTAATAGCCCTTGCTAGTGCCGATTGGGCATAAAACAAAACTCTCCATTGGATATATTATTGAATTTAATCTTTATTATACAACCGATGTCTTTCTGTTTGTTTTCAGGTGAAAAAACGATCAGAATAAATCCAAAACTGGTTCAAGAAATCAAGTTGGCTGTGACGCCCGACGAGGAAGGAGACCTGTGAGTTAAATTGTCAATGTTTAAATTTTTTGAAAGATTATTATTCATTTTGCTTTTGATTATGTCATTTAGTCGAGTTTGGTGGAGTCAGGACTCAGGAAACGTTATTGTCATCCAAACCGGAAGTAATCTTTCTTTGTTGAGATAAATTTGTGGAACTTGAATGTACCTACTTGCAATTAATTCTATATTCATATTTAAATGCTATCCTGGAACTGTGTTTAGGTCGCATATTAACAAAAAGATATAGTATTATGTCTAAAACTGAATGGTCATTTCGCTATTGGCCCTAAAAATATTTTAAAATTCCGCTTACCAAGGGTCACATAGATTATTAATTACTTCTGTGGGAGCCCATGCATTGTGCATTTTCACATTGAAATTTATTATCTAGGCGCAGCCTAGATCTTGCTTGTACAACCTGCCATTTCCTGTGTGTTTTTCAACTTCCTGTTTGTGGTGAACATGAAATACAATGGTTTCATGCGTTTACCTTCTAACTTCGTAAACACGTCAACCCTTCTAGCTTGGATGCTGTAATTGCTATTGATGATGGATCAGTAACAGATCTATGGATTGTGATTGTAAATAGCTGTCCTCTTTACTTTAAATTGGCAGAAATAACTATTTCTGGTCACAAAAAATCAGGACACTGTCCTAGATTTATGCAATGTCTAGACTGTGTGCACTCAAGCGGAACATGTTAGCACATTAGAAAAGGCTGCAGCAAAATGTAAAAAAGATGAAAACTGCTTTTGGTGGCCCATTGGATTTCATACCTATACATGCTGTATGCTAGGATCTCTTACCAGCTGGATGGTTGATTCACAATGGAGCATCTGCAATGGCAGACAGAGGTTCATCTCATGCTTAAATTAAATTGTCAAGTTAACAATCAGCGCCTAGATTTGCAAATTTTATTTGCGCATTCTAGTTAGATACTGGCAACCTGTGGGCACTGTAGATGTCTCTTGTGGTAATTAACATATTTGTAAAACTCTGCTGTATTTTTTTCCAGGCCTCTACACATAGCAGTCGTCCAGGAAAACAAAGACGTGATATCTCGGGTGATTCCGCTCATGAAAGTTGCAGGTCTCTCAATAGATACGCCTAATGCTCTTCAACAAGTAAGTTAATAGCTGCATTCTGAAAGGTTCTTACTAAGAATGTTAAATTGCTTTCTGCACGTCTGGTTGTATTCTTGGCAAAGGAGGGAGGGAGGGTTAGTCTAGTGGTAACGTCTATTGTCGTATTCTCCTGTCCTAATTAGCCTACTAAGTGAATAGATACAGGACGTGAAGCCTCAATCATCCATCCTGTTCTTACTAGCCATCCGAAGATGTTTTGATGTGATCTCAAATTAGTGTCCCTCATTTCATTGTCTCAGATGGGAGAATAAAATATCCCACAGTTGAGGTAAATATGTAACCAGTTGCGGACTCATATCTCATTTTAATCGACCCGGTTGGTATAACGACTGAGTCGCTTAGAATGTACATGAATTTAATTTTTAAAATGTTTGCATTATTTTCAGACCCCCTTACATCTAGCTGTGATAACCGGAGAAGCGGAGATCGTCGCTTATCTCATCAGGCAGGGGGCAGCACCTGACTTCTCTGACCGAGAGGGTAACACGTGTCTCCACCTGGCGGTCAAACACAAACAACTGGAATGTCTCAAGGCGATGTTGCAGGACACTTCCAAATTTGACATTAATGGGAAAAATTTTGAAGGTATAACCAGAAAAAGGCTTCAAACCTTAAGACTTAAAATGATCAAATTATTTCATTGATTTTAAAACCTATTGCCCGGCATTCTTTTAAATTGGTAAATATTTCTATTCTACCCTTCAGGAATGACCCCACTGCATGTTGCAGTGCAAGAAAAGAGCTTGGATATTACCATATGTCTACTCGACCGAGGTGCGGATATTGACTGTCAGGACGGCAAAAGTGGACGTACCGCATTACATCACGCTGTCGAAGCTACTTGCAGCCCCCTAGTGGGAGAATTGCTCAAGAGGAACGCTAACGTTAATCAGCCAAGCTATTCTGGTAAGGGTCACTAACATGTAAAAGTGAGATAATTTGTGCCAGCCTTCTATTTTAGTGTTCCGTTTGAAAAGTGTGACTCAACCAGAGCACACTTAGTACTGAGGGGTGGACTTCTAGGGTCTTTTAAAAATCTGTTAATTAAATAAATTGAACTGCTCTGATCAGACTCCGTTTCCCTGATGACCAATCATTTCTCAGATGCCGATGCCACAGATATGAGATTGCTCTTCAATTAATCAAATAGTCTTTTTAATTTTTTAACATTTTTCCATTCTGCACTTACGACATTTAATGCAATAATTTTATGTTCTATTTTTCCAGGTTCTTCACCCTTACATGTGGCTAGTGGCCGGGGTCACTTAGATATCGTCCAGCTGCTCGTCCAATACGGAGCAGACACTACTATGAGGAACTTCACCGTCTCAATTGACAATCACCAGGCGGCAGTGCAGGTAATTTAGTTTCGACTGATGGGTCAACAATTAAATATCTCGGTAGTCTCCATGATATTTGATGAAAGATTAACTTAACATTGTCAAGGATAACACAGGGCCTTGGATCTAGCTAACTCTGCTGTAGCATGCTAGGCTGCGAACCTCTCCCAGTTGTGGCACCCATGTTACACAAATGTTTTAATTTCCTTTACCTATAGTGCCGCTGACTTCATGACGTAGGTCACTGTCCAATTACAGGCATTTTAATATACATACAATTTCGGTATTTTACCGTTGACTGGGATGATTGTACTTACTGCATTAATCTGCAAGCTGTTCTGTTGTCCCTGATTAAGCAAAAATGCTACGTATTTACTATTTTGTAGGCAAAGAACCTTAGAATTGCGGGCTAACTGAAATGCCTGTTAACTTAATTAGCACGTAAATACAGGACATACAGTCCTAGCACCACCCAATCTCAAAGATAGTACAAGATTTCTTGACTTGCATATGTATCAAATGTTTCCGTTTCATTCTAGGGTGGTCAGGGATCTTCTGGAGCAGCCAAGAATCCCCCTGGTGGACAAAAACGAAACCAAAAAGCCTCCGTCAAACGGAAACTTCGAGAAAAACTTAACACATAACGTCATATTTATTGAATCGTGACTTTTGTTTATTATTGTGTTTTGTTTATTTACATATCAAATGTTGTGTGATATTACTTTTCAATATTGTTTCATGTTCAGTGGCGTATTGTGTTATTTTAGGGTATTTCAGAATTTACCAGGAGGGGGCACCCTAGCCTTGTCTGCCCCATTACAAAATTCTGAAAGTCCTGTTCTCATAATTTCTGTATCACGTGTAAATACCATTTTGTAAATTATTAGTTTTTTTTACTGATTTTGTGATCTAACCGATATTTCATTCAATAATACCGGACTGAGTTGTATGATATGTGTGCTATTATGTAAAGTCAACTAACTGTATGAATATTGTTTGCACAATTTAGAGTGATAGTCAAGGGTGTCTATACAAGGTAAAATGGCATAATTGCGAATGGAACGAATTCTGAACTTATTTAATTTTTTTAGGTAAAGTTACAAATGAATATGCAATTTATGCATCCAAGATGATATGTTAGTTATTAACGATCCATTTAGAGTTATTTTGAAGTTCTTCTGACATGTTTCAGAATGTTTCGGCCATAACATTATTTTTCTTGATTAATACTACTCTGTATTGTAATCAGAACTTTGGTAGAATATACGGGTCTAAATTAATAATGTTTGTTCATTTTACAGTTGAATTAAATATTTTAACTGAAAGACAAGCCAAAGTGATAATTTGTGAAATCATCGAAGCTATGATTTATTTTTGAATATGTGGGTAAAAAAACATGAAAGCTATGATGTGACATGTAGGCCCTTCTTATTTAATTTACGTAAAATAGTGTAGATGTCTTGTTTGAGAATTAACACCTTTTTTGTCTCGATTCAAATAAGTTTATTTATGAAAAAGTGATAGTTTAAGAAATCCTGGAAATTCTTTTCTTTTCTGGTTTATAATACTACTGTCACAAATATTGAACTACAAATGTTAGGTATTTGACTATTTGTTGATGATGACAAAATTTTTTTTAAACTGGTCTCTGTTATAATTAAGCCTAGCTATGGTTTCCAAAAGTTACCAATTAAGGTCTACTTATTATTGCAACGAGAAGTTTAATCTTGACTGGCGGATTTATGTAACGAGCCATTAAAAAAGCTGTTAAATAACCTGAACTTTGGAATATTAATAGCAATCAATGATCATTTATCAAGGTTAATTGCGTTGACTGCAATGAGAACTATCAGTAAGTCCAATGTTTATTGGATAACGAGCTGTTTAAAGAACTTAAATAAACCTGAACTTAGGAATGTTAGTAGGAATCATATACTGAGGTTAATCGTTTGAATCTTGATAAGATGATAGAATTGTTGGAATTGCGTAATCTGCGTGTAATTGTTTTTACCAATTTGTAATGTAATAGGCCCACGTGGAGGCCTAATATCCGTTTGCTGTTGGAATTTGTAAGTGATGTTTATGAATGGTGCCTTATATATATGCTGTACATGTGTTATTATTTTGAAAAGGAAGGTGTTATACATGTATCTTGAGTACTTGAGGAAACTAATAAAACCACCTTTATATTTAAGATTGGCTTGTTCTAGTTCACTGCATTGATGTGTGTGGTTTTAAAACCTTTTCGCGCATATTTCAAACAAATTTTTTTGGCCATGTTTCAATTCAAAGGATATATGAGTATTAATATTGGCTTTTGTCTATATTCTTGGTTGATTGGAATCCCATTAGTTGCAGTGGCCTGATGTCTAAGGCATCACAATAGACTTTCATAGTGATTGCTGGACAAGGGATTGTTCCATTTAGGATGGTAGCAATTGTTCCATTTAGAATCATAGCGATTGTTTCTAACATGGTAGTGATTGTTGCATTTTGGATGATATTGACTCTTCCATAGGATGATAGTGATTGTTCCATTTAGGATGATAGTGATTGTTCCATTTAGGATGGTAGTGATTGTTCCATTTAGGATGGTAGTGATTGTTCCATTTAGGATGGTAGTGATTGTTCCAATTAGAATGATAGTGATTGTTCCAATTAGGATGGTAGTGATTGTTCCATTTAGCATGGTAGTGATTGTTCCATTTAGGATGGTAGTGATTGTTCCAATTAGAATGATAGTGATTGTTCCAATTAGAATGGTAGTGATTGTTCCAGTTAGAATGATAGTGATTGTTCCATTTGGAATGATAGTGATTGTTCCCTTTAGGTTGGTAACTTGGTATTGAAAGTTCCATTAAGGGTGGTTGTGCTTTTCATCTCTTCTTTTTGTCATAGAAACCATTTCATGCCATTAAAGCATGCCTTATGTTCTGTTTCTCATTTCCAAAGAGAATGAGAGTGATATTTTCATCGGCAATATTGATTGTTCCCAAACCTTAACCATTGGGGTGAGTGGGAGTTGTTTCTCAGATAATTAGTCTATAAAGGTACAATGACTACAAGAACATATATAACTCTGCGATAGATATATATAATATCAAACCATTTATTCACAGTTGTTAAATAAAAGCAATTATTGTTACCTAAAAACTCACAATAAATTTACAAAAAAATTACGCAGAATATCCTGGTTTTAAAACAGTGTCGTAAGTGATCGTGGGTTCAGAACTTCAGATCCTTTAAAAGCATACTAAGTTTCCTTATGTCTCTACAAATTTGCCACTTTATATATATTTTTAATATAAGAAGCGGCACCTCAGAAAAATTGTCTGTAAACATCAATACAATGTCATGTTGTGGTAAAAATTAATCTACTTATTCTAAATAGACCTTTTCAATTATAGTTTTTGTTCAGATAAGCAGCATTTTTTTTCCCTGCATGACGCCATTGTATTAACTAAGTTTCCACTTGTGATTGTTTCCCGTTAGTATGTCCACAGGTAGCATTGTGATATGTTATAACTGTGTAAGATTACCTGACTTAATTAATGTTATCAGTAGCCTGTGGTATCACCCTATCTATACACAATAAATTAATCAGGGTTCCCACATTCATGGAAAGTCATGGAAAAAATAATGGTCATGGAAAGTCATGGAAAATCAAAATATTTTGAAAAGTCATGGAAAATTCCAATTTTGACTACAATTCGCGCTAAAATTAAACACATTCAGAACTGTGTTTATGGTAGACGGTTGGTTGATTTGATGGCTGGACAGTTGACAATGGTCATCGTTATGTGAATTTGTTTCGGGGTGAATCTCAACCTCGATGAGTAAAGCATTGGTCATGGAAAATCCTAAATTTGGTCAGGGAAAGTCATGGGAAAGTCAGGGAATTTCCGTCTTAAGATTTTGTGGGAACCCAGATTAAGTGTTTAATGTTCTTTCAAGAGAGTCACTCGTTCACTTCTGGTTGATCCTCTTTTTTGTGGATATCATTTTTTCTGGCTCGGACCACAGGGAGAAAGCCGCCCAACTGCTTATGGCTAACTTCTTGGCATCCTCCGTTCCTTCCACCAAGTAATCCAGTTCATTGAAGAGCATGTGGATATCCTCCGGCTGAGACATTCTGAAATTAGAAATGGCAATTATCAAATGTCATAAATAAATAGTTGTTAGATAGGAGACCTATATTTAGGCTAAAACTCAATATTGGTTGACTCAACATTTACTAGCCCATTGTAGCCTTAGGAGCACGATGGGCAGATGTAATGATGAACTTTTTTAGCATTAAAAAATCAGGATAAAGTCATATTTTGATGGAATTTTGATTTAAAATCGGTTCTTTTTGGAGGGAGTGGGCTTATATTAAGGAGTGTGCTTTCAATACACAAAATATGGTATTGTTACATTCTACAAGAAAATTTTCATTGAACAAAAAAACTTTCCAAGAGTGAAAACTGAAAAATTTTCAGAAAAATTAATTTGGAAAAAAAGTGGCGAAAAACTATACTTGGAAAAATAAAATGATTGAAAAAAAGTTCAAATAACTTCCTGTGTCCAACACAACTGACAAATGTTCATTTTATTTCCCTTACCTGTGGTCCCCGCGTTTCCGTAGCAACACCAATACATCATGGCTGACCAATTTATCCGCAAGCTTCAAGGCGTTTTCATACGGAACGTAACTGTCGCACATTCCATGCAAGAAGCGGACGGGGCAGTTGATGGAGATGGTCTGGCACTGCAGGAGGTTGTGCTGATCTATGTCCTGCAAGAAAATTTATATTAAATAACAACCAACAAGTCAGGGTCTCTGCATAAGGGTCATTTTCACGAAAACGCGCAGTAACGGTAAAGCCATAGCCAATTTTTTATGTCAGGAAGCTGAGCCAATAATACTCAACTCATATTTTTTTCTATTCATATAATGCAATATGTGGTACTACTATGCTGCATGTACAAGGATAACTAATTCGGGTGAATATGTGACATTTTCAATTATTTTGAAAAATTGTCTTTACCGTGCACAATAAAATCAAAGCAAATTTACTCGGATGTCTTTACCGTGGCCAGCCTTGTCTTTACCGTGTCACAGTATATTTGCATTGATTTGACCACGGTAAAGACATATTTTGGCCACGGTAAAGACATGTTATGCAGCATTTCATCCAGAAAAAGTGGACTACATCATTCAGAGTACCACAACTACTTCTGGAACAGCCTCCTAAACCAATGGTGCCATTTACATCATCATACCTTTTCAACTCCCTCTGCTGTTGAGGGTTCGGTAAAGACAAAGTTTAGTTGCGACAACGTCAAGATAAAACCTATTTCATCGTCTGACTAACAGATGGCAGCTCTGGCTTTCCCAATGATATGGTAAAAAAGTAGTTATATCCTAGTTCTTTACACTCTAGTGGTATCTGGAGACATCATGCTGTATTAACTTACTCTGGTGGCAACTTTACCTCTGTCTTTACCGAGGCCAAAGAGTTTATCTCAAAATTGGAACGCAGCTTCAACAAGCCCGGAGATGTGGATAAATTAGTTATATTTCATGTCACATTTTATGAAGTAATTTTCAATTTGCACAAGTTTGAAATTGAAATGTTGAGTTGCGGACATGCCACGGTAAGGACATTTGGACTACTTAATGGGTGATATAGCATGTACAGCATGGCCGCACCAACTTAAATTTTTGTTTTCTTCTAGGAAAAATGTTATTCGAAATATTTGGCCAAAAATCAATTTCAGTCCTACAAAGGCAGACACACACGAATGCAGGACATCAAATTGCGCGTTTTCGCGAAAATGACCCATAACAATATCACTCGCTGTTGTGTGGATTAATATCACTCGAGACGAAAGGGTGATGGTAGTGATTGTTGCATTTAGGATGGTAGTAATTGTTCCATTAAGGATGGCAGTGATTGACTGATTGTTCCATTTTGGATGGTATTGAATGTTTCATTATATGATGATTGTGATTGTTCAAGATGGTAGTGATTGTTCCATTTAGGATGGTAGTGAATGTTTCATTTAGGACAATAGTGATTGTTTCATTGAGGATGTTAGTGATTGTTCCATTTGGATGGTAGTGATTGTTCCAATTAGAACGGTAGCGATTGTTCCACTTGGGATGGTAGTGATTGTACGATTTGAATGGTATTGATTGTTCCATTTGGGATGGTAGTGATTGTTCCATTTAGGACGGTAGTAATTTGTTCCATTTGGGATGGTGGTGATTGTTCCATTTGGATGCAAGTGATTGTTTCAATTTGGATGGTAGTGATTGTTCCATTTAGAATGATAGTGATTGTTTGGCATGGTAGTGATTGTTCCATTTAGGATGGTAGTAATAGTTCCATCTAGGATGGTAGTGATTGTTCAATTGAGGATGGTAGTGATTGTTCCATTTAGAATTGTAGTGATTGTTCCATTTGGGATGGTAGTGATTGTTCCAATTAGAATGGTAGTGATTGTTCCAATTGGGATGGTAGTGATTGTTCCATTTTGGATGGTAGTGATTGTTCCATTTGGGATGGTAGTGATTGTTCCATTTAGGACGGTAGTAATTTGTTCCATTTGGGATGGTAGTGATTGTTCCATTTGGATGGTAGTGATTGTTCCAATTTGGATGGTAGTGTTTGTTACATTTAGGATGGTAGTGATGGTTCTATTTTGGATGGTAGTAATTTGTTCCATTTGGGATGGTAGTAATTTGTTCCATTTGGGATGGTAGTAATTGTTCCATTTAGGATGTTAGTGATTGTTCCATTTGGGATGGTAATGAATGTTCCATTTAGGATGGTAGTGGTTGTTCCATTTAGGATGGTAGTGATTGTTCCATTTGGGATGAAAGTGATTTTTTGGGATGGTAGTGGTTGTTTGGGATGGTAGTGGTTGTTCCATTTACAATGGTAGTGATTGTTCCATTTGGGATGATAGTGACTGTTCCATTCAGGATGGTAGTGATTGTTCCATTTAGGATGGTAGTGATTGTTCCATTTAAGATGGTAGTGATTGTATAAAAAACATACCTTCAGAAATTTGCTTGTGACGACGTAATTTCCCCATTCTGACTTCACTATTGTTTCTCCTTTAGCTGATAAATCCTTCTCTGCCTGGAATTATAAAGGACGGCTTGTAATTTGTAAAAGCTACAATTAATTTTTAAACCCTTTCTAATTAAAAACTTCACAAGCATGCAGCATTCACATTTCAATGCAATCAGAAGCTAGTAATGACACCACGGCATGTTGAAGTCAGCACTTTGAACTTTTTGTAAGTCTAGAAACATTCCAAAACCGGCAAGGAAAAACGCACTGTACCTGTTCAGAAAAGTTCTTGAAAGCTCTCTGGGCGAAATCGGGAGCAGAAGAAATTCCAACCAAGGAGTGGATCCTGTGGGGTCTCTCTTGAGCTGCGTGTAACATGAGCCAGGCTCCCATGCTTGACCCCACTATGATCTGAAATACAGAGACCAAAGATAACGGTTTTCATTGTTACTTTACTTTAATACCTGAAAATTAATATATCATTTTTATATTCAATCTGTTTATGATATTTTTACCATCTAAAAACTACACAACATACAAGGATCTGTCATCATCGAACATATATGCTGAAACAGTTCCCTGCTGACTGGACTCTCATGATCTAATTAGCTCTAATTATCAAGCTAAAACTGAGAACATTATACCTGAGGTCCGGCAGTAACTGAATCAATGATGTCCACAACGTTCTTCCTCCAGTCAGAAAATGTTGCCTCTCTGATGTCCCCTTCAGATTCCCCACAACCTTCATAATCGAACCTGCAACAAATAAAGGCATTTATTCAACATTTACCATATCTTCCCCACAGTTAATTAAGACTATAGGAGGCCTACATTTGCATAAAATGGTTCTTCATATTACATGTAATTATCAACATTTTTTGACACTGCCCCTCAAAATTATTTGACACTGTCCCTTTAACTTTTTTTAATTGTCTAATTTGTGAATGGACCCCTTGACATTTAGGCCTACCTGACATAAGCCAATCCCTTGCTGATGCAATATGATTCAAGAGAAGTAGCTTTGACCCCTTGCATGTTGGACTGGAACCCTGGACAGAAGATAATCCCAGGGGTGTCATCCTGCCTGACAGCTGGGATTGACCTGTAAGCAAGGGAATTCCCTCGTCTCTTTAAATATTGCACGCCAGTAGAATCAGAAGCTGCGGTCGAGTTGTGGGCCTTCAAAACATTGCTGAGCAAACATGGAAGACTTCTACGCAGCCGAATTGTGTTGACAATCATCCTAATTCTTTAAAACATCAGTTGAAGTTGCACAGAAAATGGTAGAAATGTCAAAAGTTGTACACAGTAAGGTGTAAAATGTGAGTCCAAAGTGCGGACCGGGAATCGTAATTTGATATCAGTGAACTGTTTATCACACCCTGATATCAAATTGTGACAAACTAGTTACGTCAAACACAGATAACCTAATCCTTCCCATTGTAATCAGTTAATCCGGGATGTTGCTAATCAGCTGATAAAATTGATCCGACGTCCCGCTCCATTCAGTGTTTTACAGAAGCCAAGATGGAGGACACCGGAGCAAGTGGTGCTGAATTGCTCCACGAAAAAGATGAAAATCTTCGCAGGGAGTTGATGATTCTGTTTAAAAACTTGAGGGCACAAGCAGTGTCCAACATGGAATACTACCAGGGTGAAACCGGGGTGAATAACGAACGATTTCACTCGTCATTCAGGCGATTATATGAGCACCTGGACAGGGGGGTTGAACCAGGGATAGAGTTCTTGCTTCAGATTGTGCATCATTATGATTTTGATGTGACAATCCCTGCTAATGGCTACAGGAGCATGATACAAACAATCCATAAATGCTGCATCAAGATACTGGGTCTTGCTAGATACATAACAGTCAACAGGGAGTCATTCTTATTCAGGAGTGGTCATTACAGCAGAGAGATTGATGCATATACCACCACTCTGGGACAACTCAGAGCCTGTCTCTACTATTTACAAAAATTAGTCACTTTCTGCAAAGACGGGGAGTTATTCGCGGACCCAGAAGCACTGTCGAATGACAACAGCGAATTCGAATCGGCCGAGTCCCTCATGATGGAATTTGAGTCGCTCAGTCAAGAAACGTTCTATGGGCGGTGCCTGGGATTCCAAGTGAGTACCGAAACTGTGAAAATGTGATTAAGTGATATGATGAGCATGCTGGTTTGATATGTAGTCCTGTATATTTAAAAATCCTCATTGTCATTCTTGTTATGAAATTTCTGATTAAAAGTATTATTGTGATTCATTCTGTGAAGTAATTCAGTTCAGCAATTAAATATAGTCCCTTATTTGGCTCAAAGAAATAGCTCATGTCTGTTCCTTGGAGTTGTCTCTAATCCAAGATCTGTAAGTGACTCATTCTGGGAAGAAATAATCTTCAAATTCGCATGTCACTTTTCTATTCTCAGTTCTGTGACTCAATGGTGAAACCTCTTTCCACGATCATCCTAGCAATGGCTTCTTATGGAGATGGATACGAACAGGACTCTACGCTTATGAAGTTTGCCTCCTCCCTGCTAGGGGGCAGCAGGTATATCTTGGACCCCGATCAACGAGCACAAAAGGTAAATTTTCTAAAATCTCCCAGGAGTCACAACATTAACTGCAATTCTATTTTAGTAGTATGCGGCTAATTCTTCTCTAATTGTCATTGGTACCTAATCAGTCTTGTAAATAACCATCATATGACGACTTTTGCAAGTCCAAGTCCTAGCCCTGACAGGATGAGTTTGTGGAGTTGATCAGCTGACCTGATGTCAGAAAAATTACCACTGTGCAGTCTTCACCCTACGCCAACATGTCAATAACTGGACTGATTATACCCCATTTCTCTCATTCATCAGCTCCTCATGACAGTACCTTCTTTTCTCTGGAACCATCGGGTTCTTTTCCCAGTTATGGAGAGGCCTGACAAAATTTACAGAGAAAGTTGAGACCCTCATACAACTCCATGCCAAGTCAGGCAGTAATAATAGCAACAGTCCTCAGCACATAGTTATTTCCCAGACTGCTTATGGGTTGGTGTTAATTTTGAACCGGAAAATTATAATCTCTAAATTAAAGACTATAAAATAAAACACTGATATGCAACAACAGAGATGCTCTTGGTTTTCAATTGAAGTTGTGCCAGAGATTTCAATATCTCTTTTGCCTAAGTTTACTTATAGCTATTGTTTAATGTATACACAATTTTGAATACATGCATGTTAAGATAACATTATTATTTTGGATTATAGTATCTTAGTCAAATAGGAACTAGGATTATGCTGATGTAAGATTATGATTTGACACCACTCGACCTTTTGGTCTGAAGCTGTCAGAATATTTAGAATGTTATATTTAAAATTGCTACAATGTTTGAAATGTTAGTCATCATGTTAAAATGATACGTCATAACAAAACATGAACAAGATAAAAAGAGACTTTGACTCTTTGTGAATGCGATACATGTGAGATATTGAAACAGTACAAGTACGGCGTTTTAAAAAGGAAAATAATAGATTTTTATACAATTATGTAACATACATTACATGCATAATACAATATCTGTTTTCAGTAAAGTAGCATTAAAATCAAATTTAGTGCATGAAATTCAATAAAGGCAGATCAAGAACTTTTCAATGTAAAAAAAAAAAGGATTTTC